>AP025048.1:13133200-13632259 GCA_036186865.1 Eustoma russellianum | reverse complement strand
TTACCAAAACCCAATTTCTAAATGGTTTCCATTTAGGTAAATTAAATTCTTCATTTATTTGTTTTCTTGCCAGAGATCCTGGATTAAAATCTATTTTCTGGTTTATATTCATATTGAAAAATTCATTTCAGATTCGGTTATTTCCGGTTCTTGATTTTTATGAATTCCTTTATCTATATTAGTTTTATTAATTCTTATTTGATCTATTAATGCAGGATATTCTTCTCTTATTTGAGAAGTTGAAGCTCTTGAAGGACTTATTACCTTGTAATCCAATGGAGATATATAATGATGTGAAGATCTTCTTCCTGAACTATTAAATCTTGTTCTATAATCTATTAGATTTTTGTTATCAAATTTTATTTGTACTGTTCCTTCATCAGACTGTATAATATTAATTGGATTATTGTCCACATATGATTTTGAAGGAATCGATGCTTCTATTACCCAATTTTCTAGAAAATCAATTTCTTCCCATTTAATTTTTCTCCTAGTACTTATATTAGATTTACCAAAATTTATTTCTATTATTATTGTTTCATTTATTGGTTTATCCATAATCTTACATTTAGGATTTAATGTAACCAATGGTTTATAATATATTCTATAACAAACACATATCACTTCCGATCTTGGTTTGTAATCATAACCATGAGTTTCTATATTTAAAGTTAATGCATCACAAACATTAACATCTGATAAAGATAATCTTAAATTTGGATATATATTAAAATATACTGGACCATGAGCCAGTGACGATTGTATTATACCAATCAATGATTTTTTCTAATTATTATTTCTAGCATCCCTTAAAGCTGCTAAAAAACTTTTTGGCAAAGTTAAAGGTTTAAAAGCTACTTAAACTAAGCCAATATGAATACATCTATAATTAGATTTATATCTACATAATTCTTTATCATTAAGTAATTTTATTATCATATCATCTTTATTAATAGATATAGTTGATTCAGTAGTTTTAACTACCTGTTTCAACCCTAACTTCTCAAAAGTTCCTAATTGATAAACTATTTTATAGTCTACCTTAGGAATTGTCCATTTATTAAGTAAATCTATATTATGAGGAATATTATATTCTTCTTCAATACTGTTTTTAACAGTATCTTCATTCTTGATTATATTCATCAAGAAAATATGTGTTGAACTGTACGATATATCTAACTATTATCCATGGCTCTGATACCAATTATTGACCCAGAAACATAGAAACAAAAACAAAGACAAAAATAAAACAAAAACAAAGACAAATCATTGTATATATATGTATATATATATATATATGTGTATATATATATGTATGTGTATATATATATATGTATATATATATATATATGTATATATATATATATATATATTTTTTTTTTCCTTTTTTTTCTTTTTATTTTTTTATTTAATATATATATATATGTATATATATGTATATATATATGTGTGTGTATATATATATACACACACACACATATATATATATATATGTATATACATACATACATACATATATATATATATATATATATATATATAATTTATTATATATTTAATGTGAAACGGAAAAAGTGGATGCAAAAAAAAAACCGTTTTACCAAAACGTAAAATTGATGGCCATTGTTTTGAAGAAAAAACGTTTCAGCTCATTTGTTAAAATTGATGGCCTTTGTTTTGAAGGAAAAAAAAACTGTTTCGTTTCATTTGTTATATATATGTGTGCAAGTGCAAAGTGAAATGGACAAGTAAAAGAAAAAGAAAACACGTTGCTGAATTTACAATGCTTTCATTTTGTTCCTTTGCAACATTGCTGTAGCTTTCTTTTCTTTGTTGAGTTTTGCGCATATATATGTATGTGTGTGTATATATATATATACATACACACACTGTCTATTCTTTCTATCGGGAATAATAGTGGTAGTTGTTGATACTTTGTCATTGAATTCAACAACTGGTGGGCTCGTGTAATCCTTTGAAAGACTCAGTTGCCACGCGTGTCAATTACTACATCGTTTACTAATGGAGCAATGTACACTTCCGTATATGCTCACTTTGTTTTTGTGTTCTTTTAAGCGATCCTCGCATAACAGATTTACTATATAAATCTAACATGACAATATTGTTGGGACGGTAGGATTATTTGATTGTTATTACAATCATAACTATAATTAGAACATATTTGTAAAAAGGTTTAATTTGTAATTTTTATACTTTCTTATATCATACAACAGAATAACGCTCCTGTAAAATAATAACAATATTTGTAAAAATTTAGGGATCTAATAACGGTAGACACAGAATACCGAATAATTAAATGATTATAAATCGTCAGACTTGGCTTTTATTTGGTTTATAAAATTTTGTTCCTATTCTCATTGCAAACTTTTAGTGTAAAGCAAGCAGGGCTCTTCTTGAAATAACGTATCTCACTCTAGTTTCGAATGATTATGCGCATTGGATTATGGATATCAAGCAATAAATTGCTTCTAGGTATAACTAAGTTAGTACTCGGGTTGAAATTTGGTCCAAGAGGTTAAGAGTTCGAATCCAAGAACACGCACAGTGTATGTATTCCACTGCTGCTAAACCAAAGGCCTAGTTTACGGGAGTATATCTTGTATCGGTAACTGCGTAAGTCCTCTCCCAACCTAGAAGACCGATGAACTTCTGATTTGCATTTTTCACAATGATTTTTAGGCTCAGGCTGAGACAGTGAGGATCCTCCAGGAAGGAAATGGCCTTTTCCTCCATTAAATTGCTTTCGGAAAATATTGGAAGTCAAATTTGAGGAGAGAGAGATTTTTATAATACTTCGGGAGTATGTGTTTGTTTTTAAGACATGCTTGGGGGCTTCTTAACTGACAGCTCTGTGAACATTTTAAAATATCATACATTAAATTCTTAAATTCATATATCGAGTGACATTATAGGATCCATTGATTAAAATTTAATTTTTAATCAACGATATAAAATTCTTCTTGAAGTTTAGAAAAGGTTATGAATAATCAATTTTTGAAACAATTATAATCATAATATAAATCACATAGACAATTATATCTAGATTCTTCCTCCTCATTACAGTGTGCACATACATTACTTACTATCTTTCTCGTATTCAAATTCACACCAGTAAGGCAGGGCATTATGAGATGCCCTCCATACGAAATGCCTTTGTTGGCAAAAGGTTATAACTCCAACCTAAAGGGTCTCTACTGCCTCGGCCCTACATGGAGGATGTAAATTAGGATTGAGTGAGATCTTACACAGTTACCCACACAAGGTGTTCTCCACAAACCAGGCCTTTAGCCTGGAAGCAGAGGAATACCCACACTGTACGCGTCCTACTGGACTATATTCTAGGACTCCATACGAAATGCATAATCTTCGGTATTTGTTGGGGGGGGGGGGGAGTCTCAGCACTCTAAAGCAAGTACTTAGTTTTAACATCCAAAGTCTGAACCATGATATTCTCTCTTGCTCAAAGAAGTCTGAATCATGATATTCTTTCTTTCTCAAAATATAAGTGCATTTTGATTTATCAATATAATGTTATTATTTATATGATAAGTTCTCTTCCAAAATTCAAAAAAAATGCAGCTCGGAAAGCTACTATAGCAAAGGAACAATTTGAGTAATCAATTAGTGCAAGTCCTAAACTTGCTTAGCTGCTAAAACAGCTCTAATCAAATATTGATAGACCAATTTTATAATGGTCTTAGACAAGTATGATAAGTTGTTACCAATTAAATGTAAAGGATATATGTGGCCTTCTCCTTTGGCCAATCACCATTTGGTTTGTATGTAGGTAAATGTTATTTGATATCGTCTTATTGTTACACTAATTATTTCTAAGACAATATAAAACTTATTACCTCTCATATGAAACCTGAAACCTTAAACCTTACTAAGCTAATGGATTTTGTCGGAAGAAGCCCAAAACATTTGGCAAATACTTCTCTGTTGGAGACAATCACTCCTGTACTAAAATGCAGTCGTTTAGTGTGTGCGTATGAAATGATAAAATAAACCAAACCCGGGACGAGTCGAGGACTCTGTCCTTAAGACGTATTGCTCCGGTATACTGTGCCCAACCGGCGTGAGCAACCGTCTCCCAGGATACAACGGGTACCTGTTCAGTTGAGCGGCACTGCTAAACTTGAACTCCTTCGAACTTTAGAGCGTCCTGACTTCTCTTGGACAATATGCAAGACTCGGATACTATGAAAGTGGTATGCTACGAATGCTAGAAATTGTGTGTTTAGAATGCACCCTTTGCCCTGTTTATATAGGGGAGTCGGTTGGAGAACAAGGTACCGTGACCGTTGGATCAAAACCGTAGTTTGATTTAGGCCGTTAGATGAAAACCTCCTATCTAGATTAGGAAGGTTTAATCTCAGCCTTTAGATCGAAGATTAATCCGCAGGTTTAAACCTGGAGCGTTAGATGGAAACCACATTCGGTTGGGGTGGTTAGGACAGTTTAAATCTCGGCCGTTAGATTAAAGCTGCCTTCCCTGCCACTGTTAGATCAAACCAGATTGATCTTATCTTATATCGAAGGATACCGTTTGAATCAGATTTAAACAACCGTTTGATTTAAACCATAACTGAACGCCTTATCAAACTTAACCGCGTTTTGTTTAAACGTAACCGTGCAACCGCGTTTTCCATCCACTTTGAGAATTAATTTCTCATTCACCCATTTCAATCTCTCCAACAATCCCCCACATGAATGGAAATTAATGAAAGTGTTTATGCAGACTCTACCGAGAAGTCAGACAAGAAAATATTGCATCAGAAGAGGTAGCTTCTGGCTTTGAACCTTTCATAGTGATGTACCATCGGATTCACTCGGTTAATTAGTGACTTGATGTCTTGAACCAGTCAGCCTTTGTTGTGAACCTAGACAATGATACTCACACAACATTTTCTTTAACACCCTTTTGGTTCTCATGGTTGTGTTCGTTTTGGCCATGAACAACCTGGTTTCGGAAAGTGTTTTAGAGAAATCTTGCCTCTTAGACTTTCTCATAGAGGCGGCCTCACTTCACACTTACATAGGTGATTCCTATCAAGAGTATTCTGCCATACTCCACTTGACGCATCAAGATATAGGACATCATTAAAAGCCTTAGCTTACCCTAAACATTCTCTGCAGACAGCACTTTTATGTGACGGAATGAGTAAGTGCTTACTGAATCTTCGTAACTTAGTTGTCCCATTGAACCAAGATTCTGGGATCTCCAGTCAACAAGGTTGGGTTACCGTTACAAAGATTCTTGCATTATAGGCTTTAGTCCCATTCCGTTTGTCAATCTTGACATCTGATCTCTAGGCAAGCCTTTTGTAAGCGGATCCGCAAGATTCTCCATTGATTTTACATAATCAATGGAAATCACGCCATTAGAGATCAACTGTTTAATGGTGTTATGTCTCCGACGTATGTGTCGTGACTTACCATTGTAAATGCTGCTTTGAGCACGTCCTATAGCTGACTGACTATCACAGTGTATGCTAATAGGAGCGATTGGTTTAGGCCAGCACGGAATATCTTCTAGGAAATTCCGAAGCCACTCAGCCTCTTCCCCAGTTTTATCCAGCGCTATGAACTCAGCCTCCATAGTAGACCGATCTATGCACGTTTGTTTCGTGTATTTCCACGACACAGCAGCACCACCAACAGTGAACAAGTATCCACTGGTGGACTTCGAGTCCTTACTGTCTGATATCCAATTTGCATCGCAATATCCTTCTAATACTGCTGGATATCTCGTGTAATGTAATCCAAGATTCATTGTATATTTCAGATACCTCATCACTCTATTAAGAGCTTTCCAATGATCATCACTTGGATTACTGGTGAACCTGCTCAATTTGTTTACTGAACAAGCTAAGTCTGATCTTGTACAATTCGTTATGTACATCAGACTCCCAATCACCTGAGAGTATTTTAACTGAGCTACAGGTTCGCCTCGATTTTTCCTTAAGTGTATACTTAAGTCAAGTAGGGTCTTAATCGGTTTTGTTTCAAACATATTGAACCTTCTGAGAACAGACTCAATATAGTGAGTTTGCGACATAACAAGACCATCAGCTACTCGAGAAATTTTAATTCCTAGAATAACACTGGCAACCCCTATGTCCTGCATATCAAAATTTCGTGTTAACATCTTCTTTGTACTCAAGATGATGTCACGAGTACTGCCCATGATAAGCATGTCGTCTACATAGAGACACACTATTACATAGGCATTCGGTGTGCTCTTGATGTACACACACTTGTCGCACTCAGTGATTCTGAAGTCGTTTGACATCATTACCTGATCAAACTTTAAGTGCCATTGCTTAGGTGCTTGTTTAAGTCCGTACAACGACTTAACAAGTCTACATACTTTCCTTTCTTGTCCTGGAACGACGAACCCCTCGGGTTGTTCCATATAAATTTCTTCCTCTAACTCACCATTAAGAAAGGCAGTCTTCATATCCATTTGATGGATTTCTAAATCATAGACTGCAGCAATAGCCACTAGCATCCTTATGGAAGTGATCCTAGTCACTGGTGAGTAGGTGTCAAAGAAGTCAAAGCCTTCTTTCTGTCTGTAGCCCTTGGCTACTAACCTGGCCTTGTACTTGTCAATAGATCCATCTTCTTTCAGTTTTTTCCTGAAAATCCACTTGCATCCGAGTGGTTTACTTCCTGGAGGAAGATCTACCAGCTCCCAAGTGTGATTTTGAAGAATGGAATTTATCTCACTATTCACTGCTTCTTTCCAGAAAGGAGCTTCTGGAGTTGTCATTGCCTCAGAGAAAGATCTCGGCTCATTTTCTACCATGTAGGTTAGAAAATCTGGTCCAAAAGACGTCGGTATTTTGGCTCGTTTGCTTTGACGAGGTTTCTCAGTCTCTTGAGGAGTCGTCTCACGCACTCGCTTACTTGTGCTTGCTTCTTGATTGTCTTTGTCTTTCTTTGGAAAGATATTTTCAAAGAACACTGCATTAATCGATTCCATGACAACATTTTCATTTATCTCGGGAATGTCCGATTTGTGCACTAAGAAACGATATGCACTACTGTTCGTTGCATAGCCAATAAATATGCAATCAATTGTCTTAGGCCCGATTCTCACTTGTCTTGGTTTAGGTACTTGAACCTTCGCCAGACACCCCCACACTTTCAAGTATTTATAACTAGGCTTATAGCCTTTCCAAAGTTCATATGGGGTTTTATCCGTCTTCTTGGACGGAATCCTATTTAAAATGACGTTGGCGGAGAGAATTGCTTCCCCCCACAAGTTCTGAGGTAAACCCGAACTTATCAACATAGCATTCATCATCTCCTTTAGAGTACGATTTTTGCGTTCATCAATACCATTCGATTGAGGTGAATATGGTGCAGTCGTTTGATGAATAATGCCATGTTTGGAACAAAATTCATTAAACGATGCGTCATACTCTCCACCTCTATCACTTCGAATTACTTTAATTCGTTTGCTAAGTTGATTCTCAACTTCATTTTTATAATCTTTGAAAGCATCAATGGCCTCATCTTTGCTACTTAGCAAATATACATAACAGTATCGTGTGCAATCGTCGATAAAAGTTACAAAGTACTTTTTACCTCCTCTTGTTTGCACAAACTTTAAATCACACAAATCTGTATGAATTAAATCCAATGATTCAGTGTTTCGTTCTGTTGAAGGAAATGACGCTTTTGTCAATTTTGCTTCAACACGCACTTGGCATTTCTCTTTATTATTAAAGTCCAGTTTGGGCAATAATTCAAGATTAATCATTCGTTGTATTGACTTGTAATTAACATATCCCAAACGAAAATGCCATAAACAAGAAGGCTCAAGCATGTAAGCAAAAGAGGAAACAATTTTATTAGCCTCAACGGGCGTAACTTTCTTGGGTACAATTGTCATAACATTTAACTTGATCATGTATTAGAAAGATACCCCTTTCCCAAATACACCCCATTCTTAGAAAGTGTAAATTTGTTTGCCTCAAAAACAAGCTTGAATCCATGAGTGACTAGCAGCACGCCAGAAACCAGATTTTTCCTTATGTCAGGAACATGCAGCACATTCTGCAGAGTCAACTCCCTTCCTGAAGTCAATTTCAGGATCACCTTGCCCGATCCTTCGATCTTTGAGCTGTTGGAGTTTCCCATGAAGAGTTGCTCGTTGTTTGTCGTGGGTACATATTCTTTGAACATAGCCCTGTTCGCACAAACATGTCGAGTGGCACCTGTGTCCACCCACCATTCACGCGGGTTTCCCACTGCATTGCACTCGGTCACCACTGTGCAAAGGTTCAAGTCATCCATTGTGTCGACCAGATTTGCTTTCGCTTTATTTTGATTCTGAGTCTTTTTGGGCTTTCGACATTCACTGCTTCGATGCCCTGGTTTTCCACAATTATAACACTTACCTGTGAACTTCTTTGTAATTTCCTTGCCCTTGATGTTCACGCCCAAAGTGTTATTTTTCTTTTTGTTCTTCGCCTCAGCAACATGAGCATTGGCTTGACCAGACGATGTGGACGGCTTCCTTTCAGCACGACGATTGTCCTCCTCAATACGAAGAAGGACAATCAAATCCTCCATTTTCATTTCTTTTTGCTTGTGTTTGAGATAGCTCTTAAATTCCCTCCACGAAGGAGGCAGCTTCTCAATCATAGCCGCGACCTGGAAAGATTCACTGAGCGTCATGCCCTCCTCTTCCATTTCAGAAACCAACATCTGTATTTCTTCAACCTGCGAAATTACAGTTTTGGAATCTAACATTTTATAGTCAAGAAATTTCACGACTATCAACTTTTTCATGCCAGCATCTTCTGTGCTATACTTTTTATCTAAAGCTGACCATAATACTTTTGCAGTTTTATAAGTACAAAATACGCCATAGATAGTGTTATCTAGGCAACCCAAAATCAAATTTAAACAGCAAAAATTTGTATACGCCCAGGCCTCAGCACCCAAGGCGTTCTGCATATTCTGTTGTTGATCCTCCACAGGCTCAACCACGGGTGGATCTTCGCTCAGCATTCTGGCCAAACCTAGTGCCGTGAGGTAGAACAACATCTTCTGCTGCCACCTCCTGAAGAAGCTTCCAGCAAATTTTTCCGGCTTCTCCACATGAGCAGCAGTGGCAGCCGGATTCATCTGAGGCCCTCCAGTTGGTGCAAGCGGAACCGTACTGAACGGAGCTCCGGCAGCAACATTGTTCGCCCCTTCAGGTGCGGACACGGAGTGAGCACCATTAAAGCCTTGAACAGAGTTCGAGCTTTCGTTCTCCATTCCTGTTCAGTTCGATCAAAACGTACAGATCAGAACAGAACCAGATTTAAGAAATGAGTAGAAGCAGACTGCAAATCAGTATGAGTACTGGTTTGCGTAAAATAAAAAAACGGTACAAAAGTAATTGAACAACAATACGTCTTAAGATTGTTGGAGACAATCACTCCTGTACTAAAACACAGTCGTTTAGTGTGTGCGTATGAAATGATAAAATAAACCAAACCCGGGGTGAGTCGAGGACTCTGTCCTTAAGACGTATTGCTCCGATATACTGTGCCCAACCTGCGTGAGCAGCCGTCTCCCAGGATACAACGGGTACCTGTTCAGTTGAGCGGCACTGCTGAACTTGAACTCCTTCGAACTTTAGAGTGTCCTGACTTCTCTTGGACGGTATGCAAGACTCGAATGCTATGAGAGTAGTATGCTACGAATGCTAGAAATTTTGTTTAGAATGCACCCTTTGCCCTGTTTATATAGGGAAGTCGGTTGGAGAACAAGGTACCGTGACCGTTGTATCAAAACCGTAGTTTGATTTAGGCCGTTAGATGAAAACCTCCTATCTAGATTAGGAAGGTTTAATCTCAGCCTTTAGAATGAAGATTAATCCGCAGGTTTAAACCTGGAGCGTTAGATGGAAACCACATTCGGTTGGGGTGGTTATGACAGTTTAAATCTCGGCCGTTAGATTAAAGCTGCATTCCCTGCCACCGTTAGATCAAACCAGATTGATCTTATCTTATATCGAAGGATACCGTTTGAATCAGATTTAAACAACCGTTCGATTTAAACCATAACCGAACGCCTTATCAAACTTAACCGCGTTTTGTTTAAACGTAACCGTGCAACCGCGTTTTCCATCCACTTTGAGAATTAATTTCTCATTCACCCATTTTAATTTCTCCAACACTTTCTTCTATCGTTTAAGAAAAAAAGAAATTGATTGCGTTTTTCAAATCTATTGGTTCACATTTTTTTTTTCTCAATTCAGATCACACAGGTTCGCTAATAAAAAGTTTGACGTGTCCAGATATTTTCCAAGTTCCTTTTTGTACAATCCCTTTTACTAGCTTTTTTGCTAGCACCTTAATTATCAAATGAAGGCACATAATCCAATTATTTAGTCCTAAAACAATTGTCATTATCAAATTGAGTTGTAATTTCAGAAAATTTGGTAAAAGAGTAATTGGATTGTTTGTACTTTCTAGTTTGTAATCTTTATTATTACATTTTAAATTATAATTTTCTCCTTAAGAAATAGAAAATTTCCACGGGTAAATAGGTAACACAAGTGCGGTTTAATGACAAGTGGAAAAATATTTTAGAAACAATAAATAAAATGAAGAATACTTTTTGGGAAAATGAAAATATCATAAACACAGAAGAGCACACGATCAAATCGATCATAACGAGTGTCAATGCATCTAGGGGATGCTACCTGTATAATGATACTAATATAGTGCAGCAAAATGGAACCAACATTATACTACAAAACTAACAATAATACATCGAGGTGGGTGTACAAGAGGTAGCCGCACAAAATAATGTTGCTTCGCAAGAGAATGGTCAAATTTGTGAGATGCCAATATTGATGCATAATTAGCGTATGCATATATGACCAATAATTGGAAAAAGCAAAGAATTCGTCACGTAGCTCATCATAGAACAACCTGCATTTAGATCTAGTACAAACCATGCAATTAAAAGTACCAAAAGTATAACATAAATAGATTAGATAATTAAGCACCCAAGTCATGCCCTTAGTACCAAATCTAAATGAGACTGATAGCAGACATACTGTAGGAGATAAAAAAAGTAAGGATGACTAAGGTTTAATAGTTAGTGAATTACTACGATGTCAAAACTCAATCACCTAAAATGTGTCATGACCTAAGTGATGTCTCCTAAACTAGAGCAGCCTAATGGCATGTCAAGTGTGGATATGTCATGTACATTACTCTATACACATGCGTGCAAACTCGGTGAATGATGTCCCGAGGCGTTAGGACAATGTCCTCAAATGTTTTCTTATTCCTCCATTGCCAAATAAAATAAAAAGTAGATGCAACAGTGGCTTTTATGGCTTTGCTTCTCATCGTCTTCTCTCTCAATCTATTTTTAGACCATGCAAGAACACGAGTAATAGAATGGAGGCTTTGTGGTAGTCGTAACTAATCACACACACACTTCTATACCTGTTTGGCTTGCAGACAATGGAACATCAGATGACAGATAGTTTCCGGCTGTTGGCCGCACAAAGCACATTCATTTTTCTGAATGAACGGAAGGTTGTCCTTTGTTGCAAGTTTGCCGAGACTGACTAGCCAGAGGACAAAGGTGTGTTTTGGAGTAATGATGTTGTCACAAACAAATTTTGACCAAGGGACTAGGCTGCCCTTATTGCAAAAATATTCATATGCTGAAGCAGGGCGCACTGCGTTTTCTTTAACCCATGTGGAGAGGAGCGCAATGGCTCTATCAGTGGAGCCTTCCAAGCCAAGTAACATATCTCTGATGACTAGCAGCTTTTTCAAAAGGGGAAACTTCGTCTTATGAAGCTGCTTTGATAAGAGATTCGCATGGAGTTTTTATCTGTACGACATATATTTTACCCACAATGTGTCTTTTTTGCTGTGTATGTCCTACAAGTGTTTGACTCAATAAGGCATTGTTCCATGTTCTCAATTCTAAATTCCCAAGACTCCCTCTTTTTTTTGGTTTGAAGATGTTTTTCCAAGAAATACAGGCTTTTCTGCAGTCCCTGACAGATGTTTTTCCCATTCTGTTGACCTGGTCCAGGACCGAGGCTGGGATAGGCAGGGATCCCAACCAAAAACAATTGATCCTTTGTGCGACTGACTTTGCAGTTCCAATTTCCCTGCATATGAAAGCTTCAGATTACTCCAAGCATTGATTTTGCCCAACAATTTACAGATGTAAAGGGAGTAATGTATACTTTGTAGCTTGTGTCCTGCAATGGGAATACCAAGATAACAAAAGGGCATAAACCCAAATGAGAAACCTGCGATAGCCCTTAGACCTTCTCTATCATTGACTCCTGCAACAAAAAAAAATGGAATTTGTTTAGGTTGGCCTGTAAACCTGAGCATTTTCCAAATATTGTAATCCTATCCATAATCTTCTCTAGAGAAGTTGCATCAGCCCTACAGAAGATGATCAGGTCATCCGCAAAACAGAGATGTGTGATAGACAGCTCCAGACACTTAGGGTGGAAGCCGAAATCGTGATCCGAGTGTAGTTGTCTGAGTAATCTGGATAGGTATTCCATGCCTATGACAAAGATAAACGAAGAAAAGAAATCCCCTTGCCTGATACCTTTTTTATCTTTGAAGAATCCATGGACATTTCCATTGACTACGATTGAGCATGCAGGCATAGTAACGCATTCTATAATCCAATCCACAATTACCGAGGAAAAACCTAAACCGGAGAGCATAGATTTAACAAAGGACCAATACTTGCAGGACTGAAGGAATGGACGAAAGTCATTAAATTGGGGTTCTGACATACAATGCTTCAGTGAATGATTTTTTTTGTTGACAAAAAATTTAAGTTAAAAGGAGGTTTTTCTGGGCTTCTTCAATGAATGATATTATATTATTGACACACAAATGTTAATACAAAATTTATACACAATGCTTCATTTCTAGAACTGCATTAGTCCAAAGTTAATTCAATATATAATTTTATTTGGCTGCTCATTACGAAATCAAATATATAACAGATAGTTCATGCACATATCTATCAAGTAACTTTTTGTTTTAGAAAAAGCTTTTTCTTTTTTACATACACTTCGGAATGATAGATAAACATTTCAAAATTGGTTGACAATAAAAAATGTAATGACTCTCACCACAGCGTTTAATTCGAATATTTTATTAATCAAGCAATTGGTTTTAGCCAAACAATAGTAAGTCTTTAAATTCATTGCATTAGTCTTCAGCTTGTGTTTCGATGACACGTAAGGCAGTTAAGCTACATGCACCAGCCTGATACTATCGTATAGCCGCTCTTTTTAAGAGATAGGATCCGAATCCTTTAACACCTGCTCAGACAAGCGCACAGAAACAAAATCGTAGTAAACATATCTTCCTACAAATTTGTTCAATTGTTGTAGGTTATAATCAATATTGATCATCCCCTTTGCTTTCTAAATTCTTCCTTAACTTTGGAATATGAGGGAATAAAGCAAAATCATCATCATTATCATCCGTATCCAGTATATCCCAACGATAGCAAAAGCTATTGCTAGGGTCTGGGGAGGGTAAGTGGTAGGCAAACAATACCTCTGTCCTAAGAAATAAAACAAAATGACTCACTAAATTGACTGTGTTTCTTATATTGTGAAGTAGCAGTTGATCGACATACGCAATTTTCATTATGGGTCATCGGGAAACAACCTCTATGTGTTTCTAACACATGGGTATGGTTGCTGATGAGGCCGAGATCCTCATCGGATGGATCAGAGGTGATCCTTGTGGTTTATCGTTAGCTTTCCGTCTAAATCCGTCAATGGAACATGAGAAGGAAGAGAAACGTTAGAAGCCCAGGGCACTGCCCCGAGAAAACCCTCCGACGCTCAAGTTAGTTATGGGTGTTTTAGTAGGCAGTATATGCTGGAATAGAGGTTTAGAAAGGACATGTCAGATGTTCTTAGTAAGAATAAATCTATTTTGGGTCTCGGCTGAGATGCCGTTTTAAAGATGGAGTTCTTTCCTTGGAGAAGAAGGTTCCGAAGGTTGTAGTTGTAGTTATGTTCCAGCTGGCCCCCCTTTCGTCTGGAAAGGGGTATATTTATACACAAGGTTGAGGAGGTCTGTCCCTCTGCCCGATGATGGGATTGTGGCGTGTCTGAGATGGCTGTCTGCTGCAGGTGCGCAGTCTGATGGGACAAGTACCTATGACTGCAGCTGTGTCAGTTGCTGACTCTACGATGCATAGGTCGGCCAGCCATAATGCCTTTGTACTTAGCCAAGCGATGATTGACACCTGGAAAGTACTCTGCAGAATTGCCTTGGTGGGCCCCAGATGGCAATTGATAATATCTTCTTTGATCTTATCCGAGATACTCTGAGCAACAGCCTTTATGAGAGCAAGGCCAAGGCTAGAGCTCGGTGCTAATACGAAGCTGAGGCCGAAGCTGTTCCGAGGCCGAGTTGAATATGCTTCCTTTAGAAATTCTGCACTTTTGATTCCTTTTATTTGCTGAGGTTGACTAGAAGCGGTTGCTTTGCCTAAAGCATTTCCGAGCCGAGGTGCAGTATGTCAAACTGCCCTTGTAAGACTGACTTTATTTCTAACCATTCTCGGTCATATTGAACAAGTGCCGACCTGACTCAAGCATGCGGCCGAGCTGACCAAGGGTTATAATTGAATTTGCCTTAGCCACTTTAATAGACTTACTTCAGCTAAAGATAGTAGTGGCCGAGGCTAAGGCCTTCTGGCCGAGGCTGACTAGTCAAGTAGCTGAACTTGACCTACGCTGACCGTTTGACTGACTGATAATTTGTCTTTTCTGAGCAGATCAGATTTTGGCTCATCACTTTGCCTCCAGATTAGTCTGGCCGAGCTGAGCAGAAAGAGCAGACTAATCGTTTTCAGAGCTTTTGATGCGTTGTTCTTTCAAGTATGACGTGACTGCCTCTGACTGGGCCGTACTATGCATTTATTGTTTACATAGAGTACGAGGCATCAGTTACTCACCTTTTCATATCCAGCAGTTGCATGAATCAAGGGCGAAACATTCGAGGTGTCGCTTGGGATGGCCGATCTGCAACTATAAATAAAGATCGCAGAAGAGCAATTCACTTCTTCTGCTTTTCGTCTTCTTCTCCATCGTTTCTCCGGCGCTTTTCATCCAGATTCCTTCGGCCTTCCCAGTTTCCTTCGGCCTTCTTTCTTCTTTTCCTCAGCTTTATTTTACTGTAAGTCTTCTTTTTAGTTCTTCATCATGTCTGCTTCTCCTTCTCGTGATTCTCAAAATATCTCCGAGGGCGCTTCTTACGCCGGCGGCGGTGGAGGAAGTTCTAATTCTCTATCTCCGTCTGGTAGGACGGTCTCTGATGACCGTCTGATTGTGAGACTGCGAATGACCTCCGGTGACGCTGCTCCGTTCAGCAGAGCAATCATCGTGGTCGACTCCTCGCTGGAGCGGGCAGAGATTGCCCCTGCTCCGGCAGCTGTAAATCCTCTTGCTCTACAGAGGGCCCCATCTCTGTTTACGGGCATACTTTATAGGGGTCTCCCTTCTTCTTTTGTTCAACAGTCCCACTGTACATTGTCCAAGGCCGAGTTGAACCGGATCTGCAAGAGGTATAAAATTGACCTAGACCGGTTCGGCCCAGTCCTGCCTCTGCCAGGTCAGACTGCTTATGAACCTCCAAAGGATTATGAAGCAGTCTACGAAGATTATTTTAAGTCGGGGTTCAATCTTCCCATTCCTGAACCCCTTGTCCGAATTCTGCGTGCTTATAATCTCAGAATTCCTAAAATCAAGCCAAATGATTTGAAACTCATTCTTTGTTATCTTCTCTTTCTTAGAATAGCTGAGTCTCCTTTCAATACAAATGTATTTAGAGCCATTTTTCTTGTCGGGTCTAGGATAGCTGGTACTATTTCAGCAAACGAGTTCCCAATAGCGAGTTCAATCTTGCTATCAACATCCCTACCTTTACCAAGAATTGGAAAGGTAGGTTTTTCTATGTCAAGAAAGCTGAGCTGCCAAAGTTGAATATCTGGAAGTCTGGCAAGGGGGACAACCTGAGGCCGAGCTCAGAATACTATGATGAAGCAGTCAAACTTCAGAGTCTGCCCATTATAATTAATTGGCAGAAAGTGGACTCCACCATTTTGGAGGCGGCTAACCTGAGCCATTTGGCTGTGGGTCAGAACTATCTGCCCATTTCTCCTGATAACTTGATCATTGTCAGAGGTTGGTCTCAATATGCCTTGACTTTTGTACTTTTCTTACTTTCAGTTGATAAATGTTTCTTTCATGATGCAGGCTCAATGACTTCTAGTAATAATGATTACACCAGCAGGATGGCTGAGGTGGCAGCAAGGAAAAGAGCTCGTCAAGCCAGACGAGTCGCTCTACTTGCTTCTGCTGGGGGGGCCTCTGCATCAGCCTTGCCCCAGCTATTCCTGCGGCTGAGCCTATGCAAGAAGAGCCTGAGCCAGGTACTCGACTTTCCTTCAACTCAAATCTTTCATAAGGTTGAGATCTGGTTCTAACTTATTTGATATGTTCTCTGCAGCTTTGCCAATAGTTGAAATCCAAGATGATGAAGCTGAGACCTCCCAACCTCAGGCCTCAGCTGATCTTGAACTGCTGGCAGAAGTTGGCGAGGGCTCATGCCTTCGACGAAAGAAGAGGCAAAGGGGTGAAGGTTCATCCAGCGGCCGAGATGCGGGTCCTTCAGAAGTGACTCCACGTCAGCCAATTGAGGAAATCCTGCCTCATCCAGCTGGGGTGGCAGAACCAATCCTTATTGGGTTTACTGATGAGGATTCTGCTGTGGACTTGGCCACAGCCAGACGCTTGAACAAAGTGACGGTTCTGCCCCTGGACCAGCAAAAGTTTGAGGCGGCTTCCTGGGAGAACCTAAAGGCGGTCTTTCATTCTAACATTGCTCTGGTAAGTGTATCAAATTTTCTCTAAGTGTTAGTTTGACACTTAGTCTTGTTCCACTAACTAACACTTAGTCTTGTTCTCACTTTGTTGTCCTGGCAGATCCGAGCCCAAGAATTGGAGAATCTGGCTAGAGGAGAAAAGTTTAACGAAGCTCTTCAAGCTAAGTAGGGAGCTTGAAGAAGCCAATCAACAGAGAGCCAGGCTGACCCATCGAAACAATTCTTTACAAGCTGAAGTCTCCAACCTCCAACATAGGGCAAAAGAGGCCGAGATGAGGTTGGCCACTTCCAACTCTAAAGTGGTCGAGTTGGAACATAAAGTGGCCGACTTGGAGTCTGCTTCCAATCAAGCTTTGGCCGAGTACGAGTCATTGAAAAAAGACAAGGCCGAGTTTTTGCAGCATAGAAATACTTTTGAAGAACAGTTGGCTCATCTGCGTCAACAATTGGCCGAGGGTAAAGCTAAAGCAGTTGTTGATTTCAGGAGATCCCAACTATTTGAAGAGAACACGATACTGTTGCAGAGCTCGGCTATGGAAGTGGGCCAAACGAAGGCCATAGATGTCTGCTCAGAGATTTATCCTGACCTGAACAAGGAAGATCCTCGGCTAGTGTTACACCTGAAAATTTTTGGATTAGTTATTGTGTGCTAACTTAGAAATTAAGCAGCCGTTGTGTATGACAACCTTTCGAAATTAAATTAATTATAGCGTGTCGATTATGTTCAAGTAATGTTATAATTATATAAAAATGTTATATGCGTATAGGGTAAAATAAAAATATAAAAAAATATATAATAAATGAATTAAAAGGAAAGGAAGGTTCCGTAGGATAACCAAATAAAAATTAAAAAAATATAAACTAACTGAAGGATAAGGATGAACAAGTTAAAAAAGAATAATAAAAAAATAATAAAAAAACAAAAGAAGGCGTGACTGAGGGGGTTTGTAACCGCCCTAAAATCTCATAGAATGGCAATTAAATGGCAGAAGGGGGCAGCGCAGGTGAAGGGGAGAAAAGAATTGAGAGAGAGAGACAGAGAGAGCGAGAGAGATCAAAAGCAGAGAAAGGAGGCAGCAAAGGAAAGAAAAGAGAAGGAGGAGAGAAAGGAGAAGGAAGAAAAGAAAAAGAAAAAATATTCACGATCCGGCAAAGCGTGTAGTTGTCCGTAATCAAGGTAGGTTCCCTTTTCTCCCTCCAATTGGTACAAATTCAAGCATGCTTTGGTGATATATTATGTGTTTGTTGTTTTAATTGTTGAAATCTATATCATGATGTTGATTATGTACAAGATTGATGATTGTGAAAACTGGTAAATGCGTATACTGTTTTGCGTGGCTTGCATTTGATCTTAGGGAAAAATTTGATAACCAAAATAGCACATCTTTAGCATATTTGGGGTTTTTAGTTTTGGTTTTGGCCTTAGAATAGGTTCCCATAGACTGGAAATAGGCGAAAATATTGATCGGAGGGAGCGCCTCACGCGGCACTGGGAAGAGCAGCGCGTGGGCAGTCACGCGCCTCCTGGGGTTGCTGTATGCGTTATATATTAAAAAAAATTTTAAACCAAAAAGGGCCAAAGCCCGGATCAGGGGGCAGGACCAGTCCTTAATGGGCCGACTGCTCCTACACCAGGGCCGGCCCATTTTTCATTGCAAACAAAAAAAATATATATAGGGCATAACCGGGCTGAATGGCCAACGGACCAGGCCGGCTAAATTAACAGCGAATAAAAAAAGAGTTGCAGTGGACCGGACCCTGGCGGGCCAGACCAAGAATGGCGTGCGGACCAGGGCTGCAGGAATAGAACCAGCCCAAATTGATTAATTGGTTTTGACATAATTTCTGAATATTGGCAAATTGTATTATTATTATTTAATTGATTAAAAATAGTAATAATTACTGAAAAATCAAAATAAATACCAAAACTATAAATAATTCCCAGAAATTATAAATTTTTGAAATAAAATTATTTCCATTATATTTCTGTAGTTGAGATAATTTATTTAATTTGGATTATTAGGTAATAAATAGAAATAAATAGAGGGAAAATAAGAAAAAAATAGAAAATGCACGATAAATGTATACAAGCCATGGAAAAATGGTTTTGACACCAAACAACGATAAATCATTATTCTGATAATAAATGAACCTAGATTTGAGTGCCGGAGGATGGTGAGGATGGGCCAGGGGCCTCAGGCGATTTTGTTGGTTGCATTTATGGCACGTGCATTGCATTATGGCGGGTCGTAATGTACAGGTCACGGGCGCTCAGGATGGTGTACGGTGGCAGGGCCACGTACACTCAGGATGGTGTATGGTGGCGCGACCACGCACACTCTGTATGGTGACTGTGGGTGGGTACGATCCACAACCACTCAGTAGGATCCGGATTCATGCGTTGCACTGTTGAGATATCGGCATTCTGTGTGACATGACTTTGTTGCGAGTGACATGCATAGTGTGACATGCATCACGTTGTTGCGCATTCTTTATCTGGAGTGAATTACCTTCCTGCATTCTTTCATATGCTTATGTGATATCATGTTCTATGTGCTATGTGTTATATCATTTTTGTATGCTCGTCTTGTACTAATTGGAGGCAGGTGCCTACTGGGTGATTTTCCTGTCACTCACCCCTACTCCCCCCCACCAGGTGAGCACGAGGAAGCGTACGACTATATCTTTGCTGAGGACGGGGCTGACACGGTAGTATGGGTAGACTGACGGTCGCACCTAGGATACGAAGAGATCCTGCGACTGACTATCGTTAATTTATTGGGGTTTCGTCAGACACTACCCAGTTCAGACAAATCACACTTAGAGGTCGGGGCAGTGACTTTATTGCCATTACTGATTTAGTATTTTATTGAGGATTTCTTTATTCATATAATTTAGTGTTATGGTAATTCGTTTCCGCGAAAAAAATTTCTACATCTTTTTGGACATGGTGGAAATTGATTTGATGCCTCGTATTCTCCTTAGCAAGATACGGCAGGCGCACTGCTTCCGATGCTAGGGTTCGGGAGCAGGGCGCTACAGGTGGTATCAGAGCCGAGGCTTTAGATCTGCCTCGGAAATGCAGGATTAAATAGATCACCTAGACATAAGCTACGATATTCTTTTAGAAATGACAAATATACCCCTAATAAATGAAGTAGACCTAAGTTATGATCGGGTTATGGGAGGTGTGTGCCGTTGGTGATCTTTCTCTATTTAATTATCGTCGTACCCCTAAACTTTCGCATGAGCACCTTAAATGCTCAAATCCCTCTAATACTCCCGTCAAGGTTTACGTGAAATCTAAGAAAATACCGTCGCGTCGTAAAAAGAAAAATCTGACAAAGGAGGCAACGGTGGTTATGGTAACGACCACCAGTATCAGAGGGTCATCCTCCAAGCATTGGCTGACACCATGGCCACCACTTTGGCGCAATGGCGACTGTAGACTGCGCAGTGCTAGTAGCAGTTGAACTAGTATCTTCCGCCGCTGGCGCCGCTGGATCTGAGGTTCTACTATATAGAAATGCAGGACGTCCGAAAGCTGATGTTTAGAAGGACCTTCACCAGGGAGGCATAAATATACGACATGGCCGCTAATAATCACAAGACCGCTTGCGACGTACAATCGCAGAGGAGTGCATGGTTGCCGCCGCCGCCATGTGCTCATTATGGACGCCACACTCGGGTTAGAGTAAGGGAAAATTTTGCAAGTATGAGTGCGACAACCATGACGTTTTACGAGAGAGGGCACTAAGCAGAGGCCGGTGTCATCATCACATCAGAATCCGGAGTAGCATAAAAGGAAGCCAGGATCAGTGACAGATCCACGTGATGACTGATATGAATGTCGAGAAGCTGGCGACGTCATAGCAGAGTTCAATCGCCGGTGACCAGGTATCAATGACTCATCATCAGTACAGAGGACGTTAACCAGAGATGAATGATCAGAGTTGCGCAGCGGAAGCGTGACTTCCTTAAGTCACTTAAGTTTAGAAGAGTGAACCTCAGTGGATCCGAAGAAGATTAAGGATATCGCTGAGTAGCCCTGACCGACCAAGGCGACTGAAGTAAGGAGTTTTCTTGGGGTGGCCAGCTGCTACATGAAATTCATTTAAGGATTTTCGTCGATACTGGTGCCCCTGAGCAGACGGAAGCATAGGAATGCGAAGTTCCAGTGGACAGTTGATATCAACAAAAATATCAACAAAGCTTCGCTGAGCCAAAAAAACTTAAACATAAGACCATAATACACAATGTTGCTAATTAACTATATATACACGTACTGATCAACACAACATGCTTTAACGACATATTTCCATATATCAAACACCTACTAGAACATTAACATACAAAACCCAGCATAATTACGCAAAGAGATATAACACAGTACAAAAAAAAGAGATATCACATAACATAATAAACTATAAATATACAACAACATAAGTCAACAATATATATACACACACGCACACATATACATACATATACATAAATATATACATATATACATATATGTACAAAGCGACCAATATTAAAATATGAAGTAATAGGTAAAAGCTCACAATATATATGGAATACGATAAAAAGAAAAAAACGAACTCAGGCTAGATAACCAACTTAGAAATTTATAAACGTTAAGCTGTTAATATATATCGTGGGTTATTAATCCACAGAGTAATACATGTTAAAAAAACAACCTACAGACTCTTACAACAATAAAGAAGCAAATATACAAACACAATTTGTTACAACATTAATGATGTAACGTAAAAAACATACAAATGGATGCATGAAACAAAATTAATTACACGATGCTAAGTACATATGCACAAGTATACACACAACTGTTTCAATGAGCCACAACATAACTAATACAACAAAACAGTAATAAACATCATGGTATAAAACGACAACAAACAACACAATTACAAAGAATACAATAACAAATGCCTTGCATACAAGACATGGATTACAAAATAGACATACAATTACAAGTTTTAAAACAAATTGATAACATCCACATTTGTAGTAAAGCATACTAATTATGATTTAGGAACGACATAGCATTGCATGACATCATGGAAATAGATTAAAGTGTAAACAACTTAATAACATATCATATAAAAAGAACAAACAGAAATATATATATATATTGTACTTGAATACCCAATTAAATTGTATATGTACATTACAGTAAAACCTACGTATATATGCATTTTTCTCAAAATAATATTTATACGATATTTATATAACAATAAGACAAGCTAGTAAGAAAATATAGAGCACGGAAAAAAAATTTATTAACGACTAACATTGGCACAAAGTGAGGGGTCACGATAAACAAAGACTAAAATGAATGCGCATAGTGTGTGTACCGCTTAAAAGTCAACTAACAAATAATATAAACATAATACATGTGACGAACTGCAGATAACGGTTGTGAATGCATGAGCTACATATGTTACATAAGTCATACCTGCGTTTAAAATAATGATACACAGCATACTATATGTCTATACCAAACAGGTTTAACAACTTAACCTTTAAACGACAACACGTATTAAAACTCGGGCGTTCTGATATATAATGGACGAAACTGCGTTTGAGCACTGTATTTCACCCCCAAACCGATGAGCAGTCAGAGAAGACGATACAGACATTGGAGGACATATTGAAGGCTTGCATTATTGACTTCAAGGGAAACTGGGATGATATGATCAAGTTGATTGAGTTATCCTACAACAACAGTTATCATAGCGTCATCGGCATGGCACCATTTGAGACGCTCAACAGGCGTAAGTACAGATCCCCTATCAATTGGGATGAAATTGGAGAGCATGCTATCACTGGTCCAGAGCTGGTTGAGCAGACCAAGGAGAAGATAAAGTAGATTCTAAAAAAAATTGATTCGAGAAAGGCTTGAGGTTGCTCAATATAGAAGTAAGAGCTGAACGGAGTCGAAGAGACGTCCCCTGGAGTTTATTGTCGGAGAAAAGGTTTACTTAAAGGTATCGCCTACGAAGGGAGTTGCACGTTTTAGTCTGAAGGGTAAGCCAAGTCCTCGTTACATTGTCCCTACCAAGTGCTTGGAAGGATCGGTTTGTTAGCTTATCGTTTGGCGTTACCTCCAACACTAGCCCAAGTGCACAATGTATTCCATGTTTCTCAGCTAAGAAGGTACGTTTCTGATCTGAGTCATATATTGGACGCAGCGTTTTTGAGGATCAGACACGACGCGTCATATAAAGAGACTCATGTTTGGATTATAGACCGCAAGGATCAAGAGCTGAGGAAGGGAATCATTCCCTATGTTAGGGTGCAATGGAGCAATCATAAGGAAAGCGAAGCGATATGGGAGCTAGAGGATCAAATGCGCGGCCGCTGTCCATACTTTTCGAATAAGGTACGACAAGTTTCGAGGACGAAACTTCTTGTAAGGTGGATAGGATGTTATACCTGGAAATTTTCGGATTAGTCGTTGTGTGCTAACATAGAAATTAAGCAGTCGTTGGGTATGACAACCTTTCGAAATTAAATTAATTGTAGCGTGTCGATTATGTTCAAGTAATGTTATAATTATATAAAATTGTTATATGCGTATAGAATAAAAGAAAAATATAAAAAATATATATAATAAATGAAATAAAAGGAAAGGAAGGTTCCGTAAGATAAACAAATAAAAATTAAAAAAAATATAAACTAAATCAAGGATAAGGATGAACAAGTTTAAAAAGAATAATAAAAATAATAATAAAAAACAAAAGAAGGCGTGATTGAGGGGGTTTTGTAATCGCCCTCAAATCTCGTAGAATGGCAATTAAATGGCAGAAGGGGGCAGCGCAGGTGAAGGGGAGGAAAGAATTAAAAACAAGAGAGAGAGAGAGAGAGAGAGAGCAAAAGAAGAGAAAGGAGGCAACAGAGGAAAGAAAAGAGAAGGAGGAGAGAAAGGAGAAGGAAGAAAAGAAAAAGAAAAAATATTCACGATCTGTTAAAGCGTGTAGTTGTCCGTAATCGAGGTAGGTTCCTTTTCTCCCTCCAATTGGTACAAATTCAAGCATGTTTTGGTGATATATTATGTGTTCATTGTTTTAATTGTTGAAATCTATATCATGATGTTGATTATGTACAAGATTAATGATTGTGAAAACTGGTAAATGCATATACTGTTTTGCGTGGCTTGCATTTGATCTTAGGAAAAAATTTGATAACCAAAATAGCACATCTTTAGCATATTTGGGGTTTTTAGTTTTGGTTTTTGACTTAGAATAGGTTCCCATAGACTGGATATAGGCGAAAATATAGATTGGAGCCAAAAAACGACCGCCAGAGGCGGCCGGAGCGCCTCACGCGCCACTGGGAAGAGCCGCGCGTGGGCAATAACGCGCCTCCTGGGGTTTCTATATGCATTATATATTAAAAAAGAATTTAAACCAAAAAGGGCCGAAGCCCGGATCAGGGGGTAGGGCCAGTCCTTAACGAGCCGACTGCTCCTGCACCAGGGCCAGCCCATTATCGATGCAAACAAAAAAATATATGGGGCAGAGCCGGCGGCGGACCGGGCTGAATGGCCAACGGACCAGGCCGGCTAAATTAACAGCGAATAAAAAAAGAGTTGCAGTGGACCGGACCCTGGCGGGCTGGACCAAGAGTGGCGTGCGGACTAGGGCTGCAGGAATAGAACCAGCCCAAATTGATTAATTGGTTTTGACATAATTTCTGATTATTGGCAAATTGTATTAATATTATTTAATTGATTAAAAATGGTAATAATTGATGAAAAATCAAAATAAATGCCAAAAAACTATAAATAATTCCCAGAAATTATAAATTATTGAAATAAAATTATTTCCATTAAATTTTAGTAGTTGGGATAATTTATTTAATTTGGATTATTAGGTAATAAAGAGAAATAAATAGGGAAGAAATAATAAAAAATATAGAAAATGCACGATAAATATATACAAGCCATGGAAAAATGGGTTTGACACCAAACAACGATAAATCATTATTCGGATAATAAATGATCCTAGATTTGAGTGCCGGAGGATGGTGAGGATGGGCAAGGGGCCTCAGGCGATTGTGTTGGTTGCATTTATGGCACGTGCATTGCATTATGGCGGGTCGTAATGTACAGGTCACGGGCGCTCAGGATGGTGTACGGTGGCAGGGCCACGTACACTTAGGATGGTGTACAGTGGCACGGCCACGCACACTCAGTATGGTGACTGTGGGTGGGTTCGACCCACAGCCACTCAGTAAGACCTGAGTTCATGCATTGCACTGTGGAGATATCGGCATTCTGTGTGACATGACTTTGTTGCGAGTGATATGCATAGTGTGACATGCATCACGTTGTTGCGCATTCTTTATCTGGAGTGAATTACCTTTCTGCATTCTTTCATATGCTTATGTGATATCATGTTCTATGTGTAGGATCTGCAAGGCACCACTAGAAGGGGGGGGGGGTTGAATAGGTGGTGCAGAAAGTGTGGTTTTTAAAATTTGTTTAAAACTAAACAACTCAGCTTCTGAAAATAGATTCTGTTTTCAGGACCAGTTTTAAAACGTTTTTAAAACTAGGTTATAGGTCTCCAAAAATTCTGAAATTTTGAGAGAACTTAGCCTCAGATCTTATGATGGTCCCCTAAAAATTTCAAATTAAAATTCAACCTTTAACCCCTTCAAAAACCGTTGGTGATCAGATTGCGCGAATCTGACAGAAACGGTAGACGGTTTTGAAAAATTTATTCCTATTTGTGTATAAGTCCAAATGCTCTGAAAATTTAACCACTAACTCCTTATATACTATATTTAAGTGGGTTGAAACAGTTTTGCAAAATTCTTTTGGGAAGTAGGTCAATTACAATCAAAGTCTCAACCTTTGAAAGTCTGAAAATCAGACTGCACTAGTCTCAGAACTTTTGATGTTTGATTGACTTATACTTATCCAAAAGAGTTGAAACTTGTGCCAAATTAACCCTAGAACGTGTGGCTATGTTTCTGGAAATTTTTGTAATTTTTGAAAGTCGTTTACTATTTTTATAGACCCCAACAAAAAGAGTAAACTGTGCAGTAACTGAAAGTAAATGCAGAAAGTAAATGGCACCAAGAATTTTATACTGGTTTGGTTATAAACAACCTACTCCAGTCCTCAAGGAACACCTTCCTTGGTTCACACTAATCACACACACACAATACACCTTACCACAGGGTTGATGGAGTTACACACCAACTCCAACCCTTTACAAACCTTGTACGATGAATACAATTCGCACGAACACCACCACCTTGCAAGAATGAAGATTGATCACACCTTGATCAATCTTTTATAAAGATATGGAATATGTGGTGGTCTATATCAAGCCTATCCAAGATTGAAAGATATGAATACAATAGGCTTTCAAGAAGAAAGAAAGAAAAAGAATGTAGAAGAAGAAGGCTAGAACACTTTTGATCCTTGAACTTGCAACTCTTGTTCTTATTCTTGTTTTGCTCTTCTTTCTCTCCTTTTAATTTGGTGCAGCCGTCCCCCCTAGGTGTAGTCTCCCTCTTGAAAATTATCTTCTAAGTCCTTGGGAGGATGTAAGACATCATCGTGACATGGTCTTGCTTACTTGGCATCTTCTTATTGGTTGATCATTTAAGCTTTGCTTACTTGGCACTTCATGATTGGTTGAATGTTGTCATCATTGATGTCTTGGAAAAATCTGAGAATAACACTTAAAACATGTGCCAAAATCATCACAAAATAATTTCCACAAAGCATAAGATTATCACATAAATTGCAAGACAAAATTTCTTCTTTCCTTAAGCATAAAATCGGCCATAAAGTGTACATATCATGCTGAATTTTCAGCATGTGACAGATGGAGATAAAGTTCAAAATGTTACCATTTTTCTTTGATTTTTCTTTTTAAAATGAATCACCAATTGATGGTAAATATTCTTATCACATGAGAAATGAACTTGGACACAATTATGCTCAAAAATTTGGCCTGCACAAGTCACACACATGCTGAAAAATTTCAGCATGTGTGATATGTAGAATATCACACTTTATTTAATTTAAATAATATTCAAATTACTTTCATTTCTTCTTCCAATCAATCACATAATATAAGATAATAAAATATACCAACTTAATGTCAAAAAATCGGCCAGCCTTGTTAGCATGCTGAAATTTTTCATCATGTGTTATAAGAGAGACAAATTTTGAATTCTTACCATTTGTAGCTTCTCTCTTTAATTCACCAACATTGTATGATTGATCCTTGACCAATCAATATGCCAACAAGGCTCTAAATAAGCTCCATCTTGGCTGTAATATGCGTTAGATATGTCTATACATATGCTGAAAATTATTTTTGCTAACTTTGTAAAACAGTGCATATTTAATAATATACACATATTATATTCCAATCAGCCCTTAATTTAATTTTCTAGAACACTTTAAGATGTATATCATATGTAAAAAGTGTCTAGATACGTGTCACATGATGTACCACAAACGTTCTATCTGTTGTGTGCGTAGAAAACCGAATTTTCGATATTTATCGATTACCCGATTTTTCTCTAATTTAAATTCCAACTTTTGCACATGTTATATATATTATGTTACACATAACATATATATAATATATACTTTAAATCTCAGCACTTGTCTGGTCTAAAGTGGTACCATTAACATGTGACAAAATTAAACTTGGAATCTTCACATTTTGGCCTTAATGTGGGGTGATTTGTGTGTGCCAACATGGAAAGTATTTTTGGCTGAATATACAGTCATGTGCACGAAATTGTTATCAATTTTTGAAGTATAGGGGCTGGCCATTTATTTATGGCAAGTACGTGACACATTGGCGAAGTTTCGGTATTCGCCCGATACAACAATTTTTGGTTTAGAACCTTTTATCGTGTCGTATTTAATTTGTCATCACCATATCTTATATCATATGATATAAGACCTGAATATACTCATAAATATGAGTTAAGTATAGTGGTGTGACATTAACGTACGTACGTAAAATATATAACGTGTCGGTAGTACGTTGGAATACATGTGTATGTGTTTTTTTCAAAAAATCTGAAAATATATGCAATATATATGTATATGGCGTGTACACATTAAAGAGGGGAGGAGGAAAAAACTTTCCTTCCTTAGCCTTGTTGCCTTTGTGCATCTTCCAAATGTGGCTTCCTTTAATGAACTACTTAGTTTAATAAACTAAGTACTTCACTTAATGAACTAGTTTAGTTCATTAATGGTGGCACCTGAAAATAGTATAAACACAACAAATGTTTGTCATATGATGTAAGCTTTAACGCTTCATGGCTCGTTAGTCCGGCAACATTATATATAAGCTAAATAAGACAAGTACTAAGCAATATCATGCACACGATTGTTTATATCATGCACGTTTTATCTTATGTTCGTTTTTGTGCACATTTAAATCATGTATTTGAAAATCACTCAAACCCTTTTTTCTCTACAATCTCCCCCTTTTGATGATTTTCAAAATAACTTATGCACATGATTTAAATCCTATCGCTCCCCCTTCAATTATGCATAAATTCAAAATTCGAGATTTAAATTTCGAATCCGCTCCCCCTTGATTTATGCAATCAGTATCTCTCTCCCCCTTAAATCATGCTATCTCTCCCCCTTTATTTTGAAAAGTAAATCAAAAGATGCCTGTAAAGATGAAGAAGAAAAAAATCATGCATTTCATATAACGTGCGTTCGTAAGGGTTATTTATTCAACCCTTTGAAAATGTCCCTTTTGGTACCCAAATTTGGGTGACCCTTTTAGGTCTTCCAAAAGGTGAGAGAGGTGATGAAAGCACAACATAATAAACTTTAGGTGCAACTGTATCTGACCTTTGGCCAAGAACTCCTTTATACGCATTATATGTAGGACGTTTTTGATATGTCCTTGTGTTTGTGTGCGTAGTGCGTGGATGGAATGAATGTCGTGTATGCATCACTCTTTTCTTTTCATATCTATACGGTACAAAATTGTATTTTGTATGATATGATGAAGAAGTGGGGCGTGATGAGGGAATAGGCAATTTGTGCGTCATCTTAGACGCCATTTGAGGCTTTGGGGTGTCTACTTTCTTAGACACAACAAACTTAGTTGGTTTGGTGGATACTTCATTAGTGTCAACGTATCCCAAACCCGTTTTGTCACTGTCATGCTTTTGTGATAAGATAATGCGATGCAGCATGTTAGATCTCGTGTCAAATTGTTTCACCTTTTTCTCTACATCCGCATTCCTTGATTTCAAGTTTGAATTCTCGGATGTCAATGATGAAATTTCAGATTTTAATGAATTTATAATGCATGACGACTCTTCTTTTGAATCGTTTAATTGAGACACAAGTTTTTTGTTAGAAGATTCTAACAATTTCTTGTCTTCAATTAATCACTTCTTTTCTTTTGCAAGAGTCTTTGAAAACTTAGGCAACTCTAAATATTGACTAAATAAATCATCATAAGAACATTCAGAATCGGAATCAGAGTCGGAAGATACCTCATTTGATGCTTTAGATGTAATGCATACTTGTGCCTTGTGTTCTTCCGTATCATCAGTCTCAGAGTCGGATGTGTCACTCCAAGTGGAGGCTTTGAAGGCTCTTCTCCTTTGCTTAGGTTCTGAAACGAGTCTATTCTTGTTCCGATTCTTGTCAGGGTATTTGTTTGTTTGCTTTTCTTTATTAGGGCAGTCATATGATAGATGTCCAAGTTTGCCGCATTCATAGCAGTTTATTTCCTTATTTTTATTTTTATGATCCTTAGGTGAGGTAGACTTATGTTTAATCGATTTTCTCAAAATTTTTCTTAATCTTTTAGCCATCGTGATTAAGTCCTCATCATCAGAATCTATGTCACTATCATCTACGACCTATTCATTTGATATAAATGCTATAGCCCTGTCATTATTAGAATGGACTCAGAATATCTTAAAGCAAGTTTGTTTTCATATACCTTAAGTGATCCGATTAGTTCTCCTATTTTAATCGATTTGGTCTCTTTGCTCTCTTCTATGGCCGTTACTTTAGGGTCCCACTCGGATGGAAGGCTTCGCAAGACCTTTTGTACCTTTCCTGCATAGTGAAGGCTTTGCCAAGAGACTCAAGGGAATTGTAAATGTTAGTCAAGCGTAAATCCATTTCAACAATAGACTCATTTGGCAATAATTTAAAGGACTCAAGTGTGGACATAAGCATATTGATTTTGGACTCCTTTACTTGGCTAGTCCCTTCATGTTTCATTTCAAGAATATGCCACATCTCTTGAGCACTAGAGCAATTAGACACGTAACTAGCCTCACTTTTACTTAGGCCGTTTAATAGTAGTTGCATGGCTTTAGCATTCATACTCAACTTCTTTTTGTCATCACTAGTGTATTCTTGTTTCGTTTTTGTAACCTCTAGTGTGACTCCATCAATAATTGACGTCTTAATAGGAACAAATGGACCGTCTTCTATGATGGACCATAGATCAATATCAATAGCCATAAGAAAAAGTTTCATTCTTAATTTCCATTGAATAAAAGACTCACCGTCGAAAAAAGGAGACCTTACAGTTGACATTCCTTCTTGCATGGTTGTGGTTGCCATCTCACTGAATCGTTGGATTCTTTGAAGCGATTGTTCCTGCGCTATGATACCACTTGTAGGATCTGCAAGGCACCACTAGAAGGGGGGTTGAATAGGTGGTGCAGAAAGTGTGGTTTTTAAAATTTGTTTAAAACTAAACAACTCAGCTTCTGAAAACAGATTCTGTTTTCAGGACCAGTTTTAAAACGTTTTTAAAACCAGGTTATAGGTCACCAAAAATTCTGAAATTTTGAGATAACTTAGCCTCAGATCTTATGAGGATCCCCTAAAAATTTCAGATTAAAATTCAACCTTTAACCCCTTCAAAAACCGTTGGTGATCAGATTACGCGAATCTGCCAGAAACGGCAGACGGTTTTGAAAAATTTATTTCTATTAGTGTGTAAGTCCAAATGCTCTGAAAATTTAACCACTAACTCCTTATATACTATATTTAAGTGGGTTGAAACAGTTTTGCAAAATTCTTTTGGGAAGTAGGTCAATTACAATCAAAGTCTCAACATTTGCAAGTCTGAAAATCAGACTGCACTAGTCTCAGAACTTTTGATGTTTGATCGACTTATACTTATCCAAAAGAGTTGAAACTTGTGCCAAATTAACCCTAGAACGTGTGTCTATGTTTTTGGAAATTTTTGTGATTTTTGAAAGTCGTTTACTATTTTTATAGACCCCAACAAAAAGAGTAAACTGTGCAGTAACTGAAAGTAAATACAGAAAGTAAATGGCACCAAGAATTTTATACTGGTTCGGTTATAAACAACCTACTCCAGTCTTCAAGGAACACCTTCCTTGGTTCACACTAATCACACACACGCAATACACCTTACCACAGGGTTGATGGAGTTACACACCAACTCTAACCCTTTACAAACCTTGTACGATGAATACAATTCGCACGAACACCACCACCTTGCAAGAATGAAGATTGATCACACCTTGATCAATCTTTTACAAAGATATGGAATATGTGGTGGTCTATATCAAGCCTATCCAAGATTGAAAGATATGAATACAATAGGCTTTCAAGAAGAAAGAAAGAAAGAGAATGTAGAAGAAGAAGGCTAGAACACTTTTGATCCTTGAACTTGCAACTCTTGTTCTTGTTCTTATTTTGCTCTTCTTTCTCTCCTTTTAATTTGGTGCAGCCGTCCCCCCTAGGTGTAGTCTCCCTTTTGAAAATTATTTTCTAAGTCCTTGGGAGGATGTAAGACATCATTGTGACATGGTCTTGCTTGTTAAGTTGTAAAAACGTTTTGATGATAAAAAGATGTTTTAAATGAGTTAAATTTATGGTTGATATTTGATGCAAGATGCGTAAATCACACTATGTCCAAAGATGGTTGAGATTCGAACTCACTGGTTGACATCGATCTCTCAAGCTGGGGACATCGATCTATCGATGTCACTTCAGCCCCTGACATCGATCGATCGATGTCGATCAGAGAGCATCGAACTCTCAACCAGAGGACATCGATCGATCGATGTCACTTCAGCCCCTGACATCGATCGATCGATGTTGATCAGAACACATCGATCTCTAAACCAGGTGACATCGATCGATCGATGTCACTTCAGCCCCTGACATCGATCGATCGATGTCAGGCAGTGTCAAAACTGCAAACTTCTGGAAGACATCGATCTCTCCCTTCCAGGCACTTCGATCGATCGATGTCCCTCAGAATTCAAATTTTCTGAACGTTAGAACAAAATCCAAGGGAGATTTATGATGTTTTCTCTTTCCAATCTTGCTCAAATTTCTTGTGGACTTTAACCCAACCTATTACATGCTTCCTTGACTATTGTATACATGTCTAAGATTCTCTAGGGTGGCTATCCAAGATCAAATCACTCCATAGGGTGGCTAGAGACTATTTGGGCATTGTCTTGACATTTTTGAAGATGAAGACTTGGTGGAGAGCCTCAAAAACGTGGTGAACTTCATCTATAAATAGAGGAGGCTTGGATGGAGCAAATACACACTTTCAACATCATCTAGCTTCATTTTCCATTGTTGTATATTTCTCTCATACTTGTAAATTTGGTTAAAGCTTGTCTACCTTTTCTTTGATCTTCATTATTATATATTGAGAGAAAGAGAGTCAAGTACAAGAGGAACCATAAATATTTGATCTCTTGCTTGTGCTTAGACTTGTGAGAAAGTGTGAACCTTACTATATTTCTTCAACCCACTGTGAGAAGTTCTTGAGGGAACTTTTGTTGAAGTTGTGAGGAAGCAAGAAGTTGTTCTTGCTAAGAGCTGTAGTTGCTGTAGTTGCACAAGTGTATTTTGTGCAAGAAGTTGCTGTTGTTGTGGCTTACACTAAAGTGTTAGTGTAAGTGTTGCTGTAGTTGTTCTTATTGTTCATAATAAGAAGAGTAGTTGTTGAAAATCCACTTTGAAAACAAAGTGGTAGTGGAGTAGAATTATTTACGATTCGAACCACTCTATATCCAGTGTACTTATTCACTACTTCTCATCTCCCATTCTTGCTCTGATTTTGAATATCTTTTTGAGTTGCGCAAACGAGAAAATTCTGCAAAATAGCCAAACACTCTATTCACCCCCCTCTAGAGTGTATTTCGGACCTAACATTGCTTACTTGGCATCTTCTTGTTGGATGATCATTTGAGCTTTGCTTACTTGGCACTTCATGATTGGTTGAATGTTGTCATCATTGATGACTTGGAAAAATCTGAGAATAACACTTAAAACATGTGCCAAAATCAACACAAAATAATTTCCATAAAGCATAAGATTATCACATAAATTGCAAGACAAAATTTCTTCCTTCCTTAAGCATAAAATCGGCCATAAAGTGTACATACCATGCTGAATTTTCAGCATGTGACACATGGAGATAAAGTTCAAAATGTTACCATTTTTCTTTGATTTTTCTTTTTAAAATGAATCACCAATTGATGGTAAATATTCTTATCACATGAGAAATGAACTTGGGCACAATTATGCTCAAAAATTCGGCCTACACAAGTCACACACATGCTGAAAAATTTCAGCATGTGTGATATGTAGAATATCACACTTTATTTAATTTAAATAATATTCAAATTACTTCCATTTCTTCTTGCAATCAATCACATAATATAAGATAATAAAATATACCAACTTAATGTCAAAAAATCGGCCAGCCTTGTTAGCATGCTGAAATTTTTCAGCATGTGTTATAAGAGAGACAAATTTTGAATTCTTACCATTTGTAGCTTCTCTCTTTAATTCACCAACATTGTATGATTGATCCTTGACCAATCAATATGCCAACAAGGCTCTAAATAAGCTCCATCTTGGCTGTAATATGCGTTAGATATGTCTATACATATGCTGAAAATTATTTTTGCTAACTTTGTAAAACAGTGCATATTTAATAATATACACATGTTATATTCCAATCAGCCCTTAATTTAATTTTCTAGAACACTTTAAGATGTATATCATATGTAAAAAGTGTCTAGATACGTGTCACATGATGTACCACAAACGTTCCATGTGTTGTGTGCATAGAAAACCGAATTTTCGATATTTATCGATTACCCGATTTTTCTCTAATTTAAATTCCAAATTTTGCACATGTTATATATATTATGTTACACATAATATATATATAATATATACTTTAAATCTCAGCACTTGGCTGGTCTAAAGTGGTACCATTAACATGTGACAAAATTAAACTTGGAATCTTCACATTTTGACCTTAATGTGGGGTGATTTGTGTGTGCCAACATGGAAAGTATTTTTGGCTGAATATACAGTCATGTGCACGAAATTTTTATCAATTTTTGAAGTATAGGGGCTGGCCATTTATTTATGGCAAGTACGTGACACGTTGGCGAAGTTTCGGTATTCGCCCGATACGACAATTTTTGGTTTAGAACCTTTTATCGTGTCGTATTTAATTTGTCATCACCATACCTTATATCATATGATATAAGACCTGAATATACTCATAAATATGAGTTAAGTATAGTGGTGTGACATTAACGTACGTACGTAAAATATATAACGTGTCGGTAGTACGTTGGAATATATGTGTATGTGCCTTTTTCAAGAAATTCTGAAAATATATGCAATATATATGTATATGGCGTGTACACATTAAAGAGGAGAGGAGGAGAAAACTTTCCTTCCTTAGCCTTGTTGCCTTTGTGCATCTTCCAAATGTGGCTTCCTTTAATGAACTACTTAGTTTAATAAACTAAGTACTTCACTTAATGAACTAGTTTAGTTCATTAATGGTGGCACTTGAAAATAGTATAAACACAACAAATGTTTGCCATATGATGTAAGCTTTAACGCTTCATGGCTCGTTAGTCCGGCAACATTATATGTAAGCTAAATAAGACAAGTACTAAGCAATATCATGCACACGATTGTTTATATCATGCACGTTTTATCTTATGCTCGTTTTAGTGCACATTTAAATCATGTATTTGAAAATCACTCAAACCCCTTTTTCTCTACACTATGTGCTATGTGTTATATCATTTTTGTATGCTCGTCTTGTACTAGTTAGAGGCAGGTGCCTACTGGGTGATTTCCTTATCACTCACCCCTACCCCCCCACCAGGTGAGCACAAGGAAGCGTACGACTATATCTTTGCTGAAGATGGGGCTGACATGGTAGTATGGGAAGATTGACGGTCTCACCTAGGATATGAAGAGATCTTGCGACTGTCTGTCGTTAATTTATTGGGGTTTCGTCAGACACTACCCAGTTCAGACTGATTGCACATAGAGGTCGGGGCAGTGACTTTATTGCCATTACTGATTTATTATTTTATTGAGGATTTCTTTATTCATATATTTTAGTGTTATGGTAATTCGTTTCCGCGTGAAAACTTTCTACGTCTTTTTGGATATGGTGAAAATTGATTCGATGCCTCGTATTCTCCTTAGCGAGATACAGCGGACGCACTGCTTTCGATGCTAGAGTTTGAGAGCAGGGCGCTACAGCTGGCTGATCTTTGCAGCTCAACTGCTACCCAAGAATTCAAGACTCAATTCCAGCAATTCTTGGATGGAGCTGACTTGAGAGAAGACGAGGACTAGTCTTAGGATCTTTCTTTGTAATATTGCTAAACATGCATCAGTGTATTCTGTTCTTGAGCATTTTTATCAATGGAAAATTCTAATTGTTTTGTAACTTGTAGCTTTTCCTTCTGTTCTGCTCTTCTATTTCAGAATTTCTATTAACTTTTCAAACTTATTGTGGTTGATATCCAATATCGGCCTTGCTCTTGGCAAACTCATAACTTTGCAACCAGTTTAACTAAAAATAAACTAAGTTACCAAGCTTTAAGATATAAATAATAAACCTGTTATTCTGCCGAGTTGAGCCAATAGTTGGCTAAGAATGAAACTTGCTTAAGCCAATAGACTTGATCTGCTTTAGCTGAGATTCAAGCTGAATGATGCTTAGAAATATTCTAAGTCTTTAATCAGGCCTAGCCGATGAACTTAGGCTAAGATAAAATTATGTTGCCTAGGTTTCGCTTGTAGCGGCCGAGATTGAACGGCCCAGGTTCCCTTGTAGCGGCCGAGATTGAACGGCCCAGGTTTCCCTTGTAGTGGCCGAGATAACTCTGTTCAGCAATTTTTTGAATTGAACAACTTTCATAGGACCGATCTGGACTCCAGGATCTGCCCTGCTGAATATTTCTTGGAATCTTCCAAGCATTGACTGATGAGTCATTTTCTTTTATATGACCGATCTGGACTCCAGGATATGCCTTATATTATATGGCCCAGGTTTCCCTTGTAGCGGCCGAGATAATTCATCAACTTATTGAACTGAACAATCTTTATAGGACCAATCTGGACTCCAAGATCTGTCCTGCCAAGTGTTTCTTAGAATCTTCTCAGCATTAACTGATGAGTCATTTACTTTAATAGGACTGATCTGGACTCCAGGATCTGTCCTGCCGAAGTGTGAAACTTTTATAGGACCGATCTGGACTCCAGGATCTTCCAAGAATGGAATGATGAGTCATTTTCTAACCTTGTAGGACCGATCTTGACTCCAGGGTCTGTCCTGCTGAGGTCAAAATCTCTCAAATCATTTTGAACCGAGGTGTGAGACTTGTCACACTCGGGGTTCCTTCAAGATCATTCTGCAAATAGCAAATAGTTGAGCCCTCAACATAGGAGGACATCTTGTCCGAGCTGAAACCTTGTCAAGCCATAAGGCTGAGACCTGGAGAAAATCAAGGTAAACCCCTGACAAGCCTTAAGACTGAGGCCCACCGTAGGGTGAACATGCACGCCGGAGTGAACCCTGATAAGCCTTAAAGCTGAGGTGAACCTTTGCCATGGTTGGAAGGATAGTGTATCACCTCCTTGACCTGATGAACCATAAGAGAGAAGTAGCCAAGGTGGAAAAGCTCGTGTCCTGAGTCCCTTTATGAGCCATAAGGCAGAGATCGGCTAAGCTCGAATCCTGTCGGGCTCCAATTCTATTACAACTCATAAAGGAAATGTCAGGTAGGCACATAACTTTTCTTACACCTGGACGAATCCCTCAGTATGAACCATAAGGTGAAGGAGTAATAATGATGCCCCCAACTCAGGCTAAATATCTGAGTGTCAGGCCGAGCTGACCTCAATATGATGATTGATGCACCGATATCCCATGGCCGAACTGATCTGGACCAGATATTTGTGTAGGATAACCAGGTAAAGTTCTTCATATTTATTATCCCTTCATCACTTTTACCACATCCTAGAATACATTAGTATTTTGGGCTCTTCATAGGTGAAGGCAGTAGTGGGAGTTGAAGAATCTGCTGGTTCCAGGGAACACTGTTCCGGTCGTTGTTGAGGAGGTCGTTGACGTCTTCTGGGGGTCATAGGTCGCTTGGACCCTTTCCCATCTCTTTTATCCATTCTCCGAACGATGGATGGATAGGCTAATTGCTAAGAAAGCCCTTGAAAGGCAGTTTTTAAGGAATATGGAGGTTTAGGGCCCTCCTTCTAGCGCCAAATGATGAGGCCGAGATCCTCACCAGGTGGATCAGAGGTGATCCTTGTGGTTTATCGTTAGCTTTCCGTTTAAATTCGTCAATGGAACCTGAGAAGGAAGAGAAACGTTAGAGGCCCAGGACGCTGCCCCAGAAAAACTCTCCGACGCTCAAGTCAGTTATGGGTGTTTTAGTAGGCAGTATATGCTGGAATAAAGGTTTAGAAAGGATCTGTCAGATGTTCTTAGTAAGAATAAATATGTTTTGGGTCTCGGCTGAGATGCCGTTTTGAAGATGGAGTTCTTTCCTTGGAGAAGAAGGCTCTGAAGGTTGTAGTTGTAGTTATGTTCCAGTTGCCCCCCCTTTCGTCTGGAAAGGGGTATATTTATACACAAGGTTGAGGAGGTCTGTCCCTCTGCCCGATGATGAGATTGTGGCGTGTCTGAGATGGCTATCTTGTCTGCTACAGGTGCGCAGTCTGATGGGACAAGTGCCTATGACTGCAATTGCGTGAGTGGCTGACTCTACGATGCATAGGTCGGCCAGCCATAATGCCTTTGTACTTAGCCAAGCGATGATTGACACTTGGAAAGTACTCTGCAGAATTGTCTTGGTGGGCCCCAGATGGCAATTGATAATATCTTCTTTGATCTTATCCGAGATACTCTGAGAAACAGCCTTTATGAGAGCAAGGCCGAGGCTAGAGCTCGGTGCTAATACGAAGCTGAGGCCGAAGTTGTTCCAAGGCTGAGCTGAATATGTTTCCTTTAGAAATTCTGCACTGTTGATTCCTTTTATTTGCTGAGGTTGACTAGAAGCGGTTGCTTTGCCTAAAGCATTGCCGAGCCGAGGTGCAGTATGTCAAACTATCCTTGTAAGACTGACTTTATTTCTAACCATTCTCTGTCATATTGAACAAGTGCCGACCTGACTCAAGCATGCGGCCGAACTGACCAAGGGTTATAATTGAATTTGCTTTAGCCACTTTAATAGACTTACTTCAGCTAAAGATAGTAGTAGCCGAGGGTAAGGCCTTCTGGCCGAGGCTGACTAGTCAAGTAGCTGAACTTGACCTACGTCGACCGTTTGACTGACTGATAATTTGTCTTTTCTGAGCAGATCAGATTTTGGCTCATCAGTTGCGTACATTCGACCCTCTCATACTCCACCATAGACGGAAACCTCTAAGACAATGAGTAATGTTGTTGTTGTTGTATAATCTCACATAGAAACCCATCATATAATTTTAATGATAAACTGATAGAAACTTGAAAAGGAAAAAAGGGCTGAAAAGAGTAAAAGAAAGAGACCTTAGTAGAAACAACTTTCGGCTTCAAACTCCAGCTATATGGTGGATTCTCAAATTGTGATGTCTTTCATTTTAAATAATTGTTCTAATTTGACTTGGTTACAATTTAATGAAATAAACTTTATAGTATACTGTTCTCATTTTATTTTTATTTGGTTACTTGAGATAAAATAGAGAGAAATTATGTAAGTGATAATTGGAAGATCATCATAAATTCTTTGAAATCTAATACTTTTTATTTTTATAAAGTAAACGATATTTATAGAACAAACAAAATAAAAAATATGATAATATTTTTGGTATAACCTCAACCTGTATTAAATTCATCAACACTAGTTTCAAAATTCTTTTTCTTCTCCTTTCTTTTAATATTAATGCTACCACATCTTATCTTCGGCCTTTAGGGCCGGGCAACTGATGAGAACAACTGTTATCATAAATGTCGAATAAGAAATTACATATAGTAGTAATTGTCAGAACAGTTGACTTTAGGCACTGATGTTAGGTTCTAACCAGAAGTCATTGACTAAGATTTCATCGTGGATCATGCTAATCTTTTAGTTGCAAAATTTTATATTTTCATTTGTCAGTTTTTATCGTTCCAGTCTCAAGAAGATTCGTGGAGGATGCAGATCAAAAACATAGCAGCATTTTATATTGGTAAGACTTTACTAGACAACTACACAATGTGCTCATTGCAAACTAGGTCAACAAACTTTTAATCTAATTAGACCCGATACTTTAACCTAAGCCAGTAGTAACCCAGATGGCAATATTTTACCTATGCTGTGCGTGTCTTGGTTCGAACCGACGTCCTTTTCGTTGCAATGTCTCAATCTGAATATCGATTGAGCTTTGTCTAGATGCGGATCATGCTAATTCTTGAATGTATTATAAGATGAAACTTTTTTCCCTCTCTTTCTAAAAAGTCTCACAGGAAATGTCAGTAGAAGCATTTATAAATGATGAAGAGATAAAGAGATATTAAAATATTCAAAGGCAGTGTTAGAAAATAATGAATGTCAATGCCCGTTTGAGGTGTGAATAATAATAAAGTTTGAATATTGGAATATGAATTAAGAATACATTTTGCCTACACCTACAAGCTAACTTTTTTTAATCCCTGAAGGGTACAACCTAACTTCTATTCCTGACTTCTTCAAATTTTATCCTTTCTTTTGTTAAGGTTTTTTTTTAATTTATTATGTTTCATTATTGAGATATTTGGATGCATTTTTTATACCTTTTCCCCCATGATTGCTACATTATTGTCAAACCACCATGCTTAGTGTATAAAAGTATTTATATAACATACAATAATATATATCAATTGTATTTAAGATGCATCTTTGGATACAAGAGGTACGGGTGTGTCTACTCCATTATAGTTATTAGTAGAATTTTAACGCAAGAACTCACACAAGGTATCTCCTGCAAACTGGCCTTTGCTCTAGCAGCAGCGAAACACTCATATTGTATATGTCTCTATAATCGAACTCTGAATTTTTTGATGACAAATTCAATCCGAATATCAACCAAGCTATGTTTGGGACGGAATTTTAAAATACTAGGGGAACGGATGTTAGTGTTATAAGTACGAATATATAGCCACCTTTTGAACTTTTTTCTTCTCTTTTTTTCTGGGAAGTGACGAGAAAGAGATACGAAGTAGATTGTTCCCACATTAAATGTATTAAACTATTAAAAACGAAAAAAACAAATATTGTAAAATCCTTTTAATTATTTCAGTTTATTAACAAAAAGAAGTTGATAGCAGGATAGTGGTGGTGGTAAACTTTGCTGATTGCTTCATTTCTCTTTTATGTATGTTTTAAGGTGTCATGCGCATGAATATATAGTTTGTTCATGTCAACACAAATATTAGTAAAATCATACATTTGCATAAGTTAGTTGTTTAGGTATAATCACAATGTGTAATATTTCAGCACTTGTGTCTAGCAACGTTATCGTAAAAAAGATATTCTCGGTGCATTAGTCTTCCGTGTTTGCACACGGTCTGAGGAGGGGTCGGATCGCTCGCGATTTGATGTACGTAACCTTACTCTACACTTTGTGTAAGAGGATGTTTCTGCAGCTCGAACTCATGACCACAAAGTCACAAATCAACAGACTTATCAGTTATTATAAGCAATACAAAATGCATTTTTGTAAACACTAACACAAGTTGACTTTATATATTTAAGTCTATCTAGTTATTCTTATGTTAATATCTCTACCATGACATAGTAAAATGAAAGAATAGGGTTTGAGAATTATGTTTTTCATTCATATGTTGTATTTGCTTTACATAGGATAATATAAGAATCTACATCAAGAGTTTGATACAAGTACAAAGTCAAACTACATGATAAGGTTAGCCACAACTAAAAGTATCTATAACCACAAGTTGTTGTAACAAAGATTGTTAGGGTTGTAACAAGAGTTGTTGGACTACCAAACCCTAGCTTAGAGGTGGCGGCTGTGACTTGGATGGGACGATATCCTTAACATGCCCCCGCAAGATGGACGTTTCGTCGGAAAGGCCAATCTTGGACCGAAGTTGAAGAAACCGTGCCTTAGGCAATGGCTTTGTCAGGAGATCCGCGAGTTGTTGCTGAGTTGAGACGTGTGAAACCGCTAGGGTACCGGAGGCGATCTTTTCACGTACAAAGTGATAGTCCAAGGCAATATGCTTCATACGACTATAGAAGACTGGATTAGGACACAAGTAGGTGGCACTGAGATTATCACAGTGAATGATGGGGGGCCGCGAGGGCGAGGTGCCAAGTTCGGAGAGAATATTAGAAACCCAAGTAACTTCCGCAGCAGTAGCAGCAACCGCTCGATATTCAGCTTCAGTAGATGAGCGGGCGATAGTACGTTGCTTTTTGGAGCACCATGAAATCGGATTACCACCAAGAAATAGAAGAAAGGCCATAGTGGAGCGAAACGAATCATGATCACCGGCCCAATCAGCATCCGAAAAGGCGTGTAAAGTGAGAGGTTGGTGGCGACGTAGAAACAAACCATGATGAATAGTGTTCTTAAGATAACGAAGGAGACGCTTGGCAGCAGTCCAGTGAGATTGTGTGGGTGCATGCATGAACTGGGCGAGCTTATTGACAGCAAACGCAATGTCAGGAAGAGTAAGCTGCAGATACTGAAGACCACCAATAAGGCTGCGATACTGAGACGCATCGGCAGAGGGAGACCCATCGGAGAGAACTAGCCGACTTGAAGAAGACATAGGGGTAATCGAATCCTTGATACCGTCAAGATGAAACTTAGCAAGTAGATCACGAATGTACTTATCTTGAGAAAGATAGAGACCGTCCTTGGTAAAAACGGCTTCAATACCCAAGAAATAATGCAGTGGGCCGAGCTCTTTGAGAGAAAACCTGGCACTTAATGAGTCCACAAACTTACGAATAGTTGTAGTACAGTTGCCTGTAACAAGTAGGTCATCAACATACACAAGAAAATAGATAATAACATGATCAGACCGATAAATAAACAAGGATGTATCAGACTTAGAGTTGCAAAACCCATACTGAACCAAGAAGGTTTTCAACTCATTATACCACGCCCGCGGTGCCTGTTTGAGACCATATAAAGCACGACGTAAATGACAAACATGATGAGGCATAGCCGAATTCACAAACCCTGGTGGTTGAGTCATATAGACATCCTCAGTTAAGTGACCATTAAGAAAGGCATTGTTGACATCAAGATGGGAGATAGGCCACCCACGAGAGAGAGCGATCGAGAGGACTACACGAACCGTAGTGGGTTTGACTACGGGACTAAATGTGTCATGATAGTCAATGCCAGGACGTTGGCGAAATCCTTTGGCTACAAGACGAGCTTTATAGCGGGCAATAGAACCGTCAGGATTCCGCTTAATACGAAACACCCATTTGCACCCAACAATGTTATGGTCCTGCGGAGGAGGAACGAGCACCCAAGTGCCATTACGGGCAAGGGCCGCAAGTTCGTCATCCATCGCAGCACACCAGTTTGGGTCACGGAGTGCCTGCTTTACTGTAGATGGTTCAAGAGAGGAAGGAATCGGATGTTTAGTCGTATGATGGAGGGTAACATAATCAGGAAATTGTTTAGGGCGGTGTATATTGTTTCGGGCACGAGTGACCATGGAATGACCAAGTGGAGGTAGGACGGCAACCGCAGTGGGCGGACTGCCGGGTGGTACCGTGGAGGACTCAGCCGAGGGAGGGGAGACCGGGGAGTTGGACTCAAAGGGAGCGGGAGAGGCCGAAGCCGGGGAGGTAGTAGGGGAAGCATACCTCGGGTTAGTGTCGGCCGGCGCACAAGGTGGAGCCAAGGGAACTGCAGCAGCTGGTGGGTGAAGAACAGCAGCGAGAGGAGGACCTGCAAACCAAGAGGACGACACTGGGGGGAGGAAGAGATAGAGTCAGAAGCATATGGAAACTGATGTTCAATAAATTGTACGTGACGAGATAGATGCAGACGATTAGAAGAAACATCTAGATATTTGTAAGCATGATGGGTGTTAGAGTATCCCACAAACACACACGGTTTAGAACGTGGAGCCAGCTTATGATCCGAATAAGGCCTTAACCAAGGAAAGCAAAGACATCCAAACGCACGAAGAGAATGATACTGAGGCAGCTTAGAGAACAAACATCCATAGGGGGTAGCGCTCCGAAGAACGGGTGTAGGCAACCTATTGATGAGATAGACAGCCGTGAGAAAAACATAAGACCAAAACAATGCAGGCATGGATGCATGATGAAGCAAGGCGAGCCCAGTTTCGACGACATGATGATGTTTGCGCTCAGCAGAACCAACATGTTCAGGAGTATAAGGCGGAGAAACACAATGGTGAATACCCTCAGATTCAAAAAAAGACGTAAGCCCCTTATACTCAGTCCCCCCATCGGTATAGAGTGTGAAAAACGTGTGATGAAAAAATTTTTCAACCATGCGCTTAAACTTAGGAAAAATCACAGATACATCAGATTTGCGAGCCATGGGAAACGACCAAACGTATTTAGTGAAGTAATCCACAAAGATAACATAATAACGAAAACCATCAATAGATTCAACTGGGGCGGGGCCCCAAACATCCGAATACACTACATCAAGGGGACCACGACTGACTACAGAAGAACACGAAAAAGGTAACTTGTGACTTTTGCTGCTAAGACAGGACTTGCAGACAAATTTATTTAGAGACACACTAGAAGAAATAGACACATCTTTATTGCGACTTAACAACTGAAACACTCGTTAAGACGGATGCCTAAGCCGATGATGCCAAGTGGCGAGAGAAGAGGTGATGGTGGCGTTGATGAGGGGAGAATCAGCCTGCGAAGTGGACGGCATGGAGGTAGCGACTGGAATACCGTCCGGACTAGGTATATCCCACTCATACATGTTACCCTTGGTCCGCCCGTGAGCCAGCTGCGCTCCCGTGAGAAGATCCTTCACAACAAAAGAAGAGGGAAAGAACTCAATAGAGGCATTATTATATTGACAGAATTGAGAAACTGAGATTAAATTTTTAGTAAGAGAGGGAACATGCAAGACATTAGATAACACTAAGGGTTTGAGAGAAGTAGAAATGATTTTAGAACCAGTGTTAGAAATGTTGAGACTAGAACCATCGCCAAGTAAAACATCATCCGGACCCTCATATGGTTGATGATGCGACAGATTTGTCAAATCGTGAGTCACATGATGAGAAGCGCCAGAGTCTAACACCCAATTGTTCTGTACTGGACCAGACGTAGTGTGATGCACTTCAGGCTGTTGCTGCAGTGCCCGTTTCAGAGAGTAACATTGACGTGTTGAGTGACCACGTTTTGAACAATACTGACAAACCAAACCCGACTGGGATGAGTTCCGGGTTGATCGAACCTGGCCATACCCCTGCGGCATGCTAGAACCGAAGACCTGCGGCTTCCCTGGAGGCTGCTGCCGTCCACTGCCACCATTCCGAGGAACACCCGGAGACCCTCCAGTATTGCGGCCAAACTTCATCTGTGTAGAGTGAACCGTGACTGCAACACTGCTTCGAGACTCTTCTCTTTTAATGAACGCTTCATGCTCGACCAACTTGTCATGAAGCTCTTCAAATGAAATGGATGTGTCACGAGCACGAATAGCCGCAGCTATTTCTTTGAAGTTGCTGCTAAGCCCATTTAGGGCAAAAATAGAGAGATCATCATCACTGATATGAGTGTCAACGAGGGCTAACTCATCAGCGATGCCTTTCATGGTCTGAAGATAATCTGCGATAGAATGGGAGTCGCAGGTAATATTAGTGAGACGCTCCTTAAGATTCATGATACGGGAGCGAGATTTGCTGGCATACAGTCGATGAAGCTTCAGCCATGCGTCTCGAGAAGTAGAAGCAGTGGCGATTAAAGGGACCACTCCTTCTGAAACTGATGCCAAAATAGCATGCAGCAACAGCTTGTCTTGCCTAACCCAGATAGCATGATCTGGGTTAAGCTGCTTGTCACCTTCTTGACTAACCGTGTGTTGAGATGGACACGGCTTGCTCGCGTCAAGGAACCCCATCAGATCATATCCATATAACAAAGCATCAAACTGCGCTCTCCAAGAAGGAAAGTTGTTTTTGGTCAGCTTGATAGGCAGTTGAGCAGCAACATTGATAGTAATGACTCCATCAAAGGAGCCACTCTTAGCACCGTGATCGGCCATGTCACCAGGAGAGTGTCGACGGAAAAATTAAGTGTACTCGTTGGAGTCAAGCAGGCTCTGATACCATGAAAGAATAGGGTTTGAGAATTATGTTTTTCATTCATATGTTGTATTTGCTTTACATAGGATAATATAAGAATCTACATCAAGAGTTTGATACAAGTACAAAGTCAAACTACATGATAAGGTTAGCTACAACTAAAGGTATCTATAACCACAAGTTGTTGTAACAAAGATTGTTAGGGTTGTAACAAGAGTTGTTGGACTACCAAACCCTAGCTTAGAGGTGGCGGCTGTGACTTGGATGGGACGATATCCTTAACATAAAAGAGTAGCGGATGTTTAATAGATGACTTATAATATGAGAGTTTGAATTCTATCATAGTCTTGGATTGGAACATCTTATAAATTATATATATTTATATATAAAAGATGTTTATTAAGATGTTCAGATTTGTATTATTCACAAACCCTACCACAATCAATCAATCAGTATATCTTAACGGTCACAAACCCTACCGACAAATACACTAAAAGCGCCCTTAGGGGTTTTGGATCCAAGGGCTTTTTCTTTTGGGAAAGTTCTTTTGTTTAAGTCTAAAGCCGAAAAAGAAAGCAACTCGAATATACGTGTATTAACCCTAGGATTCATGCTCCCGTTGAAGCATGCCTAGATAAGACGGATTTTAAAAAACTTCTAATCAAATATTATGGTTACTTTTTAAATGATGGAATATGTGGGGTTATTTTTAAACTATTTCTAATGACTAATCAACATCTCTTCTTATGTGTCTATGTCATGTTAGATCAATGCTTAATCTGGCATTACTCCAAAATCAACATAGAAGTTTTCCATGTATTCATATGGTGAGCCATAGTGAATGAGATTAATTGGTGATGAAGCCGGATCTTTACCAAGGGTCTAAGATGACCTCAAATGAACGTCGTCAGTTAACTCGAAAAGTAGTTAACTGGTTTGAAGGTGGTAGCTAGAATAACTTCCTGTAAGTCCTGTGCAAGGAAGCAAAGATCAGAGGTCCCGGGAGGATGACCCCGGGTAGAACCCTCCGACGCTCAAGTCAGTTTGGGCCTTTTCTCACTGAGAATATAGTTTAGTATATGGAGTTAGAAAATTCTCACAGGTCTTAGCCGAAGAGAAAGTTCAGTGTATTAGCTCCAGATTGTATGAGGAATAGATTTTTGGATTCGGATCCCCCTTCTGGTCTGTATTGGCTTGCTTTTATCAGCTGTTTCCCGCCCTTGGCCTCTGATAGCAGATAGGATGTTTGCTTGGGGCAGAAAGTCTAGGACGCCGTAGGTCCGCTGATGTGACTGGTAGACCGGCTGATGTGACTAATAGGTCTGCTGGAGTGACCTTGGCGTGTATAGGCTGAATAACCAGCTGTAGTCACTATATTCGAATTACACTTCTGCCTGATGGTTCCTCGATGTAACGTTGTGCTTGATTCCTTCGCTGAAGTGCCCAACCAAGCCTCGCCGAAGTGCAAGATCAAGTCTTGCTGAGGTGCAACGTTGAATCTAGCTGAAGTGGTCTGAGGTGTAGCACTTGAGCTGAAGCTGATGTTGGGGTTCGGTGCCGAAGTGCAGTCCTTGGCTTATTCTTCGACAGTAAACTGGATGTCATGGGGCACAGCCGAAATGCAATCATAGCTGAACAGCAATACTTGGGTGCTGAACTGCAGAAGTTATATCGTTGACCGTTGTTGACTAACAGACGATTAATTCTGATTTATCAATTGGGAAACATGCACAAACTAGAAACAAAATACATTATCGAAGCAGAAATACAAATTTTAAATCGTGTGCAAACGATTAAAAGCAAACAAGAAATGATGTGGACCAATTGTCTAAATATAATATATCAGTGCGTGCTTATCCACTCTGATTGTGTGCGTGCGCGCGTGTGTATATATATGTGTGTATATATATACAGGCACACACACGTATATATATATACTCACATACATACATATACGTGTGTGTATATATATATATATATGTATGTGAGTATATACATATATATATATATACTCACATACATACATATATATATATATATATATATATATATATATATATATACTCACATACATATATATATATATGTTGTTTTAGAAAGTCGAGGTATTTTAAATTATATATGTGTGTGCGCGCGTGTGGTTGTAAAGACACATACAAATACGTTCATGTTACAATGGACATAACCAACAACGGAAATGGAGGCTTCAATGTTGTATGTGCAATAACGAGAGAAAATGAAAATCTTACCATGTGCAAAGGATATCAGAATCGGGTGGGGTGTCAAATTTTATCATTATCCGCTTTTCGAACAAAATTTTTTTTTTTTAAAAAAAAGAGAACATGATTATATATAAAATTAATGTCTCCTCCATTTTCTTTAAGGAAAATTGTATTAGTTAAAGTGTCGTCATGCATATAATATATGAATATGAAAAGATATGATTTTGCTACAAATTTATATATATATATATATATATATATATATATATTAAAAATATCTGAGGAATTCCATGACTCGCCTACCCGAAGCCCTTCCTTTCATAATCAATTGGCGGACCATAATATTCATCTATTAGGTATAGACGTCATTTAGTAGAATATTACACACAGACATTTAAAAATAACATATTTATATGATACTCCTTCCATCCCCAAATCGGTAGGCATTTTTGAACTTTTAATTTATTAATGGAAAACCATTTACTGTATTGTCAAATCATTAAAATTAAAACATGTTATTAATTTACCATTTACTTAGTTATTGTTTGGTGGCAAAAGACCATACTCTGGCTTTGAGGGCTCCACCGCTCCAGCCCCAAAGAACGTTGTGGAGAATGTAAATCAGGAGCTCAGCGGCTTTCTAGGTTAGTGTGTAATTTAGGCAATGACCCACACAATGTGTCCCTCTGCAAACTAGACCGAACTCTACCGTTCCAGCTCCAAAGAACATTGTGGAGGATGTAAATCTAGAGCTCATCGGCTTTCTAAGTTGGTGAGGACTTTACGCAAGAGCTCATACAATGTGTCCTCATGCAAATTAGGTCTTTGGCCTAGCAACAGTGAAACATTTACACCGTGCGTGTTCTTGGAGTTGACCTTTGAATCTTTTGGTGACAAATTCAACACGAATACCAACTGAGCTATGGCATCGGAATTACTTTGTTATTGTTTAATATTAGTAAAGATAGTGTTGGAAGATCACATATTCAACAATTAATTGATGCACAACATGGTCATATTTGTGGAACCTTTAAAAGAAAGGAAAAAAGGCATATTATTTCGGATGGAGTGAGTAATATACCTAAGATAAAACTAACATATAATAGTATGATGCTAACAACCATGAGTAAAAGAAATCAAGTAAAAAAGTTAATCAACAATTTGTCGTATTAGATATATTATTGCGTGAATTGCTCGCACGACCCTAATAAATTAGAGCAGTGCCAATCTGTCAACGTGACTGCATCTCTCCAAACCCCCTCCCCCCCCCCCCCCCCCCCACCTCCGGGACATATATATTTATTAAAATTTCTCTTCCCCACCCCTATACCAACTCTCTCCATTTTCAGCCTTCTCTAACAGATTCCCATTTTCATACCCATATGTATATTCCCTGCAGATATATATCTTCCATTTCACCTTGTTTCTTGCTTTAATTACATCTGGGATTTGCATATTTCTGTTTTTGCAAGTGGAGAAAATGGTTGTAAACAACCAACTTGTTTCTGATCAGAAAGAAGACACCACAAGAAGTGCCCAAGAAAATGTTGGGGTTGCAGGCTCCCCTCCTTTGTCTGGTGATGTAGGGTATGAAGCAAATGTCTCCTCACCCAAAACTAGGTAAAAACTTTTTTTTTTTTGAATCTATTTTCTTTGTCCCATGAATTAAGTTTCTGTTCGCTCATATGGCGAAAGAAACGTGCATAAATTCTTGTATATGGAATTTATGCACTTTCAGTCCTACGAGCAAATGGTGGGACTGAAGAAAAAGATGGTTAATAGGATGAAAGAAATTTTATTAGACATTTGTTCTTGGGAAAGTAGGAGGGGTGCTGGTAAGAAGGTGGTATCAGTAGCAATAGGAGAAGCAGAGGGATCATCAAGGAGTAGAGCAGAAATATATCCACCACCTGATTCATGGTCTTGGAGAAAGTATGGACAAAAACCCATAAAGGGCTCTCCTTACCCCAGGTATATTACACACTACAACTGCCTATCTGCATTCTCTTGCCCTTCTCTCTCCTACTTCTTTAGTTCTAGTTTTCTTTTTATTACTGTGCTAAAATTCACTCACTTCTGTTTACATTTAAATCTGTGTTTATAGCCAACTAATAAAAACAATCTAATGATAAACAATTAATTTATCAACAACAACAATCATACTCACTATATCCCAACAACAACAAAAACTATTGGTATAGTCTTAAACAGAGTAAGAGTCAGTCAAACGATATTTCCATAACAGGGTTAATATTTCACAACTATTAAACCGAGACTGAAGGAATTAATCAGATTTTCATCATTCAACATTTCAAACCATACATTAGACTCCGGTATTTACAGTCTCCATTCTTTCATCAGATTCCCTATTTTGTTTTTGTACATTTTTTTTTGGTGCATAGTGGTATAGATTTTGATAGTATTTTTTCTTCTTATAATTAGGATGAAAGGCCTGCTATAGACCAAAAGATTATATCAATGACATCTTTAAAAGTTGGGGCATTTAGTGTGAGCGGCCGCCGGCGGCCGATTTGGTGATGTTGTAATATTGATTTTTTGTCGTGTCACTACGTTTCTATTTTCAATGGAGTTTAAGGATATATTCTTTTTTGACTTGATAAAATAAAGCAAAATGACTTATTAAATTAGCTGCGCTTGTTATATTGTGAAGTAACAGTTGATCGACAAAGTTTGACACAATTTTCATTATTGGTCATCGAAAAAAATCACTGTGTGTTTCTAACACATGGATATAGTTGCGGACATCTGACCTCCTATATCTCGTCATAGTCAAGAGCTTTAAAACAATGGAGTAATATTGTTGTTTGTTCGGTGTCACTAAAATTATGTAGGGGCGGCTTTGAATCATAGAGTAATAAATTATTGTATTGTGGATTAAACTTCAATGGAGTAGTTGATAATTGCCTTCCTTTTGAAGCTTCCACACGTTAGAGTTGTGGGGCTCACACGCTCTCTTCTCATTTTTAAAAACAATAATGGTGCAGTTTTTGTAATTATCCTTAATTAGTAAACTATATATACAAACAAAAAGAACAATGTTGCATGTTATCGCTTTATACTTTGATTTTATTGTTGTTGCATTTAATAGGTTGACAAGATTGTTAAATTTGAAATTAAATCTTTTAAGAAGCTAAGATTTAGGCTAATTACAAGACTAAAAAAATTCTGATATATAAACAGTGGCCCAAAAATTATATCGTTAAATATATTTATCAGTTGAGATAATAGTAGTTTTTCTTCATCGTCTTAAAAATCTGCCATCATTAATTTAACTTTTAAAAGTTTGTTGTTTCCTCACAAATTTCGAAAAGAATATGATATTTTATATGCATAAAACTACTGATTTATTTACTTTTTCATTTTTTGTTTTTGATCAAGATTTACGTTTTCAATTTTGAGATAAGATTTAACAGGCACTTCAAAATAGAATCCCTCTTTATTAGTTTAAAGTTAGTGTTCGTACCAAATGGAAAAAAAATTAATTAGGTGAAGATGTGACGTTAATTCCAATTATTTAGTACTACTTTTCAAACGCTACTTAATTCTGTGTCGAAATATCTCAATGCATTTAACTAGTCCTACGAGTTTTTTGAGTCCTTATTTTGATGATACTTTTCTAACTGTTCAAAATAGCACGTAAACAAAAACAACATTACCCCATTGTTATAAAGGTTTCCGTTTATGACGGGGTATAGAGGTCAGATGTACGCAACCATACTCATGTTAGAAACAAGCAGAAGTTGTTTCTCGATGACACATAACGAAAATTGCGTCAAGCTGTGTCGATCAACTGCTACTTTACAACATAAGAAGCACAGCCAATTTAGTGAGTCATTTTGTTTTATTTCATCATATTTCAAATTAAAAGAAGAGTATATAATTGACTCCATAAAAAGAACCAAAAAAAGAAAAGAACAAAAACTCCAAAATGAAAGCTAAAGTATTAAAAAAATTAATGTATGTACATATAGAGCCAAACGTTTAAATGGAAACAAGTTTTCTATCTTTTGGAATGAAGATATTATTTGTCTGCCTCTCACCTTTTCCAGACTCTAACAATAGCTTTATACTGTTATTGAGATATACTGAGTATGATTATAGTTATTGTTGTAATGGATACTTCTTGTATCTCAAAAAGATTAATTGCTTGCCAAATTTTGGATGAAAATGTGATAGTTGCATGTGTTGCATGGCAATGGCAGGGGATATTATAGGTGCAGCAGCTCAAAAGGTTGTCCAGCAAGGAAACAAGTAGAGAGGAATCACCAAGACCCTACCATGCTACTCATCACCTATACTTGTGACCATAATCACTCTCTTCCCAACTCAGCCAAGAACCATCACTACCACCACCACCATCATCAGTCGCCTACCCTGGCTGCTTCTGACACAGTCTGCTCAACCGCCACGCCCTCCTCCTCCAAGAACGCCGATGCTCCCACACAAGCTGTTCATGAGGAATTTGGGATGTCTAACCCTGAGTCGGAAGATAGCATCTTCTCTCAGCTTGTTGGAGAATTGGGATGGTTCTCAAATGTGGGGTCCACGTTGCTAGATAGCTCGACTCTCGTGGGCCCCGCGTGGTCGGAGGTTGACATGCCAGTCATACTAAGGATTAGAGAAGAGGAAGAGTCTTTGTTTGGTGACCTAGGTGAGTTGCCGGAGTGTTCGGCCGTTTTCCGGCGGTTGGTAGGAGACACCCCATGTTGCGCAGGTTCAGGGTGAGAAGTCGTACATGTCTTTCCTTTTTTGTCCTTTTACATGACTGATCACATACATGAAGAATAAATGGTGAACTCCAGAAAGGGGGAGAACTAGCATTCGCCCCCAAGAAATTGCTCCATAGATGGATCCCAAGAAATATCGTATCAACTGCATGTTGGACTAAGTGAAAGTTGGCGGAGATCTCATTTTGGTTATCTCTCTCTATCTCTATCTCTCTCTCTAAGTTTGAGATACTGTAAATCATAGTTTGAGATCTCATTGTGGCAGATATGGATATATTGGTGGTTATTTAGGCTGAAGTTATGAATGAGAGAACTACCTTACTGAGTAGATGACTAATGGATCTATAAAGTTCAAACAAAGGCCGGTTTTGTTTTCAGCCAGTTGGTAACATACTGCTTGAAATTTCAGCCAAGTCAAGAAAAACATCAATCATAAAAGAGAAAAGGAAACAAATCCCAGACACCAAGTTGCTCCAAGAGCGCTATCTTCGTGGCTTTTACATAGCCAATGCACTATATTTCAGAGGTTTACTCAGGCAATTTACCTATTAAATCATCCCAAAGAAACAAAAAGAACAGAAAGAAGAAAAGAAGCAAAATTGAAAAGGACCTTTAGAAGTAACTTCCATAGTTCAGATACACACTTTTTTAATGATCCAGGAATAACTACTCAGTGTCCTATAACAATATTACAGCATTGCCCTAGAGGCTTCCGCCTATAGCGGGATATGGGGGTCGGATGTACGCAATCATACCCATGTGTTTCTAACACATGAGGTTGTTTTTGTTTCCCGATGACCCATAATGAAAAGCTGTGTCGATCAATTACTACTTCACGATATAAGAAGCGCAGCTAATTTAGTAAATCATTTTGCTTTATTACATTATGTTTCAAAAGTATGTTGGCAAATACACCAGAGACACGTCGAGACAGGTACCACAGAATCTTAACTTTCCATCCGAATTGTTCCTCTCCATTATCGGTCTTCATCTCATTAGTGTATAACCAACTACTATGATGTTTTTCAACCACCGCAGAAGTGTTGATTAAGGTAAACTTTGTGCTCCATGTCAAAAGAAATTCAAATGGAGTTACCAAATGGAATATAATATGCACAAAAATTGCAGCAGATATAATTACCCTCTGAAGTTTCTACGCGAGCCCTAGCTTGAACAGCAACCATACCTTTTTAAAACAGATCCCTCACCTTTGATGTTAATCGTCTCTCCTTTTTAGGCAGAACAGATGAAGTAGCGCCCTCATCGCCTGCCTCAACTGCTCTTTTACTCACGACACGGTAAATCTGAATGCAGAAGTCTCCAGGAAATAGAGATTCTCCTTCCCAGCTGATGTCTTTCCATCTTCAGTTGGCACTGCAACAAGATATCGTAAATCTGATTTGTTGCCAATTAGCATTACAATGATATTAGGGTCTGTATGATCTCTCAATTGCTTCAACCATCTCACAACACCTCGAAAGGTCACATGAAGGTTGACATCATACAAACGCAAAGCACCCACAGCTCCTCGATAGTAAGCACTAGTAATTGCACAGTACCTTTAAATGGCAGAGAAGGAACTATTGATCCGGAACTTCATGAATCTCAGATATGAACCCTGCACTCATCAGCTTAAAATCTGAGTTGCGCTTATTTTTAAGAGATTAGAGAATGCAGTTGGTTTTTCAACTCCAAATCCAAAAGAAAGTTTATAACAGGATTAGAGATCTCCAAATGAACTAGTACAACTTGCATACTTGGAAGAAGGAAAAAAGAAAATTGAAACTGAGATAAATGTAACTCGAGAATGAAAAGAAAAAGGTGAATGAAATCTACATCGACATTACGAGACACTGGGAACACTAGCGAGAGACAAAGCAAAACTTCAGGCAACGATGCGCTCATCAAAACATTGTCTTCTAAGGACAGCTGCAAAAGGGCAATCCCCTCCACATAATAGTACCCTTGTAAGAGAATTAGTAATACAAAGATAAAATAGAGCCATCTTATGACCAGAACGAGCGTTGACCTGGGATCAATAATGCTTCAAAAAGAAAAAATTTATGGTACCAGAAACAGTGATCTAATCTCTTGTTCCACATCCACAAAAGCTACTTAAGAACAAGAAGTACCGGGTTCATCGTGTTAAAATAGGAAGACAACCATAAAGCAGAACCAAGAAACATGATGCAGACCTAGAATCAATTATTTGGATGAGAACACTTAAGTTTCCTAACTAGTGATTGAAACAACTCACCCAAACAGTCTAACTGAACAAACTATAAACAATAACCTCTATATATTAATGCAACAGTAACAGAAGTTGCACAAGCAACCTAAATAAGGACAAGAAAATTGTCCCCCGTCCTATACTCTAAACGTTGAAAATTTGTGTAAGAGCTTTCTGCCCCGTTGACAATGATTCTATTTCTCGTCACCTAATATATCCGGAAAACCTTTCAGTGAAATAAGAAGCTTTTATGCCTTTACCATACATATTCTGTTTCCTGCAATCATTTTAGTTAAGGACAATATATTCTTAAGTTAGTCTATAAATATCTAAGAAACCCTGCAGATGATTATACAGGTCTTAACTTTCCAGAAGACCTTCTCAACTTCCTAAACGAAAATCATAAAATTCAGCTATGCGCCTATTGCAAACAAGTTTGATACATGAGAAAATGAGGAAATGACAAGATTGTAGATGTCCCAAACTTTATCCTCCATTTGCTCTGTTGTGAGAAAGATGCTTAAATAGATAACGCACGGTTGGAGTCGAGTTTTGATACATATCAGCAGAAATGGTATGTCATTGACAAGCCTCTAAAGAAAAGGAGCAGAACTGTTTATATCACCGGTAGACTACCAAATTTTGCAAATAAAAAAGATCGAGATGAACTAATAGTAGCCTCAAATGAAAAGGAGCAGAACAGTTTATATCTCAGACCAGACTACCAACATTTGCAAATAAATAAGACCAAGATGAACTAATAGTAGCCTCAAATGAAAAGGAGCAGAGTGGTTTATAAAAAGCTTGACAATGTAAACTCTGACATAGTTGTGATACATGCTTTCAAGTAGCAAACCCAGAATCCCTATTTACAGGTGATGGTTGTCAGATGCCGATTTCCTGATAAGATATGCAGCCAGCAGTTATCATATAGATTAGACATTTGCCTATTTTCTTAGATGAAAGTGAATCCATTGCAAGCTAATAGAGGTTTAGGAGACATGGTGCATACCCATTTTGCTGCAAGCCAGTTATACAGCACAGAAACTCCATGCAGTTTGGATTGTTTCTCAGATCCCAGTATTGTTGTGAGGCTAGAATTTTTCACCAGCAAGTTAATACCATAGATTTTGCTTAAGGCCCTTGCTCTCAGAATATTTATCCAATAACAACATTCAGTAATTACATGGTGATTATAGCCCTTTAGTCTGCATATGGACATAAAGGAGACTGATAAGCATCACGTCTCAGGGATGGTGCTTTTCATTCAAGACATAGTGGCTCGAGAAACGATTATAATAATTAAAACATTTTTATGAGTTGCTTCTAGAGACGAGGATTACAAACACAGCAAAATATAGGCATAAACTTTCGATGCCCCAAGATTGTCCATTATCTAAATATACCATTGCCATAGATGAAAGCTTCGAATCAAACACACATGAAACTGTTGGACTACTCACTGAATTAAGCACATACAAGTGACCTAAGCCCTCTCTGCAACTGTCTCTAGTTTAAGTCTCTAAAATGGTACAGCAAAACCTAAATCACATGAGATCATCCACTATCCAAAATAAGTGATACGATGTATGGAAATGACGATTGCTTCTTTCAACTCCAAAAGACACCTTTGATCACCCTTGCATGGGACAATGGCGCAAACACCACCTTCTTGGACAAGAGAAATCAACAACGTCTACGTTGAGCAATTCGAATCTCCCAATCCAACACGTCGTTCCGTATCCTTGGATTGTGATTCACCAACTAGGTTTGCTCAAACCTTGGTTGGATCTAGCCTTGATTTTACTTTGTGAAAACCAAAGAAAAAACACACCAAAAGAAGGCAACACACGGCTGCACAAACTGCTGGAATTCTGAGATTGAAATTCTGAAAACTCTGCCCTAGGCTGCCGTTTTTTTGTCTCGATATAATGTCATATTCTTCTACTACTAAAAGTTAACTAATCAATCAAAGTTCTAAGAACACTACCTATCAATCTTAATCAAATTTACATAAAAGATAAGTCAAAACTAATCAAGGAAGATTACATAACTCAAATCCCTAAAATCTCGCACTGGAATTACACCCTGTCGGTTACTGGCTTATAGCCGCTTCTAGACGCCGAAATAGGGTTTGCACTTTTCAGCAAAGTTGTAGCTCATGAAATTGCCTTGAATTTAGGCTCTTGAATCACCTTATTTGGACTCTTCTTGACAGAGATACGGGCCTCCAAAGATTAGGTATCCATCCAGTGAACTTCAGTACTTTCCATTCTGGACTCCCAAATTACACCTGATTTCGGTTCATCTTGTAGCCCGAATTAGCAAAAGTGTAAAGCCTAAAAATCGTCCCAAATTGAGTTATCTAAGACCTCCAAGTGGCTTTAATCCAATTGGATCAATACTCCGACCTGGGCATCAAAAATACTGACTAGTGTCCGGCTGCCTTCCTGAAAAATAGGGACTCTTCAAGCCACTTTCCTTATTTAGCCTTGTCACCTTAGAAAACACTCAAAAACGGGAATTAGCACTATAAACACATATTACAAGACTCTATAAAATATCCTAGACCTAAAACAAAGACAACGCAAACAACTAGACTCGATATTACAACGACGACACATGGAATGGCCATCATGTCCTCCCACCAACCCTTACATTATATGATATGCAATAAACTCAAGGACATTCAAATCATGGCCTCAATAAACATAGAAAAAACATGCATCTACATTCTTTGGCTCATCTTGCACATATTTGAACAAGAAGCTCTTTAGTTTACATCTTCTATATGTGCAAAAGTTTCTTGTTTGTGGAGTTAGTATGTTCAACGCCCTTGTTTGTGAAGTTTGTATGTTTAGGGGCAGATATGCCAACAACGGGAAATTACACTTCTCTGCTCGTTCCAAGTGAGCGTTTAACCGAATCTACTGAATCCAAGCGAGTGTAATACTTGGAGCGAGCGAGGAGCGAGTGGAATGAACGTTTAACCGAATCTACTGAATCAACATCAAGATACGTAGATAGTTTTAGCCTATTCTACTTTATCAACATAAATCGAAGTAGAGTGAGCTAGATGAGAAAGGAGCAAGTGGTTTAACTGAAGATACTAAATCAACATGTTGATACGTAGGAGAGTCAGAAAGGCGCATCAATAAGCCACATGATTTTCTGCGGAAAACAACCACCACATTTTCCATTGACAATCCCAAAGCAACTTAACATCCCATAAACAGTCAAAGATAAAAGAAGACATGTCCACACTTAAAGTAAATTCTTTTCCCAAATAATCAAGACCAAATGACATCCATGAAAGGGATTATGTACTCCAACAATTTTTTCAAAAAAAAGGTCCAGAACCAACAGAAAATTTTAAATTTCCCAAATCTTCTGGTGGTGTAAATAATCATGTCATACTCAACAACATAGAAAACCCCATAATTAAAAAAAGATACAACGTTTCTTACTTATGAAGAAACGAATCAAAATTCACTTCACTTCAAGAAATGAAAATTGGAACAAAAGGGCTTGAGCTTTGATGACTTTGCCATCTACGTTTAAACTTCTAGTGGCGAACTCTACACCACCAGTGGACTTGGATTCAAGATTAAACTCGTTTTTGGTGAACCTAGACAGCAAATTGGATTTCCCTACTCCGGAATCACCTGTCAATACTAGCTTAAACAAATAATCATATTCATCTTCAGCTCTATACCCAGCCATTTTTCTTTAGCAGGATGGAAGTGTTGACTAGTTTGTGTTGAGTGGTTCCGGGTGGGCTTTGATTTTATTTTGGAAAAATCACCTTTTGTCCATGTGCTTTGGCTATTCGTTCGATTGTCTTTGTGGTGTTTAAAATTACATACTTAACCTCTGTGTTTTTAGACTGATCAAAAAATAGCATTTTCAAAGAGAAATTTGGGCGGAATTGCTGTAAATACATAAATGTCTCTCTCATTAAATGTCTCTTTCATTAAATTATTATTATTATTATTATTATTATTATTATTATGGCTTTTAAAGAGGGAAATGACAAATTTGCCCATGCCAGTTGGCTTCTGCAACACAACACTCGGGTTCTGTAGAAACTAGAAAGTCTTTTGTCAGCAGACCCGTTTTCAAGTCTAAAGAAGAAGATGAAGCAGAGGAAGTGTGGAATGAGTCTGATGATAATGAAATCACCCATGTAATTGAAGAAGCTCGTGTGGATGAAAGAGGGGAGATTAGCTTGGAAATTATGGAAGAAGAACAGGCGGAGAAAATTGAATTTAGCATATCAACTTTCCCCTTTCATAAATGCGGATAGGGAAACACTTGATTAATATGTGACTTTGCTCTCTACTTTCATCCCTTCAATTTTGAATTCACGGGTTTATTGTGGGTTGCAATATGTACCCAGACATGCCAGAGAACACCACCATTGATCGTCATCAATATCCACATTTGGAACAGAAAAATCAAACCAATGTGGAGCATTAATGTACTCATTAAGACTTGCAAGTAACACATGAGTAATGTGATGAACAGAGCTTTATAAAATATAAAACCTTCATAAATTGCGTCTGCTGGTTTTATTTGGAATTAGATGACATCAATGGCTTCTGTAATCTTACTGATAGACCATAACTAAATCGTCTGTTAGTCAACAGTCAACGGTTTAGCTCCAGTAGCTCAACACTCAAAAGTAATGCAGTTCGGCAAGTACTGCAATTCAGCAGTTCAGCGCCCAAGCATGGCTGTTCAGCCTCGGCTGCACATCAACGGGGCATCATGACACCCTTATAGCACCGAAGAATATGCCAAGGTTTGCACCTCGGCACCAACTTCAGTTTATGTTCAAATGCCGTACTTCAGACCACTCCAGCGGGATAAGGCCAAGTCATGCACTTCGGCAAAGTTCAGCTGTGTACCACAACAAAGGAGCCAAGCACGATATTACTTCGTGGGACCCTCAAACAGAGGTGCAATTCAAATATAATGACTACAGCTGGTTAATCTTCCCGAACACGCCAAGGTCACAACTGTTATGACCGTGGAAAAAAAGGGAATACATATAATTAAAACAATATATAATTAGCACATAATTTAAAAAAAAGAACAAAAACACAAACTAGATAATATACCCCCAACAACCCCACTAACTACTCCCTCAATCCCCTCCCCATTTTCCTCCCCCACTTCCCCTATCACCGGCTCCCCTAACCACCCCACCATAAAAGAAAATTATTATATAATTCCTTTTCCCCCACAAATCACCAGCGTTCTGCAATTTCCCCACAACCACAAATCTTTTATGCACACTCTTATGCCAACCGATAGGAAAGAAATAGAGGAAGAAGAAGAAGAAAAGGGAAGAAAAAAATAAATAAATAAATTGGACAACCCTACAATCCAAGGTAAGTACATTTCCTCTCTATTTAGAGTTTTGTCACGATTTTCATTAAATGTATTATGTATGATTTGTGCATGGATTTTGATTGTATATGTTTATATATGTAAGTGTTTGGGGGAAATTTCGTATGATTATACAATGTGGTGGGTGTTTTTTTCTTGAAAGATAAAATATACATGTGTATATATATGATCACCATCACTGGAATGGTATTTAGATATACAAAATATGTTAAGGCCTCTGGGATTATATTTTAGCAAATAATAGGCGCTGTTTTTTTTACCGATAATATATATGCAATTTTTCGATGGTAAGTATACCCATATGTAAATACAAGTACTATTTTCTTCTAGATTATATCTTTATTATAAAACTGGTGTATTAAGACATACTTACATATGTATTTGTATACCTCCGAATTATACACATAAGTATGGTCATATTATATTCATAATTTTTATATATATAAGTGTCAATGTTGCTTTTCGGATATATATACATTACATATTACGGATTTCAACACATGCATACACATATATATTTTGCTTGGCATTCGTAAGTTACACACATATATATAAATGTGTTTATACTGGTTTCAAGAATTAAATATATATATGTATATATATACACATTGTTCTGTTTCAAAATTTATTTGCAAATACATATATCTATATATATACATTATCGACAGTATTACTCATATTCATACTCACGGTTCCAGGGCATGGTTAAGAGTAACTAAACTGATTTTTTTTAATGAATATATATGTATATATCTTTGTTTTGAAATTTACATATTGGTGGATGGATAAATTGATTTCGAATTATACTTATAGGAATACATAATTTCTGTTATCAGAATTTTCTTTTGGTGTTTAAAATTAAACAGTTTTGAGAATGGTTACATTTATATATCTATGCACCTCTGTTTCGGTTTTACAAACATATGTACATATTAAATATTTCGGACGTGGGATACATATATATACATGTCAGTTTTGGATTCCAGCAGGATACCTTTGTATATATTAGGCTTGTTTAGGCAACATTTCCATATGTACATATATGTACTGGTTTGAGATATATATATATTCGGATTTATACATTATAAATTATATATATGGTAAATTGTCTAAAACATATATATATATTTAATTGCATACACATACATCAGTGGTTTGAAATTTATGTAATTTGTTCTTGAAATCATACACATTGATGTATAGTGATAGTATTTTCGAGAATTATGCTGTTATGCTAGATTTCGGATTTTAAACATGTATTATCAAATAAATGGATTTTGACGGAAATATATATATATGATTACAGTAATTCTCAGATTTTTTTAAAAAAAAGGGAGAGAGAGAGTGTTATATGTAATAGTCGGATAATTATGGTAAAAAAATAAGAGTAGTTCGAAAAGAGAAGAAATTTGTGGTGTAAAAGTGAAGTTTAAGAGACAAATGAATAAACAAATAATTAACTTACAGGTTCAAATTTTGGAGATTCCAAAGGATAAGTGACATGTAGAAGCAAAGACTTTTATGGTAACCTTCTTCACGTTCGAGTATAGAATAAAGGAACCGATCAGAGGTAAGTGGTCTATCTATGCTCGTTATATTGTCATGCATCAGAGGTAAATAGTCTATTTGTGCTCCTCATGTTGTCATGCATCAGATGTAAGTGGTCTATTTATGTTCGTTATGTTTATCATGCATCGGTGTGTTGTTGTTGCATATCTGTAATTGAACTTCCTCTATATGTGAATTGTGTGCATATGTGGTATATGTATCTACATGTAAACTGTGTGTATGTATGAGTGTGGATGCACCAGATTAAAGGAAGATGAGAAGGACAGAAAGGAGAATGAAAAATGAAAGTGAGATGAAAGAAAAGAGAGTCGGGCCAGGCAGGCCGTCGAGCCGGGCCGAATGGCCAACGGGTCGGTTGCGGTGGCAGGCCTCGACCCAGAACATGATATAAATGTTACTTAATTAATAGTAATAATTATAGGAAAATATAAATAAATATCAGAAAAATTAGAGATAAATTCCAGAAATAATTGAACCTAGATTTGAGTGCCGGAGGAGGTGAGGATGGGCTAGGGGCCTCAGACGATTGTGTTGTTTGCATTCATGGCACGTGCATTGCATGATGGCGGGTCGTGACGTACGGGTCACGGGCGCTCAGGATGGTGTACGGTGGCGAGGCCACGACACTCAGGATGGTGTGCGGTGGCGCGGCCACGCACACTCAGTATGGTGACTGTGGGGTGTACGACCTACAGCCACTCAGTTAGGACCCGGGTTCATGCATTGCATGGTGGAGATATCGGCATTCCGTGTGACATGACTTCATTGCGTGTGACATGCATAATAAGACATGCATCATGAAGTTGTGCATTATTATGTGGAGTGACTTACTTTCTGCGGCTTATCTACTTCGTTGGTATACATTGTCTTTTTCTTGTTTATGTGATTATTTGTTTATTGTGTATGTTATACTTGAGAAGAGCATGCATCACGGTAAGGTAATGGGCTGATGAGTTATTTATTTTGTATTTATTTTCGAAGTCTTAACTGTTAAAGATAATCGAGTGAAATTATTATGGACTAAGGACATGTATGTTAACTATAAAGGTTATTTGTATTTGCTTCTGCATGTATGATTTCTATAACAGGTAAATGTAGGTTGCTTACTGAGCCTGTTGATTTGGCTCACACCACCACTCACCAGTTTTGCAGGTAGGAGAAGTTAGGGTATGCTTACACAAGTATTAGGATATCGTGGAAGATCAAGACTGGAGATTTCAAGACTAAGAATATTCAGACGGGACTGTCGAAGGTTGGATGAGGCGGTTATTTCGATATTCGAGGTTGATGTATTTTAGAGATTAGTGTTTACATACATTTGACTATTGTATTGATTTAGAAATTTTTAGACATTGTGTTAATGATGATGATTATTTTATCGAAGGTTTTAGAAATGACTTCCGCTGACATCGAATTACGTTATTATGATGACGTATAGTTGATTTGTATCGACGCTTTGTATTCTCCTTAGTGAGGTACGGCGGGTGCACTGTTCTCGATGCTAGGGCTCGGGAGCGGGACGCTACAGTTGGTATCAGAGCATGGCTCCAGATCCATGGCGGAAGCATAGATTTAGGCTATGATATTAGAAATGTTACGACCCAACATCGTAACATACGCTAGATTTAACCTGACATTTTTATTTGAACATAATTTATGGAGGTGACTAAAGTAAATAAGAAATTATTAATAAACAACAAGCCTTGGACTATAACCATTTACACTATTACAATTAGTATAGAAAAAAAATAACCAATATGCCCTACAAGCCACCCCAACCGGCCACCCCTCTAGTAAGGCAAAAGTTGTCCTACTTTGTACTATAGCCCAAACAAGAAAGGAAAAAAAAAGCTGGAAAAAAATCTTACACAATGAAAAAGAGAGCACATGCATTACCTTGAGACCACCAAAAAGCCCTCCTAGCTGCATATTCCCAAATTAGTAGCCAGCACTCCTCCTTACCCTCTCTCTCTAAAATTTCGGTCATAAGGGCCAAACAAAATACAAATTCAACCATCATTTTATCCAACACATCTAATAATCTCTCTCCACTCTCATTTCCAGAACAAAAAGGAATTCCTCTCTCCTCCTTCAAGCTTCACCCGTGAGACTCAAGCAAGGCATAGAAGGAGGCTCTCAACCAAAAATCAAAGATATTCTAAGGGTGTCTTCCCAAATCTTCAACACCTTAGGTAAGGTTCTAAGATTAACTCTCAAGCATGAAGCTTTAAGATTTGAAACTATTTCATGTTTCAACCCCCCAAGGACCGTGTGTAATATGGGTATGATATAGGATTTTTGCTCCAAACCAAGGCTTAAATCCAAGGATCCAAGACCATTCAAGGTGTATCACATCTCTAAGGTAAGGTCTACTTAAGAGATTATTTTTGAATATCCTTATAAAACCATATGCATGCACTAAAATCATTTTTGTCTCCTCCCTATGCTTGGCCGTGTGTCTCTATGGGGAAGAGGTGGAGATTTTGTGCAACCATCAAGCTCAATACCTCAAGCTCTAGGGGGCTTCTCTATTCTAGTCTCAAGAAGGCAAGTAAATTGTTTGGATTAACTATGTTTATTTGCTAACCCCTTAGTATTATGTTGCTATCAAAATGGATCAAATGGGTTTATGTTTAAATGATTTCTTAGACATACAAATAAGCTATTTTTGGATGAATATATGTCTTGACTAGGTGATGTATGAATTAGGAAGAACTATGCGTTAGGTGGTATTTTAGTTACATGCATGTAATATTAAGAATTAAAGTAAGCTTCTTAAGGTTAAAAATGGAGAATTGATGACTACAAAATTGTGAAACTATCATTTTCGTGTTTATATATATTTGGTGGCCATCTTCCATTTTATTAAGTGTTATTTGAGTTTATATGTATTTGTGTTCTTGAGTTTGTTTATGTGAGGCATCACATTTTTACATAGCTCAAGAACTTGTTGATATGTTTTCACCAAGATGGCCATTTCATTTCTTTTGAGTATGTTTGGCCGAAATTAGGGGCTGTTTTAGCCTCCTAAATTGGGCAAAAATTATGGTGTTTTAAAAAGGGATGTAACTACGTCACTTAATGTTACCAAGTGTATAAGTTAGTGTCATTTTCACTCTTGGTATATTCTCATGTTTGTATGGTTTCTAAGACTTGATTGAGTGATATATGGCCCAACTATGGATTTGTTAATCAAATGTTGAAAATACATATTTCATCTTTAAGAAATAAGTAAGATAAAAATTAGACCAAAGTATGATAACAATAAATGTATTATAAACATTGAAGGGTGGGTTAAATGATTGGAAATTTCGGTTGAGGGGAAAGGGTAGTACCCCACGGCCTAGGCCATTATAGAAGGGAAGAATCCATTTTTTTTTTCAATGTGTTTGAAGTATTTGATACTAAATAAAGCATGTTATAAATGTTATGAATTGTATATATATACATATATATATATTTTTGTGACCATTGATGATGTTTAGTTCCCTGCTCCTACTTACCATTGATATAATGTATAAGGTTTTAGGTGATGATGGAAGCTTCTTAGTCCGCGGAGTGGGCGGTTTATATGAGTTTCGGAAATTAGGTTCAACTTGGAATTTGTCTTGCAATATTTAGCGGAAAACCGGCTGTTTTGGAAAGACCCCAAAACCGCCCCTTACAATGGCATTTATTGTGTATTACTTGTGTCTATAGCATGTACAATATAAGTATGAGACATAGTTCTAAAATGATGATCGTAGAACGCCAAACGAGAACGCTATGCGACCTATGAACCGAAATTTAGAAACATTACGAAAACAGAATTTTTCTCCGGCAAATGTGGAATTAAAACCGTTGGACATTTTCTACCCCTTTGCGAAAAGAAAAGCATGATTTATGGCAACATAGACTTTTTCAAAAGGTTTGAAATTTTAAAGATACCAACGTTTCGCAGTATGTTTATAACATGATTCCCGACATTATTTTATGACATGTATGAAGTGTATGGAAATGTAGAGAACTGTACCTACGAGACGGAAGTTTCTTAATGCGACAAGTGTAAGGTTCTTGTTAACACCATGTGAAGAACATGGCTCTTGAACCTTACATTACATGTTGGGTATCGGGTTGTACCTTGTGAAGAGCTTGGCTGTCGAACCCTCCTATGTACGATGAGTCGGGTGAATACCATGTGAAGAACATGGCTACCGAATTGTTTTGTGTTGAGTCTTGAACACCTTGTGAAGAGCTTGGGTTCACGGCCGGCGCGTCAACGTATAGTTACCTATTCGTGTGATGTACGGATTACAGTATACGTAACTTTACGGAAGAATCATTCCGGATGTCGCTAGATATTGTTCTTACATTTCAATGGCCATCACATAAGTACTAGATTACGACACAAAAAGCTTTGACAAGGAATTTTTATGATGACTTCATCCCATGGCGAATTTTAAGTTATGAACCTGAATTCATTTTACAGTCACGTATATTCTGCGCAACCCTCAGAGCTACCCTAAGTTTAACGATTAGATGCTAAGGTGATGACATGTAGTATGAGTTAGTTGACGACTACATTGTTATAACCTAGGTAGACTAGAGATCTTTTGTTTATGCTATTATGTTCATCTTGTCGAGTATATGATTTGCTAGTTCTGTGTTGTTATAACCAGTTGCGAAAAGACAGGTATTACTTTCTACTATAAATCTTTTACTTCCGCTGCCTGTTCACAGCTTATTTGATCCGCGTAGGGGATCTAAGTGGTTTACTTGCCAGGCGAATTTATTTCGTCTGACCGTTGTTATCATATTATTTTTCAGAGAACCAAACTTTTGAGATGGAGTACGTCGCCGGAGAAAACGAGGCTTGATTAGTACAGGAGACTTATTTGACTGTAGAATGTACTATTAATTCCAGTATTATGTACCATGCGCGTTGAACTAAAGCTTTTGGGGTTTGTATGAACTAATGTACCGTATGTATCTTATGACTACGTTGTATGTACTGCGGTTATGTTTAAATCCACTGTTTTGTTGATCTATCCATGAGTATGTGCTATTCATGTATGTAAGGTGACAAACACGCTTGGTACTCCTAGACGAGTACGGCGGGCTAACCGAACCAGAACGATGTAACCGGGCGGGGCGCTACAGGTGGTATCAGAGCCTAAGGCTCTAGATCACTAGCAGGACAATGGATTTAAACACTTTCTTTAGGAACTTAAGATATGATTTTAGACTAAGTTGAATCATACCCTGAAACTAAATTAGGTGTTCCAACCCGGCATAGGAAATTTAAGTTACATGTTCAACTAAACTTACCCAGTGGTGTGCATGTTTTACAGGATGTCTGATAGACCCCGTGTAAACCGTGGGAGATCGCGCAGAGCCATTCAGCTTCCGGCGCAAGAGCAGACCCCACATTCTCCTCCCGAGCCAGAGCCACTTCAGCAACGGGTCCCTCCGTCCCAGTCGCGTAGGTCGCCCCCACAGGCACAGATGCCGCCACCTCCTCCTTCATATGGACCATATCATGCGCAACCTCAGCAGACACAGCAGCCATCTGGGCAGTACCCTCCTCCGCCACCTGGATACTCTTATGTTCCGACACAGCCGACACCAGATTTCAGCGCCTTTCAAGCATTCATGCAGACTATGGCTCAGATGAGTCAGAATATGTTCCATGCACAGGCTGCGCCTCCTTCCTCTCCACGTAATCAGCTGCGTGATGCCCACTACTACTTTGAGGCCATGAAGAGAGCTCGGGTTCCATCTTTCGAGGGTGGTTCTAATCCGGATGAAGCGGAGAAATGGCTTGATGAAGCAGAGAATTGTTTCGAGTTGATACAGGTCCCTACCGAATTTAAGGCGTAGGTAATACGTCCATTCTTGATCGGCGAGGCCAATCAGTGGTGGAAAACTAATATGCAGCCGTTGCCTCGACCAATACCATGGGATAAGTTCTTGGAGGACTTTAACAAGTATTATTTCCCTCCCTCAGTGACTGAGAGAAAGGTTAGCGCTTTTGAGTCACTTCGGCAAGAAGCGGGCATGTCAGTTGCTGACTATGCGAGTCGATTCACTGTGTTGGGACGATTTGTTCCCACTATCATGTCGGATGAAAAATTGAAGATGTCTAAATTTCTGCGTGGGCTGAGTACTCGAATAAGGACATGGATAGTTAGTTCCAAGCCCAAGACGTTTGCGGAGATGCTTGATGATAGCTATCGGATTGAGGAGGAGATTCAGAGAAGAGATGAGGAGATGCGAGGTAAGAGATCACGAGAAATGAGCAGTTCCGGGCAGGGCCGTGGGGCAAAAGCTATGAGAGGGGGAGATTCTAGTAAGGGAAGTGCGCAACAGCAGATCCAGCGTACCATCCAGCCGCAACGTCAACAGCCTTCTGGACAGCAGTCTCAGAGTCGGACCACCTCGCAGGGTATTCCTCGCTGCCCTTCCTGTGAGAAGATGCATTGGGGTGAGTGCAAAAAGGGTACTGGTGCATGTTATTGTTGTGGCAAGGAAGGTCATTTCGCTAGGGGATGCACCGAGAAAGTACAGACGGAGAACGCTCAGCGGCAGCAGCGAGGCCGACCACAAACTAATGCTAGAGTGCACATTATGACTGATGCAGAGGTGGAGGACACACCCGACGTGGTTACAGGTACCATTTAAGTTACGACACTTTAGTTTATGTTCTGATCATAATACCTTAGTATGCAATTCCATGCTTGTTTTGTTGCCGTCTCAGGTGCTATTTTAGTTAATAGTATACCCGCAAATGTGCTATTTGATAGTGGTGCAAGCCACTCCTTTGTATCTAAGAGGTTCGCTAAGAACCTAAGTGGGAATCCCAAGTGGTTAGAGACGCCCTATCGTGTTCAAGCCGCAGGCGATCAAGTGATCGTATCTCATAATCTTTATAAGAATTGCGAACTAGAATTTGAAAGGCGAAAATTTGCTGCGGATCTGATTCCGATTCAAATGAGGGACTTCGACATCATTTTGGGGATGGATTGGCTATTCGAAAATCATGCCCAGATCGATTGTCGAGGTAAGCGAGTCATTATTCAGACACCGGCACAAGATGAAGTTATATATCAGGGAAGTTCAAAGATAAAGAAGGTCCCGCAAAAGACCTATCTGACGGTAGCTCAAGCTTGGCGGGCCTTGAGAAAAGGAGATGCGGGATTTCTTGTCTATGCTATAAGCGCTGACCAGGAGACCGAATTACCATCTCTTGACAGCGTTCCAGTAGTAAAAGAATTTTCAGATGTTTTCCCGGATGACCTTCCCGGATTGCCTCCGGAGCGTGAAGTAGAATTCGAGATTAATGTCGTGCCAGGTGCCGAGCCTATTTCTAAAACGCCTTATCAGATGGCCCCAGCCGAACTAAAAGAGTTAAAGGTGCAGTTACAAGAGTTACTTGACAAGAAATTCATCCGTCCTAGTGCTTCTCCGTGGGGCGCTCCGGTACTCTTTGTCAAGAAGAAGGATGGTACCATGCGTCTCTGTATTGATTATCGTGAATTAAATAAAATTACTATCAAGAATAAATACCCGTTGCCAAGAATTGATGACTTATTCGACCAATTAAAGGTAAGGATTCCACCTACACCTTTAGTACTTTGCTATTTAATATAGTCAACGTTACTAAGTGATGTTTAACAGGGTGCCAAAGTGTTTAGCAAGATCGACCTTCGCTCCGGATATCATCAATTGCGGATTAAAACTGAGGATGTGGCGAAAACTGCATTTCGTACCCGGTATGGCCATTATGAATTCTTAGTAATGCCGTTCGGATTGACTAACGCCCCGGCTGCTTTTATGGATTTGATGAACTCGGTGTTTCGAGAGCAGCTGGACAAGTTTGTGGTGGTATTTATCGACGACATTCTGATTTACTCTCCAGATGAAGACTCTCATGCAGAGCATCTAAGGATAGTTCTGAGCATACTTCGAGAAAAGAAGTTGTATGCGAAATTCAGTAAATGCGAATTTTGGCTCCGCAGCGTGGCGTTTTTAGGACATATCATATCTGAAGCGGGCATTTCTGTAGATCCTAAAAAGGTGGAAGCTATCACAGAATGGCCACGACCCACGAATGTAACGGAAGTACGGAGTTTCCTCGGGTTAGCCGGATATTATCGAAAGTTTGTAGAGGGATTTTCCCGCATAGCTGTTCCTTTGACGCGATTGACTCAGAAGAAGATCAAGTTTGAATGGACAGCAGAATGTGAGCAGAGTTTTAATGAGTTGAAAAAGAGGTTGACCACGGCACCAGTACTTGCTCAACCAGTATCGGGAGAAGGATTTGTGGTTTATAGCGATGCCTCCAAGAATGGTTTGGGCTGTGTTTTAATGCAGAATGATCGGGTGATTGCTTTCGCTTCCCGACAGTTAAAACCATATGAGCAAAACTACCCAGTACACGACTTGGAACTTGCTGCGGTGGTGTTCGCATTAAAAATTTGGAGACATTATCTGTACGGCGAAAGATGTGAGATCTACACGGACCATAAGAGTTTAAAATATCTCTTCACTCAGAAGGAACTAAATATGAGACAGCGCAGATGGTTGGAACTAATTAAAGATTATGACTTAGAAATCCATTATCACCCGGGCAAAGCAAATCGAGTGGCGGATGCGTTGAGTCGGAAGTCCAGTCATGCCCGACAGACTCCATTAGAAAGGGATATGGCAGAATTTGAATTGGACATAGTCGAGTCTACGGCTAATGTGTTGGCGACTCTTATGATCACACCTTCTATGATTGATCGCATTAAGGAGGCACAGAAAAACGATGAAGAATTGATTAAGATTTCTGATAAGCTAAAGGACAAAACACATAAGGACTTTCAGATTCACGAGGATGGCAGTCTTTGGTTCCGGGACCGTCTATGCGTGCCAAACAGTGAGGATTTAAGGAAGGAAGTGATGAAGGAGGCTCATAACTCAAGACTGTCCATTCATCCAGGAGCTACCAAAATGTATCAGGATTTGAAACGAAATTATTGGTGGAACGGAATGAAACGTCAGATCGCAAGTTTTGTCGAGCGATGTTTAGTGTGTCAACAGGTCAAGGCTGAACATCAACGACCTGCTGGATTACTTCAACCATTGGAAATTCCCGAGTGGAAATGGGATCATATCACCATGGATTTCGTCACGGGCCTTCCTAAGACTCGGAATGGTAACGACACTATTTGGGTAATTGTAGATCGTCTCACTAAATCAGCACATTTTCTACCGATGTTGATTAAAGCCCCATCGGAGAAGTTGGCCCAGATGTATATAGATAGTGTTGTGTGTTTACATGGCATCCCGGCCAGCATTGTCAGCGATCGCGATTCTCGATTCACCGCAAGATTCTGGCAGGCTTTTCAACAAGCAATAGGAACGGAAGTCAGGATGAGCACGGCATTCCATCCTTTGACCGACGGTCAATCAGAACGTACCATACAGACTTTAGAAGATATGCTTCGCGCTTGTACCATGGACTTTCAAGGTAGTTAGGATAAGACGGTTAAGCTGATGGAATTTTCGTATAACAACAGTTATCATCGCTCGATCGGCATGGCACCGTTTGAGGCACTTTACGGGCGGAAATGTCGATCCCCACTGTACTGGGATGAAGTGGGTGAGAAGACCCTTATTGGACCAGAGCTAATAGAGCAAACCATTGAAAAGGTAAAATTGATCAGGAGTCGATTGAGGGCGGCACATGATCGCAGCAAATCGTGGGCGGATACCAAAAGGCGTCCTCTCGAGTTTGAGGTTGGTGAAAAAGCTTATCTAAGAGTTTCGCCATTCAAAGGAGTTATGAGGCTTGGCGTAAAAGGGAAACTAAGTCCTCGGTATATCGGGCCGTTTGAGATTTTGGACAAAGTAGGAACAGTTGCATATCGACTGGCATTACCTCCTGCATTATCTCAGATGCATGATGTATTTCATATATCCCAGCTGCGACGATACCTCGCCGACCCGAGTCACATATTAGAACCACAGACAGTTGAGATTCAGCGCGATGCTTCATACGAAGAGATTCCGGTAAAGATTGTTGACCGAAAGCAGCAAGTGTTAAGAAGGCGTACGATTCCGTTCGTGAAAGTCCAATGGAGCCATCACTCCGAACGGGAAGCAACATGGGAGCCGGAACAATCAATGCGCGAGCAATTTCCTCAATTGTTCACTTGAGGTACGTAAGTTTCGAGGGCGAAACTTTTTATTAGGAGGGAGGAATGTTACGACCCAACATCGTAACATACGCTAGATTTAACCTGACATTTTTATTTGAACATAATGTATGGAGGTGACTAAAGTAAATAAGAAATTATTAATAAACAACAAGCCTTGGACTATAACCATTTACACTATTACAATTAGTATAGAAAAAAAATAACCAATATGCCCTACAAGCCACCCCAACCGGCCACCCCTCTAGTAAGGCAAAAGTTGTCCTACTTTGTACTATAGCCCAAACAAGAAAGGAAAAAAAAAAGCTGGAAAAAAATCTTACACAATGAAAAAGGGAGCACATGCATTACCTTGAGACCACCAAAAAGCCCTCCTAGCTGCATATTCCCAAATTAGTAGCCAGCACTCCTCCTTACCCTCTCTCTCTAAAATTTCGGTCATAAGGGCCAAACAAAATACAAATTCAACCATCATTTTATCCAACACATCTAATAATCTCTCTCCACTCTCATTTCCAGAACAAAAAGGAATTCCTCTCTCCTCCTTCAAGCTTCACCCGTGAGACTCAAGCAAGGCATAGAAGGAGGCTCTCAACCAAAAATCAAAGATATTCTAAGGGTGTCTTCCCAAATCTTCAACACCTTAGGTAAGGTTCTAAGATTAACTCTCAAGCATGAAGCTTTAAGATTTGAAACTATTTCATGTTTCAACCCCCCAAGGACCGTGTGTAATATGGGTATGATATAGGATTTTTGCTCCAAACCAAGGCTTAAATCCAAGGATCCAAGACCATTCAAGGTGTATCACATCTCTAAGGTAAGGTCTACTTAAGAGATTATTTTTGAATATCCTTATAAAACCATATGCATGCACTAAAATCATTTTTGTCTCCTCCCTATGCTTGGCCGTGTGTCTCTATGGGGAAGAGGTGGAGATTTTGTGCAACCATCAAGCTCAATACCTCAAGCTCTAGGGGGCTTCTCTATTCTAGTCTCAAGAAGGCAAGTAAATTGTTTGGATTAACTATGTTTATTTGCTAACCCCTTAGTATTATGTTGCTATCAAAATGGATCAAATGGGTTTATGTTTAAATGATTTCTTAGACATACAAATAAGCTATTTTTGGATGAATATATGTCTTGACTAGGTGATGTATGAATTAGGAAGAACTATGCGTTAGGTGGTATTTTAGTTACATGCATGTAATATTAAGAATTAAAGTAAGCTTCTTAAGGTTAAAAATGGAGAATTGATGACTACAAAATTGTGAAACTATCATTTTCGTGTTTATATATATTTGGTGGCCATCTTCCATTTTATTAAGTGTTATTTGAGTTTATATGTATTTGTGTTCTTGAGTTTGTTTATGTGAGGCATCACATTTTTACATAGCTCAAGAACTTGTTGATATGTTTTCACCAAGATGGCCATTTCATTTCTTTTGAGTATGTTTGGCCGAAATTAGGGGCTGTTTTAGCCTCCTAAATTGGGCAAAAATTATGGTGTTTTAAAAAGGGATGTAACTACGTCACTTAATGTTACCAAGTGTATAAGTTAGTGTCATTTTCACTCTTGGTATATTCTCATGTTTGTATGGTTTCTAAGACTTGATTGAGTGATATATGGCCCAACTATGGATTTGTTAATCAAATGTTGAAAATACATATTTCATCTTTAAGAAATAAGTAAGATAAAAATTAGACCAAAGTATGATAACAATAAATATATTATAAACATTGAAGGGTGGGTTAAATGATTGGAAATTTCGGTTGAGGGGAAAGGGTAGTACCCCACGGCCTAGGCCATTATAGAAGGGAAGAATCCATTTTTTTTTCAATGTGTTTGAAGTATTTGATACTAAATAAAGCATGTTATAAATGTTATGAATTGTATATATATACATATATATATATTTTTGTGACCATTGATGATGTTTAGTTCCCTGCTCCTACTTACCATTGATATAATGTATAAGGTTTTAGGTGATGATGGAAGCTTCTTAGTCCGCGGAGTGGGCGGTTTATATGAGTTTCGGAAATTAGGTTCAACTTGGAATTTGTCTTGCAATATTTAGCGGAAAACCGGCTGTTTTGGAAAGACCCCAAAACCGCCCCTTACAATGGCATTTATTGTGTATTACTTGTGTCTATAGCATGTACAATATAAGTATGAGACATAGTTCTAAGATGATGATCGTAGAACGCCAAACGAGAACGTTATGTGACCTATGAACCGAAATTTAGAAACATTACGAAAACAGAATTTTTCTCCGGCAAATGTGGAATTAAAACCGTTGGACATTTTCTACCCCTTTGCGAAAAGAAAAGCATGATTTATGGCAACATAGACTTTTTCAAAAGGTTTGAAATTTTAAAGATACCAACGTTTCGCAGTATGTTTATAACATGATTCCCGACATTATTTTATGACATGTATGAAGTGTATGGAAATGTAGAGAACTGTACCTACGAGACGGAAGTTTCTTAATGCGACAAGTGTAAGGTTCTTGTGAACACCATGTGAAGAATATGGCTCTTGAACCTTACATTACATGTTGGGTATCGGGTTGTACCTTGTGAAGAGCTTGGCTGTCGAACCCTCCTATGTACGATGAGTCGGGTGAATACCATGTGAAGAACATGGCTACCGAATTGTTTTGTGTTGAGTCTTGAACACCTTGTGAAGAGCTTGGGTTCACGGCCGGCGCGTCAACGTATAGTTACCTATTCGTGTGATGTACGGATTACAGTATACGTAACTTTACGGAAGAATCATTCCGGATGTCGCTAGATATTGTTCTTACATTTCAATGGCCATCACATAAGTACTAGATTACGACACAAAAAGCTTTGACAAGGAATTTTTATGATGACTTCATCCCATGGCAAATTTTAAGTTATGAACCTGAATTCATTTTACAGTCACGTATATTCTGCGCAACCCTCAGAGCTACCCTAAGTTTAACGATTAGATGCTAAGGTGATGACATGTAGTATGAGTTAGTTGACGACTACATTGTTATAACCTAGGTAGACTAGAGATCTTTTGTTTATGCTATTATGTTCATCTTGTCGAGTATATGATTTGCTAGTTCTGTGTTGTTATAACCAGTTACGAAAAGACATGTATTACTTTCTACTATAAATCTTTTACTTCCGCTGCCTGTTCACAGCTTATTTGATCCGCGTAGGGGATCTAAGTGGTTTACTTGCCAGACGAATTTATTTCGTCTGACCGTTGTTATCATATTATTTTTCAGAGAACCAAACTTTTGAGATGGAGTACGTCGCCGGAGAAAACGAGGCTTGATTAGTACAGGAGACTTATTTGACTGTAGAATGTACTATTAATTCCAGTATTATGTACCATGCGCGTTGAACTAAAGCTTTTGGGGTTTGTATGAACTAATGTACCGTATGTATCTTATGACTACGTTGTATGTACTGCGGTTATGTTTAAATCCACTGTTTTGTTGATCTATCCATGAGTATGTTCTATTCATGTATGTAAGGTGACAAACACGCTTGGTACTCCTAGACGAGTACGGCGGGCTAACCGAACCGGAACGATGTAACCGGGCGGGGCGCTACAAGAAATTAAGTTACAATTTTACACTTAAGTCACGATCTTAGAAATAAGTATCGATTTTAACCGCAAGCAATCATTATATGTTGGGTATGTTATTCGGAATAAAATGTGGCGTTAGAGGTTAAAAGATGATTCTACCCGTAAGTCACGACTTTAGATATAAGTGATGATCTTGATTAAGAATCGATATTCAACTCAAGCATTGATTTTAATCATAAACACTGATTATATACTAAGTCTGATTTAGAAATAAGAAGTAATCTTAGACATAAGTGGTGATCTGAACATCAGGGAGGATGTGAGCATAAGCACTAATTTTAGTCATAAGCGCTTATTATATTCTAAGCACCGGACTTAGAAATAAATAATGATTTTAAACGTTAGGAATGATCATATCAAGTATCAATTCTAGAAGTAAGCCATGACATTAGACCTAAGTGATGATTTAGACCTAAGTGATGATCGGACAAGGGATATAGCCACGTATACCTATGGCACTCCATACGACTGAAATTATTTGCGTCACCTAAGCGATGATTATAACTATCTCTAAAATTCCTTATATGTGACCCCTGCAAACTGGTACCATTGTGATAAATAAAGCAAGTTCACGCCTCTACATCGACAGTAGTGTCGGAACGCGATTAGGTCTAAGAGGGGATCGTAGTTCTTAAGAGATGATTTGTAGTAAAATGATAATGACTAAGTAACGATTTATTAGCGTTATGATCAGTAGAGTTTAGCAAAGAATACCGTACAAAGGAGCATATAGTTATGGATAAGATGGAATGTAAGGTTATCGAAATAGGCCGACGATATTAGTCTCATTAGAGACATTGACTGATAGCAATAAGCGAGCATTATTATAGAGTTATAGTGGAATGATAAATTATGACAAATGTTAAGTATTGATTTTGAGGGACATCGAATTATTTAGCTTGAATCTGGTAGGCTTGAATTGAAATAGAGTAAGCATGAACAAGTAGTGTGAGATTAACTAGGTAAAAAAATCAACGGTCGAAATAACAAAGTAAAGAAGTATAGTAGGTCAGAGTGGCGCACGGAAGCGTGATGGATTAGTATGCCTAAGATGGTTAAGTTAGTAATATTAAGTTAAATCTTAGAATATACAACAAGCGAAACTAAGCTATAAATGCCTCCATAAGTTGTGTCATCATTACTAAGCATAACAATCTATAGAGACAGGTAGGTTTGAACACACACAATGGTATACGAAAAGTTCTAAGTTGCAAATATGGAAAACTAAGTTAGGGATTGAACCCTATGAGTACGAGATCATCTTGTGTGATGCTAGTGATGACTAAGTTGAATTATACTAGAGTAAACGTGTTCTGAAAATATATACTGTTAAAGTTAAGATTGTAGTGCACATAAGCCCTGATTATAGATGGTCGTTGATGGCAGCAGACAAAAGTTCCATATAGATTGGCGACTGGGTTGAAGGATCAGTCATTGTGACGACAATACCCTTAGGATTGATTCTAGTGTTGAGAAAGATTAAGTTATGATTTTCGCATGCAGAGGGCGATACATTTAGAAAGATCTTGTAGGTATATAAGAAATGATCTTGAGAATTTAGTCCGTGTGGAGAAGCATTTGTAATAATGTTCAAATAGTGATAAGGAGTCACTGATTTAAGCACTTGATCAATAAGGTTAGATATCTCAAATGTTAAACGCAACTACATAAGTTCAGCGGTTTGTATTCGACAGTATAAGATGGATAGGGCTTTGATTACTAATGACAAGATCAACGTGATAACTGATCGGTGTTAGCAAGTGTATAGAATAAGTCAACTCTGTATATGTATTAATAAAAACTAAGAAAAAGGATCGGTAAGAAGAATTATTGGGAGAGTAATATGAAGAATCACGTGGTCGAGTATGTCGAAAGATACCCCATATCTTCGACTAAGGTACACAAGTTTCGAGGACGAAACTTTTTGTAAGAGGGGTAGAATGTTATGACCGTGGAAAAAAAGGGAATACATATAATTAAAACAATATATAATTAGCACATAATTTAAAAAAAAGAACAAAAACACAAACTAGATAATATACCCCCAACAACCCCACTAACTACTCCCTCAATCCCCTCCCCATTTTCCTCCCCCACTTCCCCTATCACCGGCTCCCCTAACCACCCCACCATAAAAGAAAATTATTATATAATTCCTTTTCCCCCACAAATCACCAGCGTTCTGCAATTTCCCCACAACCACAAATCTTTTATGCACACTCTTATGCCAACCGATAGGAAAGAAATAGAGGAAGAAGAAGAAGAAAAGGGAAGAAAAAAATAAATAAATAAATTGGACAACCCTACAATCCAAGGTAAGTACATTTCCTCTCTATTTAGAGTTTTGTCACGATTTTCATTAAATGTATTATGTATGATTTGTGCATGGATTTTGATTGTATATGTTTATATATGTAAGTGTTTGGGGGAAATTTCGTATGATTATACAATGTGGTGGGTGTTTTTTTCTTGAAAGATAAAATATACATGTGTATATATATGATCACCATCACTGGAATGGTATTTAGATATACAAAATATGTTAAGGCCTCTGGGATTATATTTTAGCAAATAATAGGCGCTGTTTTTTTTACCATTAATATATATGCAATTTTTCGATGGTAAGTATACCCACATGTAAATACAAGTACTATTTTCTTCTAGATTATATCTTTATTATAAAACTGGTGTATTAAGACATACTTACATATGTATTTGTATACCTCCGAATTATACACATAAGTATGGTCATATTATATTCATAATTTTTATATATATAAGTGTCAATGTTGCTTTTCGGATATATATACATTACATATTACGGATTTCAACACATGCATACACATATATATTTTGCTTGGCATTCGTAAGTTACACACATATATATAAATGTGTTTATACTGGTTTCAAGAATTAAATATATATATGTATATATATACACATTGTTCTGTTTCAAAATTTATTTGCAAATACATATATCTATATATATAAATTATCGACAGTATTACTCATATTCATACTCACGGTTCCAGGGCATGGTTAAGAGTAACTAAACTGATTTTTTTTAATGAATATATATGTATATATCTTTGTTTTGAAATTTACATATTGGTGGATGGATAAATTGATTTCGGATTATACTTATAGGAATACATAATTTCTGTTATCAGAATTTTCTTTTGGTGTTTAAAATTAAACAGTTTTGAGAATGGTTACATTTATATATCTATGCACCTCTGTTTCGGTTTTACAAACATATGTACATATTAAATATTTCGGACGTGGGATACATATATATACATGTCAGTTTTGGATTCCAGCAGGATACCTTTGTATATGTTAGGCTTGTTTAGGCAACATTTCCATATGTACATATATGTACTGGTTTGAGATATATATATATATATATATTCGGATTTATACATTATAAATTATATATATGGTAAATTGTCTAAAACATATATATATATTTAATTGCATACACATACATCAGTGGTTTGAAATTTATGTAATTTGTTCTTGAAATCATACACATTGATGTATAGTGATAGTATTTTCGAGAATTATGCTGTTATGCTAGATTTCGGATTTTAAACATGTATTATCAAATAAATGGATTTTGAAGGAAATATATATATATGATTACAGTAATTCTCAGATTTTTTTTAAAAAAAAGGGAGAGAGAGAGTGTTATATGTAATAGTCGGATAATTATGGTAAAAAAATAAGAGTAGTTCGAAAAGAGAAGAAATTTGTGGTGTAAAAGTGAAGTTTAAGAGACAAATGAATAAACAAATAATTAACTTACAGGTTCAAATTTTGGAGATTCCAGAGGATAAGTGACATGTAGAAGCAAAGACTTTTATGGTAACCTTCTTCACGTTCGAGTATAGAATAAAGGAACCGAACAGAGGTAAGTGGTCTATCTATGCTCGTTATATTGTCATGCATCAGAGGTAAATAGTCTATTTGTGCTCCTCATGTTGTCATGCATCAGATGTAAGTGGTCTATTTATGTTCGTTATGTTTATCATGCATCGGTGTGTTGTTGTTGCATATCTGTAATTGAACTTCCTCTATATGTGAATTGTGTGCATATGTGGTATATGTATCTACATGTAAACTGTGTGTATGTATGAGTGTGGATACACCAGATTAAAGGAAGATGAGAAGGACAGAAAGGAGAATGAAAAATGAAAGTGAGATAAAAGAAAAGAGAGTCGGGCCAGGCAGGCCGTCGAGCCGGGCCGAATGGCCAACGGGTCGGTTGCGGTGGCAGGCCTCGACCCAGAACATGATATAAATGTTACTTAATTAATAGTAATAATTATAGGAAAATATAAATAAATATCAGAAAAATTAGAGATAAATTCCAGAAATAATTGAACCTAGATTTGAGTGCCGGAGGAGGTGAGGATGGGCTAGGGGCCTCAGACGATTGTGTTGTTTGCATTCATGGCACGTGCATTGCATGATGGCGGGTCGTGACGTACGGGTCACGAGCGCTCAGGATGGTGTACGGTGGCGAGGCCACGACACTCAGGATGGTGTGCGGTGGCGCGGCCACGCACACTCAGTATGGTGACTGTGGGGTGTACGACCTACAGCCACTCAGTTAGGACCCGGGTTCATGCATTGCATGGTGGAGATATCGGCATTCCGTGTGACATGAGTTCGTTGCGTGTGACATGCATAATAGGACATGCATCATGAAGTTGCGCATTATTATGTGGAGTGACTTACTTTCTGCGGCTTATCTACTTCGTTGGTATACATTGTCTTTTTCTTGTTTATGTGATTATTTGTTTATTGTGTATGTTATACTTGAGAAGAGCATGCATCACGGTAAGGTAAATTGGGCTGATGAGTTATTTATTTTGTATTTATTTTCGAAGTCTTAACTGTTAAATATAATCGAGTGAAATTATTATGGACTAAGGACATGTATGTTAACTATAAAGGTTATTTGTATTTGCTTCTGCATGTATGATTTCTATAACAGGTAAATGTAGGTTGCTTACTGAGCCTGTTAATTTGGCTCACACCACCACTCACCAGTTTTGCAGGTAGGAGAAGTTAGGGTATGCTTACACAAGTATTAGGATATCGTGGAAGATCAAGACTGGAGATTTCAAGACTAAGAATATTCAGACGGGACTGTCGAAGGTTGGATGAGGCGGTTATTTCGATATTCGAGGTTGATGTATTTTAGAGATTAGTGTTTACATACATTTGACTATTGTATTGATTTAGAAATTTTTAGACATTGTGTTAATGATGATGATTATTTTATCGAAGGTTTTAGAAATGACTTCCGCTGACATCGAATTACGTTATTATGATGACGTATAGTTGATTTGTATCGACGCTTTGTATTCTCTTTAGTGAGGTACGGCGGGTGCACTGTTCTCGATGCTAGGGCTCGGGAGCGGGACGCTACACAACAGCCGACCTATTAGTTACATCAACCAGGCCGGCCTATTAGTCACATCAGTCAGACTACTGATCACATCAGCAGACCTACAGCGTCCTAGGCTTTCTGCCACAAGCAAGCGTCCTCTCCACAATCCACTACCAGGGGTTTAAAGCAGAAAAAATGTCTATAAAAGCAAGTCAACCAAGACAAAGGGAGGGGGGATCCAGATCCGGATAAAAAACATTCATACTCAAAAGCAAGTTCATACATTTTGCTCCTCGGCATACACTGTGAGAAATTTCTAACTCACCTTTAAATTATAATATCAGTGAGATATGGCCCAAACTGACTTAAGCGTCGGAGGGTTTTTCCCGGGGCCAACCCCCCGGGACCTCTGACCTGTGCTTCCTTGTGCAGGATATTTGGCGCTATTCCAGCTACAAACTTTCAATCCCAGTTAACAACTCTTCAAACTTTCAATCCCAGTTAACAACTCTTCAAGTAAAAAAGATGGTCAAGGGTCCAAGCAACCTATGACATCCCGGAGGAGCCAAAGGTCTTCTCAGCGACAAACTGATCAATGCTCTACGGAGCAGGGAGAATCCTCAACTCCCACCATTGCCTTCACATATGAAGAGCACATGCGAGCCATTCGCTATGTGGCTCAAAACCCAGAGGTCTTCCAAGCTGTAGTGAGGGAGATGAAGGGGAAGGCCTCTGCAACAAAGTCCTGTGGGTCCCATTCCAATAACTCTCACCCACTGGAACACATGGAGTATTCTCCCACTTGGCCTGGTTATTGTCCCAGGCGTCAGGATGAGTTTATGGTCGAGGCAAGACGGCCAGAACAAAATTCTAGCCACCAGAGCTTAAAATGTAATCAAAAAGTTTCCCTGCCTTTCAAACATGGGAGAAAAGTTGACAATAAGGGCAAAGCACAGTTGCAGGAAAGGTGCTCTGTCAAGATTCAGTTAGGAGGCCAAGGAAAGGAAAGAAACTCTCTGCTGGCTTCAAAAGCCCATATTCTTTCCTACATGAGAAAAAAATCTCTGGCAAAAGAACCCCAGCCCCTGGCTGGACCAGTCCACAAAAGAAACCATCGACTGTACTGCCTTTATCATCACGATATTGGTCATGATACAGAAGATTGTAGGCAGCTCGGGCAAGAGATTGGGCGTCTTATCGAGCTGGGTCATCTGCAACGTTTTTATAATCCGAGGTCTAGGCTCCACAACAGGCTAGACTTTGGCGGACCCCCTCCAAATGAAAGTTGTAAACCCGGGCTTCATCAAGGTTTTCTAAGTGATGAGGATTCAGATCCTGATGAAAGGGGGTTACGGGTTCCTGAGCATATAAGGCTGACATAACGGCAACAGTCCCTGATTCAATCGAATCATGTTTTATCTCTTCTTGTGCTCATCCGGTATTTTCTGGCTCAGCCTTATGTTTATCATGGGATCAGTTTCTTATATTCAACTGGATATTCTTATTTGGCATTCAGGCAGGAAAGCTAAGTCACCTTATGGTGCATGGAGCAATAATTTATGCCTATCTATCACCCACAATGAAAGTGGGGGCATACCCCAGCAGGTCTGGGAGGTTGAGCAGATCTCAACATTATCTTTACCCCAGCAGGTCTGGGAGGTTGAGCAGGTCTCAACAGGATGGGACAGGTTTTCCGATATTCTTACCCCAGCAGGTCTGGGAGGTTGAGCAGGTCTCAACATTATCTTTACCCAGCAGGTCTGGGAGGTTGAGCAGGTCTCAACAGGATGGGACAGGTTTCCCAGTATTTTTACCCCAGCAGGTCTGGGAGGTTGAGCAGGTCTGGGAGGTTAAGCAGATCTCAACAGGATGGGACAGGTTTCCCGATATTTTTACCCCAGCAGGTCTGGGAGGTTGAGCAGGTCTCAAAATTATCTTTACCCCAGCAGGTCTGGGAGGTTGAGCAGGTCTCAACATTATCTTTACCCCAGCAGGTCTGAAAAGTTGAGCAGGTCTCAACAGGATGGGACAGGTTTCCCGATATTCTTACCCCAGCAGGTCTGGGAGGTTGAGCAGGTCTCAACAATATATTTTCACCTCAGCAGGTCTGAGGAGTTGAGCAGGTATCAACAGCGCGATAAGTTCCCTATATTTTCACCTCAGCAGGTCTGGGGAGGTTGAGCAGGTCTCACCAATATATTTTCACCTCAGCAGGTCTGAGGAGTTGAGCAGGTCTCAACAACGGGATAAGTTCCCTATATCTTCACCTCAGCAGGACTGAGAGGTTGAGCAGGTCTCAACAGCAGGATAAATTCCCTATATCTTCACCTCAGCAGGACTGAGAGGTTGAGCAGGTCTCAACAAGCGGGATAAGTTCCCTATATCTTCACCTCAGCAGGACTGAGAGGTTGTGCAAATCTCATCAACGGGATAAGTTTGCCTATATTCTAACTCGGCAAAGCTGAAAGGGTTGATGAAAAGGGTATAAAGTTTTCCCACATCTTAAAATTCATCAAAGCCCAGCAGAGCTGAAGAGCCAAGTACAAAAGCTGAAGCTTATTACTTCGGCGAAGAGCCAACATACAAAAGATACTCTTTTGGCAAAGCTGAAGACAAATACTTGCAAACTATCAAAATAGAGCAAGTGAAGTTACTGAAGACAAATACTTGCAAACTATTAACATAGAGCAAGTAAGGCTTTGCAGAGCCGAGGACAAATATTTGCATTCACTATTGAGACGAAGCGAATAAAACTTCACATGCTGAAGACAAAGACAGTTAAGGAAGCTGAAAGAAGTCGAAGAGCAAAAGTTGGGAAAAATGGATTTTCATTAAAGTACAAGATCTATTACAACTACAACTGTCTACAAGAAAAATCCTATTCTACTGTGCAAATCTCCTCCTCCTCTCTGAGGTCAACTCAACTTTGAAACTAGACTTCTTGGCAGGCCTCAGTCGCGCAAATCCTTCTTCTTCCAGTAAAGCATGAAACAAATGCGATTACATTCTCCGCAGTCCATCTTCAGGACATGGTAGCAGTGAAATAAACTCCAGCAAAGTTGGTCAACTACTTAAAAAAGCAAGGCTTGGCATAAATAAAGCTCAGGCAAGGACTATGTTGGATTCGACGGCAGTGCAACAAATTTCAAGCACTGCAATTCCAACAGTTTTGCTCTGCCATGTTACCATGGATCGGGATGCTTGTTTTGCAGAAAGGACTGATTTATTTGACCTATCCATGTTTGAAGTGTAGCAAAATGCATCCTTTGCTGGAAAGGGATGTGTTGAAGGAGAATCCCTATCAAGAAATGGCAGGGGTGCTAAGGCGGAGGATATGGCAGTAACCGAAGAAGGTCCGCCAGTAAGGCGTAACCTCCTTGAAGGACGATAGTCCCCATCAGAATCAAATTTTCGTGAAAGGACTGAACCTCATGATCATCCTCCAGATCCTCTGGGTAAGAGGGAGTATACATGTTTTGGGAATATTTACATAAAAATGAAGGGCTGGATTGAAAGGAAGAGCACTGTAGAAGACAAGGATAGGCTTCAAAGACGAGGAAGATAAATATAGAATGCAGAATGAATAGAAAAAATCGTCTCTATTTATAAGTGAGAGAAAGCGAAAAGTTGCTCCTTTTCGTTTAAAATTCAAAAAGGCAGAGGTTCACGCATTTCCCTCCCTCGGGGAATGGAATCGCCGAAAAAGTAATGATAAGGCATCGGAATTAGCGCTTATATTAAAAGTGGAAATTACTGCACAAGTAAAAGGATAACCGCGTAATTAATGAAGGATTGCCACATCACAGAACAAGATTTGTCTGCCTTCGCACTTCAGCTCAGCCACACAAAATCTGGGGCAAATGATAGACCATAACTAAATCGTCTGTTAGTCAACAGTCAACGGTTTAGCTCCAGTAGCTCAGCACTCAAAAGTACTGCAGTTCGGCAAGTACTGCAATTCAGCAGTTCAGCGCCCAAGCATGGTTGTTCAGCCTCGGCTGCACCTCATCGGGGCATCATGACACCCTTATAGCACCGAAGAATATGCCAAGGTTTGCACCTCGGCACCAACTTCAGTTTATGTTCAAAACCATGTAAGAAACGAGCTTTGGTGGCCTCTTCAGGTTCCTGCAAGTTAGACCTTTCCAACAAAATTTCTAACTCTTTATAGTACTCGTCTACACTTTTGGAACCTTGACGTAAGTTGTGCCAACTCGTGAAAATAGAACTCTCATAATTGTTTGGAATAAAACGTTGTCTCATTTCAAACTTCATTTCTTCCCAAGTAGCAATTGGAGGTTGTCTTGTCTTAGTTCTATTTCGACACAAATTTGTCCACCAATTAAGTGCATAACCAGAAAACTCAATAGAAGCGTATCTCACTTTTTGCAATTCACTATAATTGGTACAAAAAAAGATTAAATCCACTTTCGTTTCCCATTCTAAATATTCCTCCGCATTACTTTTACCATAAAACGTGGGAATATTTATTTTGGTTTTGAGAAAATCGTCATCTTGCGGGAAAAGGGGGTTTTGGCGTCTTTGGTAACCACGGGGATGGTGGTCTTCAAATTCATAATCATCATGCTCAAAGGGAATGTAATCATCATTGTACCTTCTTGGAGCGTACCTTCTTGCTTGTGTAGGAGGAACAAACCTTCTTGCTTCGGTGTGTGGTGGTCTAAGGTTGTCATCTTCAACTTCTTCTGGGGGATGGCGCCTTGGTTGTGGTAGGAGAACGGCCCTGCTTGTTCCTTGGCCATCACTCGTTTTGTAGCTGCGCTCCACGTCTTCCAAGCGATGCTTAATTACCTCATTGTCATGCATGAGTTTCTTAAGCATCTCCCGCATTTGTTGTTGCGTGTTGTCAACAGTTTCGGCCTCTTTTGACTTGCTAGACGCGGAATGATTGCTGCTCTCCATTGTACCTAAGGAATTGAACGAAAACAAAGGGGAAAAAGAAAGAAGCAAACTAACACAAAGACAAACAAACGTTAAGGGATTAGTAAAAAAATAAGTTGTGAACACTCCGCTTTCTATTCTTTCAACTCTCTTACCACTTTGGTTCTTGGATAACCTGAAGTTAAGAAGTCTCAAAGTGATCACTAAGGAAGTGTATTGTCAAGGCTTCTTCAAATCACAATGTTCTCCACTTGTTTCTTCCTCTTTGCGTTCAAGTTGCACCAATTAGTATCAAAGTAGAATCAATTGAAATGAACACAAACTTGAAATTTCTACTAAGATTCAAAGAAAATAAGCAACCAAAGTTGATGTATAAGGCTGAACCAAAGATAAACTAAGGGTTGTCGTGGGCAATCTTTAGTTAATTTTGATTCTATGCACTTACTATCCACAAAATGGTTCAAGTCATGCAACAATCGAGCAACCAAATGTGTGATTGGTTCACGAAGATCAGGAGATGGAGAATAAGGTATATAAGGGACGGCAATGTGGGTTTAAAGGAAATATGGTATCCAAGGTGTGCAAATCGTACCAAAATTTTCCACGTAATGCACAAACGTTTTGCCCTTTTTCTTTTCTCTTGTTTTTTTGTTTTTCTTTTTCTTCCTTGCTATTTCAATTGATCAAGGTTCAGATTCTCCCTTTTTTTTGACTAAGGGCAGAATTGAAATTTCACACGTTTTGCACTTAGCACTTGCGTTTTTGGACAGAATAGTGCAATGTATTTAAAATGCAATTTTTAACTTGGACTTGCAACAAAAATAACCTTGGGAAGTGAGGGAAATTGGGGTAAGGCCGAATGGGTTAGGGTTAGGGTTTTTGATTTAGGGATTTCTTTTGAACGTTTTGGGAATTTGCAGAATGGGGTTTTGGGAACGGAATGGACGTTGTAAATGGGCTATTTGGGTTGGTAATTGATGATTGGTGTGGTCAATTTGGATATTGGTTGGTTTAGGACAGAATTTGAACAAAATTCAAATTCTAGGGTTAGGGTTTATTCGAATGATTTGGGATCTTTAAAATCTGATTGTGTTTGGTAAAATTGGGTTGGGGCTTTTTGTTGGGGGTGTAAATAGGGTTGTTTGGGATCAGGTTGGTGAGTTTTTAGGGTTGGGTTGGGGTGGAGCTGGTTGGCCGTGGGGTGTGGCTGGTTTTAGGGTTTGTTTGGTGTTGCAAATGGGTTGTGAAGACAAGCACACGTGTGTGCTACTAGATTTAAAGCATGAAATCAATCATAATACAAATCACAAGATGCATACAATCATCACCAACTAAAAGCTTCGGTAGCAACAAGATGATTTGAAACCGAGGTAGCTTTATAGGCTGATGGTTGGAATATTTAAAAGAAGGCTGAATGTAACCTAAAATGCAACGAACCCTAATGTGTTCAAGTTTGAACGACTCAAAATCAGATTGTGATGCTAAAAGGAAATAAAGGAAATGACACTTGAATGATGAAAAGCAAAATGCAGCAATAAGCAAGGACTCAAAGCAATGAGTAGGACGTTTTTTTTGTATGAAATGCAAGACAATGGCGTGTAGAGTGAGGGGTAGAAGAAGAACTCAACTGAAATTGAAATGACTAGACTCAAACGAAAAGGAAATGATAGATGGTGGAATAGAGTAACCTGGGCTCTGATACCAATTTGATGTGTGCAACTCGTGGGCTCCAAAAATTCCACCTTCCAAACGTCCTTCACAAAGGGTTAGGCACAAGGAAGAAGACTTCCCCTTGCTTCCCTAGTGAACAAAACGTATGGATTAAAACGAGCAAGACCAACACTTCAAGATGGTCATTGATCAGGAAAACCAATAAGGCCCTCCTGGACGGCACCTTTAAGCAATGGCAACACCTTCAAAATGCTCAACTTTGAAGGATCTTAACCTAGGTTTTTAATGCAAAACCAAGAAAACAAAGTCTCACACAAAGTGAAAGAAATATCAAGAATTCTTATTTATCAAAAGTTGAGTTTACAATCAGCCAAAGGGGTCTATTTATAGGCCTTAAAATCGTCCCCTCCTTCAGTCTTGAAACGGCTATAAACAATTCAAATAAAGCTAACTAACAAATGATTAAATTTGAAATTTGCTTGATTCAAAACTAAGATAATTCTAGCTAAAACTTGAAATGCTTGCAAGATGTTATCTCCTTTGGTTCCAGCCGTGTATAACCAGTCCAATAAGGGTCTTGAAATCTGAATTTGATGATGATAACATGGCTGGAGTTGAATTCAATAGATGGTTGAAGTTTGAATTCAAATTGAGCTTGAATTTGAATTCAAACTTGGATTCAATTTGAATTGGATTCTATCTCTCCAAGGTGGCATGTTCCATAGATAATGTAGTGTAGAAAATCTGATTTTGATGATGATAGGATGGTTGGACTTAAATTCAAAAGATGGTAGAAGTTTGAATTCAAATTGAGCTTGAATTTGAATTCAAACTTGAATTCAATGTGAATTGGGTTTTATCCTCTTCTTTCTCTTCAAACATGGCGTGTAGATGGCTAGGATAAGGCTGAGAACTTCTTGAACTTTAAGTCTCCAAATGGTTGAGACTTGAATTCAAATCATGGTTGAATTTGAATTCAAGTCTAGCTTTGAACTTAAATGCAATTTGATCATCATCCTTTTTCTAGCAAGATGGTCGGCCCCCTTGTGGATAATGGAGATGACTTTGATTTCAATTTGATCAAGAGATTCAATCTTGGACACCTTTGAGTTTGTCTTGGTAGAGACAAACATTCTCTTCAAGACAACATTCCTTTGGTCTCCTTTTTTGAAACATACGGCTATCTTCCTCAATTTGGCCCTTCATTTTATTTGGATCTTCCATGCACCTAATCTTCCTACAAAGCAAACACATAAAACAAAGATCACAAGAAAACAAGATAAACTTCAAGACAAAGAAGGTACACACACACGTTTGCACTCAAGGTGAAGGTTCAATGAAATGAACCCAAGGGATCTTAGGTTCATCTTGAACATGCTTGTACAAGAAGGTGGCAACTTGATGACAAAGTTCTCTTGCCCTCCTTCTTGTCATAGGACCCTTGACCTCTTGATGGGGCCCTTGATCCTCATCGGACCCTTGATCCTCATCAACGAGTGGCACTTGCCAATTTATAGGAAACTCACTCATTTCATGGTTTTCCAAAAAGCAAGCAAGCGTTGCTTTGTCCACTACTGAGGCTGAGTACATGGCACTTAGCCTTTGCTGCACACAGTTGTTATGGATAAAACAACAACTTTCGGACTTTACCGTAAATAGAATTCCTATATATTGTGATAGTATGAGTGTCATTAATCTGTCTAAGAACCCCGTATTACACTCTAAGGCCAAGCATATAGAAGTACGCTATCACTTTCTTCGTGATCACGTAAACAATGGTGATATCGTTATAGATCACGTACGCACAGAAGCACAAGTAGCGGATATCTTTACAAAAGCCTTAAATCAAGCCACGTATGAATCTCTTCGTTCTAAATTATGCATGATTTCAGCTGATATGATTTGATTTGATTCTCTTTTCTTATTTACAGGCATCTTTTGATTTACTTTCCAAAATAAAGGGGGAGAGAAAGCATGATTTAAGGGGAGAGAGGTACTGATTACATAAATCAAGGGGGAGCGGATTTGAAATTTAAAATTCAAATTTATGCATGATTGAAGGGGGAGCGATAGGATTTAAATCATGAAAGTAGGTTATTTTGAAAATCATCAAAAGGGGGAGATTGTAGAGATAAAGGGGTTTGAGTGATTTCAAAATACATGATTTAAACATGCATGACATATTGCATAAAAACGTGCATGACATATTGCGTAAAACTTGCCTTATATAGTTCATATATAATGTTGCCGTGATAACGAGCCATGAAGCTTTAAAGCTTACGTCAAATGGCAAACATTTGTTGTGTGTGAACTTTTTTCAAGTGCCACCATTAATGGACTAAACTAGTTCATTAAGTGAAGTACTTAGTTAATTAAACTAAGTAGTTCATTAAAGGAAGCTACATTTTAACAAGGCACAAAGGCAACAAGAATAAGGAAGGAAAGTCTCCTCCTCCTCTCTTCATAAATATACATGCCTAAATATATATATAAATATATATTTTCAGATCTTTTTTTGAAAAAGGCACATACACATGTATTCCAAAGTACTATCGACACGTTATATATTTTACGTATGTTAACGTCACACCACCATACTTAACTCATATTTATGAGTATATTCAGGTCTTATATCATATGATATAAGTCATGGTGATGAAAAATTAAATACGACACGTTAAAAAGTTTTAAACCGAAAATTGTCGTATCGGGCGAATACCGAAACTTCGCCAACGTGTCACGTACTTGCCATAAATAGATGGCCAGCCCCTACACCTCAAAAATACTTATTATTTTCGTGCATATGATGATATTTTCAGCCATAAAATCATTCCATGTTGGCACACACAAATCACCCCACATTAAGGCCAAATTGTGGAGATTCCAATTTTAATTTTGTCACATGTTAATGGCACCACTTTAGACCAGCTAAGTGCTGAAAATTAAATTTTATATTATATATATTATGTGTAACATAATATATATAACAGGTGCAAAAATTTGGAATTTAATTAGAGAAAAATCGGGTAATCGATAAACATCGAAAATTCGGTTTTCTACGTACACAATACATGGAACATTTTTGGCACATCATACGACACATATCTAGACACTTTTTAAATATGTCATACATCTTAAAGTGTTCTAGAAAATTAAATTAAGGGCTTATTGGAATATAACATGTGTGTATTATTAAATGTGCACTATTTTACAAAGTTTACAAAAATAAAATTCAGCACATGTATATACAATTATACAAGCCCCTACAGCTGAGATGGAGCATATGTGGATCCTTGTTGGCATATTGATTGGTCAAGAATCAATCATACAATGTTGGTGATTTAAAGAAAGAAGCTACAAAAGGTAAGGTTTCAAACTTTATCTCATTTGAAACACATGCTGAAAATTTCAGCATGTGGAAGATAGGCTGGCCGATTTTGGCATTCATGAAGAGATATTTTGTGTCTTGAAACATGTGGTTAATTGGAAGAAGAATTGGAAGTAATTTGAATAAGATACAAAGTCATAAAATGTGATATCTTGAATATCACACATGCTGAAATTTTTCAGCATGTGTGGGAATGTATCTTGAACGTTTTTATGGCCATGTTGGTGTCCAAATTTCATTTCCAATTTGATAAGAATATTTGCTACTAATTGGTGATTTATTTTAAAAGAAAAATCAATGAAAATTTTGAAGGAATTTTAATTATATCACCATGTAACACATGCTGAAATTTCGGCATGTCAAGTAGTCTTAATGGCCGAAATTTTCACCTTATTTGGAGAAATTTTGTCTTGTTGGATGATAATTTTATGAGTTATGGCAACTAATTTATGTTGATTTTGGCACATGCTTTTGGTGGAATTTTCAGATTTTCCATGTCATCAAATGATGACAACATTCAACCAATCATGAAGTGCCAAATAAGCAAAGGTTAAATGATCATCCAATGAGAAGGTGCCAAGCAAGAAAGATCATGTCACAATGATGCCACACATTCTCCCAAGGACTTAGAAGACAATTTTCAAGAGGGGAGAGCACCTGGGGGGACGGCCATTTTGCATAAATGGAAAGGAGAAGAGCAAAACAAGTGACAAGAACAAGCATTACACTCTTGTGATCAAAAACGCTTAGCACTCTTTCTTCTACACTCTCTTTCTTTCTTCTTCTTCAAAGCCTATTGTACTTATATTCTTATTCTTGAATAGGATATCTTAGACCACCACACATTCTATATCTTTGTAAAAGATTGATCAAGGTGTGATCAATCTTCAATCTTGCAAGGTGGTGGTGTTCGTGCGTATTGTATTCATCATACAAGGTTTGTAAAGGGTTGGAGTTGGTGTGTGACTCCATCAACCCTGTGGTAAGGTGTATTTGTTTTGTGTGACTAGTGTGAACCCAGGAAGGTGTTCCTCGAAGACTGGAGTAGGTTGTTTATAACCGAACCAGCATAAAATTCTTGGTGTCATTTACTTTCAGCACTTATATTCTGTTTCAGCACTGTTTACTCTTTTTGATTACGTTCGTAAAAATAGTAAACGTTTTTCAAAAATTACGAAACTTTCCAGAAACATTGCCACACGTCTTAGGGTTAATTTGGCACAAGTTTCAACCCTTTTGGATAAGTATAAATCAATCAAACATCCAAAGTTCTGAGACTAGTGCAGTCTGATTTTCAGGCTTGCAAAGGTTGAAACTTTGAGTGTATTTGACTAACTTCCTGAAAGAATTTTTCAAAACTGTTTCAACCCATTTAAATACAACATATAAGGGGTTAGTGGTTAAAATTTCAGAGAAATTGGATTTAAGAAAAAATAGAAATAAATTTTTCAAAACAGTCTACCGTTTATTCGTGCAATCTGACCACCAACGATGTTTGAAGAGGTTAAAGGTTGAATTTAAATCTGAAATTTTTAGGAGACACTCATAACATCTGAGGTTAAGTTCTCTCAAAATTTCAGAATTTTTGAAGACCTACAACCTAGTTTTAAAAACGTTTTAAAACTAGTCCTGAAAACAGAAACTGTTTTCAGAAGTTGGTTTCTTGAGTCAAAACAATTTTAAAAACCACACTTTCTGCACCAACTATTCAACCCCCCCCCCCCCCTTCTAGTGGTGCCTTGCTGATCCCACATAAGGAGCATCCTCAACTTGCCGATCTCTACAACACTGAGGCTGAAGCTGTATTTGACAAGCTCCTTGAGCAATTCAAGGAAGGAGTTGACCTCAGAGAAGCTGACCAGGAGGAAGAGGAGTAGTCTAGGATTTTTTTCTTTCTTGTAATCTTTTGTAGTTGTAATAGATGAATTGTTTTAATGAAAATCCACTTTTTTCCAACTCCTGCTCTTCAGCTTGTTTCGATTTCCTTAACTGTCTTTGTCTTCTGCATGCGAAGTTTCATTTGCTCTATTTCAATAGTTTGCAAATATTTGTCCTCGGCTTGAGAAAATCTTCTTGCTCTATTTCCATAGTTTGCAAGTATTTGTCTTCTGTTTGAGCAACTTTCATTTGCTCTATATCCATAGTTATGTAAGTATTTTTCTTCTGCACTGCGAAGTTTTACTTACTCTATTTCCATAGTTTGCAAATATTGATCTTCTGCAATTTGAACTTCCATTTTCATTTGCTCTATATCCATAGTTATGTAAGTATTTGTCTTCTGCACTGCGAAGTTTTACTTACTCTATGTCCATAGTTTGCAAATATTGATCTTCTACACTGCGAAGTTCCATTTTTATTTGCTCTATATCCATAGTTATTGCAAGTATTTGTCTTCAGCACCACGAAGTTTTACTTGATCTATTTCCATAGTTTGCAAATATTGATCTTCTGCACTGCGAAGTTCCATTTCCATTTGCTCTATATCCATAGTATTGCAAGTATTTGTCTTCAGCACCGCGAAGTTTTACTTCCTCTATATCCATAGTTTGCAAGTATTTATCTTCTGCACTGCGAAGTTCTATTTTCATTTGCTCTATATCCATAGTTATTGCAAGTATTTGTCTTCAGCACCGTGAAGTTTTACTTGCTCTATTTCCATAGTTTGCAAATATTGATCTTCTACACTGCGAAGTTCCATTTTTATTTGCTCTATATCCATAGTTATTGCAAGTATTTGTCTTCAGCACCGCGAAGTTTTACTCACTCTATGTCCATAGTTTGCAAGTATTTATCTTCTGCACTGCGAAGTTCCATTTTCATTTGCTCTATATCCATAGTTATTGCAAGTATTTGTCTTCAGCACCGCGAAGTTTTACTTGCTCTATTTCCATAGTTTGCAAATATTGATCTTCTGCACTGAGAAGTTCCATTTTCATTTGCTCTATATCCATAGTTATTGCAAGTATTTGTCTTCAGCACCGCGAAGTTTTACTTACTCTATGTCCATAGTTTGAAAGTATTGATCTTCTGCACTGTGAGTTCCATTTTCATTTGCTCTATATCCATAGTTATTGCAAGTATTTGTCTTCAGCACCACGAAGTTTTACTTTCTCTATTTCCGTAGTTTGCAAATATTGATTTTCTGCACTGTGAAGTTCCATTTTCATTTGCTCTATATCCATAGTTATTGCAAGTATTTGTCTTCAGCACCGCGAAGTTTTACTTCTTCTATGTCCATAGTTTGCAAGTATTTATCTTCTGCACTGCGAAGTTCCATTTTCATTTGCTCTATATCCATAGTTATTGCAAGTATTTGTCTTCAGAACCACGAAGTTTTACTTGCTCTATTTCCATAGTTTGCAAATATTGATCTTCTGCACTACGAAGTTCCATTTTCATTTGCTCTATATCCATAGTTATAGCAAGCATTTGTCTTCAGCACCGCGAAGTTTTACTTGCTCTATTTCCATAGTTTGCAAATATTTGTCTTCAATTTGAGAAACTTTCATTTGATCTACATCCATAGTTATGTAAGTATTTTTCTTCTGCACTACGAAGTTCCATTTGCTCTATTTTCATAGTTTGCAAATATTTATATTCAGCCTCGGCCCTTGGCTCTGCCAAAAATATTTCGCCATTTGACTGAACTGCAGCTTTGACTGAACTGCAGCTCAGCCAGGCTTTAACTTGCCACTGATAATAATTTTTAGATAAAGTAAACCTGTTACGTGATCCATCTAGGCAGAATGAATGAATCATACGTTGACTCTGTCACGAACATTGTTTTATTCAATCTTCAGTACCACTGGTAATAAATAATTTACATTTTTCTAGCACTGCTAGAAAAAGAATACCATGAAAGACTTCTTTGGGAAAACCACTCAGACCTGCTGAGGTGAAATTCATCATTGATGTAGAAGCCTTAAATGAGTAAAATGCCTTCCAAGGTTCATAATTTATAAACCCCATTTGAGCGCACCTCCTCTATCCGATAAGGTCCTTCCCACTTAGGATTAAGAGTTCCAGTCGGTGCTGCATGGCTTGCTTCATTGTTACGCAATACTAAATCCCCCACTTGATAGGATATTGACCGTACTCGAGAATTGTAATATTGCGCAATTAGATTTTTGTATTAAGCCATGCGGACATGAGCCCGCTCCCTTTTTCCTTCCAGTTCATCCAATTTCAACCGCAACTCCTGGTCATTGGTTTCAGCAAAATAATAATCTGTTCGGGCAGAGCTGGAACCAATTTTGGCGGGGATGATCGCCTTCGTGCCGTACACCAAGGAAAACGGTGTTTCCTTAGTGGAGGTAGAAGGAGTAGTTCAATAAGCCCATAATACGCTGGGGAGCTCCTCTACCCAACTTGCTCCAATTTGGTATAAACGTTTTCTCAGTCCATCCTTGATTATTCTATTGGCCAACTCAACTTGTCTATCAGCGAATTATTTTCCATTGTCTGATATAAAAACTTGTGGTAGACCGAACCGACATATGATGTTCTTCCACAGGAACTTCTTGATTTGATTCCCCGTTATTGTAGCTAAGGGTTCTGCTTCCACCCATTTGGTGAAGTAATCAATGGCAACAGCCAAAAATTTGACTGATCCTGGAGCTTGGGGCAGAGGTCCAACAAGATCTATCCTCTATTGCACAAAGGGCCAGGGACTTGCAATAGAAGTGAGCTCTTGGCTTGGCAAATGTGTCATTGGAGCATTGACTTGACATGCTGGACACTTTTTGACCAATTCTTCTGCATCACGTCACAGAGTGGGCCAGTAGTATCCAGCAAGATAACATTTCCTTGCCAACGACCAGGTACCGGAATGATTTCCGCGGATTCCTTGGTGCATTTCTCGAAGGATATAATCTCCTTCATCTTCAGTCACGCACTTCAACCAAGGCTGCGAAAGTACTTTTTATAAAGGTGGCCGTTGAAAAGGGCATACCTTATTGCCTTCAGATGAAGGCGCCGAGCAGCACGTTTGTCCTCGGGCTGAACTCCATGCTGTAAAAAATTAACGAGTTCGTCCATCCAGGTATTGCGATAGTCCACTTGCAGCACTTCATTAGCATCATAAGCACGATGCTTCACCAGCTCCACAACTATCTTTTTTCCCAAAGTTGTTGAAGTGGATGATGCTAGCCGAGATAACGCGTCAGCTCTTTTGTTGGCAGATCTGGTGATGTGTTCAATGCTGAAGTGCTCGAATGCCTGTCCGAGCTGCAGCACTTTAGCCAGATATTTTTTCATGTTTTCCTCTTTGGCCTCATAATCCCCATTGACCTGAGAAACAATCAGTTGTGAATCACTTCGGGGAGATGATTCGTTCTGCCCCCAACTTTCTCGCGAGGCCTAGTCCTGCTATGAGGGCCTCGTATTCTGCCTCGCGGTTAATTGATTCAAAGTCAAATCGCAAGGCGTATTCAAATTCTTCTTTGTTGGGGTTGATGATTATGAGTCCTTCTCCATAACCGTCTTTGGAGGAAGACCCATCCACATATAATGTCTAGTCAGCCATTGGCTTGATATCTTCCTCCAAGGATATCCCTTCAGCCATGAAATCTGCTAATGTTTGGAATTTGATAGAAGTTCTTGATTTGTATTGGATATCATACTCTGCAAGCTCCACAGCCCATTTTGCAGCTGGCCTTGATAAAATTTGTTTCAATGGCTGGTCAGTGACCACTATAATAGGATGAGCTTGTAGGTAAGGCCTAAACTTCCTCGCTGCCACTACAAGTGCCAAGACTACCTTCTCAGCATTGGGGTATCTCACTTTGGGCCCATGTAAGATTTTGCTTGCGAAATAGATGGGCCTTTGCATATTATCCTATTCCCTGAGCAAGACTACGCTTACAGCTTCTTTGCACGTTGAGAGATATATATAAAGCTCTTCTCCAGGTAGAGGTGAAGTAAGCATTGGCACCTCAGTCAAATGGGACTTCAGCTCGTCGAAGGCTTTCTGACATTAATCATCCCACTGGAAAGCTGTTTTCTTCTTCAGAACCTGGAAGAAAGGAAGGGACCTCTCAGCAGATTTGGATAGAAATCTGCTCAATGCGGCAATTCGGCCCGTTAACCTCTACACTTCCTTTACAATCCTGCGGGGATGCATGTTTTGTATAGCCTCAACTTTAGTAGGGTTTGCTTGTACCCCTTCTTTGAAAACCATGTACCCCAGAAACTTTCCAGTGCGTACTCCAAACGTGCACTTCTTTGGGTTCAGTCTCATGCGTGAGTCTCTCAGCACAGTGAAAACTTCCCTTAAGTTTTGAATATACTGGTCAAGAGTCCTGCTCTTGATAAGCATATCGTCAATGTAGACTTCCATTATCCGGCCAATTTGTTCACTGAACAAGGAATTGACCAGACGTTGATAGGTGACCCCGGCATTCTTCAATCCAAATGGCATAGTTACATAACAATAAGTTCCTGACTTTGTTATGAAAGCAGTTTTTTCTTGATCTTCTAATGCCACGATAATCTGATGATAGCCTTTGAAGGCATCTAAGAAATCAAAGATTTCATGCCCAAGTGTTGAATCCACTAACCTATCAATTCTCGGAAGTGGGTAACAATCTTTTGGACATGCTTTGTTGAGGTCAGTGTAATCTATACACATTCTCCAAGATTCATCCTGCTTGGGGACCACCACTGGGTTCGCCAACCAGATCGGATAAAGCACTTCAACAATGAATTTTATAGCCAATAACTTTTTGACTTCTTCTTCAATGACTTTATTCCTTTCTAGAGCGAAGTTCTGCTTCTTTTGCTTGACAAGCTTTGCCAAAGGGTCAACGTTCAGGTTAATGCTCAGCCATATGTGAGGGAATCCCTGGAATGTCTTCAGCTGTCCATGCGAAGATAATCGCAAATTCTCTCAGCAAATCATGTAGCTGAGCTAACAGTTCGGATGGCATCCAGGTCCCGATCTTTATGACATTTTCAGGTCTACTTGGATCCAGAACAAAGTCTTGCACCGCATCATCCGACTGCAAGTGTTCTTCATCTGAAGGTATCAGTTCATCAAGACTGACTTGCTAAACTGATTCATTTCCCTTAGTGGCAATAGCGTAGCAACTCTGTGCCACTTGTGTATCACCTTGTATAGTTGCCACTCCCCCTGGAGTGGGGAACTTCATGCTGACATGCAGAGGTGATACAATTGCCTCCAATGCCACCAAAGCTGGGCGTCCCAATATGACATTGTATGGGGATACGTCCTTGACGACCACAAAGTCTATCCATATGCACTGATAAGCAGGGGGTTTGCCAAAACTGCAGCTGAGTGTGACCAGACCTGCTGGCCGCACTGCAGCTCCAGTGAATCCATACAAGGAAGAGGTAACTGGTTTCATCAGGGAATCGGGTAAACCAAGCTGCTGATATACCCGATAGAACATTATATTCACAGCACTGCTGGTGTCTACATAAACACGTCGGACCTTCATAACCTTATCGGGAGGAAGGTGTATACACAGCTCTATTACTAAACCTGTGTTGTTGGAGTCTAGTGGAATGGGATCTTCTGGCCCATGAGTCAGTTCTCTTGCCACCTTGGCTCTTTTAGATGGTGGTTCTGATGAGGTTCCTGAGGAACCAGGTGCTCCTTCACTTATGTGAGGTGGACCCCCAGAGATTGTATAAACAATGGTATTGACCTGGGGCCGACCTGCAGCCCCATGCCTTCCTTGCCCCTCATCATCGTCATTCCTACGCTGTCGAGGCGGGGATTCTGGTTGGCATTTGTCCTTTTGAGGTTCTTTATGAAAATCCAGACAGTTGTTCAGGCATGATCGAGGGTCATAAAACTGCTTTAAATGACCTTGTTCGATCAGTTGTTTAATAGCCTGAGCTAGCTGCCTGCAATCTTCCGTATCGTGCCCAATATCTCTATGGTAGCGACAATAGAGTTTAGGATTTCTCTTTGTTCTAGGACTATACAGAGGCTCTGGATTTGTCATCAGACCGTCTTTCTCCATGACGGTCAGAATATAATCTTGTGAGGCCAACAGGGGTAAGCCCTCTTTACCACCTTTGTCTTTTCCACTTATGCGATCGAACGCGCTGCGCCGATTACGGTCTTTTCCTTCATTGCACCGATCCTCCTTTTTTGAACTGGATCGGCTTTTTTTCCGGGCTCCGTGCTCGGCTTTTCTCTTCAATCTGTTTGTCTCCTCTCCTCGGACAAACTGATGAGCTTTCTCCAAGCATTCTCTTAGAGTTGTGGGCCCCTCTTCAGCTAGTTGAGAGAAGAGACGACCAGCTCGGAGACCGTTAATAAAAGCAGCAGCTTTGACACCTTCATTTCTATCACTGACCTGCAGTGACTCATCTGAGAAACGCTGCATGTATTTTAACACAGATTTATCTGGACCTTGTCTCAAGGTCATCAGATGAGATGAGTTCTTCACAAATGGGGTACTGGACACGAACTGTGACTTGAACTTCTGTGCCAGCTGTTTAAAAGACTTCACATACTTTGATGGAAGCCCTTGGAACCATCTCCTGGCCTTTCCCCTTAAATATAAAGGGAAAGTTTTGCAACACAGAGGTTCTGGGATGTTTTTCATACTCATTGCAGTTTGAAACTGGAAGAGATGATCCGTTGGGTCTGTGGTCCCATCATAAGTGTCCATCTTTGGCACCTTAAAGCTGTCTGGTGCCAAGTACTCTGCTATATCCCAAGAAAAGACTTTCCTGGACTGCCTGTACAAACTCTTGCCTGTGCTCTTCATAGTAAGCTCTCGGCTTGTGAAGAACTTCTTCGTCCTTGGGGACGCTTTTTAGAGACTTTGACCTCACACTTAAGTGAGGTCTGGACATATGTTATGACTCCACGGTTGGAGCTTTGAAACTGTGTCTTCTAGCATCCGCCATAAAACCTTTAAGCGGTCTAGAGGATTGGTTTTGCGATGCTTCTCTAGAGGGATGAGGTGGATTTTCCTCCATATTTTGCACCTCTGGCTGTTTGCCCTTGAGATGCTGTACCATTGCTTCGAACACATCCATGTTCTCTGCAACGTATTTCATTGCTTTATCTCTTTCTTCTTTTGAAACTTCCGGGACAGGATTAGGATTAGACATAGGCGATTCAGGTACCCGAGAAACCTGTTCTGGGACACCTGAACGCGTAACCATGCGTCGTGGTTGGTTAGATGACTCACCCAAACCTTCACGACGACCTTTCATCATAGATAGATGTTGGCTGTTTTGAGTCTGAAATTTTTACTGATTAAGGGACTAAGGGCCCTCCTTCTAGTGCCAAATGATGAAGCTGGATCTTCACCAAGGGTCTAAGACGACCTCAATTAAACGTCGTCAGTTAACTTGAAGAGTTGTTAACTGACTTGTAGGTTGCAGCTGGAATAGCTTCCTGAATGTCCTGCACAAGGAAGCAAAGATCAGAGGCCCGGGGGATGACCCCGGGAAAAACCCTCCGACGCTCAAGTCAGTTTGGGCCATTTCTCACTGAGAATATAATTTAGTGTATGGAGTTAGAAAGTTCTCACAGGTCTTAGCCAAAGAGAAAGTTTAGTGTATTAGCTCCAGGATGTATGAGGATTAGATTTTGGATTCGGATCCTTTTTCAGGTCTGTATTGGCTTGCTTTTATTAACCTTTTCCTGCCCTTGGCCTCTGATGGCGGATGAGATGTTTGTTTGGGACAGAAAGCCTATGACATCGTAGGTCTGCTGATGTGACTGGTAGACCGGCTGATGTGACTAATAGGTCTGCTGGAATGACCTTGGCGTGTACAGGATGAATAGCCAGCTGTAGTCACTATATTCGAATTGCACTTCTGTCTGATGGTTCCTTGAAGTAACGTTGTGCTTGATTCCTTTGCTGAAGTGCCCAACTAAGCCTTGCCGAAGTGCAAGGTCAAGTCTTGCTGAAGTGCAACGTTGAATCTAGCTGAAGTGGTCTGAGGTGTAGCACCTGAGCTGAAGCTGATGTTGGGGTTCGGTGCCGAGGTGCAGTCCTTGACATATTTTTCGATAGCAGAAAGGATGACATGGGGCTCAGCCGAAGTGCAATCACGGCTGAACAGCAATACTTGGGTGCTGAACTGCTAGAGTTGTACCGTTGACTGTTGTTGACTAACAGACGATTAATTATGGTTTATCAGTATCGATACGCAAGAAACAAAGGAAGAACCAAGAATTCAATGAATTCAGAAATATAAGGGTAAGAATTGAGAGAGGAAGAGAAAACTGCTCAATTCGATTACACCAAGAAGAATGCTGAAAATCATCCCTTCAGCTAGGCGGGTACAGCATATTTGAAGAAGAAAACAATTGAAAAGACCAAAATACCCTTTAACTAATTCTCCCTATGCTAATTTAAGTAAGGTCAAAAATGTCTTTTCACATGTTTCAAAACATTCCGCCTCCTGTCTCTTTCTTCATCCTCCAGCTCCCTCGCTTCCTTCTTTGTTGCCAACTCCGGATTCCACGAGATATTTGTGTAACCGCCAATCTCTCACAACACTGAGATGCTGACGTGGAATCTAAATCTACCAATCAGTGATTGAGCCTTTAACCTGACAGATGAAGCTTAACTTGCCTTGGATCATTAACATGGACTTCACTTCTGAGCACTTGTAAATTTTGACATGAATGGTGACCGTTTAGTTGTGTCTCCTTATACGCTAGAGGTTTTATATGATAAAGACTCAGAAACTGTCTGTAAGAAGAAGCTTTCTAGGGAAGAAGTTGCTAAATTTCGAGCTGCTGTCTCAAAAGATTACTACTTCCAAATGTATTATGACGACGTGCCTATGTGGGGTTTCTTGGAGATGGTTGGAAGTATGAAATGAATGAAATACTCTTCATTTCCGGCGGTTTTTACCTGAAAATGTAGTTTTTTTATCAGTCCAAAAGCACAGAGATGTTAAGTATGTAATTTTAAACATAAGGGGACAAATGAATGATTAGCCAAAGCACAAGGAACAAAAGGTGATTAACCTATAAAAATAAAAAGATAATTTCACATTACAAGAAAATGTCAAGTTGATAGTCCTCTTTGTGAAAGATTCATATATATCTTATATAATTTATTATTGATAAGTAGCAAATACTACATGCTAGATAAGTATCTAGTTATATATCTTTTGTGTGTCACCCTTTCATTAATTTAAAGTGTTAAGGTTTGTCTGGGTAATAGATTCTTGAAGAAACTGCGTTGTCAAAGACTTGAGCGATGAAACCGATAGAAAAGAAACGCCTTCGGTCAAAGCAGCATCTTCTGCAGAGAACTTAGGGGTGGGTGTTACGAATTTTTTAAGTTTTATTTGTATTTGATTCAAATTCGTCTATTAATTTTATTTAAACGATCTGAATTTGAATATCTAATTAAGTTCGTGTATTAAAACAAACCGAATTATTCGTGAACTATTCGTCTCGTTTAAACAGTTATAGTGTTATCGAGCCGAAATCGAACAAAATTTGAAGTTCGTTACAATTAACGAACCAAGTTAAACAATTCGTTTAACTAAACGAATTCAAATTCAAAAATCTGATATTCGACTCGGTTCAGTTCATTAACACCCCGGAAACCCATCAAGAGTTAAAACGAGAAACACGTGAATTGAATTCCATCGAGATCTACTCGGTCTTTTTTTTCCTTTTCTTTTTCTGAACACAATATCCACTCGTTATAATTTTCAATTAAAGAAATAATAATTGTTACTTGCCCCCACGGCGAGTTCCAATAATGCACCACGAACATCCAATAAATATAAATAAAGAATTTGGAAATTTAGACAAAATATGCCAACAAAACATAAAAAATAAAAACAAAGACAAAAATAATCGATATATAACAAATGTTACACCGTCTCTAAAACAAATTTTGTCCCCGATAGTGACTAAGTAACGCGATAAATACTTTCCATAATTCGTTTGCTCTACAAGAGAAAGATTGAACTTGCCTATTTGAAGTGTTTAAAACCTGAGAATGAAAGATAGACAAGGAAAAAATTCTAGAAGTTTTCACAAAAGATTCGAAAATAATTTTCAAGAATCATTTCAAAGTATATCAAAAACCATTTTAAAAGTATCTCAAAGTATGTCTTCAAAACCGTTTGATCATTGTATTTATAGACTTCAATTCACGAAAGAGAAGTTAATTTGATATTTCTCTACATAATTTGACTTCTAAAGTTAGTTTATGATCGTTCAAAATTGAAAAGAATCGTCATAAATTGTAAAAGTTGTATCATTTTATCAACGTATAACAGAAATTTTCTGCTGTCTGCACCGATTGACCATTCGGTCACTTTTATCGAATGTTGTATTAGAAATTTTTGAATATTGCAATTCAAAACTCGAACCGGACTTTGGATCGAATGTTCGGTAAATGACTTTAATGAACATTCAGTGAAGCATTTGGTGACAAGACAAAACTTCAGAATTGAACCGAATTCAGATAACGCACTCAGAGTTTATCATTGAATGTTCGATCTTACTCACCGAACGTTCAGTCACCTCAAAATTCATGAGTCTCGTATTCTCATCCAATCAAAGTTAATTTTATTCTCCAATCAATATTCTTATATATTTATATATTAATTTGAAACAATTACTAAAACACTTTTAAATACTTTTTCAACACATGCTTCCCATTAGCACCCAGAACAGTAATTTCTTCTCACTTAAATCACTACACTTCATCTTCTCTTCAAGAATCTCAGCCGACACTGCAATGAACCACCCAGAATTTGCACAACTCTTCGATTATCACTGGTTTGAGCATCAAATTTTCTCGTCAAAGTCCAGAGATTGTCAATTTCCTGATGATAATATCATATCTGAAGAGCCCACAAGAAATTCTTGCAGCCCGATTCCTCTTCTTCGATCCCACAGTGATCAGAATTTGAACTCCTCAACCTCTGTTTCTGATATTTCCCCAAACTCTGTCCTCCGATTCCCAAAACTCGAAACAATTCTCTCTGGCAAACAAGTCGAATATTACGTTCCAGAACTTATACCTGAAGAAAAAGGAGGCCGTGAGAATGTAAAGAAAGGATTGGATTACAAGAGGAGGAGAAAAAGGGGGAGCAAGAGTTTATCTGAGCTAGAGATTCAGGAGCTAAAAGGGTTTATGGATCTTGGATTTGAGTTTAAGGATGAAGACAAAGAATCGAGTTTGGTTTTGGTTGTTCCAGGGTTGCAGAGATTGGGGAAGAAAGATGATGATGGTGGTGGTGGTGGTGGTGGTGGGGAGGAGAACAGAGTATCAAGGCCTTATCTTTCTGAAGCATGGGAAGCTTGGGAAAAGAAGAAGAAAGTTTTATTTGAGAATCAGCCATTGATGAATTGGAGAATTCCAGCTTTTGGGGATGAAATGGAACTCAAAAATCAACTCAGATTTTGGGCTCATGCTGTTGCTTCCATTGTTACATGATGATTGTAGTTAGTTTTTACATTGTTATACTCTTTTTCTTTCTTTCTGGAAGAGAGGGTCCCTTTTCCTCGATCCAATGTTTCGTTTGTAAATCATGTTAACGAAGGTTCAACTTTGAATTTATGTAGCAATTTCTGGTAATGCTTTGTGTTTTGTCAATAGAAATTTTCTCATGTAGTTGTAGGTTATCTTTTCAAATTCTTCGAAACCAGAATCCATCTGGCGAGACAAGGGGGAAAAACCCCAACATGTTACAGAGTTTGGATAGTATGTCCAAATGACATGGCATGTCTACTCCATAATAACAACAACAACATTAACTCATTGATTTAAAGGATTCACATATCACAGGTATAAAAGGTTGGATGTATCAAACATGGTAATGTGTTAGAAACATACATTGTTTCTCGATGACCTGTAATGAAAATTGTGTCAAACTGTGTTGATCAAATGCTACTTCACAATATAATAAATGCATCCAATTTAGTGGACATTTTGCTTTATTCTATCATATTCATAAGTAAAAAAAAGTGTCCTTAACAAATCGACATACATTTGCTAAAATAATATACAAAATTGGCTATTTGATATGTGCTTTTTTTCTTTAACAAAACTATATTGTTTTCTGGACACGCCCAATTGGGTAACTTAGTGTTACATATCTTAGGTTGCTATAATCACACCACATATATTTTGCAAAACATTCCATTAACCTTATTATTAACCTTATTATTATCTTAGGCTGAGGGATCGGTTGAGTGATAGTAGCAAACCTCGTAGCGTTGCATGCACATGCCTTTTTTAGTGTGTTTCTCAAAACAGAAAATCTAGCAAATATAAGGATGCAAAAATTGACGGTCTAACAGAAGGCACCAATAATAGAGACTTTCAGTGTATTATGTTGGACTCAAAAAAAAAAAAATTAGGGAAAATTACAGTTTCCTCCTCTGTGGTTTTGCTTAATTACAAAAACCTCTCATATCGTTTGTTATTAGCCAAAAAACTATCCTGTGGTCTGGGTTAAAATCGTACCGATGGATTTACCGGTGGATGTGAGATACACGCGATCTAATTCTGCCCTTTCCGGTGACATTTTTAGCGTGTGGAAGCAGGGGGCATTTTATGTGCTGTGATGTGACGTAAATGCCCATGTCTTCAACCCCTTTAAAAGTCCATTCCTCTTTCCCTTCCTGCGTCTCCACCCTTTCAGACGAGCTTCTTCCCTCCCTTTCAGACGAGCTTCCCTCTGCGCTGAGAAAAAACGGCAGCGGCAAGAAGACTGCTGGAAGAACTGCAACCCTCGCAGCATCTTGCTTAAAATTGCATCAATTTTTGAAAGGTAAGTCAGTCTAATATTTTAGCCTGTGATGATATCACGTTTTCCCGCCAAAGGAGGTACCTTAGCCCTCCGGTTTATCAAATTAATCGTTTAGTATAATGGTTTCTTCTACCGGGTAAGTGTAATCCCCAGATGCAATGGATGTTTAATCCCCAGAAATTAATCGTTTTGATTGGATGTTTAATCCCAGATGCAATGGATGTTGTTTGAATTAATCGTTTTGAGTCTCCTTGTTGAGTCCTTGTTGATTTCTCGGTTTGTACATGATCAGCAAAGTAGTGGTTACCAATAGATACAATGGATGTTGTTTGAATTTCAAAAATACCGAGCTCAAGCAGTAGGAGTGCTGGATGTAGAGATTTAAGGTTCAAAAATCAGAGATGTCACTGCGGTGTTAAAGTTCCACTGAAGATTGTAGAATATACGCAGGAAAGCCGTGGAATGCTGTATTTCTCTTGCGATATCTGTGGTTACTGGAAATGGTGCTATCCAGTCCGAAGGGGGGGTGCGTATGAGCATGAGATGGCTGAGCAATCAAGTTCAATTGGCCCAGATAATGCCCTTGATGCAATGGAAAGAGATGAAGTTGAAAGAGATCAGCTTTTGCGTACTGTTATGCAAGTAATGGAGAAGATGGATAAGAAGTCGGAGGTAACGAGGATGATGGTGTTATGCACATGGGTCATTGTATTTGTCGGAGTGATAGTTCTTATGTTCAAGTAGTTTACGGTGATATGTTTTCCGATTGAGTAATGTTCAATTTGTTGTTATACACTTTGGTCATTGTATTTGTGTAATGCAACGTTTGTGTAATGTTGTGTAATGCAACGTTTGTTATGCACTTTGGTCATTATCATCTAAGTTCAATTTCTTATGCGCACTTTGGTCACAGCATTGTCTCAAAATTTGCAAATCAGCTTTGTAATGTAGTAAAAGCATGCCGGATAACAGTAAGTTTGTACACTGCACACTAGTGTCTTAAAGGGAAACAAAAGGACCCATGAACGCATATCATGATATAATAACCATCACTGTATGTGAATAACATTAGTTGTACAAAATGACTGCTTAATGTATCATTGTGAATTACATAGCCTCTTTCATTTAATTGCATATAAAGATGCGATGTAATCCAAACCAAAATAAACCCATTTTGAACCCCTCAAAAATATGTCCACAAACAGTTTACACCATATTCACTTCCCAGCAAACTAAATGAATTGTTCTTTTTTGCCGTTTAACTGGACATGGTTTGTCTAGTTCCAACTGTGCCTCTGTGCTTTCTTGGACTTCTCCTTGGCTGTTTATGCATCGGGTCTTGGACTTTCCTTCGCACCTAGATATGAAAGAATAACATGAATTCTAATTTGCAACAATATTCAAAATTTTGTAAGACAAGGGAATAACAACATAAAACGCAGTTCTTCCTCACACTATGATAGGATGAAGTTGATAGTTCTGCTTGCTCATTGCAAGTCTCCATGCACCAGTTTTCTAACTGGTTAGACTGAGGTAAATCATCATCCATACAATGTGATCGTGTAGGCTCAGGTAACTCATCATCATCAATATGTATAACTCCTCTAAAAGGTTTCCTCCATGGATACTGTTATTTATACAACAGCCCATCAATTAAGTCTATAGAATTACAATATCATAATGTGAAACATGTAACACCATATTTTTTCCCCAATTGTTACCTTGTAAGAAACCCTGGTAATGCATTTATTGAAAATATTTGAAATCTTGTTTGGTTTTCAGACACTCTGAAAGAATCTCAGGATCAGCAATGTACAAACACTTAAATCGGAAAAGTGAAGGAAAAAATTTATATTAGCAGTACACTTACAAGTTTTTTTGGCCTGTTAGGTCGATCTCGTTCATCATCATCCAATCTCTGATTTTCATTGTATTCGGTAGGCTGACTTTCAGCATCATCCATTCTCTGATTTTCATTGTATTCGGTAGGCTGAATCAGCATCATATATTCTCTGATTGTCCGCTTGGTTAAACTGAAAATCATCATCCTCCATTCCCTGTGAATGTTAATATGCATTGCAGCAAATCACATATAAATGTTATGTAATGAAAGTTTATGGTTGTCCACTTGTTTATATTAACTGTGAGTATATTACCTGATTTTCAACCTGTGGGGCTGACCTATTTGCAGTTGTTTCCATGTACTGGTTGTCCACTGTAGGATCTGCAAGGCACCACTAGAAGGGGGGATTGAATAGTGGGTGCGGAAAATGTGGTTTTTAAAATTGTTTTGACTCAAAAACTCAACTTCTGAAAACAGTTTCTGTTTTCAGGACCAGTTTTAAAACGTTTTGAAACCTAAGTTTCAGGTCTTCAAAAATTCTGAAATTTGGAGCGAACTTAGCCTCAGATGTTATGAGTGTCTCCTAAAAATTTCAGATTTAAATTTAACCTCTAACCCCTTGAAAATTCGTTGGTGGTCAGATTGCGCGAATCTGCCAGAAACGGTAGACTGATTTGAAAAATTAATTCCTATTTGTACGTAACTCCAAATGCTCTGAAATTTTAACCACTAACCCCTTATAAGTTATATTTAAATGGTTTGAAACAGTTTTGAAAAATTCTTTTGGAAAGTTAGTCAAATACGATCAAAGTCTCAACCTTTGCAAGCCTGAAAATCAGACTGCACTAGTCTCAGAACTTTGGACGTTTGGGTGACTTATACTTATCCAAAAAGGTTGAAAATTGCGCCAAAAGAACCTTGAAACGTGTGTCTATGTTTCCTGAAAGTTTGTGTGATTTTTGAAATTCGTTTACTATTTTTACGGACGTGATTAAAAACAGTAAACATTGCTGAAACAGAAAATCAGTGCTGAAAGTAAATGACACCAAGAATTTTATACTGGTTCGGTTATAAACAACCTACCCCTGTCTTTGAGGACACCTTCCTCGGTTCACACTAATCACATAACACAAAAACACCTTACCACAGGGTTGATGGAGTTACACACCAACTCCAACCCTTTACAAACCTTGTATGTTGAATACAATGTACACGAACACCACCACCTTGCAAGATTGAAGATTGATCACACCTTGATCAATCTTTTACAAAGATAAAGAATGTGTGGTGGTCTAAGATAAGCCTATTCAAGAATATGAATATAAGTAAAATAGGCTTTTAGAAAGAAGAAAGAAAGAAGTGTAGAAAGAAGAAGGCTTTAGGCGTTTTTGATCTTCAAGAATGTAATACTTGTTCTTGTTTTTGTTTTGCTCTTCTTCATTTTCTTTTTAAGCATAATGGCCGTCCCCCTTGGAGTCCTTCTCCTCTTGAAAATTATCTTCTAAGTCCTTGAGAGAATATGTGGCATCATTGTGACATGCTCTTGCTTACTTGGCACCTCCTCATTGGATGATCATTTAACTTTTGCTTACTTGGCACTCATCGATTGGTTGAATGTTGTCATCATTTGATGACTTGGAAAATCTGAAAATTCCACTAAAAACATGTGCCAAAATCAACATAAAATAGTTGCCATAACTCATAAGATTATCACCCAAATCAAGCAAGATAATTTCTCCACAACATTAAGCAAAAAATCGGCCATTACTACACTTGACATGCTGAAATTTCATCATGTCATACATGGTGATATAATTCAAATTACTTCCAAATTTTCATTGATTTTTCTTTTAAAATAAATCACCAATTAGTAGCAAATATTCTCATAATTTTTGGAAATGAAATTAGACACTAACATGGCCAAGAATTCGGCCAAGGTGCATACACACACATGCTGAAATTTTTCAGCATGTGTGATATTCAAGATATCACGTTTTATGAATTCAAATCTTATTCAAATTACTTCCAATTCTTCTTACAATCAATCACATATTTCAAGAGACAAAATATATCTAATTTGGAGAAGAAAATTCGGCCACCCTATAGTGCACATGCTGAAATTTTCAGCATGTGTTACAAATGAGATAAAGTTTGAAACATTACCTTTTGTAGCTTCTTTCTTTAAGTCATCAATCTTGTAAGCTTGATTCTTGACCAATCAATATGCCAACAAGGCTCCACATAGGCTCCATCAGGTGTATTAGGCGTGTATAACATGTATATGCATGTGCTGAATTTTATTTTTACAAACTTTGTAAAATAGTGCATATTTAATAATACACACATGGCATATTCCAATCAGCCCTTAATTTAATTTTCTAGAACACTTTAAGATGTATGACATATGTAAAAAGTGTCTAGATACGTGTCGTATGATGTGCCAAAAATGTTCTATGTGTTGTGTACGTAGAAAACCGAATTTTCGATGTTTATCGATTACCCGATTTTTCTCTAATTAAATTCCAACTTTTTGCACATGTTATATATATTATGTTACACATAATATACATAATGTAAACTTTAATATTCAGCACTTGGCTGGTCTTAAAGTGGCGCCATTAACATGTGACAAAATTGAAATTGGAATCTCCACAATTTGGCCTTAATGTGGGGTGATTTGTGTGTGCCAACATGGAATGATTTTGTGGCTGGAATTATCATCATACCCACGAAAATTATAAAGATTTTTGAGGTGTAGGGGCTGGTCATCTATTTATGGCAAGTACGTGACACGTTGACGAAGTTTCAGTATTCGCCCGTTACGACAATTTTCGGTTTAGAACCTTTTAACGTGTCATATTTAATTTGTCATCACCATGACTTATATCATATGATATAAGACCTGAATATACTCATAAATATGAGTTAAGTATGGTGGTGTGACGTTAACGTACGTACGTAAAATATATAACGTGTCGGTAGTACGTTGGAATACATGTGTACGTGCCTTTTTCAAAAAATTTGAAAATATATATTTATATACATAAATGGCGTGTATATTTGGTGGGAGGAGGAGGAGGAGACTTTCCTTTCTTAATCTTGTTGCATTTGTGCCTTGTCCAAATGTTGCTTCCTTTAATGAACTACTTATTTTAATTAACTAAGTACTTCACTTAATGAACTAGTTTAGTTCATTTATGGTGGCACCTGAAAATAGTATAAACGCAACAAATGTTTGCCATTTGATGTAAGCTTTAACGCTTCATGGCTCGTTAGTACTGCAACATTATATATGAACTATATAAGGCAAGTTATATGCAATATATCATACACATTTATGTTATGCACGTTTTTATGCAATACGTTTAAATCATGTATTTTGAAATCATTCAAACCCCTTTTTCTCTACATCCACTTGGTTATAATCATCATCCATTGCCTGTGATTTCTACATTCAGTTCATCAAAACACATGTCAATGACTAGTAATCAAAATTTATGCATCTATATGACTTTATGGTGAGGCTTACCTGGTTATCATTTTGTTTGGCTGGCCTACGTGAACAGCTTCGTTTGTTATGGCCAAGTTGTTTGCATATTTTGCACCTTACTGTCAAACCCCGCCTTGTTGATGTAATACACGGCCTTGTCTCATCCGGGTTCCTTCTTCTCAGTCTCTTAGGCCTTCCTGGCATTTTTCTCACAGTTGGTGGCAATATATCTCCAAGACCAGTTTCCTCCCAAAAATCAATTGATGGCACTTGATAAACAAAGAATGAGTATGCCCACATTTATGATTCCCTCTTAAACACATCATCAACATAATCATACACTTCACCTCTGGCAAAGTTTATGGCTGCTATAGCATATTGGCATGGGATGTCCAGTAGCTCAAACTTTTTGCAGGTGCAAGTCCTTAAATGCAGGTCCACAACATAATGTCGCAACCCGCAATCCACTCTAAAGTTCTGTCCATCTTAATGTTCTGCGAAACAGTTTCTGCTCAACTCCTTGAACTTCTCTATTTTTTTCGCACATTAGGAAGGAATCTGCCTTCATACCCGGAAATCCACTTCCTTTTGTTACAAATCAATCTCATTATCATCCTCCTAATCCACTCCATCATTGACACTACTGAAATTGTCCTAGCGGGTATTATGGCAGCATTAAAGGACTCGTTCATATTATTGACTAAAGTATCACACTTGCTTCCACAACCGAAGAAAGCTCTACTCCACTATTCTTTTGGTATCTTGTCCAGCCATCCAGCAGCGTTCTCATTACCATCTACACATGGATCTGCTTGGTTCAGCATCTCCATGCCCGCCTATAATCAGCAGGGTGTGTACCACTTGCTGCTTTCCAGAAGAAGTCCATCAACTTCTTCCCCTTGTACTTCTTCTTAAAATTTTCATACATGTGCCTAAGGCAATACCTATGCTCTGCTTCCAGAAACAACTCTTGCACAGCATTCACCAAACCTTTCTGCCTATCCGATATAAATGTCCAGCTTCCGCCTCCAAGATCACCATCCAAGTGTTCAAGAAACCACTTCCAGGGATTATACCTCTCTGCCTCAACAACGCAAAATGCAATAGGGAACATGTTGTCATTCCCATCCCTCCCAATAGCACTCAAAAACTGCCCGCCGTATGCTCCCTTAAGAAAGCACCCGTCCAACCCTATGATACGTCTACACCCCAGCAAAAAACCTCTAATGCATGAATCCATACACATATACAACCTCTCAAAAATCCTGTCTTCTGTCACATTAATGGGGCCCCATCCCCACTCATCTCAACTGGAACCTCTTGTACCTTGATCTTCATAGTACTCCCAGGATTACATTTTCTCACTGTTTCGCAATAATCCCATAATCTTCTATATTCTCTTACCTCATCCACACCACTCATCAACTTTGACTTTGTCCGTGCTCTATACAGTTGAAACGTACTAACCTCAACATTCAAGTCTCTCTTTATATCTTTTTGCAAGGCAACGACTGACAACTTTGGATCATCGGCTATCCTGTTACAATACCTTTTTGCCACATATGTAGACGTACAATGTTTGTTCTTGTACTGTCTACCGCAACTATGCTCTCCCTTCAGGGTTTTGATCATAAAAGTTTGTTGTCCTTGGACTGGAGAAGCATGAATCCTCCATGAACAACCTTCAGAACAAACAACAGTTATTCGACTTTTTTCATTCTTCACATACGTAAATGTGAACCCCTCTCTTATAGCCCAATCTTTCAGAGCTTCTCTGAATTCTTGTGGACTCCCAAATGTATGGCCAACCATAAGCTCGTATTTTTTATCCTGCAGATCACACTCCATATCAAAGGCCATTTGTGACCTACCCTCGGTGTCAAGTAAGTCATACTCGTTTTCTGCATCATGTTGACCACCGTATCCTACATCAACCTGATCTCCACCTGCATCCCTTTCTCCATAACCCTCATCAGAATCATACATGTCTTCATACTCTTCATCAAGATATACAGAGCGTTCACCCCCTAATACACCATGCACATCATCATCACTTATATGTGTGCGGTCTATATCACCCAGACCACCCCATATTTCCTCATCAACATCAACTCTACTGTCAACGTCAAATACATCACCGTCATCCATGTCAAAATAAGACCCCTGCAATTAAACTATCACAAAGCCGAACAACTATACACACACGCATACTGAAGACAATTGCTCCAAATGTCCAAACCATTTTACTGCATCGTCCATTTCTTCTTAACTAAGGTAAAAGGCAATTTTTTCAATTCACGTAACATTTCGGATGAATAAGCGCACATCACCACAAATAAATTAACTTACTACAGCAGGCATATGAACAAGCATCTGGAGACACATATAAAAATTGACATCCCTAACAGGCATATGAACAAGCATCTGGAGACAGTTTACAATTCTACAGCATTTATAAAAAAACAAAACAAAAAATCAGGAAAAACATGACAAAGATTAACAACAACCAACATGCATTATCAGTTGACAACTAAAATCTAACAACTACCAGTTTATCACCTCACCGATTTAGCTGCAAGAGTAGTGCACACAATCACTTACAGTTTCCGTCCATGAGCCACTCGAAGCAAAAAAAGCCTCAAATATCTGATGTAGCTGCTAAACAATCGATTTCCAGTACTGCATGCTCCAATCGCCACCAAATGTTGCAGAAACTAGCACCGGATTGAAAGGATTGCACACCCTTGCCCTAAAGCGAATTTCGTTCCCAGAAACCCCGCCTACTTTTTTCTGAATTTTGCAAAATGGGTTTTCTGCCAAAATTATATAATAACTCATTTAAGGGCATTTCGGTCAATTTACGTTGCAACCGGTGTTACTGCCGGTAAATCCATCGGTGCGATTTTAACCCAGACCACAGGGTAGTTTTTTGGCTAATAACAAACGATAGGGGAGGTTTTTGTAATTAAGAAAAACCACAGGAAAAGAAACTGTAATTTTTCCAAAAAATTATATCTTAACTTGTAAAGCTTTGGTTGTTTTAGTTTTAAGGAATTTCGTAGAGGATAATCAGCATTATCTTGACCGTAAAAGAGTTCTTCAGTTATTCAATGGCCACGCTTACATAAAAGTTCTTTGTTTTTTTCTTTTTCTTTACAGCTTGTTCATTAAAAGAATACGAAAGATTCAACAAAAACAGAGCTACCAATTAAGAATCAAGTTTTATTGGATAAGTAAGACATGGACTATGACATTCCCATGGAGGCTGTAAATTACAGTAAATATAGCAAGAATAAAAAATAAGATTAAAAAAAACTAATATACTGGGCGATTGATGTTTGCAAGATCTAGGTCCTTAGTTGCACTTGTATTTGATTGTTTATTGTGATGCTATAACATTCTTTCATTTCTTACGGAGTGAATTCACTCTTTCTCGATTCTGGAATATGGTGGAATAAAGCAAAAAGTCTAACTAAATTGACTGTACTTCTTATATTGTGGAGTAACAGTTGATCGACACATCTTGACGCATCATTATGGGTCATCGGGAAACAACCTCTGTGTATTTCTAACACATAAGTATTATTGCGTACATCCGACTCCCTGTACCTTGTCATAGGAGGAAGCCTCTAAGGTAATAGTGTAATGTTATTATTGTGATGCTATAACATAAATTGCCGTTTGTGCTTTTTTTAACAGTATTTTCTTATATATATTTCCTTGTTTTATTTGTTCACGTTATTTCCCCTTATATGTCCCACGCTTCAGAAGACTACATCATACATCTCATACGACTAGTAAGATAATTTTTATTAAAATAACCAATTATTTTGGTCTCTAACATATAATATTGCACTATTTTAAATTAACCAATTATTTTGGTCTCGTCTGCCGTTAGATTCAAATTTTGAGTTTGAAGAATCCACCAGGAGCGTAGAGTTCCTTTCCAGCCTGACAAGCATTTCCATTTTCAAAAGTTTGATTCAAATTAAAGTAATACTTTTTTTTTTTGGTTACGTAATTAATACATTCTACATTTCTTTTTCGTGTTGTGTCAACACACACCCCCCCCCCCCCCCCCCCCCCCCGCCCAGTGAAACGTGGGAAATTGAACTGTATCATGTGCAAAATTTAGGTAACATGAGGGACACGAGCACACTAAAGCTGGAAAATTGCTGCTCCCTCTTCCTTTTCACTTGTCTTGCCTTTTTTTTTACGTCACGTAAACGTCATTGACCAAAACTTACAGCTACTATTATTCTTGTTGTCAATCCCCAACCGAATACCAACTGTATTATGCACTGAGAGCACAGCTCTTATTATGTCACGTAAACATCATTGACCCAAACTCATGGGCTTTTATTATCCTATCTCTATAAGAAAATACAAATCAAATAAATTTAGCGGTCTCTTACATGTGTAGGTATTAGCCTGATATCTATAAGACACTGACCTCAATTGGATTTACAGAGACATAAGCCCACATTGGATTCGACCTCACAGTAGCAATGACTTAAACACATACAGTACAGCTGTCAAATCTCAAATTTCTAAACTTAATGTCAAATCTGTCACTTGAGTATTAATCGAGCTACGCCCATATACCCTTACCTTTTCTTTTTAGTAATGTATCCTAACGGAGTTATGCCTTTTTGTCTAATGCTTTCTCTTTTTATTTATTTATTTTTTCCATAGAAACATTTTCTTGAAATTACTAAATTCTCGTAAAACAGTCAGACTTGATTTTTTCAGTATATACAAGTCTACTAAGACAAATAACAGAATATGAATAAAAACAGTTACATAAACAGTCTTCATTGCTGGAGACAATATACTAGAGACAAATAAATATTGATAAAAGAACACGCTTTTTTTAAATTAAAAGAGTGTGTTTTGGTTCCTGCTTAGATTAGATAGGATAATACCAACAACTAACAATCATACCCAGTATACTCTAGCAGCAGCAAAAACTACCGCTAGAGTATGAAGAAAGTGAGAGGCCGTCAAACAATATCTCTATTTCAATAGATAGAGAGTTTGCTTCTAGTGAGAAGCCGATAAAATTCTGATTCATGACCAGTTAAATTAGTAACGAATAAATTGCCTTTGATATTTAATGATGATTTACATATAGATTTTTCTGTTGTATTTGACAACAATCATTGTAAGAGAAAATGCTAGTAACCTCCACTTTCTTGGAAATGCTCTATGAAGATTATGCTGTGAACATTTTCTTGAAAATGTTAAACACTTTTGGAATTTATCGTAATAGTTAATTGCATGCCCTTATGTCCATGAGATGAGATCTACACCGAGACCGTGCTTAAATTGGTGTGTAAGTACATGAAAGCAATGATGCTAAAAAATTTTTAAAAAATATATATTTTTACAATCTCTTTTCTTGTTAAAAGTTATTGTCACTGTTGTACCAAAGAAAAATCATTCCTTCCCCTACAGTTGTATAATGTGATTAGATATTAAAGCTTAGTTTAGATCACCTCACCACAATTCTTTTACCCTTCTTTCCACCGTCGACATGTGGCAGCAGCGAGGGTGGTGAGGCTAGCCTGTTGCCACATGTCGTGCGGTGGAGAGAGGGGTGAGGAGATCTTGTCTCATTAAAGCTTTGTGACCTTGAGGCAAAATTTGTTGTTAAAAAGGGCGTTCTCGGAGTGCACTAGGCTTCAGCGTTTGCGCAGGGTCCAAAGAAAGGCTGGATCGCTTCACGATCTAATGTATTGTAGCCTTACCCTACACTTTGTGCAAGAGGCGTTTTCTGTGGCTCGAATCCGTGACCTCAAGGCCACAAAGCAGCAATCTTACCAGTTGATCCAACGTCACCAATTTGGTCTTGATGAATTTAATTTCTTGAGCACGGGTATTGTTACAGTCGTGAAAAAAAGGGGAATAAAGAAATAATAATAATAATAATATATGATGATGATAATAATAATAGAGGATAAAGATAAAAGAAAAAAAAAGGGAGAATAGTAATAAAATGAAGGATAGAGATAAATACAATTAAATGGTAAGTAGAGTTACACTAGGAAACCTAAACCAAAATCTAATGGGAAACCTAAAATCTACCATAACTCCCCCCACCATATATATACATATATACGCATAACAAAAAAACCCCACCCAGCCGCACACACGCACACGAACAAGAAAAAAAAAGAAAAAGAAAAGAGAAAAAAAAGAGAGAAGAAGAAGGCAAGCGAGGTCCCGAACCCAAGTTTTCATCCGTTGAATTTATTCGTGTTATCATCAATCGAGGTAGGTGCCTCTTCTCCCCTCAAACGGGTATAATACATGCATGCTTTGATGATATATTTATGTGATTCGTTGTTTTTATTTGTTTAATATGTGAATTTTGTCTTGTTTTATTTGAGAAAGCATGAGATGTGTTGTATATGGCTTTATGTGTATGTGCGTGTGTATTGAAATTGATGGTTGTTGTGATTCGGATTGGAAACACCCTTGAATCAAATCAAAAGGTTGAATATTTTCACACTTAGGGTTCTTTAAAATTGCGTTTTGGACTTAGAATAAGTTCATCTAGCCCGGAATAGGTTGGGATTGGGTTGAAAGTCAAAATAATGGGTCCGACAGACAAGTTTTCAGGGGGTGGCGCATGGGGTCCACGCGCGGCCCCTGACGGCGCGTCCGGACACGTGATGACGTGTCCACCTTCAAAAGTTGCGTATCGTTATAACGAGTCCAACGCAACTGGTTTGAGGTCAATTGGAGTTAAAACGAAGAATTTATGGAGGTTAGAAGGAAATAGGAAAAAAATAAAAAAAAAGAAAATGCTGTTGGTCCGGCAGACCGGATGGCCAGCGGACCAGACCAAGTAGCAGGCCCGACCCAAACCGGAAAATAAAAAAAATCTGGAAATTAATTTCTGAAATGAATAAATAATAAATAATTAATTAAAATTAGTTTAAAATTCCAGAAAAAATATTTAATTATCAGAAAATTCTAAATAAATTCCAGAAAATATAAAAGGTTAAAATTAAATTATTTTCACTTAATTTCTGAATTTTGGTAAATGTAAATAATTAAAAAATAATTAGTAGTAAATAGAATTAATTAAGGAAAAATCAGTAGAAAATTCTAGAAAATTAATACAAGCTAAGGAAAAATAAGGGGATGTTAAATAACAACTTTCCAATATTTAAAAATTTTACGAAGCCAAATATTGAGTGCCGGAGATGGTGAGGATGGGCGTACGGGCCCCATGCGACTTTGTTGTTGCATTCATGGCACGTGCATTTGCATGAGGTATACTACGTCTATAGGGCGTGGGTATCGGGATAACTTACTGTGTCTATAGGGCACCAGGGTCATAAGACATGCCGCGTCTATAGGGCGGGGTGTCCAAACCGCTAGTGGCGGCTAGAGACCACGACGTTGGATTTAGGACCCGGGAGCATGCATTGCATATAGGTCTAGGTGCATATTGCATGACATTATTCTTGTTGCGTGTGACACGTTGATTGAGCATGCATCACGAACTTGCGCATTTTTATGTGGAGTGCTCTAATTATCGCACTTACTTTATCTTATGTGGTTTTATCTTATATTTATGTGCTATGTGGTTTTATTTTATATTGATGTGCTATGTGGTTATATCATGTCTATGTGCTATGTGGCTATATCATTTTGGTATGTACGTTTTGTATTTGTTTGAGGCGGGCATCTACTGGGTGATTTCTGTCACTCACCCCTACTTCCCAGGTGAGCCGGATGAGGACTACGAGCGCATCTTCGTTGAGGACGGGAAGGACATAGTAGAGTGGGCTGGTTGATAGCTGCATCTAGTATACGATGGGACTCTGCAGCTGATTGTTCTTAGTTATCTTTGGGGATTTTCACAGACTTCTTTATTGTTTTATTGTCAGACTTCCTTTTATTTAGTGATGTAATGACAATTATTCGAGTTTAATTTAAGTTAGATTTACGCTTCCGCGAAAAAATTTCTACGTCATTTCTGACAAATAAGAGATTGATTCAACGCTTTGTATTCTCCTTAGCGAGATACGACGGGTGCACTGTTCCCGAAGTTAGGGCTCGGGAGCGGGGCGCTACAGGTATGAAGTACAAAATTTGTCTCCACAGTCTTCATCTTTGTGCTTGTATTTCCACTGTTATCTATTACAACTGTCTTGGTGGTAGAGTTCAAGAAGTAATAGAAAGTGGTATATGTTATAGATTCATGCTTCAGTATAATACAAAACCCAATGCCATAATGTACATGAGCCCTCGAAAATACAACTAATTATAAGATCACTACTTTTACTACAAGAACAACACATATATGTCAACGACAGCAAAAGCTATCGATAAGATCACTATTTTTACAGGAAAGTCATATCAATATGAGACGATTATTTGCAAATAATGGCTAGGAGGTAAAGATGGAGATGCAGGGATGACATAAGTACTAAAACCAATACAAACATTGATAATCAATAACAAAACACAGGATGCTCCTCTGCAGCATCACATTCCTTCTTGCTCCTTTGTATTGGTTTGTCTGGCAGGCAGTTTCGCCGTTCATCATAAGATATCCCCTTTGTTGTCAAATTCATGCAAATCCCTTCTTCCTCACAAAAGAAGTTGTAAGAAAATGTGAAGTTAACTAAACTAGGCAAAGCACACACTCCAGCAGACACTATACCACTAAACATGTTGTGTGCTAAATTTAGCTGCTCCAAGTGGGCTAATCCGGCAAGACTATAAGGTATAGGACCAACAAGATTATTAAAACTGACATCTAATACTGTGAGTTTGTACAGATATCCTACTTCAGGTGGTAAACACCCTGAAAGACTAGTATTGATCAATAACAGCTCCTCTAATGTGTTTGCCAAGTTGGCTATGCTCGGAGGTAACTGGCCTACAAACTTGTTGTGGGCAAACACTATGACACTTGCTGAGCTCCCCCCAAGATTAGGTGGAATGAGGCTACTGAACCAGTTGTTATTGACAAATATCGCGTCTAGATTTTTGTCGAAAAGGTCAGGAGGCAAGGGGCCTTCAAACTCGTTGTAGCGTATGTCAAGATACCTTAGTGTAGGAAGTGAAAGCACAACAGAAGGAAAAGGGCCTACAAATCTGTTGTTACTAAGATCAAGTTCGTAGAGTAGAGTGAGATTTGAGAAGGATTGGGGGATGATCCCACAGAAACGGTTGCTGTTGACATGAAACAGGGCCAGGTCGGATAGAAGGCCTAATTCCTCTGGTAAAAATCCAGCAATGTCTGCAAAGTTGAGATCAATTCCAGCTACAACTTGGATTTTGGTGTCATTAAGGGACGATGCGCAGTAGATGCCTTTATAGTTGCATACTGAAGGGCCAATCCAGTTGGAAGTAGTGTTGTAAGGATCAGAGTACATAACATGCTTCCATGCTTGGAGGGCTATGTATGCTTGCTGGAGTTTGTGATTTGATGTGGGCTTTGGATGTAAATGAGTACGGTGTGGATGGCGGTTGGCTCGCGAATAACCGTGTTTTGTATGGATGCCATGAATATAGGACACATACAGTAGCATGAAAAACATAATGTGGGCTACAAGGAACATGGAACCTGAGCCCATTGCTTCTGTTTCTGTAGTTTCTCACTTGTGTTTATTCTTTAACTTAATCCTCAGGAAGCTCATATGCTAAGGGTGATAGCTTAGATTTTATACTGATCAAATCCACAAGTGTACATGTCACAACAACCAGTTACAGCGACCTTAAACTAATCGCATATGGAAGTCAACAGTATTATTATGTCTTCCTAGGTTTCCAGGACAGGGACTCGCTTCCTTCCTTGATGGTCATCAGTTGTTTAGAGTGGAAATGGAGAAAGACTGCTAGACTCCTTGTGATCAGAGAAGAAAATAATGAAAGAAACTGATGATTACTTACATCTGAAGGGATGACTGATGAACATATATTCAGTAGGTATATACAATCATGAAGTGCTTTGATTTGTTTGTGTAGGAGTTTGAAAGTTTTCATTTCGAATGGAGTCAATGACACACTCTTTCTTGACTTTAGAATATGAATCTTATATTGTGAAGTAGTAGTTGATCGACACATCTTGACGCAATTTTCATTATGGGTCATTAAGAAACACCCTCTCCGTGTGTCTAACATATATTTAGTATGTATATACAATCAGTTATACCTCACTACAGACGGGAGCCTCTAAGACAACGGGGTGATGTTATTGTTGTTGTTTACGAGTTTGAAAGTGGTAGACACCTTTTATCTCTTTGGTATACATTCCAAAATGATCCGCTGGTCTCGTGGAGCAACCATTGAAGACTAAAGCATATCTTCATTAGGTCTATACAATCTCATGGATAAGTGACCTGCGACCATTTGCCATAAATATTTTTTTATTTACTCAAAGAAAGAGCTCTATGCCTATGCAAAGTTGGGTTGATGTGAAGTCATGTACATAGTATCTTATGAGATATTATTTCATATCACTACTGGAAGATCCCAGAAACGATTCTTGCTGCATAACTTTCCTTGCTTGATCGTGCTGTGATCAGAATTTGATCTCCTCAAGTTCTGCTTCCAAGCATTGTCACATCTCGCCCAACGCTGTTCGCTGACAAGATTGATATAATCCATATTAAAGTACATACACTAGACTTCCGTGTTTGCGCAGGTTTCGGAGAAGAGACGGATCATTTCGTGATCTGATGTACACCGTTTTACCCTACCTTTGTGCAAGAAGCTAGCTCGAACCCGTGAACTCAAGATGGATATCATCCATATTATTAATATTTATTAAATAACGTAGAGTTGAATTCGGATCAAAGAAAAATGTTGATAGGCTTCATCGCAAGAGGCTTATTCCCTTAAGAATACCTTGTAATCTTGTTTCAAAAATTGTACGTGCGCTTGTCAGAGACGTGCAACAACTTCTCATAATAAAATGTGACAAACAAGACATAGACATACAATGGTCTGCATTTCATCAAAATTATATGAAAAGTTCATCATCTTTATGTGAAATCAGCTATACCACCAACTGGTATTCTTTTTTTTTTTTTTTTTTTTTTTTTTGGCCCGGGGGAGTTTCGATTGTGGTGCTTATAGAGGTGCTATCTTGCTAGGATTTATTTGAAAAGGCTTATTCCCTTAACTATACATTTTTATCTTACTTTCTATCACGTTTCAAAAACTCAACGTTGGTCTGTCAGAGATGTAGAATACCTTTTCAGGATGAAGTAGGACAAACAAGGCATGCCATTTTCACCAAAACTATACAAAAAGTTCACTTACAAAAAAACGTCTCCAATGCACTATGCTTCTACTTTTATACAGAATCCGAGAAGGAGCCGGATCGCTTTAAAAATCTGATTTATATAGACTTATCTTACATTTTGTGAAAGAAACTGTTTCCGCAGTTCGAACCCATGACTTCAAGTTCAAAAAGTTCACTTATATATACATGAAATCAGCTGTTCAACACCATTTTCTTTCTCGCGTTTATGGAAGTGCTATCTTGTACCTATATCATGAGAACCTTCGGTTTCTTATCATCTTGATGAATCTTGTAGTTCTATGGACGTGAGAAGAATAGGAACTGTCATCTCTTTCACAAAGTGCCAATTAAGTAGTTAGTTTTTGCACTTGAGTTATATGAATCATATCATATAAATCTAGAGATGAGCATGAAGTTATATACCGGAGGAACATTTCCTCAACGAATTTTCTTCGTCTTCAATGTTCAGTATTCATTTATTTTTGGCACTTTCCTTTGTCTCAAATGTCATTTTCCACTCAATTAGGTACGGGATGGACTTTGGGAGAATAATCAACCTTTCCTTTGACGTTTTCTTTGGTTGCATATGGTCACTTGGAGAGATCTTGAAGCAGTCTGGATTTTGTATTATTTATCAGTCCATCAACTTATTTCCATTTCTAATGGAGTCAAAGATACACTTTTCCTTGATTTTGTAATATGATCGAATAAAACAGAATAACTCATTAAATTAGTTGTGCTTAGCAGTTGATCGTACCAGCTTGACGTAATTTTCATTATGGGTCACCGGAAAACAACCTGTGTGTTCTAACAAATGGGTATGGTTGTGTACTTCCGACCTCCCATACCCCGTCATAAACAGAAGATTCTAAATCAATGGGTAATGTTGTTGTTGTATCAGTCCATCACAACCAACATCTCATTTATTACATGCATTGTTGCCCATTTGTTGTATTTTCTTGGGCAGTAGTTGTAATCCAAGTGCCAATGGGTCTCTAGGACTTCCTCCTTAGGGTCTGAATGCTGATTGAAATTCAGACTGAAAAGGTAACGAAAACAATAGGGCACACCTCTTTACAATGTTTGATCTAACACAGGTTTTCCAAGTAAACACAGACTGCTAAATGCATAATTAGTTATATATGCATATTCCTACTTGCTTCATCTTTGTCGTCGCTCTCCAAATCTATCTTACTCTAACCTTTTGACTAGTGGAACACGCTAACATCATCTTACCATATTGCTTTAGAAGCTCTCGTGTTTGCCTTACAAACTCTCACATATGGCAAGGTATAGAAGGGTCGGATGTAAGCAACCAACACATACTATGACCCGTAATGAAAATTGTGTCAAGCTACGTCGATCAACTGATACTTCACAATATAAAAAGTGCAACTACTTTAGTGATTCATTACTGATGGGGACGAACCATCTCGTTAGACAAAACACTGGCACTTAAGAACTCGAGTTTCGGTTCAATAGGATTAAACAAAAAATAGGGCACAACTACTGATAAAACCCGAGCAGAGAAAGTTCATAATGATCTTTAGTCAATTTACATAATTTTATTAATTACACATTACAAGGGATGTTTTAGATAATCTACTAATAATACTGATTAGCCACGCAGATGTACAAGCGAGCAACGTAGCAGATTTGACAAGAAATAAGGATGTTGTATAACACCCACTAAATTATGAAGTAACAGTTGATTGACACAGCTTGACGCAATTTTTATTATGGATCATCGCGAAACAACCTCTGTATGTTTTTAACACATGTGTATCGTTACGTACATCCGACCCCCCATACTCCGCCAAAACGAACGGGTAATGTTGTATAATATTCAATTCATTGGATTTTGATACAAGCAGAGTTGCATTATTCAATGAAGTTTTCCTATGTACATCACATGAAGAATTGCCAAATGATCCTTCCAGCAATAACTGGATTTCAGGGCACATAATAAAAGCAAATTATACACAATACATGCAAGGGGTGATGCAAATTCTATTGCTCACTTATCAGTCTTACTAGATGCAGCTTCTGGTAGCTTAAAGGTAGGTGGTTTGTCAGCACCTCTTCTCGAGTATTCCCTCCATCTTCGAGAAGCTTCTGCGGCGCGCTTTGCTCTCTCGTTAACTTCTTCCTCTGAAACAAAAATATGTGGAGAGTGTATCTTGTTAGTATATAAACTTGAGGGGATGAATTTTACAATACTGATTAGGAGGCAAACTTGACTGAACATAGAGACAATAATATGTGTAATTTTGCATATACCGAGTAGAATTTAGGTAAGTTGCATTCATTAACTGGCTCATCTTGACATGGAGAAACTGAAAAGCTAGGGGAATGAATTATGCAATGGGAATCCACATTTGATTCAACAACATGGCTTAATGACTCCAAAATAGAAAAAGTAGACCATCATCGGCAGATCAAAAGGAGTATTGAGATTTACAAGTTAAAATCCAAAAGTATTGCTGAATAAGAGCAGGAGTCTCACTAGAAGCAAACTTTATATCTCTTGGATGGAGGTATTGTTTGTCTGTCTCTCACCCTCCCCCACACCACAGCGATAGGTTTTGTTGTTGTTGGATATACTAGGTGTGGTTGTTGTTGTATTACGAAATAAGGTACTATAAAGTCACGATAGGCAAAAGCTTATTCATATCACCTGTATCCCTGTAATCCTTTGGTTTGGCCCAAAGGTTGCTCCAGTATGTATCAGTCCCCTCAGAATCTTTCTGCTTCATCATCCTTATTTTGGCTTGTTCCTAAAGAGAAATCAAGAGATTTGAGATATGTACATGACCTTGGATCAATCTTGACAGTGAAAAATTGCCCGACTAAACAGAGAAATGATATACAGGTAGCATATCAGACTCACTGGTCACTAAGAACACAAGCGCAATGTCTAAAAAAGACGTTTTCGGTGCACTAGGCTCCTGCGTTTGCGCAGAGTCCGGAAAGGGGCCGGATTGCTTCGCGATCTGATTTACGCAACCTTACCCTACATTTTTTGTGCAAGAAGCTGTTTCCGCGCCTCGAACCCGTGACCTCAATGTCACAAATTGAACCACAATGTCTAACTCCTTAAAATCTAATCTAATAAAAGCTGGACACGATCTACTTCTACTTTGCTAAAATCATACATCATTCTGACCTTTTGTGGAATCTAACAGAGTTCAAAGCTCTTCTTACACTATACCTAGCATGCAAAAATGTTATAGATAATGCCACTGCAAAATTAGATTTTTGTTTTTCCCAAACTATCATGTTTTCAAGTAGAACGCTAAAATTGGCTTTTTAGCTTCACAGCTGATATATATAGCAATTCCCTTTTTTTAAAATTTTCTTTTATACAATAGGGAGACTCAAACCCGAGAATTCGGATGGGGAACATGCTACTTGGACGCTACACTTAAAGGGTTTTAGCAGATAATTACAGCAATCTCTGCAGGAGCATAAGTTCCAGTTAAGGAAATGATTTGTTTGGCTCTTTTGTCTCGGTGACTGAAGAAGTAACAAAAAAAAAAAAAAAGAATACTCCAATATATTTTTACTTTACTAATCCCTTCCTCACTTTTATTTCTTCTTCTTTTTCTTTTTCCCATTAGTGTTTAGAGCGTGTGTGGAGTGGATGGGGGGGGGGGGGGGTTCAAGTATTGAACTTTCTTGCATAGGGTCATAGTAGGATGTCTAAGTTCATAGTTTCACGTCAAATATTTAAAACTAAGGAATGCAAATGAAAAACAGATTATTACTGATCTAGTTCTTTTTCTTTCTCAAGTGTTTATCTTCAGAAATTCTTACCAAGACTTTCGTTTGTTTTTTCTGCCATCTTGCGCTTGCCTGCCATTGCCACAAAAAAGGCTAGGTAAATGCAATAAGCTTGATCACACATCAGAGACACTCATTTATCTTGTCATGCAACATGTTCAAGAAATTCTACAATCATCAACCTTCAGCATGAATTTGTACAAGGAGTGCTTACAACAACAACATTACCCTATTGCCTTAGAGGCTCCCGCTTATAGCGGAGTATGAGGGGTCGGATGTATGCAACTATACACATGTGTTAAAAACACATAGAGGTTTGCTTTATTCCATCATATTCCAAAGTCAAGCAAGAGTGTGTCCTTGACTCGATTGGAAATGGAAATACAAAGAGCGCTTACAAGTACCTATCTTTATTTAACAGCTTATACAAAGTGTTTCCCAGTTTAAGAATTTTAAGCACTTTTTGATATGCAGGAGGAACACACAGTAAAACAAGTAAAACTAATATAAGCAAGTCCAAGAAACAAGAACTTAAAGCAGTGAAAAGATTTACGAACAGAAGTTATATCATTTGCATAGAGACTAATCAAGTCAAAAGTTAATTATGCAAGAATATCTCACATTCTTGCTTTAGCAAATGTATTACCCACATTGACATATACATTATTTCTCCTGTTTTGACTTCTACTAAATTTGCTAACTGTAATGTTGAAGAGAGGAAGTTCTACCCTCCATTTGACTATTTCTGTAATTCTATTGGCTACATGTCCTTTCAGTTTAGTACTGTCTGATCTTACCTTCTGCGTATTCTTCATTCCCTTATTTATTTTTAACACATGAGATTGCATATTGTAAGAACTCTAGTGATCAATTTTACACTCTGGTTACTACTCTCAACCCAATATAAAACACACCTGCCCTGTTCTATTAAAAGAAAGAGAAAAAGAAAGAGAAAAAGAGATGGATGGCAGGAGTAGAAGGATTACCGACTTTGGTCGAGTCTAATTGAGATCAACAGAGGCATAATGTCATTTCGTTAAGCGACTGAATGGCAAGGCCATGCTGGGTCAATGGGTTCAGGACGCGACAGTCACAATTTAGTCTTATTGATTCACATTGCTTTCTTTCTCTTACGCCTTCAATTAATTCTTTTGGCGTCAATAGAGGTTTCACAGCATTTGGATAGGAGGCAGAATTGCAAGGCCATGATGTGGCCCACGGATTTGGGGCATTACAATTTTAATTTAGACCTTTTAACTCAATTTTTTTTTCCTTTTCTTTCTTTTTTTTTCTCACTTGAAGAAGGTCTTACCATTCTGAAAACATCTGTGGCTCCAGAACCCATTCCTGATAGCATCAGTGCAACCTGAAAATCAATTGGAAGAGAAGTTATAAGTTCAGCAGGTGAAAATATTGCAGTTAATTGCAGAAATATTAAGCATACTTCACCCCACCCACTTTGTCAAAATTCAAAGAACAAATGAACATAAGAAATTGTGGTGGCAGCTTGCTACAGCCTTATCAAAGAATGTAGTCAACCAAAACATGTACTGATTGAGAAATGGAATTGACCAACTCCCAAATTTCAGTGCGGAAGCATGAATGAGAAAAAAATGCTTGCAAAGAAAGAAGGGACTCACGTTTACACGTTCCACTCTTCGCATTTCATCTTCGAGTAAAGAGAGTTGCTGGGCAGATGTCCAGTGGATGCAATCAACAGGGCTGAAATGACAAGCATTAGTCATGAATCTTGTTGACAATTTCATTGCTTTCATCACAGATAGTAACAGCGTCTAGAATTCGTGGAACCACATGCATACGTATTAGAAGGGAGATATTCAATCTGAGATTTAGATGAAACATGGGCTACAAAATACATTTTCCCTTGGTGATCCTAAACTGGATCCCATTAAAAACATTTAACTGTGTTAAATGAAAGTTCTAGCTTAGGCATGTAGGGTAATTTTAGTCCAACAGTGGGATGCTCGATTCGAAAGAAGTATTCCAAATTCGATGTCTACATCTTTGGCGAGCAAAACCACCGGTTTTCATGGTGTGTTTAAGGTTAGATGACCCAGTGATGCAATTGGATAATTAATGAAGACAATCTGACATCATTAAGAAAAATGGTTTTATAAGAGTGAATGATCCTCGGCAATTAATCCTTTAAGATCCTTCATTATGTGGTCCATTATGAGCAAGTTTTTTTTTCACTACTCTATGAAGAGGGAGAGTGCATACAAACCAATGTAGTCTTTTCAGTTCTGCTATATAACTAGACCACTGTGCCATGCTTTAAGACTTTCAAGACAATTTTGGAAAACTATGATATGTAAAATAGGCCATATTGGTGCATGCAAACCTCCAAGGTTTAACAACAAAATTAAAAAGAGTCATCTTCTGCAGCAAATGTAGTGACAACCATCTTTATTAGCAACCAAGTGCAATTGTGTAATCTTCCAGGTTTGAACTCACATGAGATACCAAGAAAATGCAAGAATGGAAGAATCCCTTTTTCAGTCAGACGGTATTTTCTACTACCATTAAGTCAACTACACAGGTCCACAGAGAGGGATTTACCAGCTTTCAATAGCCTGTTGAATTAATTCAGTATTTCCACACTGAGAATATGCTCTGGCTCTTCCAAAATCCTCCTCAATGTCAAACACAGCAGGGCAAACATTGGTACAATTCTTGCAGCCTGTAGACAACATATTCAGTCAAGCAAGAGCGACAGGGAACGAAATTAAACTCTAAACGTAGCTCCACATTTGAGACGAGAGAAATTCGAAGAGTTCAGAGGTTGATAGGCCCTACCTATGCAGCTAAACTCATCCACAAATACTTGATCCTTTGGGGAGGAATCATCCAAGAAAGGATTGATTGCGCTTAATGCATAGCCGTTAATTTCATCATATATCATACGCTGCACAGGATCACTAAGAATCTGAAAGCCAACAATGCACCTTTAGATATCGGTGAACAGATGACTCCTCTGCCTCAAAAATGATGTCATAAATGACTTTTTTATGTATACCATTTTGTATTATAAAAAAAAATCAAACTATGACAATATTTTTGAAACAGAAGGAGTATTGGATTTCCAAAGCAACATTTACTTGATCAAAACTCACCGAGTAAACCTCATTTATAAACATACAAAAGTTAGTGGTTTCTGGATCATTATCACTCAAATCTGGATGACAAGCCTTCATGCAACTGTAATAAGCTTTCTTGATCTGCTCTGGTGTAGCATCAGGGAGCTGATTGGCAGAACAAAAATAACGACTATTAAGTATTGTTATTGGAAAATAATGACTCCCTCCCAAAAATATTGTCCTCAATTTTTTAATATGTTACACTATGTTGAAAAGCTGTTGTTATATTTTTTTTAACATATTACTCTATATTAAAAGTCAATTGTGATGATAATTTTAGTAGATGAAGGGGTATTAATCATTCTTACACAGGATTACCCCAGAAAAGCAACAATATGAGAAGGGTACTAAATGAAATTCAGATATTCACAATTCTAAACAGAATTCAGAAACAAAAAGAAAGAAACTTTAGAAATACCAATCCAAGAACAGCGTAATAATCATCAGCAAAATCTTCAGAAACTGATGAGTTCCCTGAAGCAACCCTGATTCTAGAATACCCTCTTCTTCTTCCACCGTGACCCATCATCCCCCATCTCATACAGTTCCTAGGCAGCATGGGACCTTCATTTCTTGGGCAGAAATTACGAGATTGGTTTTGGAATTTGAGAATTGTATCTGCAGATACTGGAGAAAGCAGCTGAGCCATTTTTACAGCAAAAAAAGAGCAACCATACAAGAAATAGTTAGCAAAGTTCCAATCTTCAGGGCGCAAGTGATCAAAAACAGAGCAAAGGAGCTAAACTAAACTACTTTGTTTCTTGCGTTATAAGGTGGGGATCTAAAGGAAAATGGGATATATTTGTTTGGGCCTTCGGGGTTTGATTTGGAAGAAAAATTAAAATTTATGAGGAGAGAATAATTTAGAATAAGAAATGGAGGGATCTGAGGTGGCAAGATGAGAGCCATTAGTTTTGCAAAGAATCTAGAGGAACCTTGGAGATTAAAGGGCATACATGGTCTTGAAGGTCCTGTCTCATCCCAAAAAAAAATATTATGGAGTACGCAAATTAAAAATTTAATTGTCTTTTAAATTAGACAGTGATCCATATAAAGTATCTCCGCAAAATATTTATTGGAACCTTGGAGCTGAAGTTAAGGGGATAAGATCACCTCACAACAATTTTCTCACCCTTCTCCCTACAATACGACATGTCGCAGGGGTGGTGAGGCTAGACTCGGGTGACCTTCATCTAGCCTCACCACCTCTGTTGTCATATGCAATGTAAAAAAGGAGTAATGAAATTGTGGGTGAAATGATCCAAACCCGAATTTGATTGCTTGGAGTGCTGTCGTTGCTCATGTGGAAGCATGTACTAACGGAAGTTGGCACGCGCCTTCACGTGGATATATTTGCTTGCACGCTTCTTCCATTCATCAATCTTCTCCCGTCTTTTCATTTAAAAAGTTATTACTAACAGCTGATATAGAAATTTTTAGAGAAAGTATAGATAATTGATAGACAAAAGTTTTAGAATAAAAAGTTTATAAAATAGATTTGTTGTAAACAATCTATTATAATCGTAAATTGAAAATTCAAATAAAATTAATAATCTCTTCGCTTAAGATTCATTTTTTAAAACGTTTCAAAATGACAACAATTTTTACTTTCTAAAAGATATATTTTTAATATAGGTAAACTAACAATCATTTAACAATTAATTATATATACTATTTTACAACTTATTTTTGACATAGTCCATCCTCGATAATTTTTTTTTTAAAAAAAAAAGTCGTAGGCGCGAGAAGAATCAATACCATTTTTATAAACAAATAAACTAGTCGATAAATTTCATGTTTTTTTTTTCTCATATAGCTTCATGGAAAGCTCATCAGTATCTTTGAAGCCCCAATTCTGTCCTCCTTTTTCATATCATTGATAAAAGTATGAAGTTTATTCTCGAGTGGCAACAAATCGTGAATGAAGCATTAACTCAATAGTTAAAGTTAAAGTCCAAAACAAAAGATCTTGGGTTCAATCTTTACTTAAAGCAAATCTTTGTATATGTGACATGATGAAAAAAGTCATAACAAGTCAACCCTTAAAACACTAGAATAAAGTTCAAGTCTAAGCTATTTTGATATATCAAAAGGAAAAAAATATATACAGTTTTGGAAAATTCTTTTGGGAAGTAGGTCAAATACAATCAAAGTCTCAACCTTTGCAAGTCTGAAAATCAGATTGCACTAGTCTCAGAACTTTTGATGTTTAGTTGACTTATACTTGTCCAAAAGGGTTGAAACTTGTGCCAAATTAACCCTAGAACGTGTAAGTATGTTTCTGGAAATTTTCGTAATTTTTGAAAACCGTTTACTATTTTTACGGATGCGAACAAGAAGGATAAACAGTGCAGTAACTGAAACGTAAATGCAGAAAGTAAATGGCACCAAGAATTTTATACTGGTTCGGTTATAAACAACCTACTCCAGTCTTCAAGGAACACCTTCCTTGGTTCACACTAATCACACACACGCAGTACACCTTACCGCAGGGTTGATAGAGTTACACCTAACTCCAACCCTTTACAAACCTTGTATGACGAGTACAATTCACACGAACACCACCACCTCGCTAGAATGAAGATTGATCACACCTTGATCAATCTTTTACAAAGATGTATGAATGGTGGTTTTTCTCAAGCCTATTCAAGATTGAAAGAATATGAATACAATAGGCTTTTACAAGAAAAGAGAAAGAAAGAAAATGTAGGAGAAGAAGAGCTTGTCAATTTGATCTCTTTAGAATGCAATGCTTATTGTTTTGTTTGCTCTCTTCTCTTTCCTTTTAACTTGTGTAGGCCGTCCCCCATGTGTGCTATCCCCCTCTTGAAAATTATCTTTTAAGTCCTTGAGAGAGTGTAAGACATCATTGTGACAAGGCCTTGCTTACTTGGCATCTTCCTATTGGATCATCATTTAGTCTTCGCTTACTTGGCACCTCCTTATTGGCTCAATGTTGTCAACATGATGACATGGAAAAAAATCTGAGATTAACACTTTAAACATGTGCCAATATCAATCATAAAATTATTTCCATAATGCATAAGATTGTCACATAAATTGCAAGACAATATTTCTCCAAAAATGGGTAAGAAAATCGTCCATTATGATCATGCACATGCTGAAATTTCAGCATGTATATCATTCATCTTTTATTCAAATTATTGCCTATTTTGCATTGATTTAATCCAACAATTCAATCATCATTTAGTGTGCAATATTCTCATCTTTTATGGAATAAACATTAGACAATAATATGACCTAAATTTCGGCCATGCACACTCCTACACATGCTGAAATTTTCAGCATGTGTGATATTCAAATATATCACCACTTTAATTCCATAAAATATTTAAAACACTTCCAAATTGTCTTCTAATTAATCCACCTTAATCAAGACATAAAATATGAGTCATATTAATGAAAAAATCGGCCAGCACTAATTCTACATGCTGAAATTTTCAGCATGTGTTTCAAATGAGACAAAGTTTGAAACCTTACCTTTTGTAGCTTCTTTCTTTAAGTCACCAACTTTGTATGATTGATTCTTGACCAATCAATATGCCAAAAAGGCTCCACATATGCTCCATCTCAGCTGTAGGGGCGTGTATACATGTATATGCATGTGCTGAATTTCATTTTTGCTAACTTTGTAAAATAGTGCACATTTAATAATACACACATGTAATATTCCAATCAGCCCTTAATTTAATTTTCTAGAACACTTTAAGATGTATATCATATGTAAAAAGTGTCTAGATACATGTCACATGATGTACCAAAAACGTTCCATGTGTTATGTGCGTAGAAAACCGAATTTTCGATATTTATCGATTACCCGATTTTTCTCTAATTTAAATTCCAAGTTTTGCACATGTTATATATATTATGTTATACATAATATATATAATATATACTTTAAATCTCAGCACTTGGTTGGTTTAAAGTGGTACCATTAGCATGTGACAAAATTTAAACTTGGAATCTTCACATCTTGGCCTTAATGTGGGGTGATTTGTGTGTGCCAACATGGAAAGTATTTTTGGCTGAAAAAATCATGTATAGCACGAAATTTACATCAATTTTTGATGTATATGGGCTGGCCATTTATTTATGGCAAGTACGTGACACGTTGGCGAAGTTTCGGTATTCGCCCGATACGACAAATTTCGATTTAGAACCTTTTATCGTGTCGTATTTAATTTGTCATCACCATATCTTATATCATATGATATAAGACCTGAATATACTCATAAATATGAGTTAAGTATAGTGGTGTGACGTTAACGTACGTACGTAAAATATATAACGTGTCGGTAGTACGTTGGAATACATGTGTATGTGCCTTTTTCAAAAAATCTGAAAATATATGTAATATATATATATATGTATAGGCGTGTATATATATTAGTGAGGGGAGGAGGAGAAAACTTTCCTTCCTTAGCTATGTTGCCTTTGTGCCTTTTCCAAATGTGGCTTCCTTTAATGAACTACTTAGTTTAATAAACTAAGTACTTCACTTAATGAACTAGTTTAGTTCATTAATAGTGACACCTGAAAATAGTATAAACACAACAAATGTTTTCCATATGATGTAAGCTTTAACGCTTCATGGCTCGTTAGCACGGCAACATTATATATGGGCTAAATAAGGCAAGTAATAAGCAATATCATGCAAACGTTTGTTTATATCATGCACGTTTTATGTCATGCTCGTTTTTGTGCACATTTAAATCATGTATTTGAAAATCACTCAAACCCATTTTTCTCTACAATCTCCCCCTTTTGATGATTTTCAAAATAACCTACACACATGATTTAAATCCTATCGCTCCCCCTTCAATCATGCATAAATTCAAAAACCGCTCCCCCTTGATTTATGCAATCAGTATCTCTCTCCCCCTTAAATCATGCTATCTCTCCCCCTTTATTTTGGAAATTAAATCAAAAGATGCCTGTAAAGATGAAGAAAAAAATCATGCATTTTGAATAAGCTCAAAGGTGCGTTCTTAAGGGTTATTTATTCAACCCTTTGAAAATGTCCCTTTTGGTACCCAAATTTGGGTGACCTTTCTAGGTCTTCCAAAAGGTGAGAAAGGTGACGAGAGCGCAACATAATATATGTTAGGGGCAAATGCGTTTGGCCTTTGGCCAAGAATCCCATCATGCATATAGTATGGTTTCTGTTTTTGATATGCATTTCGGTTTGCATGCGCGGGACGTGATCTAGATACATTTTTGTGATATGAGTGTCTCGTATGAATCACTTGTTTCGTCTCATATCTATATGGCACATAATTATATTTTGCATGATGTGAAGAAGAAGCACGATGAGATGTCATAGGAAAAGGTCTATGCGTCTTCTTAGATGCCACATATGTCTTTGATACATCTATTTTCTTAGATGGAATGAATTTGGTTGGTTTATTTGGTGACTTACTTTTCTCAACGTATCCTAGTCCGGTTTTGTCACTATCATTCTTTTGTGAAGAAATGATGTGATCTAGCATGTTTCTTCCCGTGTCAAATTGTTTCACCTTTTTCTCTACATCCGCATTCCTTGATTTCAAGTTTGAAATCTCGGATTTCAATTTAGTGTTCTCGGATGTCAATGATGAAATTTCAGACTTTAATGAATTTATAATGCACGACGACTCTTCTTTTGAATCGTTTAATTGAGACATAAGATTTGTGTTAGAAGATTCTAACAATTTCTTGTCTTCAATTAACCGTTTCTTTTGTTTTGCAAGAGTTCTAGCAAACTTATGTAATTCAAGATATTCAACATATAAATCATCATAAGATAGTTCAGAATCCGAGTCAGAATCAGAATTTACCTCATTTTCAAATAGTGGAGGCATTTGACTTGACATACCTTCTTGCTCGGTTTTGTCGCTAGTGGTTGCCATCTCACTTAGATTGTTAGATCCTTTTGATGTGAGTGTTCCTGCTCTCTGATACCAATTGTAGGATCTGCAAGGCACCACTAGAAGGGGGGTTGAATAGATGGTGCGGAAAGTGTGCTTTTTAAAATTTCTTTAAACTTGAACAATTCAAGTTCTGAAAACAGATTCTGTTTTCAGGACCTGTTTAAAACGTTTTTAAAACCAGGTTAGAGGTCTCCAAAAATTATGAAATTTTGAGAGAACTTAGCCTCAGATGTTACGAGGGTCCCCTAAAAATTTCAAATAAAAACTCAACCTTTAACCCCTTCAAAAACCGTTGGTACTCAGATTGTGCAAATCTGCCAGAAACGGTAGATGGTTTTGAAAAATTAATTCCTATTTGTGTGAACGTCCAAATGCTCTAAAAATTTGACCAAAAACTCCTTATATATTATATTTAAATGGGTTGAAACAGTTTTGGAAAATTCTTTTGGAAAGTAGGTCAAATACAATCAAAGTCTCAACCTTTGCAAGTCTGAAAATCAGACTGCACTAGTCTCAGAACTTTTGATGTTTAGTTGACTTATACTTGTCCAAAAGGGTTGAAACTTATGCCAAATTAACCCTAGAACGTGTAAGTATGTTTCTGGAAATTTTCGTAATTTTTGAAAACCGTTTACTATTTTTACGGATGCGAACAAGAAGGATAAACAGTGCAGTAACTGAAACGTAAATGCAGAAAGTAAATGGCACCAAGAATTTTATACTGGTTCGGTTATAAACAACCTACTCCAGTCTTCAAGGAACACCTTCCTTGGTTCACACTAATCACACACACGCAGTACACCTTACCGCAGGGTTGATAGAGTTACACCTAACTCCAACCCTTTACAAACCTTGTATGACAAGTACAATTCACACGAACACCACCACCTCGCTAGAATGAAGATTGATCACACCTTGATCAATCTTTTACAAAGATGTATGAATGGTGGTTTTTCTCAAGCCTATTCAAGATTGAAAGAATATGAATACAATAGGCTTTTACAAGAAAAGAGAAAGAAAGAAAATGTAGGAGAAGAAGAGCTTGTCAATTTGATCTCTTTAGAATGCAATGCTTATTGTTTTGTTTGCTCTCTTCTCTTTCATTTTAACTTGTGTAGGCCGTCCCCCATGTGTGCTATCCCCCTCTTGAAAATTATCTTTTAAGTCCTTGAGAGAGTGTAAGACATCATTGTGACAAGGCCTTGCTTACTTGGCATCTTCCTATTGGATCATCATTTAGTCTTCGCTTACTCGGCACCTCCTTATTGGCTCAATGTTGTCAACATGATGACATGGAAAAAATCTGAGATTAACACTTTAAACATGTGCCAATATCAATCATAAAATTATTTCCATAATGCATAAGATTGTCACATAAATTGCAAGACAATATTTCTCCAAAAATGAGTAAGAAAATCGTCCATTATGATCATGCACATGCTGAAATTTCAGCATGTATATCATTCATCTTTTATTCAAATTATTGCCTATTTTGCATTGATTTAATCCAACAATTCAATCATCATTTAGTGTGCAATATTCTCATCTTTTATGGAATAAACATTAGACAATAATATGACCTAAATTTCGGCCATGCACACTCCTACACATGCTGAAATTTTCAGCATGTGTGATATTCAAATATATCACCACTTTAATTCCATAAAATATTTAAAACACTTCCAAATTGTCTTCTAATTAATCCACCTTAATCAAGACATAAAATATGAGTCATATTAATGAAAAAATCGGCCAGCACTAATTCTACATGCTGAAATTTTCAGCATGTGTTTCAAATGAGACAAAGTTTGAAACCTTACCTTTTGTAGCTTCTTTCTTTAAGTCACCAACTTTGTATGATTGATTCTTGACCAATCAATATGCCAACAAGGCTCCACATATGCTCCATCTCAGCTGTAGGGGCGTGTATACATGTATATGCATGTGTTGAATTTCATTTTTGCTAACTTTGTAAAATAGTGCACATTTAATAATACACACATGTAATATTCCAATCAGCCCTTAATTTAATTTTCTAGAACACTTTAAGATGTATATCATATGTAAAAAGTGTCTAGATACATGTCACATGATGTACCAAAAACGTTCCATGTGTTATGTGCGTAGAAAACCGAATTTTCGATATTTATCGATTACCCGATTTTTCTCTAATTTAAATTCCAAGTTTTGCACATGTTATATATATTATGTTATACATAATATATAATATATACTTTAAATCTCAGCACTTGGCTGGTTTAAAGTGGTACCATTAGCATGTGACAAAATTTAAACTTGGAATCTTCACATCTTGGCCTTAATGTGGGGTGATTTGTGTGTGCCAACATGGAAAGTATTTTTGGCTGAAAAAATCATGTATAGCACGAAATTTACATCAATTTTTGATGTATATGGGCTGGCCATTTATTTATGGCAAGTACGTGACACGTTGGCGAAGTTTCGGTATTCGCCCGATACGACAAATTTCGGTTTAGAACCTTTTATCGTGTCGTATTTAATTTGTCATCACCATATCTTATATCATATGATATAAGACCTGAATATACTCATAAATATGAGTTAAGTATAGTGGTGTGACGTTAACGTACGTACGTAAAATATATAACGTGTCGGTAGTACGTTGGAATACATGTGTATGTGCCTTTTTCAAAAAATCTGAAAATATATGTAATATATATATATGTATAGGCATGTATATATATTAGTGAGGAGAGGAGGAGAAAACTTTCCTTCCTTAGCTTTGTTGCCTTTGTGCCTTTTCCAAATGTGGCTTCCTTTAATGAACTACTTAGTTTAATAAACTAAGTACTTCACTTAATGAACTAGTTTAGTTCATTAATAGTGGCACCTGAAAATAGTATAAACACAACAAATGTTTGCCATATGATGTAAGCTTTAACGCTTCATGGCTCGTTAGCACGGCAACATTATATATGGGCTAAATAAGGCAAGTAATAAGCAATATCATGCACACGTTTGTTTATATCATGCACGCTTTATGTCATGCTCGTTTTTGTGCACATTTAAATCATGTATTTGAAAATCACTCAAACCCATTTTTCTCTACAAGCCTTGCTCTTTCGCTCTTCTTCCACTTGATTCTTGCTATTGGACAGCTACTGCTCACAAGTGCTGAGCTCTTTCTGGTATAATTCCAGTTCAGCCTGGGTCTTGTAGGACACTAACTCAATGTTAGCCACCACTTCTTTCAGCTCATCCACTTGGGAGTTGACAGTGACTAACTTGGTGTCAGAGTCTTCTTTCTCCTCACGAAGCTTAGAATTCTCTCCAGAAAGGGTAGACACCTCTGACTTCAGATTGTTCACTTCTGCCTCAAGCTCTTCCAACCTTGCGTTGTTGGGCCTCGCCACCTCTGCCAACTCGTCATAAGCATTTCTCAAGTTGGCATTGAGCTCAGAGAGTTGGACAAACTTTTTGCGCATCTCCTCAGCCCATCTGAGTATATTATATTCTTGAACCCGATACTGCAGCAATCAAACTAATTAGAAAGAGGTGTATAAGCAATCAAGCTGAAAAAGATAGAGATCGTCAGAAAAATTTACCATAGACATATTGCTCGCAAACGATCTTAGGGCTGTATCCCAGTACAGACTACCAAAAAATTTCCAATCTCTGGGCAGCACTGATACCTCAGTTACTTTCTTAGCTACGCTAGGATTGACGGCAGAGCCAGAAAAAGAGAACTCTATTGTTCTCTTACCTTGGGGGTTCGGATGGGAAGATTCTCCCTCCAGCACATTTCTTTCCTCTGAAGTTTCTCCCATAACTTCAGCAGGGGGAATAGCCTCGTAAGAAGCCAGCCCCGGATGAGGCACAACTTCTTCATCCTCGGCAACTGGAGGGGGAAGAGCTGGGAGTGAGGCATCAGATCCCCCAACCTCATCCACTGGCTGAGCTGCGATTTGATCAGGAAATTGAGATGCAGCTCGGATGAGGTCAGTGGAAGTACCAGCTGCAGTAAAAAACAAAGGTCAAGTGATTAAATGGAAACAGAGTATCACCTTAAGTTCAAACTAGCAAAAGATAGAGTTCTACCTGGAGCTTCAGCCTCAGCTGGAGTGGGTTCAGCAGGGATTACCTGCACCTCGGAAGAGGCCTTGGCAGAAGCCTGCTCCGAGGAGGAGTGCTTCTCTTCAGCTCTCTTCCTCTTCTTGGGAGCCACTTTGGGGACCATCTTCTTGATCTTAGCAATAGTTTCAGATACCATGACTCCTGCAGGATTCAACAAACAAATTGATCAAAATACAAAGGAAATATTAAGACAAATCAGAGATATTCAGAAAACCTGCCATATACCCTGAACTATTTTCAAAGCTGCTGGGATGAGGGGCCGAAAATTATGTTCGGTCCACATGTGTTCCGGGTCGGCAGCCCTTACAACCGGCATGTCCACCTTTTTTCAGTCTACGGCCATGGGCAAGTTTAATAATCTGGAGGCTTCATTGCAAGATTTCTCGCTTGGTCTCGTGTTATTTGCGTTGCCGGATTTCCAGTAGTTCCTTTCAGGTAATCCTATATTCTTTACAAAAAAGAAGCGACTCTTCCAATTCTTAGTGAAGGTGGGGATGTTTATGGCATGGTTGATTTCTCTATTTGGGTATCTCCTGCTAAAATAAAACCAACTGTCTTTGTGTTTGCACACAAACATACCCCTAAAAACTGGAAGGTAAAACTCTTTCTCAGCAGCTCTCAGGTAGAGCAGATAACTGAGGACACCCTTTAAGCCATTAAGCATTATCTGGGGCAGCCTAAGGTTGTAGAAATCCAGGATATGGAATAAGGGCGCTGGAATAGGGAGATTGAAATCGGATTTAAAGTACTCCTCATAGACTGCTTCATACCCTACGGGAGGGTCATAGGCAGTTTGATGTGGCAGAGGAAGAAGGGGGTCAAAGGTACTCCTATCAACATTATAATTTGACATAACTGGGAAAGCTCAGTGGTTTTCAAGGTGCACACTGAGCTCTGCACCATTGGAGATGGTGCACCTCTGTCAATGGACGTTGAGGACACCATGGACTCTGAGGCAACCATGGAAGGTTCGTTAGTACGACGCAACCTCCTCAAAGGGCGGTTGTCCTCACTAGACTCCGACCTTTCATGAACAGGGGAGTGACCCTCATCATTACCCTCAAGCTCAGCAGGGTAAGAATGGAAGGATCTGTTTTGAGAATCAGAGGAAGAAGAGACAACGAAAGCCATAAGAATGGAAGGAAAGCTTATAGAGATTTGAAGGCGGAGCACAGAAGGTTTGCCGGAGTTGGGTTGGAGGAAGACTGAGAACAAAGAAGAGAGACAGAGCAGCGTTGGCAGAGTAGAAGAGGAGGAAGAAGAAATAATGGGGGCAGGTACCCCTATTTAAAGGAAGGAAAATGAAAAGTTGCAACTTTTCAGTTAAAATTCAAAAAGGGGCGACGGTTCACTGCTTTCCCCCCTTTTTGGTTATCGCAATCGACGAAAGAGCACTTATGAGGTGCTTGGAAATTGGCGCTGACATTAAAAGTAGATAACGGCGCAATTATGAGGATAACTGCCCAATTAATGATAGACACGTCACCGCTTCACCGGAATAGATTTGTCCGCCCTCTCAGGTCAGCTCGGCCACACAAAATCTGGGCGCAAATGATAAACCAAAAATAATTATCTGTTAGTCAACAAAAGTCAACGGCAGAAAAATGTTCAAGGGATGAACTTCTGCAGTTCGGCCAGATTGCACCTCTGCTCGGCCATATTACACTTCAAGTTGACAAGGTACTGCTCCCCAAAACATCCACTTTTTTATCCGAGCATGTTCTAAGGTTTTCACCTCGGCATCAAGCTCCAGCCTCGGCTTTAGTTAGAAGGAGGTACTCCAAATCACTTCGGCCAGACAATCTTTCACTTCGGCTAGGGAGTCCAGCGCAATTGTAGAATCATCTGGCAGAGCCTGCACAAGGAAGCAGAAATCAGAGGTCTCGGGGGTATGACCCCGGGTAAAACTCTCCGACGCGCAAGTCAGTTTGGGCCATTCTCACTGAGATATGATTTTTGTATGAAAAGTTATGAAGATCTCACAGTTCTTGACTGGGAAAATTTTCGTGTGTCTGCTTTGGATGAGATAAAAAATGTTTTGATCCCCTTCCTTGGTGTCCGTTGTCTTGCTTTTGTTACTTTCCTTCTGTCCCTTGTCTCTGAAAGTCGATGGGACCTTTGCTTGGAGCAGTAAGACAATGATGCTGTAGGTATGTTGATGTGACTAGTAGGAAGTTCTTCCAGTTTGCGGATTCAATCAAGTTAACGACGTTTATTTTGGATCATCTCTGATCCTTGGTGAAGAACTGTCTTCATTAACTTGTACTACACGGAATAAGATACTACAGAAGGAAGGTTATGTCTATCCAGGAGTTTATTCATAGTTCATATAATTTATAAGCGGGTGAGAAATATTCAGATAGCTTGGTCGAGAAATGATGTAGCAGATAGCTCTTAGTAATTATTTTACACGTTGAATAGCTACAGATGATGTAGAATTTCTTTTTGTATAGTTTATACATACAATAAAATGACCCTCCTCGGTTAAAAAAAAAGGGAAACCGAGACAGAACTTCGAATTGAGTAGAGAGAGGGCAAGCCGTAATTGGAAAATGAGAGAAAATTAAGGGTATGGAAGTTCATGCCCCCCCCCCCCCCCCCGGTTATACGCTAAATCCGTTTCTGCTGGGTCTGTATCTATTTTTGGATAAAGAAGAAGTATTATGCAGAAGAAATAGGGACTCATCCTCTCATATGGGCGCTTGTTAGCAATTTTTTAGTTTAGAAGCACTCTTGTGTAAGGCATGTGAGGGCAGGTGTTGAAACTGTTAGTGTATGTGTCCTAGGCCATGATTTGGATATTTATGTTATGCATTTATTATTAATAAAAGAGGTTTTATTATCATTATTGTTGGTTAGTATGTTACACAATTTTGATATATGTCCCTGATTCATTATTGTTATGGAGATAAAATAATTAATAATCAGTATGAGTATTGATTTGATAATCATGAGATGATTATGTGTATGGTGATACGAATCAATCTCATAGATACTTGTTAGAGAACAGTGTATTGGATAGACCCATCATGAGATTGCTACATGGATTAGCGTCATAAGTAAATCTCATGATAGTCATGTTTTAATCCTTTGACTTGAGATTGTCATAGTTTCCAACATAAGGACTATTATATTTTGACATGATCAAACGTTATCCGTAACTGGATAATAATAAAGGTCATGATTGAATGTGATAGAAATTATGTAGAGGATATTGAACAATCAAGATAGAATTTGTCCCTCTCTTTTGAGAGAGATATCTTTGGGCCCCTCGATTAGTGAGACTGTGAAATGCATGGCCGTGCTCAAATGAATCGATAGTGTGATCAATATCATTTGTTTTATCAGTCTACTTAGCGATCGAGTAATCATATGTTTGAACTATATAAGTATGACGCTGACCATAACTTATGTTCAAACTAGATATCGTGTGACAAAGGGATTAATGCATGTACTATTATTAGGTTAGTTGGACTTTACTCGTATTAATTGGGTAGTTGTAATGTCTTGCTAGAGGCCAATTACGACTTGTTGGTTTAATAGAGATTTAATCAACTGCCAATTAATATGGGCCTATCGGGTCACACACAAGAATGCGTAAGGCTGAGATTAATAATATTAATAATATTAATATTGGATATTAATTATTATTATTATTATTATCGTTTTAATATTAATAATATTAATATTGGATATTAATTATTATTAATATTATTATTTTCGTTTTTGTGGTTATATTTATATAGATATATATATATATATATACTATCAGATAATAATGAAAGAATCCATATCTGATATGGATTTTGAATATCCTGACAGAATCCATATCTGATATGGATTTTGATTGGCATCAACGAAACCGATTAGGACTCGGTTTTTAATATCCATAAATGCGTATATATATATATATATCTATGTATCTCGTACATAGAGACATACGAAATACACACGAAAACAACAGAAACCCTAGAATCGTTTTTGTGAAAAACGAGTTCTTCAGCCGCGCCGTTTGAAGAGCTAGCACTCCGGGCGGAAGCATTCGTGTGGATACCGACAGAGGGTGTTCGTGATTTCGCACCTCTTCCATCTGCAGACTTCGAATCTACGGAGGTAGTTTTTTTGATTTCTTTTGTCGAATTAAACGAACAACATGGATCCTTGGTAGGAAATCGGAGATCAAGTTTTGTTTTCCGCTGCGCGTTTGGCAGTGATCTCGGTTGATTTCCTAACAGAAACAACTAATACAGTTGATGTTTTGTGATTTTAAGGTCACAGGCTTGAGCCGCGGAAACAGCCTCTTACACAAAGTGTAAGATAAGACTGTGTACATCATATTGCGAAACGATCCGACTTCTTTTTGGACTATGCACAAACGGAGAAAACAAGTACATCGGAAATCACTTGTCTAAGACATGTGTGAAGTCTAAACATGTGGAGGTGGATCGATATTTTATATAAAAAATCGAGAATGACACAATTGAACCTCCATTTCAGATCGGAGGGTCAGTGGCAGACATTGGTACGAAAGCTGTCACATGGTAAATTTTCACTGGAGTAAGTTAATCGTCAGCGATCCCGCTGCTTAACCTGAAGAGAAGTGATAGAAGAGTACGTAATATATCGTCATAATGAAAGAGACCATCAGGGATCCTAATTAGAGTAGAATGAGCATCATATTTTTGTAGTTGATTATGTAAATTTTTACCATATTTAGCTTACCAATGTACTATATTATGTCTATATATGTATACACAAAATATAAATGAAAAGAATTCAATTTCTTTCACAAAACTCTTATTCAAACATGGGAGACGAACCATGGTTTTGGAACATCTAAACCAAGTCAAGATCAAGAGCTTGCCCATCACTAGAACAACTTGATTCGAAAGAGCCAAGGGATTACAAGTCCAAGTGCTACAAATGCAAGTAGCAAGTTACAGCAAGACTGCCTGCAAATACGTGAAGTATTTCCTCTTTCAGAAGCATATAGATTGGCTTCCATTGGCCTAGCATCTTCAAAATCCACAATCCAAATCCTGGTAGGGTTCTTCGTCATTCTAGCATTCTTCGCCATCGCTCCGCATATTTCACACGCTCTGCAAGAGATTGTGAAAAAAGTTTACGCCGGAGTTTCGTAAATGATGTAAAAATAGAAATTAAATGCATTGTAGAACTGCTGTAAATGGTAGTTCTGGGTTTCTGGCTATAAGCTTGGATGCCATTTACATAGTTCAATGTCTTCCATTTAGATGGTTGAAGGACACATCTTTTTGACTTTGACATATTATGGAATAAAACAAAATGACTCATCATTATGGGTCATCGGGAAACAACCTCTGTGTGTTTCTTACACATAGGCATAGTTGTGTACATCTGACTCTCTCGTACCTCGTTATAGACAGGAGCCTCTAATATAATGGGATAATATTGTTGTTGTAATGTGTGACAGTGGCATTTGATTTGTTATGATATTATATATAGTTTTGCTGTACTCTTTCCATATTAAATTAAGTGTCACAATGCACGCCCAAATATAGCGCAGCATAAACCCTGTGATACATTTGCATAGTAAACCCTCTGTTAGACGAGGAGAATTAATCATATTATACATGGAAAGAATAAACTAATAAGTATGAGAAGAATAAAACCTATTAGACATGAAAATAACAAATCATGGATAAACTAAACCAATGGAAAGATTAAACTCGATAATATACAACAACAACAATACACATTGCCTTAGAGGCTCCCGATTATGACGGAGTATGGGGGTCGGATGTACGCAACTATACCCATGTGTTAGAAACACATAGAGATTGTTTTGCGATGACCCATAATGATGCGTCAAGCTATGTCGATCAACTACTACTTCGCAATATAAGAAACGCAGCCAATTTTAGTGAGTCATTTTGCTTTATTCTATCATATTCCAAAGTCAATGAAATGTGTGTCTTTTACTTCGTTGGAAACTCGATAATAAAAGAGAAGAAAAAGCCTTATGCACTTGAAAATAACAAATCATGGAAAAAAATAAACCACTACTTTATAGGAAGATGTATTTTTTTTTTCAATTTTTGCTGTTTCTACCAGACAATAATGTTTCTCATGGTGCATGAATCCTGATTGCAATGCTTGATTTTGGAGCAGTTGGATGTTTGGTAATTTGAAAATATTTAAAAGGGCGTTTCTAGTGTATTAGGTTTTTGTATTTGTACAAGGTCTGAGGAGGGGCTACGCAGCCTTATCTTACACTTTGTGTAAGAGGTTGTTTTTGCGGCTCGGACCCGTAACCTCAAGGTCACAAGACAGCAACCTTACCAGTTGCTCCAAGGTCCGTCCTCCTAATTGAAAATATTTAAAAGATTTATATATGGGGTTATACTTTAAAATAAGTTATTTTGCTTGTTAAAATAAACATAAAATGTTTAAGGTTCCTTAAAAGATTTTATAAACCTGTTCAGATCTTTCAAGAGAATCTATTTTACTAAATGGACAAACATTATAATGAATAAAAGTTGATGTGTTTCTTTAGTAAGTGGTTACACTATCTAAAAATATAAAAAGCTACATTTCATTATTACTTTTGGGTTTAAAAAACTGATACAAATGGTTTTATTGGACATTATTTTTTTACCTGCCAATATTATGTTATCAATGTCAGATTCAAACCAATCATTGTTCAATTGGTTTTACTTTCATTAATAACGTCTGTTTAACTCTCAAATTGCTGAATGCATTTCATATTCAACTATAATTGCTCAACAGTGGCTTTTCTCGGTTGATTTCATACTAGTAAAAGTAGAGCTGCAATTTTCCTGGAAAGAGAGGGATAGAAAAACCTTAAACCCGTTTCCTTATATATTGTATAGACCGAAGCCTATAAGTCAATAAGGTAATGTTGTTGTTACTCATCATAAGTGTCTGTATATATCTTGTTAATATATAACTCTGCGAAACTTGCATGTTCAATTTGTAAAGAATTACAGGTACATTCTCATATATTTGGCGACCAATATCGACTAAGTGGCATGTTAGAAAGTCACTGATCTAAATCGGTAAGTAGTTTTATCTAAAAAGAGAACGTAAATGAAATTACAAACTAAAATAAAATAAAAACATGGATCGAAAGTGAGGATGAAAAAATTTACGAGAGGAGATGGGAAATATTGGAGACATTTGATGTACTAAAATGATATAATACCACTACTACATCCACAAGGATTCTATATTCATCTTTGCAATAATTTTTTTTATTATTTATATTTACAAGTTTACTGAATACAATAACCAGTACTCAAACATGTTTATCAAAAGAATTAGAACTGCTTGAACAATTAGTAAGGTTGTTAATTTGTGATCTTAAGTTTACGGGTTCAAGCCGCAGAAACAGCCTCTTACACAGAAGCGTAAGGTAAGGTTGCGTACATCAGATCGCGAAGCGATCCAATCCCATCTCGGACCCTACGTAAATGCGGAAACCTAACGCACCGGAAATGCCTTTTAAAGACCAATTGAGATATGTAAAAGAATCTTTTCATTTCTAATGGAGTCGAAAACACATTTTTTCTTGACTTTGGAATATGATGTAATAAAGCAGAATGACTCACTAAATTGGTTGCGCTTCTTATATTGTGAAGTAGCAGTTGATCGGAATAGCTTGACGCAATTTTCATTATAGGTCATTTGGAAACAACCTATGTTTCTAACACATAGGTATGGTTGCTGACATCCGCCTTCATATCCCATCGTAGACGTAAGCCTATTAGGCTATGTGGCAATGATTTTTTTTTGTTGTTGAGAGATGTAAAATAAAATAAAATAAACTAGAAAGAACAATACCTATTTCCCCTCTCGTTGAACCAGGTTTCGGCACAATAACGGTGTGCCATTCCAAGTTCACCTTTGCAATGACATCCAAGTTGAATCAACTCAGAACCTCCAGCTAATAAACAAGGCTCTGAACAACTCAAATGGCATATTCTGCATATTATTTCCTCTCTCAAACCCTCGCAATCACTATCAACATCCATCCCCATTTCCCCTCTTCCTCTTTCTTCATCTCCTTCCTTTGCATCATTCGAGGTGCCCACATTACTCTCACAAGTTCTTGAACTGCTACATTCTTCTTGTTCTCTAATCGCTTCTTCAATAATGTCGCGTATTTTGCTCGTCGCATTTGCTTCGTCTTTTTTGTGCTCTATCACTTCAGATACTTCGCTTTCCATTATATCATACAAAAATAAACGTGACAATGAATTGCCAATCTGGGCCGACACGTAAATTCTTTTTATAATATATATGAAATTTGTTTAGATGATACTAAGTGCATCTATTCAGAGTTATGTTACAAGAAGTTTGAACTTAGAATATGCTGAAACGAAGGCCTAAAAGAAGGAAAATAGGAGAGGTTGGTGAAGGACTAAATGAATGACGTGCAAGAAAGTTTAAGAATGGTAGCAAGTGTGATATTTTGGTTTAACATGCTTTGCTTGGCATCTTGGCTTTGTGCAAACACACGCTACGTTGGACGACGTAGTTATTGTAATACATAAACTGTCCAAAAGACCATTTTAAGTATGTCTATGTTATTCTTTTCCTCTTATTTATTTAAAGAACTCTTTAGTAGATGAAAGAGGAATAAATACTTTTTAATATGAAATGAAAGAAGTCTGTGGAAAAATTAAATCGTGTTCTACAATATTCACTCGAACAACAAAGCGACAGTTAAGTAGTGGAGAAATGTAATTATAATTGAAAGCTTGAAGTTTATGTTAGAAAAAGCATATCAAAGTTCTTTAAAAAGTGTTCCAAATGTATATAAAACATGTAAGAAGATTGATTAGAAAAATCGACTCAAACTTAGATTTGATGGGTGGGACGATACTCTGAATCTTAATTCTGAGGTGACCAAAAGTTTGATAATGAACTACGAGTTCAGTCTCTGAGTTCGGTCCAGTTCTAAAGTTTCTGTCTAGTGACCGGACGCTTCACCGAACTCTTGGTTCAGAGTTCCATGATGAATTTGAGCCACAACATTCAAAATTTTCAAATCCAGCGTTCGGTAACATTGTCCAAACATTCGGTAACTTCAGACATCAAAATTTTTCTGATGTTTGTTGATGAATGAAACGGTGCAGTGATGTGTATTTTCTTAACCTCTAGCTAGCAAGTGCACTAGGTACAATTGTAGAGTAGCAGGCAAGATGGTTGTCGATCCCATGAGGACTAGTTTTTAAGTACCAAAATTATATTTTTTCCTCAATTTAAACCTTTCAAGAATTGGAATAAAATAAAAACGAAAATTAAAATTAAAATAATAAACATCGCAATTGTACCACACACGACACAATTAACCCGAGACTTACTTTTTCTTAAAGAAATCTTGACTAGTTATGCTCTGGTTGAATTTTCTTTTCTATAGGTCTAGCACTTTTTCTATATAATGAACATGCATATTAAATTCGTTTCCAATTGCTAAGGATGAAATTCTCAATTTTAGCTGCTGTCCAATCCCTTGGCGTAGAAACCTAACTCGGTGTGACGAACTCTGTATCCCTACGCAAGTTTTAATCCATCGAGTCGCATTCAATTTTCTTAGAATTTTCTAATCATCCACCCATAGAAACCGATTATATCCCTAGTCAGTTTACTATAGGTTCGTTGTTGACACGGTCATAAATAAATGCTTCACCTCCCGATTCTTCAAATTTAATTACTTGTTCTATCAACGGGTAGCGAATCTACTGACGCAATAAACACACAAACAAAAATTAGCAGTTAGAAAAATAATGAACATTTAAATGAGATAAAAATGCACATATTATAGCAAAGAAAACTCAACTATCGCGATAACCAGTCAAGAAAATAAACCACGTTGGCTTCTGAAAGAATATATAAATGCATGCCAAATAGAAAGAAAAAACGCAGATTAAATTTCACCCAATCAGCTTCATAAATCACGCTCTGCTGGCCTTGCTTGACAGTTGGCGGCCGCCAGTTGGTGTGGACCGTTGATTGTTCATAGATGTGCTACAGTGAAAAGCTGCTGACTTGCCTCAGCTTCGGAATCCGTGCATGCAAATGGTGATATGGAGACAAAAAGTTTTGACTCTTGTGGCTACACTCTTTTTTACCTTTTGTGATGAGGTCCATAACCCTCATCCATGCCAAGATAATAAGAATGTACATAATGTTACAAAAATACAAGATCAAGGACCCTTAACAAGAAGTAAAACTAAGAAACTAATGCATGAAGTGCGGGTCTTCCTATTTAAACATGTGCAAGATGAACTAAGGGAACTTATACATTGGGTTCACCTTATTGAACCTACAACATGATTTATAAGAAATTTTAGAACCATTGTAAAATATCATTAGTATAGAATGTGTTCTTTATTTTGTTTTTTTAAATGTTTATGTTGTATTAGTTTAGGCCCATCTCGGATTGTGAGTTTCTGCAGGACCCGTTTTGGTAGAATTGACGTATCTCTCCAACCACAAGGCCCAATTAGGATTTGCAAGATGAATTGGAAAGAAAAGACAAAACTCTACAACTTTCATGTTTCGTACTTTTCCAAAATTGGTCGTCTTGGAAGCCAAAAAGAACATGCAAATGGAAGTACTGTTTCTACCGAATTCTATGACATACCTTCAGTACTTTGGATGTATCTCCTCAATGGTTTGGCTAAATGCAACGAACTTTATATGCTTATTTTCTACACTCAATTGTTTACAATTCTCTAAGAAAGAGCAAGGCCTAGTTCGGATTGGAAGATATCCAAAAATCAGTCACCATCCAGAAAAGATTTCAAGTTGAAGACAAATCCTTAAAGTCTTCTATGAATAGTACTTGAGGGACCTACTTTGAAAATCATCATTCAAAACTTGCAAGACTAGTTTTTATGGAGCCTACAAGAATAGTTTTTAGAAGTGTGTAGTCTTTTTAATCATTATTTCAATTTGTAAGATAGTTTGTTGTCTTGTGATGTTTTTGCCTATAAAAGGCACATAAGAGAAGCATTGTAATCTCACACCTTCAATGAAAATTTCTTCTTCTTCAAGAGTAATTCTTGTGTGTTTTCTTGGTTCATATTCAAAATCAAGGATAGAATCTTTCAAGACTTGAAAATCCTTGTGAGAGTTGTCCGATTCCGGGGAGGGAAACATCCAAGAGGGAGGTATCTTGCTTGGGTTATGTGAAACACATTGGAGGACTTATGTTCAAAAGGTTTTCTTCAACTTATTTGGAAGAAAGGTGAAGCTATCTTCATTGTGCCTAAACTATATTTGGAGGAGGAGCTTTAAAGTTAAAGAAAGGTTCATTCTTGCACGTATCAAAGTGGTATCAGAGCGAAGGTATTTCTTTAACTCAACTTATCATTTCTTTGTGTCAATTTTTCTTTTCTTTCGTTCTTCTTTTCATCCACCATTCAACCATTTTTTTAGAAGGTTGAATTCTATTTGGTTTAGTGTCTTTTTCTTGTTTTGAATTGTATAATTCAGAAACAAAAAGAAACCAAAACCAAAACAGTTTATCTGTGTGTTTTCTAATTCATTGTTTTTGTCTATTAAATTCACTTCTTTTTCTGTTACATCTTGGTTTCTTTGTTGTCCATCATTCGAAAAAAAAGTGTCCTCTTGTTGTTTATCAAGTTTCTTTGTTTCTTCCGGTTCAACAAGCAAAAAACTCAATCAAATCGACATACAAGCTTACCGTATCATTTGGTGATATAAGGTTGGATTGGACTTTGAAAAATTACCGTAACACTAGACCTACATGAAATTGGTTATATAAAGTTGGATTGGACTCTAGACAATTATCGTAACACTGGAGCTACATGAAATTGGTGATATAAGGTCAGATTGGACTCTGAGAAATTACCGTAACGCTGGACCTACATGAAATTGGAAAAGGACTAAGTACAAACATATCATAAAACACTTAAAGATTATTTCTTTGTCATGGTTCATGGTTTGTTTACTTCATTTGGTTGGATTTCAATTTTTTTTTATGTTTAGACACTTTCTTGGACTTTAAGTTCTTTGTTTAGAAGCTTTTCCGCATTACTGATATTCAGTCCACTGCTTATATATCTACCTTAGTCTATCTTAAATTCTTGTTGCTATCGAAGCTCTTATCTTGTTTTAGATTTTGTGTTTGTTTAGTTGTATTGTGTGGTGAGCTTAGTTGCATTTTCTTGTGTTCAATATCTGATTTGGCAGCCTCGACAAGAAAGAAAATCAATTTGTTCAGCTTGAACAACTTGACAGCCTACTACACACAAAACATCAATATTTCCATCCAAAACAAACACAGAAAGCCTTATCAATCAGTATTACCAAGATATATACACTTTGATTAGCTTAGAACAAAAAAAAAGAGAAGCTTATTTCAAATAAAAGTTTGCACGAAATAATCGAAAGCGCAAAAAAAAAGCAAAAGAACTGGTCTTGTTTACTTCATAAACCCAAAGTACCCATTTGTTTTCACTTTTGAACACTTGAGTGCTTCTACTTCATTCATACTTGCATCTAGCTTGCATAAAACCTAATATTAAGTTAAGGATTGCCCAGGGCAACCTCTTAGCATTTCTTTGGCTCAGCCTATTACATCAAATTTGGTTTCAATTCTCTTTGAATCTTAGTACAGTCCAAGTTTGTTGTTCATAACATTGGAATTGTGAGTGAATTGGTGGGAGACTTGTGAAGAACGTTTACTTTACATGATTGAAGTTATCGGAATTGATACTCACTTGAAAAGTTTGCTTTGAATTATTCTAGCCTCAGATTCTTCAAGGAGACACAAGATTGTGTGAACTACAAAAAGAGAGACAAAAGAACAAACACTTGTTTTCTGTTTTCCACTAACATAATCAAGTTTCTTTTGTCTTTATATTAGTTTTCTTTTTTTTCTTTGTTTTTCTTGTTCAATTTTAGGTAATTGTACCATGGATAAGACACCTGAGAGTACCATGGGCCTTAACAAAGAAGAAGAAAGATTGCCCACAAACGTGGATGATTTAGCACAACTAATGCAAAAGATGTTGTGAGAAATGAAATTGATGAGTAGCCGTGTAGAGGGCCTAGAAAAACAGTCACAATCTCATCCAGAAAATCCTTTACTTGAAGGACAAACATCACATGTACTGGAACATAAGCTTGAAAGTCGTGGGTCTTTTTCTTCGAAAAGAGGAAGAGGCAGAGGCAAAGGAAGAGGGCTTAATAGGGATTACATACCTGTGAGGACCTTTGACGAAAGAGATGAAGAACCAAACCAAAGGTTTGATGACTATAACATTGAGGAGGAGTACAACCAGTTCCGAAACCGTGGGAATCAAAAGAATAACCCACAAGAAGATGAATTCATCAAACAAAAGTGAACATCCCCACATTCCATGGAAAGAGTGATGCTGAGGCATATTTTGAATAGGAGAAAAAGGTAGATCTCATATACTCTTGTACTAATTATACTGATTTGACTAAAGTGCGCTATGCAGCTATAGAGTTTGCAGATTATGCCTTAATTTGTTGGGATCAACTACACAACGCAAGGAGAAGAACCAGACAAGCACCAATCTCTACTTGGGAAGAAATGAAAATTGAGATGAGAAAAAAATTCATTCTTTCAGACTATGAAAGAACCATCTACCAAAACTTGCAAAAACTCACTCAAGGAAGCCGTAGTGTAGATGAGTATTTCAAAGAGTTAGAGATCTTATTGATAAGAGCTAACATTGAAGAACCAGAGGAAGCTACCATGGCTAGATTTCTAGCTGGATTGAACAAGGAAATTGCAAACAGAGTTGAACTTGCCACATATATTGATATGATTTCCATGGTTCATAAAGCTGAAAAGATTGAGAGTCAACTCAAGGTAAAACCCTTTACATCTAGTTTATCTTTTCAAGCTAATTCTTCATTCTATCCATGAATGTCGTCTAGGACAAATCAAAGCACAAGTTTTCGGCCAACTGCACCTCAAGGCCGTGGGTTCCAAGGCAAGACTCAACCAAATCAAAGACCATCTCAACCACCTCAACAAAACTTGGATAAAGGGAAAAACAAGGTTGAAAGTAACATTTCTAATTCCACTACTAGATTTAGAGACATTAAATGCTTTAAATGTTTAGGTAAAGGTCATTTTGCAAATCAATGTCCCAACCCTAAATGTATCATGTTGATTGAAGAGTCTAATGAATATTATTCTGATGATGAGGAAGTGGAACATGTTACTGTTGAGGAAAATCATGATGAAAATGAGGGGAGTGTGAGTGAGGATGAAGAGCTTGCATCAAAAGAATTCTTGGTTGTTAGAAGAGCTCTTAATGCATATGTGAAGATTGATGAGCAAGATCAACACAGAGACAACATTTTTCATATCCATTGCATGGTTAAAGGAAAAGTTTGTACTTTGATTATTGACTCTGGATCCTGTACTAATGTGGCAAGTGTTGAACTCGTTAGAAAACTTGATTTGCCATTACTTAACCACCCGCACCCTTATAAACTATCTTGGTTGAATGATTGTGGAGAAGTGAGTGTTAGCAAACAAGTTTTGATCTCATTGTCTATTGGTGGGTATAAAGATGATATCTTATGTGATGTAGCTCCTATGCATGCAAGTCATATCCTTTTAGGTAGACCATGGCAGTTTGATAAGAAAGTTACTTATGATGGATACTTGAATAGGTATTCATTCAGGTTTAATAATAAATTGTTTAAGCTACATGCATTACCCCACACAAGTTATTTGAAGATCAAAAGAGAATGTGTACGAACAGGAACGATCCTAAGGAGAAAGATGCAGAAAAGAAATTTCTGGAGTGTATTAAGAGTGAAAGAAAGAAAAATGAGTCTAAAGGCAAAGAGATAGAAAACATCGATGAAGACAAATCTCAAAAGAAATTTGCTTTCTTTGCCAAACCAAGTGAAGTCTCACATGCCATAAACTCAAAGAAAAATGTCTATGTTTTGATGTTTAAGGAGTCTCTGTTTTCTATGAGTCACTTACCCTCCACTTTGCCCAGTGGAGTTGTATCTTTGCTTGATGAGTTTTCAGGGTTGTTTCCTGAAGAAGAACCTTCTGTTTTGCCGCCTTTAAGAGGAATCAAACACCAAATAGACTTCATACCTGGTGTTGTCCTGCCTAATAGGCCAGCCTACAGAGCAAACCCTGCTGAAACGAAGGAAATTCAACGCCAAGTAGAAGAACTCTTGGCCAAAGGAACGGTGAGGGAAAGAATGAGTCCTTATGTTGTTCCTATGGTCGTTGTACCAAAGAAAGATGGTACATGGAGGATGTGTTGAGAAATATGTTTGGATAATTTTCAAAGTCATGATTTTAAGTATTCACCACTTAAAATCATGACTTTGAAAATTATCCAAACATATTTCTCAACATTCTCCCCCTTTTGGATGATTTTCAAAATAACCTAACATGATTTTAATGTCACAACTTATAATTAAAAATTTAACCACATGTTTTCAACTTTTAAATAGTATGCTGCTCCTCCTCAACTCATACTCTCCCCCTTAACCCATGCTCTTGTAGGACCTCAAGCGCTACCATCTCTCCCAAAACCAATTGGTGACAGGAGATGCGCATACCCTAGCCTTATAGTGCATTCAGCACACAAGCGCCCACGGCATTCGACTGTGACTTGGCCCACATGGCCTACGCCCACTGGCCTACGCCACAGGACAATTGCTGCACCTAATAGGATGTGTACTGATTGTAGAGTCATCAACAAGATAACTGTAAAATACAGGTATCCTATTCCGAGACTTGATGATATGCTTGATGAATTGCACGGTGCTTAGTATTTTACCAAGATTGATCTTAAAAGTGGTTACTTTCAAGTACGCATTAAAGAAGGTGGTGAATGGAAAACTGCATTTAAGACTAAGTTTGGATTGTATGAGTGGTTAGTCATCCCATTTGGCTTAACTAATGCGCCTAGTACTTTCATGAGATTAATGAATGAAGTCTTACGTACATTCATTGGAAAATTTGTTGTTGTGTACTTTGACGATATCTTGATTTACTCTAAGACTTTGCATGAACACATATGCCACCTAAGAAGCGTTTTTTGAATCATTGAAGAAAGAACAATTATATGCAAATTTCAAGAAATGTTTTTTTTGTATGGAAAAAGTTGTGCTTCTAGGATTTGTGGTTAGTGCAAATGGAATTGAAATGGACCAAGATAAAGTGAAATCAATTTTAGAATGGCCAATTCCCACAACTGTTGGAGAGGTGAGAAGCTTTCATGGGTTGTCTAGTTTCTATAGAAGATTTGTTAAGGACTTTTCCACTATTGTTGCACCTTTGAATGAGATGGTTAAAAAAGACGTAGGATTTCAGTGGGGAGAATCACAAAAAAAAAGCCTTTGATGAACTTAAAACAAGGTTAACTTCTGCACCTATTCTAAGACTACCTAGCTTTGATGAAACATTTGAAATTGAATGTATAGTGGTTTTGGTATAGGAGCTATATTATCTCAATCTAAACAACCGATTGCTTATTTTAGTGAAAAGCTTAAGGGAGCATAATTGAATTATTCAACCTATGATAAAGAGTTGTATGCACTGGTTAGATCATTGCAGACTTGGCAACATTATTTGCAACATAAGGAGTTTGTGGTTCATACTGATCATGAAAGTCTTAAGTTCCTTAAAAACCAAGGAAAGTTAAACAAGAGGTATGCAAAATGGGTTGAATTCATTGAACAATTTCCTTATGTGATAAAATATAAGCAAGGAAAACATAACATTGTAGCTGATGCATTATCTAGGAGATATTCTTTGATTACTACATTGTCATCTCATTTGCTCGGATTTGAGTGTATCAATGGATTGTATACATCTGATCCTGACTTTCAGTCAATATTTGATACATTTGCTGATTCTCCATTTGGTAAGTATTATTTACATGATGGATATTTGTTTAAAGAAAGAAAATTGTGCATACCTAAGTGTTCTGTTAGAGAGATACTTGTCAAAGAAGTACATGGTGGAGGTTTAATGGGCCACTTTGGCATCTTTAAGACATTAGAAATGTTAAAGGAACATTTCTTTTGGCCCCATATGAGAGTTGATGTAGAGAATGTTTGTGGAAGTTGTATAACTTGCAAGAAAGCTAAATCTACATCACATCAACATGGTTTGTACACCCCATTACTTGTCCCTATGTCACCCAGGATTGATATATCTATGGACTTTGTCTTGGGATTACCTAGATTAAAAAATGGAAGTGATAGTGTGTTTGTCGTCGTTGACAGATTTTCTAAAATTGCACACTTCATAGCTTGTAAAAAGGTTGATGATGCATCTCACGTTGCAAACTTGTTCTTTCAGGAAGTTGTACGTCTACATGGCATACCTAGAACCATTGTTAGTGATAGAGATGCTAAGTTCTTAAGTCACTTTTGGCGTGTGTTGTGGGGTAAACTTGGAACAAAACTCTTATTTTCTACTACTGCTCACCCCCAAACAAATGGTCAAACTGAAGTTGTGAATAGAACTTTGTCTCAATTATTGTGTGCTATAATTCAGGAGAACCTTAAGAATTGGAAACATTGCTTGCCATATATTGAATTTGCTTATAATAGAAGTGTTCACAGTGGCACCACTCATTCACCGTTTGAAGTTGTATATGGTTTCAATCCTTTGTCTATACTTGATATTGTGCCTATTCCTGTTCATGAACGTGCAAGTATTGATGATAAGAATAACGCTGAACTGATTAAGAAATTGCATGCTAAGGTTAAGCTACAACTTCAAAAGAAAAACAAACATTATGCAAAACAAGCTAACAAAGGACGCAAGGAGGTTTTATTTGAACCAGGTGATCTTGTTTGCTTGTATTTAAGGAAAGAAAGGTTTCCTAGAGAAAGGAAATCTAAACTCATGCCAAGAGGAGATGGCCCTTTCAAAGTACTTCAAAAGGCTGGAGATAATGCGTACATTCTTAACCTTCCAGAGAGTAAGTATGGTTCAATTTTTCATACTTTTAACGTTGCTGATCTTACTCCTTTTGGTGATGATTTAGATTCGAGGTCGAATCCTTTTGAAGAGGGGAGAATGATGAGGTCCATAACCCTCATCCATACCAAGATAATGAGAATGCACATAATTTTACAAAAATGCAAGATCAATGATCTTTAACAAGAAGTAAAACTAAAAAACTAATGCATAAAGTGGGGGCCTTCCTATTTAAACATGTGCAAGATGAACCAAGGGAACTTATACATTGGGTTCATCTTATTGAACCTACAACATGATTTATAAGAAATTTTAGAACCATTGTAAAATATCATTAGTATAGAATGTATTCTTTATTTTGTTTTTTTAAATGTTTATGTTGTATTAGTTTAGGTCCATCTCGGATTGTGAGTTTCTGCAGGACCCGTTTTGGTAGAATTAATGTATCTCTCCAACCACAAGGCCAAATTAGGATTTCCAATATGCATTGGAAAGCTAAGACAAATATCTACAACATTCATGTTTTGTACTTTTCCCAAATCGTCATCTTGGCAGCCAAACAGAGCATGCAAATGGAAGTACTATTTCTACCAAATTCTGTGACATACCTTCAGTAATTTGGATGTATCTCCTTAATGGTTGGGCTAAATGCAAAGAACTTTATATGCTTATTGTCTACACTCAATTGGTTACAATACTCTAAGAAAGAGCAAGGCCTAGTTTCGATGGAAGATGTCCAAAAATTAGTCAAAAACCAGAAAAGATTTCAAGTTGAAGACAAATCCTTAAAGTCTTCCATGAATAGTACTTGAGGGACCTACTTTGAAAATCATCATTCAAGACTTGCAAGACTAGTTTTTATGGAGTCTACATGAATAGTTTTTAGAAGTGTGTAGTCTTTTCAATCATTATTTCAATTTGTAAGATAGTTTGTTGTATTGTGATATTTTTGCCCATAAAAGGCACATAAGAGAAGCATTGTAATCCCACACCTTCAATGAAAATTTCTTCTTCTTCAAGAGTAATTCTTGTGTGTTTTCTTGGTTCATATTCAAAATCAAGGATAGAATCTTTCAAGGCTTGAACATCCTTGTGAGAGTTATCCGATTCCGGAGAGGGAAACATCCAAGAGGGAGATATCTTGCTTGGGTTATGTGAAACTCATTGGAGGACTTATGTTCAAAAGGTTTTCTTCAACTTATTTGGAAGCAAGGTGAAGCTATCTTCATTGTGCCTAAACCATATTTGGAGGAGGAGCTTTAGAGTTAAAGAAAGGTCCATTCTTACACGTATCATTTTGCCTTTTGAATAATAATAGAGAGAAAAGCAACAGGCTTTTTCTTCTCCAAATTTCGGGTGACACAACGGATGGAGAGAGGAAATTGAGCCTTGGGAAGCACGCGGTAATTGTTTGGGAAAGAAATGAGCTGGTCTCGGTAATCGTGTGCAAGAAAAGTGTTCTGAGGGCTGCGATTTATAGCACTAAAATGATAAAAAGCTCCCTTTTTTATCAACTTCCAGTGGTCATCGAATCAGCAACAACCACATCTGATATGATTCAACAGCTTTGATACAATCTTCTCATGAAGTTTATCTCTTTTTTCCTCATTATCCTGCCTCAAAAATCGTGCCTGTTGCAGAAAATTCTACCGCCTGGCCTCTTTTTTTCTTATGCTTTTTTCTGCAATATTAAGAGAACTGTGTAGTGTCCAACTAAAAATAAATAAATATTACATTTAGCTGTATAACATAGACTTTACATCATTTAAATGGTAACTCAATTAAGCTCAGAAAATGAAGTTAATTTAGCTAACAACATTAGTATTTGAGTATCATCAGTTTCCTTTTGTATTTTCTGAATTACCTCACTAACACATTAGCACATCATATCCGTATTATTGTGCCGTTTATGCAGGAATATATAGAGCTGGGGGTCTCACTGGAAGCAAACTCTCTATCCTTTGGGATAGAGGTATTGTTTGACTGCCATTTACCCTCCCTAGACCCTAGCGATATCTTTTGCTGTCGTTGGAAAATACTGGGTTCGATTGATTGATTGATCGATTGATTAATATTTTCCATTTAATCACATAAACACTTTCATTCTTCAATTTGATTGTTATTATTACTTTTAAGAGTCAACTTAGTCAAATATTGCTCGATATAAATAGTAGAGTGTACAAACATTATATATAAAAGTTGATTATATCAACTACCTTCCACTTAGCCTTTTATCGTCCTCGAGCAAATAAAGAGACTTTAAAGAAAATATGCTTAATCTTTTTCTAAAGAATATGCATCAGCAATTATTTCACATAAATAGTTACAACGTATAATCGAAATAACCGATTGAATAACTTTACAATTCAAATATCAACTATACTTATCCATGTAATCAAGGTGTGTGTGTAAATAGTCAATCTCGAGCATTCTGTAGACAATCAGTTGAAATTATGCAAATTATGACTCATGAACATCCCATAGGCTTACTTTTCTTACTCGCTCTCCACTAATGTAGATGATTCAAGTCAACGAAGATCAAGTAGGACTTTTAAGCTTGTAATGTTAGGCCAGGGACTTGGTTTTACAAAGGATAAGGGATTCAAAGAAAAATCTAAGAGAGCTCGCAGCAAAATGGCATGCACATGAAGCAAACTCTTTTTACGATTCAATAACCATCTACATCTTTTGAGAACAAATCACCAAAACCAAGCTTTTTATAACATCGGCCATATAATTTTTTTTTCTTTTCTTTGGCCATTTTTTTCATCCTTTTTTTTCTCATTCTTTGAACTTTTCTTCTTTTCATCACCATTCCTTGTAATGGCATATTTGTACACCCTTTCAACCTCATCTCATCATCATAACCCACTATCTTTATCCCAAATGTAATGATAATGCCATATAAGCTCTATTAGTAGGGACATATAAGGATATATGTTTTTATCAAGTATGCTAAAATGGGAAGGTGATGAGGTTTAACAACAAAGAAAATCGAATGAGGTCTCACCATTCTTAATAATCAGGCTCAAAATGGGTACTAGGGATAAAATGATCATAGGATGGCTTGAAAGACTTAAACGGTCCAAAGAACGCCTATGACTGTCATCTCTAAGTCAACTTGAAATCATCTAATAATTTTGCCTCAAAAAGTAATAAAGTAAGTTATAGAATGACACAAAATGCATGATAAGCATAATTCTTCACTACCATCCACAAATCACAAGATCACGGCTATACGTGCTCAAAATGTCTCAAATTACATGGAATAAAATATGGTCAACATTGATTCAATCCATTATTCCAAAGGTATTTCTCATGTATTTTGTAACTACATATGCAAAATAATTCACATCTACATATTAATAGAAGATCAAAAATCTTGCCCCCAGGAGCATAGTCTACTGGTAAGTGACAAGGTGATTGGGGCTAAAGAACTCCGACGTCCCGAGTTCGAACCCGTGTAGAGGCAATACTTTGTTGAAATATTACAAGGGTTGCTTCAGGGCTTCTGAATCTCATGTGTCCTCTCCCTTGTAGGGCTGCTAGTAGAGCACATCCCTCGATTTACATCCTACCTGGCTAAGGGGCCTCTGGTACAGGTGGGGGGAGAACCCACTCCCTTAACAAAGAAGATCAAAAATCTTTTAAAAATAACACACATTTAAGCATTTTTCTTTTCAAACACATCAAAAATCAGCTTGTTTTAAAAAAAATCATGCATAAGTCTACGCCCCTACCCTCTACTTAGACATTAACATTATCATAAATGTTAAGAAAATGAAAGAATACGAAGCATAGGGGCAAGAAACTTAGCTGATCTGATGCAGCGTCATTTTTCAATATTGCAATGAGCCACATACACGCCATATACACCATCCGAGGCCAACTTCTTTTACAACAGTCTCGCAATCTTTATTCCTACAAAACAAAACCAGAATAAATGCGCATAACATGGAAAAAATGACTCTAAAACAATAACCATGACTAAAGCTTGCAAGAAAAAATTGAAACATTCATTGCTCAATAGCCTCTGAATGTATTTCAATGAAAAAAAAACTTGCAAACTTTTAACACTAACAAAACAACATGTCAAAAACAATAAAAATTACAAGGCAAAGAAGTAGTTCTGAATTTATAGTCTACAGCTAGACTTTCAACAATCTAGTCTCAATTAGAGGTAAGATCTTGAAGTGACCGAACCTCCTCTTCAAAATCTATAGGGTCCATCTTATCCAAATAATGCTTCAACCTATGCCCATTGACCACGAACGTTCTTTGATCATCAGCTTGAATCTCAATTGCTCCAGAGGGAAATAACTTGGTGACTATAAAAGGGCCAGACCATCTCGATCTCAACTTACCAGGGAACAACTTCAGATGAGAATTATAAAGCAAGACCTTTTGACCTATAGAGAACTCTCGATCCAAGATGTTCTTATCATGCAATAGCTTAGTCCTCTCCTTATACAGAACAGCGTTCTCATAAACTTGCAACTTAAAGTCCTCTATCTCATTTAATTAAAGCAATCTTTTCTCTTGAGCAGATTTCACATCAAAATTTAAGAACTTTATAACCCAGTAGGCCTTATGCTCCAATTCAACAGGTAAGTGACAAGCTTTTCCAAACACAAGCTTATAGGGTGATGTACCTATAGGAGTCTTAAATGCAGTTCTATAAGCCCATAATGAATCATCCAATTTCATCGCGCAATCTTTCCTATAGGCATTCACCGTCTTATCCAAAATTCTCTTCAAATGTTATCAGGTCTTGATGCAGTTAAGTATAACAGTGATCCAATCATAGACCTATAGAGTGTGTCATCAAAAGGTTTACCATTTTCATCCTTATCAAGTTTGGTACTAACACTCATGGGGGTAGTTGTAGGTTTCAACTCTTCAAAGTCAAACTTCTTAATCATATCATTGACATACTTAAGTTGGCTAATGTGAATTCCTTGAGGGGTTTGTTTGATTTGAAGTCCTAAGAAATAATTCAACTCTCCTACCATTGACATTTCAAACTCTGACTTCACACATTCTTCGAAGTCTTTTACTAAAGTAGGGTGGGTTGAACCAAAGATTATATCATCTACGTATATTTGAACTATTAACAAATCATTACCTTTTCTTCTTAGGAATAATGTGTTGTCTATAGTTCTCCTTTGATAATTATTTGCAATAAGAAAGTTTGTAAATCTGTCATACCAAGCTCTCGGAGCTTGTTTCAAACCATATAGAGCTTTCTTAAGCTTGTAAACATGGTTAGGATTCTTTGGATCTTCGAATCCAGGGGGTTATTTGACAAACACCTCTTCTTGGATGTATCCATTCAAGAATGCACTCTTGACATCCATTTGGAAGAGCTTAATATTGCTTAGACTTGCAATCGCAAGTAATAATCTAATTGCTTCTAGTCGTGCAACGGGTGCAAAGATTTCTTCATAATTTATTCCTTCTTGTTGATTATAACCTTGTGCGACTAGTCTAGCCTTATTTCTTGTAATGTTTCCTTATTCATCCATCTTATTCCTAAACACCCATTTCGTTCCTATTATTGACTTGTTTTCGGGTTTAGGTACTAAGTCCCACACATTGTTCCTTGTGAATTGATTTAATTCCTCATGCATAGCATCTATCCAAGATATATCACCTAAGGCTTCCTTTACGTTATTAGGTTCTAATTGTGAGATTAAGCTATGTCCTTCAAGTTGACTTATATTTCTACGTGTTCTAACCCCAACACTTGGATCCCAATGATTAATTCTCTAGGGTGCCACCAATTCCTGGATTGACTAGGTTCACCCTCATCTTGTTCAAATGTTTCATTAGTATGAACGTTATCATATGTAATTGGATCATTAGTTGTATCTTCCAATTGCAAAGTTTCTTCATTTATATCATCTAAGGGTTCTTGCATGTTTTGTTCAGGGAGAGTTGGTTCTAGATGATCAAGTACAGGCTTAAGTAATACATCATCATCAAACATATTTTCAACATTTGTTTCTTGTTTATGTTGATGTTTATCACTAACTTCAAAGCATGCATTTTCATTGAATTTAACATGTATGGATTCAATTATTTTTCTAGATTCAGGATTATAACATCTATATGCTCTTGAGTCAGTTGAATACCCAACAAATATGCATTCAATAGACTTTTGTCCAAATTTATCTAGATTATCCTTAGTGTTTAGCACAAAACGTTTACATCCAAATACTTTAAGATAATCTATTTTAGGTTGTTTATTGTTTAGCAATTCATAAGGTGTTTTATTTAATTTCTTTCTAATAGTGAGCCTATTTATAATATAACATGCACAACTAACAGCTTCAGCCCATAAATATATAGGTAATTTATTTTCACACAGCATTGTCCTAGAAACTTCTTGAATCGTTCTATTTTTACGTTCAAAAACTCCATTGAGTTGTGGTGTTCTAGGTGGTGAGAATTCATGTTTGATTCCATATAGTTCACAAAATTTGATTATGTCTTTATTTTTAAATTCTCCACCTCTATCACTCCTAATTTTTTTGTCATTTTCTTCGTAAATGTTTTCAAGTTGCTTGATAAGGGTTTCGATTGCTAATGGAGCATCGTCTTTGTGTGTTAAGAACAATGTCCATGTGTAGCGTGAGTAATCATCTACTATGATACACACATAGTAGTGTCTACCTAGACTTCTTGTCCTACTTGGACCAAATAAGTCTAAGTGAAGCAATTCTAGTACATGACTAGTACTCACTTCATGTTTCGATTTTTAAAGTTTCTTTAATGTGTTTTCCCTTAATACATGTTTCACACATTTGAAAATTATCTAAGTCTAACTTAGGCATTCCTCTAATTAAATTCTTCTTAGACAATTTCTTAATTGTTGAAATTCCTATATGGCCTAATCTTCTATGCCATAAATTCACATCTAAGTCATGTGATATTAGACACTTAACCTTAGCATCTAACATGTTATCCAAGGTAAGAGTATAAATATTACGATCTCTATTTCCTTTTAAAACCGTTTCTCCTTTTTCATTTATTATATCACAAGAATTGGGAAGAAAAGAGACATTATAACCACAATCTATAAGTTGAGAAATACTAAGTAAATTATAAGAGAGATTGCTTACTAACAACACATTTCGTATTTGAAATGTGTTTGGGTCCCTGATTGTTCCTTTTCCAACAACTTTTCCTTTGTTGTTGTCACCGAATGTCACCTTTCCACCATCAATATGTTCAAGTCGGTGAATAGTTTGGGGTTGTCCGTCATATGCCTCGAACATCCACTATCTAAAAACCATTTGGTTTTTAGATTCTTTGACTTTGCCTCCTTCGTGTATTCCTTGCGTTGTTCCTACAATGGAGACAAAGTTTTAGGTACCCTCTATTTGGGTCCTTGAATGTTAGGGGCACTATTCTTGTTTAGATATCCCTTAGGTATCCAAACTTGAATATACCTTTTAGGCACATTTTTATCATGGTTAAAATAAGAAGGATAAGCACATGGATGATTATTCCACATAAGTGAAGATGCATTGTTATACTTGTTATGTCATGGTTGATAATCATTATAGGATGGCCGAGATTTATGATGTATATAAGGCATGTGAATTTGTTTCTTATATGGCGCTATATATGTATGTTCATATGCATTTCTATAAGACTTATAAGAGTGTTGCCTATACTTAGGTTCATAATATGTTGAATGCATTTTATTATGTCTCGTTGCATTTGTATACATGTAGGCATAATTTCTAGGTTGTCTAGATGCAAAGTTTGGCCTAGATGTATAGTTATGCGTGTGTGTTTTTATGGGTGCATGCTGCATCTTTATCTTTGAATAAGTAGAAGAAGGAGTAGAAGAAGATTTAGCAGGCAAATTTGTTTTTATAACTTTATAAGGTTGTTTCGTAGTTGATGATACAAACTTAGTCTTTTTATCTAATTTGTCATCTTCTTCTTTATATCCCAATCCAGTTTTATCATTTCCTTACTTTTGTGATGATATAAGTGTATCTAACATATTTGCACCAGATTTAAATTGTTCTATCATTTTTTTCTAAGGTAAATTTAGAAGACTTAAGTTGCACTATTTCATTTTCACAACTTTCTAACTTGGATTTTAACATCTTATTTTCAATTTTTATCTTATGTTCATCTTTCCTACATGATTCAATTTTATTCTCTAAAGAATCAAGAGTATTAGTAGACTCTTGTTTAAGAGATTCTAGTTGATCGAAAAATTCCATGTTGGACTTCTTCAACTTGTCATTTTCTTCAACTAGTTTCTTCTTTTCTGTAGAGAGCCTCTTACAGTGAGCATACATTCTTAGGAATTCTTTATACATTTCATCAAATGTCATGTCACTATCAGAATCACTATCAGAAGAAGAACATACCTCGTTGGATACGAAGCAGACTTGAGCTTCCTCAGTTTCAGATTCTAAGTCGGATGAGTCGCTCCATGTGCTCACCTTCATTGCTCGTTTCCCTTTTCTTGCCTTATACTCCTTTGTCTTTGTCGTTTGAGCCTCCTTGTCCTTGGCTTGTTTATTATTGTTTTTGTTATTATTATTTTTCTTCGTGGGACAGTCGTATGAAATATGTCCTTTTTGGCCGTATTCATAACACTTTAATTCTTTATTATACGATTTGTTTGTGTTATTCTTCCTAGGTTGAGAAGAAGAAGAAGAATTACGTTGTCTATTCCTATTTGGACGTTTGAAAAACTTTCTAAGTTTTCTAGCGATCAATATCAAGTCATCGTCTAATTCAGTATCACTATTACTATCATCGTTACTAGCATGTGTTTCGGTTGTTTTGAAAGCTATTGACTTACCGGATGACTTAGACGATTCAGACTTTTGTTGGTTCAGTTTTACCTCATAGACTTTAAGAGACCCGATCAATTCATCCATTTTAGTGATTGACTTTGTCTCCTTGATTGCAGTCACCTTTGGATCCCATTCAGCAGGGAGGCTTCGTAGCACCTTTTGAACCTTTCACTGTTCGAAAATGACTTCCCTAAAGCTTCAAGGGCATTGAAAATATTAGTAATCCTCAAATCCATAGATGTTATGGATTCGTTTGGCAACATTTTGAAAGTCTCTAATTCAGTCATAAGCATGTTTATTTTTGACTCTTTAACACCACTAGTACCTTCGTGCTTTAATACAAGTGATTTCCACATGTCGTGTGCGCTTGTGCAATTTGACACATATCCTGCTTCAGAAGTTGTAAGTCCATTCAAAAGTAATTGCATAGCTTTAGCATTCATGGACATTTTCTTTTTATCATCCGATGACCATTCACTTTTATATTTTTCAACCTCTTGAGTTATTCCACTAACTTGTATAACTTTCATTGGAATGTATGGTACATCTTCAACTATAGACCATAAATTGATGTCTATAGCCATTAAGAATAGCATCATTCTTAGTTTCCAATAAACAAAATTATTGCCATTAAAAAGAGTAGGGCGTTGTCTAGACATACCTTCCAACTCACCTTTGTGAGAAACAATAGCCATAGTATGTACCTTGGATTTGAGACAAGCAGTATATAATGAATTGTTGTTTCCTGGTCTTGTATTGTTCGTACGGTGTTGAATCTTGCTCCTTTTGAGTGGTGTTAACCTGTCTCTGATACCAAATGTTGGACTGTGCACCTGCAATAAACACCACTAGACGGGGGGTGAATAGTGGTTAGCGGAAATTACACTACAACCCTTTGTTAAAATCCCCTTTGAAAACAGAATCTGAAACCACCTCAGATTCAGAACCTGTTTTTAAAAAATTCACAAATAATTGTACACAACTCCACAAATTATGAAACTTTCCATAATTGAACTTCAATGAGTTAACAAGACTCTGTCCAAAAATAAGACAAAAATAAAATTGTTTGACCCTTCAAACAAATAAAAAGATTCAGATGGTCAATCTGGACAGAATTGGACAGAATGTTGCTGATTTTGCAAAACGTGTTTCTCTTTGAATACTCAACCAAAAAGGTTGATCTTTATATCAAAACACTCCTTAGACTGTGTAGATAAAGTTTCCAAAAGGCTCTGACCTTAAACAATTCTTGCAAAATACAGAATTTAAGTTTTCTCAAAACTGGTCAGATTGCAGCCAGATTGGAGCAGTTATCTTGCAAAGACTGAAAGACTAACTTTCCCTTGCTCAAATCAAGTGATTCTTATTGAAAATGAAAGCTAACAATCGGAAGTATAACTCCACCAAAAATCACAAATTTTGAAAATGTTTAGCTATTTTTTCAAATTGTGTGAATTTGGGTGAAAACTGCAGTCAAAAATGGGCAGAAAACAGAAATAAAGAAACAAGAGAAGAACACCGAGGATTTATCCTGGTTCGGTCAATGTGACCTACTCCAGTCCCAAGAAACACCTTTCTTTGGATTTTACTATGAAATGAACACCTTACAACAAGAGCCAAGCTTGATCCTTGTGTTATACACCAACCCTACTCAAGACTTGGATAATCACCTTCTAAGCAACACTTAGTTGCAACTCCTCTAACACATATTGATGTAGCCTTATAAAGATGGCTAATCAATCTTACAAATGAAGCTCAAGAGGCTTGTAGCTCACCACAATACAACAAGAACACCTTTGCTACAATGAATAAAACAACAACAAGAAGATAAAGATGAAAGCTAGACAATTCAACAAATGCTTGTGAGCTTCAAGTGTGTTTCATCTTCTTCACCAATGCCTCTATTTATAGTGTGATTTGAGCCTTGAAGATAAGAATGCACATGTGTCACCATCTTCATCATCAATTCCAAATGTCTTCTCATCATTGGTTGGCCTTGTACACTTGGGAAAATAAAACACAATGATTGGTCCACCTAGGATGCCACTTTGGCCAAAATAATAAGCTCCAAAAATAACATGGAATTTGTTTGATTTATCCTTAGCAAAATAGAGATAATTCCCTCAACTTCTTGGCACAAGAATAGGCATGTGATCATGGACCATTTCAAACTTAAAAATTCAGCTCAAAAATGTCATAAAGTAGCCGTTGGCTACTCCATCTTTTTCAAAAATGATTTTTGATTTTTCCTTATTAAAATAAGAAAGGATAATACCACCAAATTATCCCCAACTTCAAGCACCATAATAGGACATGTGAAGTCTTCATTTGACTTCAAAAAATATGCTGAAAACACCTTGAAAACAATATAGTCGTTGGCTATTTTTGGTAAATTCCAAGTTGGCAATTTTGCCAACTAGCCCCATTTTGGTTGGTCCACTTGTCTCCAACTCACAAAATGAATACACCATCATATACAACTGAGTATACACGTTTTGCAACATATATATGTGTAGCAACTCAGATTTTTGAAGAAGAAATAAATAGATAGCAGTTGACAAGATTATGCCAACGTGTAACACCGAAATTCCCCAATATGTCTTCTTATATGTCAAGAACATTTCCACACCTTTGACACCTTTATTATCTCTGAATAATGATGATAAATATTCTCTTATAACATATATAAGAGAGTCTTCAAGAAAAAATAGAATGTGACATCTCAAATCGTCACATATCCAGCTATAGTCATTGATATCATCGGTTGAGAGAATAAGATATAAGATTACCATATTATCTTCAAAATAATAATAACACAGCTCCAGAATGAAGATAATAATATGCTCAAGAGATTCCTTGAGTGAAAATACCAAAAATACCCTTGGGAGTAAAATTACCAAAATACTACTGGTGTGAGAAAACTCCAGAAATGACCCGGATGGTCATAAATACTCATGATATCACCTTTGTCATGATAAATAGTAGAAGAATATGCTCTTGAAATATTTCCACCATATCATGTCCCTACAAAACTCAAAATACCAATTTTGCCCTTTTTGGTAAGTTGTAGAAACTTCCAATGCATGTTAGTCACAAGACAATAATAATCACCAAAAACACGTAATAATCACATAATGAACATGTATAATTCATATACAAATGAAAACAATCATTTTAACACATTTTAGAAAATTATTTCTAAAAACCCTAGACATCGATCGATCGAAGTGCCTCAGCTTCAGAGATCGATGTCTCACAGAAAGTTTCAGAGTTTGCCTGTGACCTACATCGATCGATCGAAGTGAGGGTTCGATATACATCGATCGATCGATGTGTCTCAGGTTTAAAGATCGATGTCTCACAGAAAGGTCTTGAACTTTTCTGACTTAAATAGATCGATCAATGTGAGAGATCTATGTACATAGATCGATCGATGTGCAACAACCTGAGAGATCGATGTCAACTTTTTCAACTTTTAATCACGTATAACACCATGTGTGACATTTTTAAGTATTCACCACTTAAAATCATGACTTTGAAAATTATCCAAACATATTTCTCAACAAGCACTTAACTCTTTATGTCTAAAATGAGTGTCCTCATCACTAATCAATGTCCTAGGAGTACCGAATCGTGAGAAAATATTTTTCTTTAAGAACTTCGTAACCACCTTAGTGTCATTAGTAGGAGCAGCAACCGCTTCAACTCACTTCGACAGCCACAAGAATATACTTCTTGTTATAAGATGATGGAAAAGGCCCTATAAAATCTATGCCCCAAAGGTCAAAAATTTCGCATTCATTTATGTTGTTCAATGGCATCTCATGTCTCTTTGATATGTTTCCTACCCTTTGGCACCTATCACACTGCTTCACATAATTTTGTGAATCTCTAAAAAGTGTAGGCCAATAGAAACCACATTCTAAGACTTTACTCGCAGTTCTATAAGCACCAAAATGTCCCCCTACCTGACCATCGTGACAATGAGACAATATGTCCATTTGGTCCCATTCAGGTACACATCTCCTTATAACATTATCACTGCATATCTTAAACAAGTAAGGACCTTCCCAGTAATAATGTTTCAGTTCATGAAAAAATCTCTTCTTTTGTTGGTAAGTGAATCCAGCAGGGATATACTTGCTTGCCAGATAATTCGCAAAAGGAGCAAACCAAGGAGCTTTACCTGATAAGGAATATGAAATTGCAGTGCTATTTGAGATAGAACTCACTATGACACTCTCTGGAAAAGTATGCAATGCTTTATCATTCAAAGGATAAATCTCTTCCAAAAGAACAACTTCCCAGTGGGAAATTCTTGATTAATTTCTCTTTCAGGTGTGCTACTTTCCTCAAGTTGCAGTTTGGACAGGTGATCAGCCACCATATTTTCAGACCCTTTTTTGTCCTTGATTATCATGTTGAATTCCTGAAGAAGCAAAATCCATCGAATTAGTCTTGGCTTTGATTCTTTCGTACTTAGCAGGTACTTAAGTGCAGAATGATCAGTGTAGACTATCACTTTCGTACCAATCAAATACGCTCTAAACTTGTCAAACACAAAGACAATAGCTAACAGCTCTTTCACAGTAGTTGCATAGTTCACTTGAGCTAAATTCAATATGCACCTCGTATAATAGATAGGGCAAAAAATCTTATCTTTTCTTTGTCCTAGAACGGCCCCTATAGTAGTATCAGTCGCATCACACATTAACTCAAAAGGTAGATTCCAATCAGGAGAAACTAATATCGGTGCAGTTATCAACTTTTCCTTAAAAATTTTAAAAGCTTCATGACATTCATTCGAAAATTTAAAGGGAACGTCTTTCACAAGCAAGTGTGTTAGCGGTTCAGCAATTTTCGAAAAGTCTTTTATAAATCTCCTACAAAAACCAGCATGACCTAGAAATCCCCTAGAAATCCCCTTAACGTTTTCAAGTTAGTGGGTGGCGCTAACTTGGCAATCACATCAACTTTTTCCTTATCAACTTCTATCCTGTTATGAGATATCTTATGTCCTAACACAATTCCTTCTTGAACCATTAGATGACATTTTTCCTAATTTAGGACTAAGTTCGTATCTTCACAACGTTGTAAAACCTTTGCTAAGTTGTTTAGGCAATTACCAAATGAAGATCCAAACACAGAGAAACCGTCCATAAATATTTCCATGAATTTTTCTACCATGTCAGAGAAAATAGACAATATGCATCGCTGGAATGTTGTTGGGGCATTGCAGAGACCAAATGGCATTCTTTGGTATGCAAAAGTTCCATATGGGCATGTAAAAGTTGTTTTTTCTTGATCTTCAGGGGCTATAGCAATCTGAAAATAGCCTGAATATCCATCAAGAAAATAGTAATACGCATGCCCACAAAGTCTCTCAAGCATTTGGTCAATGAAAGGTAGTGGAAAATGATCTTTTCTGGTTACTTCGTTTAGTTTTCTATAAGAGATGCACATTCTCCAACTAGTAACTAGTCGAGTAGGAATTAATTCATTGTTTTCATTTTCCACAACCGTAACCCCACCTTTTTTAGGGACAAGTTGAACCGGGCTTACCCATTCATTATCCGATAGGAAAGATAATTCCCATGTCTAGCAATTTGATTATTTCTTTTTTTACCACTTCTTGCATTATTGGGTTTAATCTCCTCTGAGGTTGAACCATAGATTTAAATTCTTCTTCCAATAATATTTTATGCATGCAAACCGTTGGACTTATTCCTTTATATCCGCCATTTGCCAGCCAAATGCTTTCTTATGTTCTCTCAACACGCTGAGCAATTTCTCTTCTTCTAACTCACTTAGGGAAGACGAAATGATTATGGGCAAGGTTTTATCCTCATTCAGAAAGATGTACTCTAAATTAGAAGGCAAAGGATTCAATTCTAAGTCAAAAGGGGGTCCTTCAATGCTTGATTTTGATTTAGGCCCTTTAAGTTCTAGTTCCAAGAATTTGAATTTTCTGTCATATCCAATTTGATTTGATTCAAGAAGAAGTGTTTCCTCATTCACTTCATCATTATGCTTGTCGGATGCAGTAGAACTAATAATGCAATTCTCAATAGGATCATCAGATGCATTATCTTGCCAGAAATTAGCTACTACAATATTCATTACATCAATAGAGTAACATGATTTCTTTTCGTTTGGATACTTCATTGCTTCAAATATATTAAAATTCATTCATCCCTTACTCTTAACATTAGTTCACCTTTTTGGACATCCATCAAAGTTCTTCCAGTGGCTAAGAATGGTCGACCAAGTATTAGAGGCATATCATTATCTTCTTCCATATCCAAGATAACAAAGTCAACGGGAAAAATGAATTTATCAACTTTGACCAACACATCTTCAATGATTCCCCTAGGATATTTAATTGATCAATTGGCCAATTGAAGAGTGATATTGATTTCTTTTACTTCACCCAGTCTTAATTTTTTGAAGATAGAATAAGGCATCAAATTTATGCTAGCTCCCAAATCACAAAGTACATTGTTAAAACGGAAATCGCCTATAAAACAAGGAATCTTAAAACTCCCAGGATCTTTAAGTTTTTGAGGCAATTTGTTTTGTAGGACGGCTGAGCATTCTTCATTCACTAGTATCTTCTCACATTCTTGCAATTTCTTCTTACTCGATAGAATGTATTTTACAATTTTGGCATGTTTAGGCATTTTTTATATCACGTCAACAAATGGTAAATTCACCTTGAATTTATTAAAAATTTCAAAAAATTTCTTAAACTAAGGATTATTTTTTGGAGGTTCAACAATTTGGGGGAATGGTAAAGACTTGTAATCTACTCTTTCATTATTATACATTGTCTTTTTACCATTTCTTTTAAGTTCATGATTTTCATTCTTAGTTGATGAACTCAGTTTTTTCTCTTTAAGGTTTTGATCATTCTCTACAATTTCTTCAGGTGTTGTATCTATTGGATCAATCGATTGCTGATCTTGAGATTGTTTTGGAAATTTTTCAATAATCCTAGGGTAAACTGGTTCACTCAACTCTCTTCCATTTTTGAGAGTGATTGCATTCAATTCTTTTGGATTCACTTCAGAGATGCTAGGGAGGTTCCCTTGAATTCTATTTGAAAGCAGATTTTCAATTTGGCTAACTTGGTTTTTCAAATTTTTGATTGATGATTCTTGACTCTTTATCAAGGCTTCTTGATTTTAGAATCTTGCTTCAGAGCTTGATATAAATTTTGCCAAGATATCTTCAACATTTATCTTTTTCTCTTGATTATTTGAAAAATCAAGAGGATGCCCTATATTCTGAGGTTGATTCCAAGAATTGCATTGTTTCTCCGTGCATTATTGTAGGTATTAGGGTATGGATTTGTAAATCTTTGAGGTTGACCTACGAAATTTGCTTCATCAGGATAGAAATTTTCACTTGTGCTTGGTATTTGATTTTGTGGGCACTGATTTAACACATGATTACCGCTACAATTTTCACAAGTTATTCTGACACCAATGCCTAGACTTTTTGAAATTAGAGAAAGTTGTGCCAAAATGGCGGAGTTTGTGTCAAGTTCTAACATGGAAGCTCTCTTAGGATTGTTTCGTTCATTTGGCCACTGACAACCCGTTGAGGCTATCTCTTCAAAGAGATTCCATGCCTCATCGGGTGGTTTTCTCATTATGCTACCCCCACTAGCAGCGTCTATCATTGACCTAGCACTATTTTCCATACCGTTATAAAATATTTGGACTTGCATCCACTTTGGTAGTTCATGGTGTGGACACCGTCTTAAGTAGTCTTTAAATCTTTCCCAAGCTTCATATAATGATTCTCCACTATTTTGAACAAAATTTGTTATATCATTTCTTAATTTCATGGTTTTAGATGGTGGAAAATATTTAGTTAAGAAACTCGAAGCTAATTGGTCCCATGTAGTGATGGAACCGGAAGGAAGGGAATTTAGCCAGGCTTTTGCTTTGTCTTTTAGGGTGAAAGGGCAGAGTCTTAGCCTTATAGCATCATCAGTGACCCCATTTTGCTTAAATGTGTCACATATTTCTAAGAAGTTAGAAATATGGGCGTTAGGATCTTCACTTGATAAACCATAAAATTGTACAGATTGTTGGATCATTTGTATTAATGCTGGTTTAATTTCAAAATTATTGGCAGCTATAGTGGGTCTACGTATGGCTGGGGCAGCTCCCTCTACCCTAGGGGTTGCGTAATCTCTAAGGCACCTTTGGGCTTCTTGATTATTTTATGTCATTTCGATTACTTCAATTTCTATCACTTCTCGGATTTCTTGAATATTAACTCTTTGTGAGTTAATTTTTGCTTACCTTACTATTTTTCTGTTATATTTAGCAGTACCTTCGATATTAGGATCGTATAGTAAAGGCTCGTTGGAACTACGGGTCATAAATTATTAAACGAAATAATAAAAGTAAAACAAAACAACAAACTAAAAGAGAAATAAATTAAGAAGATAAAAACAACAAAAGAAACAATTACGAAATGAATAAAAACAAAGAAAAAAACAATAATTAATTAAAAACGAAACAAACAGAAACAACAACGGAAAAAGTAAACTATAAAATAATTATATAACACGATATTTGTAATATATAAAGAAACGTAAAAGCACGTTCTGTTGAAACACTTTCTTTTTATTCAAAGCAGAATTGTGGCGAATTTTTTTTAACAAACAAAATCAGCCAAAGAAAAAAAACAAAAAGAGCTAATAAAATAATTATGTAAAACAGTGAAATATTTCTTATATATAAAAACAGTGGCTAACGAAGCTTTTGTTTTTTATATATATAATATTTTGGTTTAATCTCTAGACTATAGATAATTATATGATATTAAAAATATAGTCCTCGGCAACGGCGCCAAAACTTGATGTGTATTTTCTTAACCTCTACCTAGCAAGTGCACTAGGTACAATTGTAGAGTAGCATGCAAGAGGGTTGTCGATTCCACGAGGACTAGTTTTTAAGTACCAAAATTATATTTTTGCCTCGATTTAAACCTTTCGAAAATTGGAATAAAATAAACACGAAAATTAAAATTAAAATAATAAACAACGCAATTATACCGCACACGAGACAATTAACCCGAGACTTACTTTTCCTTAAAGAATTATTGACTAGTTATGCTCTGGTTGAATTTTCTTTTTTATAGGTCTAGCATTTTTTCTATCTGATGAACATGCACATTAAATTTGTTTCCAATTGCTAAGGATGAAATTCTCAATTTTAGCTGCTACCTAATCCCTTGGCATAGAAACCTAACTCCGTGTGACAAACTCCGTATCTCTACGCAAGTTTTAATCCATCGAGTCGCATTCAATTTCCTTAGAATTTTCTAATCATCCACCTGTAGAAACCGAATATATCCCTAGTCAGTTTTACTATAGGTTCGTTGTTGACACGGTCATAAATAAATTCTTCACCTCTCGGTTCTTCAAATTTAATTACTTGTTCTATCAGCAGGTAGCTAATCTACTGACGCAATAAACACAACAACAACAATTAGCAGTTGGAAAAATAATGAACATTTAAATGAGATAAAAATGCACATATTGTAGCAGAGAAAACTCAACCATCGCGATAACCAGTCAAGAAAATAAAAGAACTAGCAACTCATTGTAACCATGCTGGCTTCCGCAATAATATATAAATGCATGCCAAATAGGGCGAAAAAACGCAGATAAAATTTCACCCAATCAGCTTCAGGAATCGCGTTCTGCTGGCCTTGCTTGACAGCTGGCGGCCGCCGGTTAGTGTGGACTGTTCACAGATGTGCTGCAGTGAAAAGCTGCTGACTTTCCTCGGCTTCGGAATCCGTGCATGCAAATGCTGATATAGAGACAGAAAGTTTTGACTCCTGTGGCTACACTCTTTTTTACCTTTTGCCTTTTGACTAATAATAGAGAGAAAAGCAACAGGCTTTTTCTTCTCCAAATTTCAGGTGACACAACGGATGGAGAGAGGAAATTGAGCCTTGGGAAGCACGCGGTAATTGTTTAGGAAAGAAATGAGCTGGTCTCTGTAATCGTGTGTGAGAAAAGTGTTCTGAGGGCTGCGATTTATAGTGCTGAAATGATAAAAGCTCCCTTTTTTTCTCAACTTCCGGTGGTCATCGAATCAGCAACAACCACATCTAATATGATTCAACAGCTTTGATACAATCTTCTCCTGAAGTTTATCTCTTTTTTTCCTCATTATTCTGCCTCGAAAATCGCACCTGTTGCAGAAAATTCTGCCGGCTGGCCTATCTTTTTCTTCTTTTTTTCCTGCAATATTAAGAGAACTGTGTAGTGTCCAAATAAAAAAAAATATTACATTTAGCTAAATAACATAGACTTTACATCATTTAAATGGTAACTCAATTAAGCTCAGAAAATGAAGTTAATTTAGCTAACGACATCAATATTTTCCATTTAATCACATGAAGACTTTCATTCTTCAATTTGATTGTTATTATTACTTTTAATCGTCAACTTAGCCATATATTGCTCGATATAAATAGTAGAGTGTACAAAAATTATATATAAAAGTTGATTATATCATGCAGCTTGTGTAACTTAGGACATATATTGTCAACCTTGAATAGTCATAAACGAACTTTGAAAGTTGTATACTGCAGATATGTGTCAAATTCACTTTTTTTCTTGTGAATTAAAGTCTATAAATACAAAGGTCAAAAGGTTTTGAAGACATATATTTTGACGTGCTTTTGACATAATTTGAAATGATCCCTAAAAACCTTTTTGATTCTTTTGTGAAAGCGTACAGAATTTGTTCCTTGTATTTTTTCCTTCCTCTGTTATTAAACATTTCAAAAAGACAAGTTCAATTTTTTTCTCGTAGATCAAATAAAAAGATTGAGCCGTTATATCCTGTGAGGTATTTTTTGCATATTCTATCTCACTCAATGGTGGAGACGATTCTGCTTTAAGAATAGTAACATTTGTTTCGTCTGGGCTATTTCTCTTCCTCTTGTTTCATTTTCGTTACGTTTGGTTATCATACTATTATAATTCTTTCCTACAATCTTGTGTATTTCCAAAGAAAATCAATGGAAATTGGAGAGTGAATTCTTTGATATTCTCTTTTATTTTTTATGCATTTTAACTCAGTCTTGTTGGTTTCGTTATTAGTTTATCATATTCCATGTCTTTAATACCTAAATATCTAACAATCTTAAAGCATAATTATTATGGAGGGTGATATTACTCGAAATGAAGAAACTCATAAAGAAAAAATAATGTAAAACGAATTGTTTATTGTGGATGAATATGATAATCAAGAAGAAGAACAAAAAGAAAAGCAGAGTAAAGATGACTAATATGTTGCCATTACTTCGTCATTCATCATTTCTATTTTGGAAAATTGTGGAGATTGAATCTTCAACAAAAACATCATAGAGAAAGGCTATTGTTGTAAATAGATCAACATGATATCACTTACATTTTTTTTCCAGACAGTGGGGGCTGATGTTTCCTTGAGAACACGCGAATACAACAGACTGGTTCTTAAAAGAACTAAAAGGGTTGATGGAGTCTAAAACTTGTTGGATGAAGGACAAGGAAGATTCAATCATACTTGCCAGTGAATGAAGAGGAGAAATCAATGGGAATATCAACATGGTGAAAGACAAGAAGATCACTACGGTTGTCATCTTATTCGAGGTAACCTTGTTGGTAGTGCAACAGAATGAATGGTAGACGTTATGCCTACTAAGTAACTTGCAACTAATAGACATTTATTTTCTTGAAATTCAAGAGATAAAAAAGGCAAACAAATTTTCTTCGAGAATGCACAAGAAATTAAGTAGTTGGAAAGTTGAAAGAGCTCTTAATATTGATTTTGTCTATACGACTAGAGCTGGTAATGTGTTTTGTGTTCCTATTATATGTAGGAATTTAGTTTCCGAGTCTCTACCGAACAAGCCTAATATTGTCTGTTTTTGTACTGCGTATGTATCTTTTGACTCTTAATAGGTTTGCATATAGTATTTGTACATGATTAGTTTGTCTTGTACTATGGAGGACATGATCTTGGACATGTTAATGCTATTAAGAGAATAAAGAAGATGATTAAGAACATGCAATACATGTTTATATTTATGATTTGTAGAAAAATCAATGCATGTATTTAAATGTGTTTAAATATATGACTTAATTTGGCTTAATGTCTTAATAAAGATTTTATGTTAAAACCATATTATGAGGTTTATAGATGGCTTCATCATGTAAATTTGGATTTCATGTTTAAGAGAAATTTTCTTAGAAGTTCAAATATAAAGCATGTTAGTTATATATAATATTGAAAGCATTCTATGGTAAATGAAAAATCGAAGAGTTGGAGATTTGATAGTTTGCTTTCATCTTTTTGAAGATAGAGATTCTTATTGAAAATAAAATAACTATAACTAGTTATTTTATAATGGTATTTATGTATACATGATGATCTCTTGCCAAGCATTTGATGATTGTGTTTAAACGCTAAGGAATTCTATGGAAAACTTAGAAAAATCTTTAAGATGGATTTCTAGGTTTGATATTAGTATTTAAATTAACTTTATCTAGATGTTGTAAACTGAACTTATTTCGTAGTTGTTATTGATAGGGTCTATTTCAAGAGTAATTGGAAAATATATTTTGTTATATATATAACACTTGGTTTAATTAGATATGATATTGGAATCAATAGTTGAGTCAATCATTGGCATCTGCCATTTCATTAACAAACAATGATTTTGAATCATGAGCATGAATAAAGATGTAAGGAAGTATGTTGATGTCTATTTTATCATGACGATAAATTTGTGTTTAAAGTTGAAAGACTTGCAATTACTGTAGCATATGAATGACTACAAAAATTTAGTGCTTATGTTCTTAAACATAGATAACAAATAATGAAATTTTTTTGGCTAAAGATGAACAATAAACTAAATGTAAGTTTAATGATGAAATATGACTTTGTTGGGTCTATAGTATGATTGAATGATCAAAATGTTGTTTCTTATGAATCTTTGGTGATAAAGAAGTTGATGGAGTTTACTCTGAAGTGACATAAAGAGTTAAGTCTATGTTCATTGTTGACAACATTTTGAGTTGAATAATATCATAGCTAGATGTTGATCATAGATGACTAATCGGAAATTATGAGGTTGATATTATTCATTTAATGAATGTTGAATTTTGTACAAAGAATGAGTTTTGTGTTTGATGCTCACTTGAAATTATGGAGAAATATGGCGGGTTTAATCCTTCATGTTTGTTGTGAAAGTAAGTTATTTTTAACATGTGAAGTTGAACATGTGAATAGCTTGTATATTTTGTATAACTTCTGAAAAACCTTAGAAGGTTGAAATAAAATTATAGCAATACTAAAGTGGTTATTAGCTTATTGTTCTAATTGATTGAAGGTTTTGTTGTTTTAACTTATGACTATGATAGGCTTTCTTGATGTATATGAATTAATTTCATTTTGTTGTTTTGGTAAAACTAACTCCATGATAAATATGTTTATGATGAATGATGCTTTATTTGAGGAGTTAGTTCAAGAAAACATTTTAGTTTTACTTGAGTTTGATGGTTTTGTTGATAAAAAACAAAACTCAATGTTTCCATGTTTGTTTATAGTTATTCTTTACGGGCAATGAGATGTTTTGTGAATTGATTTATTGACAAAAATCATCGAAAGGCAATTGGCTCAATAAAATTTATTTGAGGTAAAGCATAGACAATGTGAGGTCTATAATAGTGGTCCGATAAAAACTATGTGCAAGTTAGTTATTTTGACATCAAGGGGGGTGAGATTATTCCAATTAATATGAGCTCTCTATGATGGTAACTCAACCTACTATTAGTAGAGATCATAAGAATAAGGTTCAATGTGGTATAAACAAGTCATAGAGGAGTTCTAATCAGCACTAGCAAATTTGTTCTTCTTTATGGTGTTGATGTAAGATGGTGCTTGCTACAAGTTTATGAGTATGAGATTTTAAGAATCTCTTAATGAAATTCATAGACATGTTTATGATGGTGTGAGGTCTATGAGAGTGGCTCAATAAAAACTACGTGCAAGTTAGTTCTTCAGACATCGAGAGCGATGCGATTATTCTATTTGATGTTAATCCAACCTACTATTAGTATAGATCCTACTAACGAGGTTCAATATGGTAAAACAAATCATAGAAGAGTTCGAATCGGTGCTATCAAACTTGTCTATTCCTATAGTATTGATGTAAGATGGTGCTTGCTCCAAGTTTATGAGGGTGAGCTTTTGAGAAACTCTTAATGAAATTCATAGCCATGTTTATAGCAGTATAAGCAGTATGCACTTGATAAATTTCACCTATAACCTATATAAGTGCAGAGGTGGTATCTCTTCCCATGAGAGTTTGAAATAGCTCACTAGAGCGCTTATAAAAATCTGAGACTGGCTGCATGGCTGATTTTGCACCAAACCGCAAACTTGTATAAAGTAGATAATGATATGTTTTTTGGGCCATATAAATTTATAGCAGTTAAATATGATTTAATATGTCTATATCATGTTATTTATGTTTATGTACTTCTATTTGTACCAAGTGATTTTTAAAGACGTGAGTCATAGTCCACAGGCGAAAGGTAGTTTTCTCTCACAAATTTTAATTTGCCTTCTTTTTATACGGCCAAATGACTTCCCACATGAAAGCAAAAAAATAAAAGGTTATCTCCAGGACATAGCTCAACTGGTGCCGGACAGGAGTTCTCGAAAGAGAGATCAGGGGTTCAATTCTTGTCAAAAGCAAGAGAGCCCCTTCCCAGCAAGTGCATAGTGTGGGAGCTTACTTGGCCTGTAAGCTTGCCTGCAGTGCTGGAGGGCTCCTTATGCAGACTACTGTGTAAATGATCAAGCGCCTGTTAGCTGGCCGTTGGACACCTGATTTACCTCCCTACACTACCTTTGGAACTGGGTGTGGCATGGACACTTACTGGTTGGAGTTCAATCTTTTAAAAAAAATAAAAGGTTGCAATTAATGAATAACAATAAGAAAAACCACACTAGATATCATTATATCATCATGAAAGATTTCCAGGATATAAATTTTACATCAGGATTCATATTACCACTCGTAAAAAGGTTGAACCACAATCCAAAGGGTCCCCACTGTTCGTTGGACACCTGATTTACCTCCTTACACTACCTTTGGAACTGGGTGTAGCATGGACCCTTACTGGTTGGGGTTCAACCTTTTCGAAAAAAATAAAAGGTTGCAATTAATGAATAACAATAAGAAAAACCACACTAGATATCATTATATCATCATGAAAGATTTCCAGGATATAAATTTTACATCAGGATTCATATTACTACTCGTTGTAAAAAGGTTGAACTCCAAACTAAAGGGCCCCCGCTGCTCCAGTCTCAAGGAGCTGCGTCGATGATGTAAATTAGGAGTCCAACGGCTTCTTAGATTGGGTGATATCTTACACAGTTACCCACACAAGGTGCCCCCATAAACCAGTCATTTAGCCTCGCATCAGAGGAACACCCATAATGTACGCGTCTCTGGATTCGAAACCATGACCTCTTGTTGGCAATCCTCAATCCGAGTATCAACTGGACTATGTGTTGGAGCCGAATTCATATTACCACTTAGTAACATTTAAGTAATTTAAAAGATGACATCATGATGTTGTGATTTCCGTAGGCTGTCTCTCCCCGTATCTTTCCCAAATGGAACTCAAGCCGAAACAGGGAGAATACAGATACAAATATTTTACTTTGTGAAAAACAATACTTACAAAAATATTCATCTTGATCAACTTTAATTATAATCATAAAAGATTGTATTTTAATTATTATCAATAATATAATGATCTTTCAGATACGTCAATAATTTGGTTTTTATTTCTTATCTACATTTAAATTCAGTCCCTAGTTTTATCTTATAATTTTAAACAATTACAAATGAAACACATGGACAATTGACGGCCCACCCATCACATGTTCTCTTTATTTTTTATCTCTTATCTTATAATCCTAATTTAAAACATAAATCTGCCAAAATAAATAAGAAGTGCCAATAAAAGACAGTAAAAATAACTATCACTAAAACAATGGGATTTTAGAGTTGAGGATTCAAATTCTTCTTTTAAACATAAAATTAAAAGTGTTTTAGTGTGTGACAAAAATTTTCTAACTAAATTTTAGTGATAGTGGAGGGAGGCATGAGGGGTATGTGTAACAAAAATTTTCCAACTCAATTAAAAGAAAATTTTTATAGAGTGGCAGAGCGGCCAGCAATGTTATACGGAACATACTGTTGGGCCACTAAAAGAACACATTCGCAGAAGACGGAAGTGGCAGAGAAGAGGACGGTGAGATGGATATGTGGGCATACAAGGCTAGACCGGATCAGAAATGAGGTATTTAAAGAAAAGTTAGGGGTGGCTAGTATAGCAGATAAGATAAGGGAGGAAAGACTAAGATGGTTTGGGCATATCAAGGGGAGACAGACAACGACGTCTGTCAGAGCGGTGGAAAACCTCATTGTAGAGAGGAAGAGGATTAAATAGATGCTCAAACTGACTTGGAATGAACGGATTAGGCATGACCTACTAAATTTGCACCTCTCTGAGGACATGATCCAGGAGTTCATGTAGACAGATGATTAAGGTTAACGAGGTATAGGTAGAATATATGGGTACCTTAGAGTATATGTAGAGGCTTAGACACTCTTGACTTTGCACTTTTCTGTGTTTGTATATATCTTTCATTATTTTTGCATGTACACGGTTGTGGCGATCTTAATATCGGAAACTTTCTATTTGTATTTACTAAATTCATTCACTGACACACTAACACACCATAATCCTATTACTGTGTCATTTATACAGGTACATAAGGAGCCGGTGATCTCAGTGGAAGCAAACTCTCTATTCTTTGGGATAAATGTATTGTTTGTCTGTCGCTCATTCTTTCCAGACATTAACGAAAGCTTTTGTTGTTATTAGGATATATTGTGTATGCGGTTGTATAGATATATTAAAAAGTCAAAAAAATACAATAGTTTTAAGAAAGAATATTGAAATTTTCGACACTCCTTAATTACTTCCCTTTCCAAGTTGATATCCATCTACGTCATCATCTTTACCATTTCACGCATCTCAAGGCACCTGCAGTCGTCAGTCGTCAACTTCTATTCCTTTTCTTCTCGTCCGGGTCGCCTCATTTCTATCCTCCAGGCTCCCCTTCCCCCTTTCCCAACGCTATACAAATAAATTCCCCACACTTATTCACCGCTCAAAACACGTACAACCTCTTCTCCCTCTCCCTCCCTCCCTAGTTTCTTAGCTGCTTTGATCATTCAATTTTTCCAATGGCTCTCTGGACAAGGAAGTCGAGTGGACTTATGAGATCCGCAGCTGCTTTTGGTGTCCGATCCATGTCGTCTTGGTGGAGAAACGTTGAGCCTGCTGCCAAAGATCCGATTCTCGGTGTTACTGAAGCTTTTCTCGCCGATCCGTCTCCTAGTAAAGTCAATGTTGGAGTTGTAAGTTCCGCTTCGAGATAGTAATTTTACCTCATTTTGTTGAATTTTGCTTCTGAACTGATCAGCTCAATGTGAAACTGTTGTAAATTCCTTTTCAAATAATTCAGTACTTGATTCTGTGTTGAATTCTCCGCTTATAATTCAACCTTTTCTTTCTGTTGTTCTGTTTTTGGTTGCTCTTTTTTTTTCTTCCTTTTTTTGGCTTGTTGAAGGGAGCTTATCGGGATGATAACGGTAAACCGGTGGTTTTGGAGTGTGTCAGAGAAGCTGAACGGAGAATTGCTGGAAGCATGAATATGTGAGTAAGCTAGTGTTATCCCAGCCGCCAGCCGGCATTCGATATAATCATGTGGTACAGTAATTTGTGCATGTTGTACAATCGGCTGATGCAATTAAGTATTCCATTGAAAAGGTCTTATACTTTATACCAATTATACATGGTCGACGCTTATATTCTCTATTATTTGAATTAACTTATATGGATCGTGCAACTTTACCGCCTGCAACCTACATGTTTTTTCTGCATCTCTTTACCAGTCATGTTCATGAAGAAATTTCAGGCTTTAAATGCCTAAATTTTAATTACTGAAGAAGGTTTTCCTTCTGTTAAAGTTGCTGAATTGAAGTGGTCCTGTGTTTTTGGTTGTCCACAATTGTTCAACTATTAGCCTTTGGCTCAGTTTACAGTGTGATTCGTTAGCATCTTTTTTCTTCCCATACACAGTCGAGCAGTGAAATTGATGATTCCAAAATCAAGTGTATCTGTCAACTCTTTTCGGATTCTTTAAAATGGCCAAGTCAATCTGGTATCAGTAAAAAAAAAGTTTGTAATCAATCTGTTAAGATGACTTTTTTATGATGATATACTTGACACGAAATTTTTCTATTTTTATTTAATCTTCTGGGTTTGGCTAAGGTATTGTAGTTGGATTTTGCCACGGACGTCTTGTTATGCTTGTGTGAGATTGCAGGCAGAATCGGTACATCTGTCACTAAATGCTGTAGTATAAGTAATTTTCAGTTGCTGTGTGTTGCAATGATGGAGGTTACCTTTCTTCTCCTGAAATCATTTTTATAGGTCAAAATTTAGATAAGTGTGAATGGCAATGTCTAGTATGACGGCCATTGTCATAATCACCTCCAGGTGGTTTGCATGCAACTGACTGTTCCTTGTGGAAAAATTAAGGAGAGAAACTTCTTGTATTGCACATGCCTTAATGACCATTTTATCACAGGATAGGATGCCTGTATGTTACACCTTTGAAGTAGATAGAACTTAAGATGGATGAGGATTCGTGGCATAGCCTTCTGTTCAGATTGCATGCTATTGTGTATGCCATTTTGAATATGAAGTTGATTTGGTTATTCATACTTATCTGTGTAGGGAATACCTACCTATGGGGGGAAGTGTAAGAATGGTCGAGGAAACTCTTAAATTGGCTTATGGAGAGAATTCTGGACTGATTAAGGACAAGCGTATTGCAGCAGTACAAGCTCTCTCCGGAACTGGTGCATGCCGACTTTTTGCAGATTTCCAGAAGCGTTTCTGTCCTGAATCACAAATTTATATTCCAGTCCCAACATGGTCCAAGTAAGGCTTTCATTAATTATTCTTCATCAGTAGACGTGTTTATCATGTAAGTAAGCTACTGTTGCATCAGAGTTTCACCTTGCTTTTCAACTTTCTGCTGTTGGTTTGCTCAGTCATCACAACATCTGGCGGGATGCTCATGTACCTCAAAGGACATTCCATTACTACCACCCAGATACTAGAGGTTTGGACTTTGCTGCAATGGTGGATGACATAAAGGCAAGCAACCACACGGGTGGGATCCTGGAATCGTCAGGAATCCAGCATCTGTTGTACCTTTACTTCAAATTTCTTCTTGTATGTTGATAAGAGTATGGGTTCTTATTTGATAATCCTGTGACAACACAGAACGCACCAAATGGTTCATTTTTTCTACTTCATGCTTGTGCTCATAATCCAACTGGAGTTGATCCTACAGAAGAGCAATGGAGAGAGATTTCAAACATCTTTAAGGTTACATAACTTAATTAAGTAATATCGTCTTGGGATCTGTTATGTTGTTTCTGTATAGAACACACCAGCACTCAAGCCTGATTGGTAGGATGTTAATTTTCTTTCAGGCGAAAGGTCATTTTGCCTTCTTTGATATGGCATATCAAGGTTTTTCCAGTGGAGATCCAGAAAGGGATGCAAAGTCTATCAGAATTTTTCTTCAGGATGGACATCTAATTGGATGTGCTCAGTCCTATGCTAAGAATATGGGCCTTTATGGACAACGAGTTGGTTGTCTAAGGTAAATAAACGCTAATCTTATTCTTTTGACTTAATCATCATAGGTATCTCTCTAATCAAAACTTTAAATTAGTAGCATATTTTTGTTGTTTCTTGTTGATAGAAGCTTTGATTTGATTAGGATTTCTATTAGGATATTGACAATAACTAGGAAATTAATATTATTAGACTCACGCAAAAGCAAGAACACTTTCCCTTTTCTTTTACATGGTAACTGACATTGGGAGTTGTGCGAGAACTAGCTATAGAAATCTATAGATAAAAACACTTGTACACATACACATACGTATACACTGTTTACTTATATCATCATTGTACACATCCATACACATATGGTATACAGACACATACTCTGTAAACATATACAATAGTAAAGCCCCCAATTCAGTGGCCTTCTAGGATAGAAGGAAAGAGCCGTTAGGGCAATATAGCCGTTAGACTAGTGACTCATCTAATCGTGGGAGTTATGGCCCATGACATGCTCTTTTAAACAACCTATATAAGTGGCAAACTTTGTACATTTAATGCTTAGCTTGAAAGGATATTTATTCTTCAACTTTCTATATGGTATCATAGTCATAAAATCCTTCTGCTTCTTTTTTTTCTCGAACCAACTCCGTTTTCTTAAGCAATGGCTGAGCCAGTGAGGCTGAGGCAACTTCCACCCTTGAACAACCTTCAAGGGCAGGGTCTAATGCTACTCCTACATTTGATGAGGCTCCTATAATGATCACCAATCAGAAACTGAGTGGAAATAATTATCTGTCATGGAGCAGAGCTGTAGAAATGTTCATTACAGGCAGAGGCAAACTAATTTTTTTTGGAGATATAACTACTCTTGTTGTTATAGATTCCAGGTTCAGAACTTGAAAATCTGAAAAATCCTATGTTTATATCATGGCTCATTGAGTCAATGACCCCTGAAATTAGTGATAACTTTATTCTCTATGCAATGCAGGTGAAATTTGGTCAGCTGCAAGAGAAATGTGCTCTAAAAAAGAGAACACTCCAAAACTATATGAACTTGAAACACGGCTTCAAGATATTAAACTAAGAGACAATCTTGTAAACAAATATTTAGCCAGTTGACAAAGATCTGGAAACAAATTGACATATTTGCGACTCATAAGTAGAATTGTCAAGCTGATGATCAGATGTATAGAAACATTACTGAAACAAGACAGGTTGTTAGATTCTTAAATGGCCTACATAAGGAATTTGATGCTGTAAGAAGCAAAATACTTGGCTCCAAGTCTTTGCCAAGTTTAAACACCGCCTTCTCTAAAATAAGGCAATAGGAAAGTAAAATAAAACTGACGACGAACACCTTACCTACCTTGGCAATAGAAGGCTCAGCCCTTGTGTCTGAAAAGTCTACTGATAGTTCAAAGACTATTAACACTTCTAATGCTCAGGCTGTTGTCCTTAATGAAACGCAAATATATGGTTGTGTAGCTAGATGAATAGGAGTATCTGGCCAGCAAGATTATAGGTAATCTTGCAGGTACTGTAAGAAGAATTGGCATACAATAGATGAATGATGGAAGTTAATGGAAGGCCAGGAGATGGTAGACCACCAAAGTCAAATAATACACCAAGGACAGCAAACAATCCACGGTGATTCAATAGGAGCTACAATGTAGCAAATACTCTGAGGAGCAACATTAACCATAATGGACCAGGATAACCATCAACTCTACCTACTCAAAGTCGAATAGAGGCATTGCTAGCTACTGTCTTAGCAGCAATCAACTCCAGTCCAAGTCACCATGGCATGTTCAGACCTCACAGATCAGTAAGACGCACTCCTGGATCATTTGATTCATGAGCTTATGATCACATGACACATAACAATGACATTTTTTTTTTTAAATTATGAGTTGCTTCCTTATCCTAAAACATTGAGGATAGCTGTGGTAATGGAATATGCATGCAAATAGTGGATAAAGGCATAGTTAAAGTAAACGACAGTTTGTGTCTCAAAAATATGTTACATGTTTTCTTTCTAAGCTTCAATCTAATATCAGTAGGGAAGATAGTCCAGGATCACATCTGTTTTGCCTTTTTCTCACATTTTTAGTGTTTGTTTCAAGAGAAAACTATGAGAATCGGCAATGCAAGAAAACTAGATGGACTCTTATTTTGCAAGTTGAAGAAACAGAACTGGACAAGAAACAAGATAAAGTGTCAGGAATTCATGCATGTTCTAGTATAACATCTAGTGGGGAAACTTTTGCTATGGCATAAGAAAACGGGACATCCCAACTTTGTGTACTTAAGGCGGCTGCTAGAAATGTTCATAAATATCAATGTGAAGAATCTGTGTTGTGATGTTTGGCAACTTGCTAAACATACTAAAACTAGCTATCTTGCTAAGATTTATAAACCTACACAACCTTTTATCTTAGTGCATTCTGATATATGGGGACCTTCGAGGATTGCTTACATAAATGGATCCAGATGGTTTATTACATTTGTAGATGATCACACAAGGATAACATGGGTATAACTCATGAAACATAAGTCTGAAGTAGGACATATTTTCAAGACCTTTCTCCGCTACCAGTTTGGTGTGACTATAAAAATCTTAAAATCAGACAATGGAACTGAGTATTAAGATAAAACAGTAAAGAAATCCATTAATGGAATGGGAGTACATCTTTAGACCTCATATATATACACTCCATAGCGTAATGGAGTAGCTGAGAGGAAGAGTAGATATTTGTTAGAAGTTACTAAGATAATTATGTTTTCAATGAATGTTCCTAAGTTTCATTGAAGAGAATTAATCCTCACTGCTATCTATTTAATTAATAGAATACCTTCTAGAGTACTATCTTATACTACTCTTAAACAAAGCTTAATTGGGTACTTCCAACTTATTTGATGTACCTTTTAAGTTGTTTGGATGTAATGGCTATGTTCATATACAGTCTCACTTAAGAAGTAAACTTGATCATATATATAATAGATGTATCTTTTTTGGGTATTCAGGTACCCAGAAAGGATAGAAATGTTCCTGTCTTATTACAAATAAGATGTTTATAACCTTAAATGTCACCTTTGATGAGGAACATGCATACTATTCTGAGGCTCTTAACACAGATAGTGTCATAAGTGACCAAGAGAGTTTTTAGAGTATTATTAATGTAGTGAGATCACCGCCACGGGGGATTGACACTCAAAAAGAAGAGAATAGGGAAGTAGTTGGGAGAGATGAAAATGGGGATGATGAAAGGACAGGATTGTGTCAAGAATAAATCTTCTTATAACTAAAGTTTACACTGGAAGACACACACAAGTTAGTGATAACCCACCAACCACAGAAATAGAGAATTACTCTAGCCCAGAACCTACCCCAGAAAGTAGACCAATTGCACTTAGAAAAAGTGTGAGAGAATGTACTAAACACCCTCTTTACAATTTTTTTTTGGCATATGGAAGACTTAACACACAGTTTAAGGAATTTACAATATCCCTAGACAATCAAAATATACCAAAAGATATTCAAGAGGCACTTAGTATGTCACATTGGAACGCTGTAATATATGAGAAAATGGAAGCCCTCCAAAAACATAAAACCCGAGAACTATTACCTATCTATAATGACATTAAACCAATAGGGTGTAAGTGAGTATATTCTATTAAATACAACACTGATGGTACTATGAATAGGGTTTTAAAGCTAGGTTCGTTGCAAAGGGATTTACACAGTCATATGGAATTGACTACTTGGAAACTTTTGCACCTGTAACTAATTTAAATACTGTTAGAATTCTGTTTTCACTTGCTGTAAATCTAGTTTGGGACTTATTTCAATTAGATATAAAGAATGCATTTCTTAATGGTGACTTGTAGGAAGAAGTGTTTATGGACATCCTTTCGTGATTTATTAATAACACTATCAAACATAAGGCATGTAAACCAAAAAATCCTTATATGGCTAGTCACCTAAATCATGGTTTAGGAAATTTGCAAAGGTAGTCTTTAAGTATTGGTTTAAGCAAGCACACAATGATCACTTTATTTATTAAAGACACAGCAACCGAACGCATCAATATCTTTATTGTTATGTTGATGATATAATATTCACTAGAAATAACCTACATGGCATAAACAAAATAAAGAAACAACTTGCAAGAGAGTTTGAACTTAAAGACCTAGGCAAATTAAAGTACTTCTTAAGAATTGGAGTAGGAAGAACACAGCGTGGCATGAGTATAATAGAAAGAAAATATGTATTCAATTTACTGAAGGCTACAGGTACGCTTGGATGTAAGGCAACACTTACATCTATTGAACCAGGGCATAAGCCATAAGATCAGTGTGATAAAACACCTACTGATAGACAAAGTTAGTAGGAAAATTAATTTACTTATCTCATATTAGGTCGTATGATATGTAGTTAGTTTTGTGAGTCAATTTATTCATTACTCTACGAATGAACACCTCAAGACTGTTATAAGAATTCTCATGTACTTAAAAGCAACACCAGAGTAAGAGTTATTTTTCAGAAAAAATGAAGCTAGGAGCCTTCAAGTATTTACTGATGCAGATTTGGCAAGATCAAGGTCAGATAAGAGGTCAACAATAGGATATGAATCCTATCTGTAGGGGAACCTGGTTATTTGGAGAAGCAAGAAGCAGCCAGTGGTATCAAGAAGCAATGGCGAGGCTGAACTCAGTACCCTAGCCTTGAGATTGTGTGAAGGTCTATGGATAAAGAGAGTGATGCAGGAATTGGGTCAGACGATATCATTTTCAATCAGAATCTGCTATGATAACATCTCAACAATCAACATGGTAGAGAATCCTATTTAACATGACAAGTCTAAAGATGTGAAAATGACAGACATATTGTAAAGGAGAAGATTGAAGCTAAGACCATCAGTGTACACATACAACATATAGTATACAGACACATACTTATTTAGTAAATATATGCACTAGTAAAGCCCCCCCCCCCCCCCCCCAACTCAGAAGCCTACCAAGATAGAAGGAAAGAGCCTTTGGAGCAATATAGCCGTTAGATTAGTGACTCTTCTAGCCGTTGGAATCTTATGGTCCATGACAGGCCCTTGTAAACAGCCTATACAAACTTTGTACATTTAATGATTAGCTTGAATAAATATTTATTCTTCGAACTTTCTATACTAGCGTATCTTATACTGCTGGCATCCCTATGCTTTCAGTTGTCTCTTATTTTCTTTCTCTCACTCTCCACCTTTGGTGGTCCCGGGGTAAAAGATACTTATATTTGTTTGCATAATGCCTGCAGTGTGGTTTGTGAAGATGAAAAGCAGGCTGTGGCCGTCAAGAGTCAGTTGCAGCAACTTGCCCGACCTATGTACAGTAACCCCCCTGTTCATGGTGCTCTTATTGTTTCTACTATTCTTGGTGATCCAGAGTTGAAGCAATTATGGCTCAAGGAAGTAAAGGTAACTTGTACAGCTTTGATTAGTTATGAATCTTGATTTGTTGTCAAATGTTGATGCCTCAAGAAGGAAATAGGTTCTGTTGCTATAACTACCGAACTAACTGACAAACCTATAGTAAGAAGTGGCTTCTGTTCCCATATTGATCAACCTGCTAGAGGTTGCCATTTCAGGCCCTAATCCTTTTACCTGATAGAAGTCAACCCTTCTCTGTATATATGTAACCAGTGATGTCGTTTTGATATCTTGGAAGGTATCAATACCTTTCACATTTGCTCAGGACTTCGCTCCTATTGGGCTCAGAGGGAAAGAAATGATGATCTTATGTCATTTTTGTAGCATCTAGTAGGTTTCTTTTTTTTTCCTTGTGAGAAAGATTTGGCATTGTTTAGCACTAAACATTTACCAAAAATGAGTGTGAGAGAAGAAGAGGGAGGGAATTCAATTTCTAAACCCCAAAAGTTACACGTAATTGACATTCTAGTCTACCTTCTATTCCTGCTGTTTTCCAATTTAGGATGACTCATACGCTATAATGTGTTACAAATATGTCAATGTTTCATTTTCAAACGAGGACAAAATATGCTTTTCATTGTATAACGTTAGTTTACGAAACTGCTGGTTCCATCACCAGGCAAGAGAGTGTAATGTACATTGCCGGCTCTTCTAGTCATAGTGAAAGTGGTCATTGTGTAAATATTTTTCTAACTTAATGTGGTTACGATCATATGCACGTTAGGGCATGGCGGATCGTATCATTGGCATGAGAACAGCTCTAAGAGAAAACCTTGAGAAGTTGGGTTCCCCTTTGTCATGGGAGCACATAACCAAGCAGGTATTGTAACCACTACAATCAGTTGGGGGAGTGGCTTTCTCCTGTTTCTCCTGTTCGTGATTTGCCTATCCTTCCTCTTCCATCAACAAATTGATCGTGGAAAAGGGGTGGACGAATCACATCGGAAGCGAGATAGCCTCTTCCCTCTATTTTCTGTGTTGAATATATAGAACCCTTTGGGACTTACTTTTTATTTCTCGCTTACATGCACAGATTGGAATGTTCTGCTATAGTGGTATGACGCCCGAGCAAGTTGATCGCTTGACAAACGAATACCATATCTACATGACTCGTAATGGTCGTATAAGGTAGAGTTCGGTTCAGATGCTCCACGTTTTAGCTTTCTTTTCTAATGTTACTTCCAATTTGCATTTGCACAAAATTCTTGATTGAATGGAACTACTTATTGCAGCATGGCAGGAGTGACAACAGGAAATGTGGATTACCTGGCTAATGCTATTCATGAGGTGACTAAATCCACTTAGGTGCTCGTTACCTGATTATAGACATCATCAGAAATAATACACCAAACAGGCCTTTTATAATTTGCGTGGAACTAATTTTTCAATACCTGAATGACCTTCTTATCCACAATTTCCAATTTAATCAGTCTGAAGTGAGGAAAAGTTGATGTGGAAGTCAAATTTTGAAACTATGTGTTCTGGGAGTTATTCAGTTGTTTGAGGAGTAAGAGTCGTTTGGCTTGAATAAATACTGAGGATTTTAGTTAGAACTTGAAAGACATTGATTGCATTCTCCAGAATCCAGTATTAGGAGGACGCTGCTGCCCTAGAAAACTGTGAAAGAGCGAATGACTTCTTTTGCAAGAGTTTTAGCAATCTCAGTTGATAGATAGATACAAACAGAGTTGGTGATTAAGCACTGTATATTATATTGGGATTTATGATTGAAATTGTGGTTTCTTTCTTCCATGTTTGTGTCTGCAAAGAGTTTTTAGTGTTTGGATTAGATCTCAGGCCGTGGTTTTCATGAAGGTTTGGTCAGCTTATCATAAACTTTACACGAGGTTTACAAAGGCCAGTTATGCTGGCTAATTTAATAAAACAACATTACCCCCATCGACTTAGAGGTTTTCGCCTATGGTGGGGAAATGGAGTCGGATGTGTGTAATTTTATTCATGTGTTGGAAACACAAAGAGATTATTTCTGGATAATCTATAATGAAAATTACGTAAAGGTGTGTCAATTGATTACTATTTCACAATACAAAAAGCGTATACAAGTGAGTGAGTCGGTTTGTTTTATTTTGTCATATTCCAAATTAAAGAAGAGTTATTACTATGTTGGGAATGGGAAAAAAATGTTAAATAAATTAACATTTAATAATGATTGCTTAAAAATGTTAAATAGATTAACTGCGTCGAAGTTGCTGTCAACATTTGATAGTATTCATCTTCTGTCAGACACTGACATATATACCTACACTTACATTTAGAATTAGGATAGAAAAAATATGATGTCTAATATTTGTTTAATGTTGGATACACGTAGTTATTTGTCTTTCCTAATTTCTTGGATGATTGGACTTAAAGATCTCTTTTTCATTGATCATTGTGCCACTATATTATATGAAAGCACGTGGATCTAGTTTTAGTGGCAACTTATTATTTAATTTTTCTTATATGTTAACGAACTTGACCTGTAACCGATACTGAAGGAATGTGCAGCACGTCGAATAGTAATATACGGTTAAATTTGAAAAAGAAATAAGGACAGGAAATCGTCCAAGAGAAAGCAAAAAAATGTAAGGTAAATTTGCGTACATCAAATAATTTATGCAAATGCGAAAGCATAGTACAACTAAAACTAAAACGTCCAGAGGAAAACACAACTTCCCTTACTACCTTACACGGTTTTAAAAAATCGAATTTAATTATGCTAAAAGATACACTGAAGTGAGGGCAAATCAATGGAAGTCCAAGATAGATGCAACTCTTTTTGTCTCTCTCGTTTTTTCCATTTTACCTTTTTCCTTTTCCTCTTTTATGTGTGTTAACCCGTTCAAGGAGGTAAACGATGTAATGCTACGTCTTGTCGATGATAATGTTGTTTAACAGATAATTTTTTTCAGAAAGAAAAAATTATGCTGCTGAATAATATGCTTTTCTGAATGGAGTGTGAACCTTAGGACGAGTTTGGGGCCTTTGGGCTCCATAAGCAGGAAAATTAGATGCCCCTTCTCAATACTACTTTTAAATGTGAAGACCATAATTCGTTTATTTTAAAGAGCATGTAGGCATCCTAGTCTTTATGCACAAAAATGTTACATTTGGTAGGTTGAATCGCCTGCAAAAGAAATAAACAAGACATTGCTCACCAAAAAGAGGAAGAAGGGGAAAATACGCGCACGGAGAGAGAGACAAACACAAAAACAACCCACTTTCCAGTGTACCTAAAATCGGAAATGAAAAGGAACCACCAAAATTTTGTGAAGAATGTTGAGTCCAATTTGTAACCCATGTATGGTATTTAAAACGCCTTCTTAGTTATATTGCTAATCTTTTAGATCCCTTGAAGAATTAGAAGGCCTAGTATACTTCAATGTGATTTGATCGAAATTTTGATTTTACAAAAATTGGGAAGACACGTAAAGTGAACGCCAAAAAGAGAAAGCACAACAACACGACATCTCTTATAAGGCTATTGGTACATAAACATGTCAAAAATCATCTCAGTTTGAATAGGCTTCAGAACGGCCTCTCTCCTGGACTAAGGTGGCTGCGGTTAAGATTCAAAATAAGCTGTTCTCTCCCAGAAGCAAATCAAACATGTTCTCAGGAGTTAGCAGAGTCGTTCCTCCTATTATCAATTCTGTCTCAGGCCTGCTGCTTTCTGCCAATGCCTCATGCATTTCCCGTACCTTCAAAGAAGATTAAAAATAAAAATAAAACATGAAAGAAGTATAAGTGGCAAACAAAAGCGAACCAAATGGTAGATGTTTCAACTAGCTAAAAGTTTTAGGTAATTAGGTCAGGATCATGGTTGAAATGATATGATAGTTTTTTAGAGAGATGCATTCTAGATACGCGTATCATGCATTATGAGACAGACAAGGATGGTAGGATTTAAACTAAGACTCAAAAACCGCAAAAGAAATGATTGATCCATATAACTGACCCCACATAATGAAAAAAGAATGATGCATGCATCATGATGGGATGTCCAAGAAAATGATCAACATTCTAGTCGGGCCATCACCCCCGCGCTCTGAAATATATGTGAAACTAATTATGCCTATTGTTGTAGAATCTGTTGATAGAAAATATTATAGTTCTCAGAGTATCGGATCAATCACCACCACCACCACCTTCTTTCCTCTTAGACTATAAGAACAGAAGCAAGGAGAACTTCGAGGAATAACGTCTTAGGTCCTGCAGAAGTAATCTGTAAGGATCCAAAGGACACATGCCCAGGGACCTTTCTTTAATATTGTTCCCTCTCTCTTCTAGAGCAGCATCAACAACAACATTACCCCCATTGCCTTAGAGGCTCCCACCTATGGCGGGGTATAAGGGGATCGGATGTACGTAACCATACCCATGTGTTACAAACACATAGAGGTTGTTTTCCGATGATCCATAATGATGCGTCAAACTATGTCAATCAACTGCTACTTCACAATATAAGAAGCGCCGCTAATTTAGTGAGTCATTTTACTTTATTCCATCATATTCCAAAATCAAGGAAAAATATGTACTTGACTCCATTGGAAATGGAAACCCTCTCTCTTCTAGAGCGAGTTGGGAAATAGTAGCCATCAGGAAGTAGGTGGTCCCAAGACCACGCAACGTGGTTTCTCCATAAACAAGTGTTTCTCCGAGGTGTTATGACTTACCAGTTTCAAAGACGAAACTTTTTGTAAAGGAGATTAATGTTACGACCCTCACCCCCGAGCAGCCGAGAAGTAAATCAAAGACAGTGATGGTGGTCAAGATAAGGTTTACCGAAGAACACTATAGGACTTCGTAAACGGAAGGATTTCCCCTCCTTTTATGTTGGGATAAGCCTTGTAATGTGATTCTTTTGGTACTAGTGTCTTACATTAAGAAAGGAAGATGAGAGTGTGGAAACGAAAGTGAGACATTGAGAATAAGTGGAGGAAGATGACAATTTGGTAGTGTGCAAAACACTTTCCTATAAGAATGCAGCAATGCACTCCCACCTCGAAGAGCCACCATATAAAATTGAGGGCCGGGGGTTGCAAAAGAAAAAAAGAACCTCATGTCAAAGAGGTAAGGCAACTAACATTCTGTTGTCTCACTTGGAAACAGCCAGGAAAGCAAAAAAGAATAAGGTTTCAAGTCTGCATACCTCAACGGCATTAATGCCCCCGACTACAAATACAAGGATGACATTTTGGTCAGCCAGACTTGGTTTTGCCTGCAATGATTTAAGAGCGAAATAATGATACACTTGACGCTGTTGACGCTGTTAAGAAAGTATCGTCATTTTGCTCCAAGCATTACATAGACTAAATGACATAAGAAAACTGATGACAGTCAGCAAGACCAAAGCATGCCTGCAGAAAACACTAGAGGCAAAACTTAATATACTTGAACTGTCAGAAACGACTCTTTTGCTCAATCTAGCAGTAAACGAAAAGAAAAAACAAGTACCTGTCCAAGGCCAAACCTTCCAAACCCACTTTTGAAAAGCCGGCCGACAGTAGAAGAGTGGTTCTCCAGGCCAGGTACATCATACTTGGCCAATACTGCTGTTAATACCTTGTGTATCAATCCTCTATTTGAATAAGGATCATCACTGAATCTTGTGTCTGATGTCCAAATTCCCTCTCGAAATGGCAAGCTACTCCTCAAGCTGGATATTTTGTGAAGGAATTTAAAGAGATTATCCACCCTATCACGTAATTCTAATCTTAGTTGCATGTCTCCATATTTTTGCTCTTTAACATTACCAGAGTCCTCATCATCCTCGTCACCCCAGCTTTCCCATTGCTCATCGTCAAAATCAGGCTTTCCAACTTGACCAGGAGATTCTACCTTCTCACTATTCAAATTTTTCTTGCCATTGTTGGATTTGGGATCTCCTGACCAACCCTGAAGAAATTTAAGCTCTGCCACAGCAGGGTTTTCCATAATTGCATCAAAGACAGCGTCTTGAATAAAATGTTCCTCTTGCCAAGAGAACGGACTCCTTAATCCAGAGGTTGGGAAACTTTCGCCTGCCAATATGTATCCAACAAGGGTAAGAAATAATGCATCCTTGAAAGACAGTAGGCCCAGCGGTGAAGCAACTTTGCTACTCTTATCTCCTTGCAAATCCACCAAAGCACTCTTGCTAATAAGATCACTTATCTGAGCCGCAAGGCTCTGACTCGTATCTTTAGAATTTACATTTAATATTTTCTCTGCACTACTAAAAGCATCCCATCGGGCAGAACTTAATTCATCCAAGGCGGATACTGCTCCTGCTGCTAATTGAATAATACCTTTGTTTCTCAATAAAGACGACTGGCTTCTAGCCAACGCCTTAATCATAGATAGCAGCTCTGCTCTTGAAGCAAAACCAGCCCGATTTTTCACATCCAAAAATATGTTTTGCTCTCGCAAAGTTTCTTGAAGCCATTTCTTAATTAGCACAGCCCCGTCTTTTGCTCTTCTCTCCAGTAAGGCTTCCAAGAAATTTGCTCCATGAAAATTTTCAGTCGATACAAATGATCCACACAACACATTCTCCAACCAATTCAAGGGCTCTTCACCATTTAATTTCTTGCTAAGATGTGTCAGGTCAAAAACATCATGAGAAGGGGTACCAGGGTTCCAACCATGCAGAAAAGCTTCAATACTTTCTAAGAGATGAAACCTATCAACCGTGCCACTTTCCTCCCTTAAAATTTCTGCTACCGGTACCTGAACATCTAGAGAAGGACGGGTTATCTTACTGTGTGCATTTATCAGCTGACTATGAGAGCCTTTCATGAGGCTTAAGGAAGCAACTGGCTCCTTTCGAGGCAAAGATGAAAAGATTCGATCAACCAGTGAATCCCCATGGCAGCATGGAGTAAGAAGATCAAGTGTACGATCAATGAGTAGTAGCCCCATGGATCTTTTCCTGCGGCCAACATCATAGAGGCTAGACATATCCATTAAAAGCTTTCCCACCGTTTTTGAGAGATCGCCGAGAGAAAAGATTTCCAGTTTCAGATCCATCTGCATGTTTCATATAAAAAGGAGCATCACAAAAATAAAATAATTAAAAAGAAGTTTAATGCCATGCTCAGCAAAAGCTAAATTAAACCTAGGTGTTTTACATTAACTTTTCTAGTTTATCCAAGGTAGGAAGTAATACATTACTACGGAATGCCTAAGGAAATGCACTGCATCAAACAATTAGTCTACTAGCTTTTCTTCGAAACAAAATGACAAGTATTTTATGTTGCCAAGAATCATTACCTTCGACGCCAAATGATAAAGAAACTGTGCAGTAAGAGTTGCACCAGGGGGCACATCCTCGCCATCTGCAGGTGTACCAACACTTACTGAAGGCAAACCTGGGCTAATGGAATTCTCATAATGCATCGATAGGCTTGCTTCTGCAATTGATCCTTCAGAAGGTAAGACAAAAACCCTAGGTGAGAGAGGATTCAATATAAGAGGAAAGTGATGTACGTGAACAACCAACTTCTGCCCAATATTTTCTGCAGCCACAGAAAAATCATCTTTCTGAGGAACCTTTAGACTGGATCTGGAGTCAGATTCAGAAAACTCATCCAGATTCGGACCAAGTTCCGACCATCCTTCTTCTTCAACATTTAATCCCGCATCTTCCGTATGGTCTGATGGCTGTCTAATATTTGCTTGACGTCTACTGACAAGTTCCTCATAATCTTGACTAAGCAACAATTCATATTCACGAAAAGCATCAGAACCCAAAGGTGAATCAGGATATGCTGAATGAGCTACCTGAAATTAATAACATTAAGGTCAGTTCCAAAAGGGACCAAGGGGGAGACGGGGGTTGGTGGGCAATTTGACAACATTCTCAGGCCAGGACAAAGGCAGACCAACTATTTAGTGGCATAGACTGGCACTAACTCAACTCAGAAGGTAAATATGCAGCATTCGCTACCTCTTCAAATCAGCCTTCTAATTGAGTCTGAATTGTTTCGATGTTTTATCTCATGTAGAAGCTAGTAGCTTTAACAAATGCCAACTCTCAGCAGTTTAATAACAATTGTGTTATGGTGCATAAAGGGAATAAATTGGATAAGGACTCTATACATTTCCTCTGTTTCTCCTCCATGGATATTCAAACTTTTGCATAGAGAAACATTATAGTATAAGTAGACTAAGATAGCAGGTTGGATGCCTAAGAAGAACAGCACTCAAGCCTTCAACCAACAAATTGTGAGTAGGTATTATGTAATCCCTTGATTTTACATTATTTGCCTGGCACTCTATGTTTCCGTTGCATTCTATTATGTACCATAGGTTCCCCTAAGCCCAAGAATGGCATAATTTTCTAATGGTCTCCCTCTTCCCCTTTAAGAGGACTCTCCTCTTGAATTTCACAAAAGATAAAATATGAGCATCCAAAGACCGTTTCTGCAAATAACCATTCCATTTGAAAAGTTATCCCTTCATCCCCCCCCCCCCCCCCCCTAATGGCATAGAAACAGTAGCATTGAGAATTATAGCAACAACACTATAATAAAACCAACGTATAAGCATATTTAGCTTTTCCCTAATTTCAAAATTTTACCAAAAAATTTTCAACCTTAATAGGATATAGAATGATAGCAACAAGACTTGCACAAACTGTTTTCCTCTTAAAAAACAGAGAATTGCACATTAAATAGAAAAACATAAATTGAATATATAGTGAGGTGTAGAATAATAGGGGGTTGTAGACTAAAGTGAAAAACATAAATTAAACAAAGCATTCTGAACCACATTCACCGTACTCCATCTCCTCAAAGTAGAAACTAATTGAACAAATTGTTACATTCCCACTTTTTGATGAAACAAAGTAAAATACTATGCAAACAACTACTGTACTCGTTTCCAAGAAGAAAAAGAATATGAACTCTAATATCTCAAAGGGGTAAGAATTCGTGATTCCCATTTCCCCTGTTCATAACTTCCCATGGACAATGGATCACCAGTAAATTGACAAACTTCCTCAGAAAGAATGCTTTAACAAAAAGTTCTGCAGAAGTTAATGTAGAGAAAAAGAGGTTTGAGTGATTTTCAAATACATGATTTAAATGTGCACAAAAACGAGCATAAGATAAAACGTGCATAAGATATACATGTATGCATGATACTTTGCTATTACTTGCCTTATTTAGCTTATATATTATGTTGTCGTACTAACGAGCTATGAAGCGTTAAAGCTTACATCATATGGCAAACATTTGTTGTGTTTATACTATTTTTAGGTGCCACCATTAATGAACTAAACTAGTTCATTAAGTGAAGTACTTAGTTTATTAAACTAAGTAGTTCATTAAAGGAAGCCACATTTGGAAAAGGCACAAAGGCAACAAGGCTAAGGAAGGAAAGTTTTCTCCTCCTCCCATCCTTAATTATACACGCCTATATACATATATATTACATATATTTTCAGATTTTTTGAAAAAGGCACATACACATGTATTCTAACGTACTACCGACACGTTATATATTTTACGTACGTACGTTAACGTCACACCACTATACATAACTCATATTTATGAGTATATTCAGGTCTTATATCATATGATATAAGATATGGTGATGACAAATTAAATACGACACGATAAAAGGTTCTAAATGGCCAGCCCCTATATTTCAAAAAGTGATAAAAATTTCGTGCACATGACCATATGTTCAGCCAAAAATACTTTCCATATTGGCACACACATATCACCCCACATTAAGGCCAAAATATGAAGATTCCAAGTTTAATTTTGTCACATGTTAATGTTACCACTTTAAACCAGCCAAGTGCTGAGATTTAAAGTATATATTATATATATTATGTATAACATAATATATATAACATGTGCAAAAGTTGAAATTTAAATTAGAGAAAAATCGGGTAATCGATAAATATCGAAAATTCGGTTTTCTACGCACACAACACATGGAACATTTTTGGTGCATCATGTGACACGTATCTAGACACTTTTTACACATGATATACATCTTAAAGTGTTCTAGAAAATTAAATTAAGGGCTGATTGGAATATTACATGTGTGTATTATTAAATGTGCACTATTTTACAAAGTTAGCAAAAATAATATTCAGCACATGCCAAACATATTACCAACGCCTAGAACAGCCAAGATGGAGCTTATTTGGAGCCTTGTTGGCATATTGATTGGTCAAGAATCAATTAAACAAAGTTGGTGACATAAAGGAAGGAGCTACAAAAGGTAACATTTCAAACTATGTCAAATATATGACACATGCTGAAAATTCAGCATGTGTGTTGTATTATGGCCGATTTTTAGCACTAAGAAATGCCATATTTTACTATCTTGAATCATGAGGATTAATTGAGGATGTTATGGTAATGTTTTGAACTAATTATGAAATTAAAATGGTGATATTTTTAATATCACACATGCTGAAAATTTCAGCATGTGTGTAATGTATAGTGGCTGAAATTTAATCCACATTGGTGTCTAACTTTTATTCCATACATGATGAGAATATTGTATACTAAATGTTGATTGAAGTCTTGAATTAAAACAATGCAAAATAGGCAATATTTTGAACAAAGAGTGAATGTAACACATGCTGAAATTTCAGCATGTGCAAGGATGTTAATGGCCGATTTTTGTACCTATTTTGTGGAGAAATTATCTTGCTTAATTTATGTGATGATCTTGGAAGTTATGGTAATGGTTTTATGATGATTTTGGCACATGTTTTTAGTGGAATTCTCAGATTTTCCTAGTCATCAAATGATGACAACATTCAACCAATCATAAAGTGCCAAGTAAGCAAGGGTTAAATGATCATCCAATAAGAAGGTGCCAAGTAAGCAAGATCATGTCACAATGATGCTACACATTCTCCCAAGGACTTAGAAGACAATTTTCAAGAGGGGGAGAGCACCAAGGGGTCGGCCATAATGTGATAAAAGGAAGAAAGAAGAGCAAAACAAGAACAAGAACAAGAGTTGCAAGTTCAAGGATCAAAAGTGTTCTAGCCTTCTTCTTCTACATTCTCTTTCTTTCTTTCTTCTTGAAAGCCTATTGTATTCATATCTTTCAATCTTGAATAGGCTTGAAATAGACCACCACATATTCCATATCTTTGTAAAAGATTGATCAAGGTGTGATCAATCTTCATTCTTGCGAGGTGGTGGTGTTCGTGCAAATTGTATTCACTATACAAGGTTTGTAAAGGGTTGGAGTTAGGTGTAACTCTATCAACCCTGTGGTAAGGTGTTTTTGAGTTGTGTGATTAGTGTGAACCAAGGAAGGTGTTCCTTGAAGACTGGAGTAGGTTGTTTATAACCGAACCAGTATAAAATTCTTGGTGCCATTTACTTTCTGCATTTACTTTTAAGTTACTGCACTGTTTACCCTTTTTGATCACGCTCGTAAAAATAGTAAACGGATTTCAAAAATTACGAAACTTTCAGGAAACATAGCCACACGTGTTAAGGTTCTTTTGGCGCAAGTTTCAACCCTTTTGGACAAGTATAAGTCATTCAAACGTCCAAAGTTCTGAGACTAGTGCAGTCTGATTTTCAGGCTTGCAGAGGTTGAGACTTTGATCGTATTTGACTAACTTCCCAAAAGAATTTTTCAAAAATGTTTCAACCATTTAAATATAACATATAAGGGGTTAGTGGTTAAATTTTCAGAGCATTTAGAGTTGTGTACAAATAGGAATTAATTTTTCAAATCAGTGTATCGGTTCTGGCAGATTTGCGCAATCTGACCACCAACGATTTTTCAAGGGGTTAGAGGTTGAATTTTAATCTGAAATTTTTAGGAGATACTCATAACATCTGAATCTAAGTTCTCTCCAAATTTCAGAATTTTTGAAGACCTGTAACCTAGTTTTAAAAACGTTTTAAAACTGGTCCTGAAAACAGAAACTGTTTTCAGAAGTTGGGTTTTTGGTTCAAAACAATTTTAAAAACTAAATTTTCCGCACCCACTATTCAACCCCCCCTTCTAGTGGTGCCTTGCAGATCCTACAGTTAATAATGCAAAAGAAAGTATTCAAGATATCAAATGTTGGCTTCTAAGCATATACGAATTAAGAATGCCATGAATCAAAACCTCTGATAAGGATGTGAAAATAATGCAGCAATGAAGTCCTTGGAGAGTGCTCAAACAACGTAAAACATATCGATGTGCATCACTGAGAAGCCGCGACGTGATGATGACAACTTTCTCCGCTAGCTCAGAACTTGAACTCCAAGAAACTACCTGAAACATTTCCAACATTTGAAGTAAACTACATAGATAAACAACTAAATAATAAATAGGAATTCTTAACTTAATATTTTGAAGTGCAGAAACAGTATATTCTCATCATAACTCTGGTTTACAGAGCATGAGAGAACACAGGATGAGAACATCTATCTTTGAAACAATTAAGGGGATTTCCCTACATCATGGGTAGAAACTGGATTTCTCCCAAACAATTTAGACAAAGGATGCATTGAGAGTTCATAATGGATTACCGTCAGCAGTGGCTTGCATCAAGAATTCAAAGTGAAATATTCCTTTATAAAAGAAATAAATGAATATATAAATCCATGGCAAAGTGCTCATAAACTAAGACAAGTAAAGGACTCATATTGATGTATGTGAATGAAAATTGTAAAACAATTCAAACGTCAACTTCATTCCGCCAAGAAAGCATGTGTGTCTACTTATACAATGTTTGTTTCTCTCAACCAATTTCTACACCGACTTTGAATTTCAAACTTGGCGATGAATTCAATGTGATATACATATTTTATGATCAATGTGGGTTCTTGGGCCATCAGCCAAGCTGGCCTAACAGTTTCCACGTCACTTTTAATAACTTTGAAGAAAGGCCTAAAGCATTCAAGTTCTGAAAAATTGGGCCATAATCAAAATGAAGCGTTCTCGTTTTCCAAAACATTAATCTGGTTGTTTGATGAACCAATTTTACTTAATAAAACAACAGGACAATCCCTTGTACAGCAACATGAGGTTTTCTGAGACTATTGGGAAAATAAATATGATACATGTATTTAAATGTGGTAGATAAAAATTCTCACCTCATCAAGGGGTGAGACGTTCTCCATGCTACAAACTGTCCGAGCACCAAGTTCCACTAACAAAGAAAAAGCCCCCAAAAACTGAAAACTCTCTGTACATCCAGCATCCAAGTAAACAATGGCATCTTTGATATCATCTGATATCTGAACGGTAGAGCACAAAGAGTTCCTTATATAATCATAAAGAAACACGCAATAGCACAATCAACACGCAATCTAGTCCAATTTTCCTGTGAATTAGTTAACATCCAGCTCATTTCTCTTTTTTTTTTTTTACCAAAAAAACTTACTACTAAATAACCAAAGTAGAAAGGGAAAAAAAGAACAATCTTATAATCAGGAAGAAAATCAAAACGATGCACTCTCACTCACCTCTGACCTAATCAACACCTGAAAAAATTGTATCCTACAATGCATTTCAATTAACAACTTCGCTCTGAAAACCAATGACGAAACGGGTACTCGAGATCACAATTAAACCGAAAAATGAAATTCGACCTTTGAGGATTCAAGTAGGTCAAAACGTCAATAAGTTGAATTCAACCTGAGAAAATCGTATCCTACAATGCATTTCAATTAACAACTTCGCTCTAAAAATCAATGATGAAACAGGTACTCGAGATCACAGTTAACCGTACAAACAAAATTCGACCTTTGAGGATCCAAGTAGGTCAAAACGTCAGTAAGTTGAATTAAGCAAAAGTACATTGACAACGTGAATACGAATTGCACAAATCAGAGAACGGATAGATTGAGAGTTGTAAAAACTGAAATAGTAAGAAGAAATACCTGTCTAATGGAGTCGAGGCAACAGTTGATGATGTCAACCATGAGCTGAAACCGCTGCCTCAGACAGAAATTTGAAGTATCCGAAAGAAAGAAGAAATAAGAAACAACAGACGATGATGGTCGTAAGTTACTGTCGGCTGATCTCTGTGTCCAAGTGTATGGATTCCAGCGCCTCACACACGGCGGTGCACGAAGATCTTTTTTTCTTTCTTTTTCTCGGGATGAGATCTCCTCACCGCGCGGTGAGTCACCGCGCGGCCCAGGACGCGACACGTGGCAGCAGTAGGGAGTGGTGAGGCTGGATGAGGGTTACCTTCACCCAGCCTCACCACCCCTCCTTTTTGCCACGTGTCGCGCGGTCACGCACGCGGTGAGAGAGGAGCGGTGAGGGGATCCTATCCCCTTTTTCTCAGCGTGGCGGTGACAGAAAGATTATACGTGGCTTTCTGTGACTCGCTTGATTCCTGCAAATGGAAGTGCATGTCAATTTACCCTCGACTTACTCGTCACCACGCGACACGTAATAGCAGAGATGGATAGTGAGATTAGATGTTGATAACCCTCATCTATTCTCACCACTCATCCATGCTGTCATGTGTCGCATGGTGACGAATAGAGTAAGGAGAAAGCGGTAAGGAGATCCTTACCTCTCTTTCTCAATGATTTTTTACCCCTATTTCTTTTTATTTTCCTTTATCCATGCGGCCGGACGAGAGTCTAATATGGAGTTTTTTCTTTATTGAGTAAATTGCACCTAGCACCCAAACGTTTGTCACAGAATCCACTTAGCATTTAAACGTTCCGAAACCTCACTTGGCATCCAAACGTGGGCAAAATCGATTCAATTAACACCAGAAACCGGCTGCTGACCTGCTGCAGCCGGTTTCAATAAATTTTAGCGCCAAATTAAATTTCCTCCCAAAATCAACGTCATCCACTTCTCTCCCTTATTCTGCTACAGTTCAATGGTCGTTTGCTTCCATAAATTAGCCCTTAATTCACATAATCCCCACAAAATATACATCAATAACTAATTTGTTTGAGAATCACAGAGACATTAATCATCAAGCATCTAGTTCTTTTGTTGTTCTTGCGCAAGTAACTAAGTAGATTAGTCCTATAACCTAAACTAAATGTTCGTATTGGTGATTCAAAGCTAAAGATATAAAGCAAATGCTAGCAGGAAGAAAGAGAATCTCCTCATTAAAAAGAAATCCTTTGGAACAGAGAGCAAATGCTAGCAGGAACAGAGATGTAAAGCAAATGAGACTTCCATCTTTAGATGCTAGGATGTCTGTTTCAATGAAGTCAGCTCCCTCTACTACGGCTCTCTGCATCAAAATCTCACTGTCACAAAGGAGCCAAATGAAAGAAACATTTTGGAATTACAGAATCTAAGGCATAAACGTGCCTTCATAATTTCCGCATCAGAAAAAAGTACAGATTTTCAAAAAACGCAGACAGTTGGAAAATAGGCCAGATGTGATTGATCTCCAAATAGAAATTGCAAAAACAGATAGCGGAGTCATGTGGATCTGCTAGATGTATACCATGTACGCAAGAGCAGTTTCTTCAGGAACTTCTCTATTTGAACCTCGATGTGCGATGTTATATGGCGGAATGTTTGTAGGGGCTTTTTACTTCTATCATTCCTTCTGCCTGGAAGTGGATACAGAGGCCTTGCTGCACCTCCAACCACGAGTAGCAGAAACATAAAAGAGAACTACCTACCAAGAACATTACTCAAAAGCTCAAACACATGAATTTCACAGGGGAAGAGGGAATTTCGCAGGGGGAGGGATAAAGTCGGAGGGGAAATGGGGGGAAATGGTGCAAGAATCAGACGGTTGCCATATTTTACCGCCAATTACATAAATTCAGGGGTAAAATTGGTATTTCAATGTTAAATGAGTCAGTCAACGGTTGCATTTAAAAAGTCAAAGGTCGCAGCCGGTAATTTGGTGTTAATTGAATCAATTTTGCCCACGTTTGGATGCCAAGTGAGGTTTCGGAACGTTTAAATGTTGAGTGGATTCTGTGACAAACGTTTGGGTGCTAGGTGCAATTTACTCTTTCTTTATTTATAACAACCACAAACAATCATATCACAATGATAAAAAAACTATTGTTAAAATTTGAGAAAAATGAGAGACAAACAAACAATATCTACATCTAGATATATAGTTTGCTTCCAGTTTTTTATTTATTTATGTAAACTTAATTTTGATATCTTAGCTTTAGGCTAGTACATGTAATTCATGTATTTGTTCCTTTACCCTGTATAAAAGTACATGGACGTTTTCACAATTTTATTTTTAATCAATCTCTATTATTGCAATATTTTTTTGTTTCAAAAACATTATCGCTGTTAATTTTTCAACATAATATAGTTATATTTATATAGTTAACTTTTCAATATATATTAAACTATATTATTTTAAAATTTTAATTGTAGGTAAGTTTGTAGGATGACGATTTATAACATGTGAAAAGCCAATTGGGTAAAGATTTTTGAAACGGAGAGACTAATTGCTAATATTGTTGTACAGTGTTTTTTTTTTGGTTAAAATGTGAATTTGTATTAACCAAGATCAAAGCATCAAGGGATGCAACCCATACACCAAATCATGTCAAAAGTCATCCAAGGAGCAAACACGGTACTCCTTGCACTCAAAATAGCCTTAACCTACCCTGCTAGAAGTATTTAAGGCCCTATACACATGAGTTTTCAATCTATGTACCACATCCCCAACATTAGCTTTGATACCCTCATAAAGAAATTTATTTCTGCACTGCCAAACCATATAGACAGCCGCTGCCAGGGAGATTTTGAAAGCCTTCTTTCTCCATTTCTTTTGTCCCCGCGCAAAGATCCTAGGAAGACATTCCAAATTCCTTGGAAGCCCCAACCATTGTGTAATTGTTCTCCAAATCTCCCTACTGCCCGTACAGTAAAAGAAAAGATGTCTAACCGTTTCTGAATGGTTGCAAAAAAGACAAACCTTCGCATCAAGGAAAGGCATATTGTCTTTGGTGCTGAGTTTGTTAGTTGCAGCCAACCACAAAATGAAACTGTGCTTTGGCGAAATAGAATGATCCCAGACTAAGAAACTCCAGGGAACACGTGCACCTTTAAACCTGAAGAATTCATATGCCAAATAAGGTGCCAGCTTGGCCGACCTCTCCCAAGAATGCAGCAACTGTTGGGCACCAGAAACAGTTGATGAATGCATGATAAGAAGATCTCTGATGTCCAACAAGGCCTTCAGTAGAGGAGAGAAGAATTGAGCCTTGTTAATAGTCCATAGTGTAGAGTTTAACTTGTACCTGGTATGGGTCCATTTAACCCACAGAAGATCCTTTTTATTTTGGAGGAACCAAAGTTGTTTTGCAAGAAGAGCATTATTCCATGCTCTGAGTTGAAGCACCCCAAGACCGCCTTCAGCAAATGGAAGGCACACTTGCTTCCAAGAGACAAGGGCCCTCTTGTTGTCATTGTGCTTAAAACCCCGGAGGAAATGAAGACAAATTCTATTAACTTGATCAAGAACAGCAGAAGGGGCAGGAAGAGCACTCAGCCAAAAACAAGAGATACCTTGCAACACTGATTTTATAAGTAGGAGTCTGCCCGCATAAGTTAAGTTAATTTTCTTCCATTGATTCACTTTTTGCATCAATTTGCTCAAAAAGGGTGAGTAATGCACCCGCTGCAACTTAAATCCAGCGACAGGAATGCTCAAATATTTGAAAGGAAGAGTGCCAGAGATGAAGTTGGCAGTTAACTGTGAGTTGATAAGTAAGTTGCAGTCACCAGCATAATAAAACCTGGACTTATCTTGGTTAAGAACAAGCCCCGACACAGCACCAAAGTCAGCAAGCTTTTGTAACATCAATTCAGCCGAAGCATGATCACCCCTACAGAATAACATTAAATCATCTGCAAAGCTCAAGTGAGTGATATTAATATCACCACATTTTGGATGATGATTAAAATCCGGATTATCCCGCAATTGATTCAAAGATCTGGAAAGATACTCCATTCCAAGTACGAAGAGAAAAGGTGACAAAGGACAACCTTGTCTGAGACCTTTTCTACCAGGGAAATAACCCGACATAGAGCCATTAATGTTGATGGAGAAGGAAGTTGTTGTTATACATTGCAAAATCCAATTGATGAAAAGAGGAGGAAATTTTAAGCCATGGAGGATTTGTTCGATGAAATCCCAACTGATACTATCGAAAGCCTTATGTATGTCAATTTGAAACATACATCTGGGAGAAACCATATTCCTCCCATAGTCCCTTAACAATTCTTGGATCAAGAAAACATTATGCAACATAGCTCTTCCTTTGAGAAAGCCAGACTGCGAAGGATCAATAATCCTCTGCAAAACAGAAGCTAACCTGTTGGCCAAAATCTTAGCAATGGTCTTGCAAATAACATTGCAGCAGGAAATAGGTCGGTAGTCTTTAACTTGTGTAACCTCAATACCCTTTGGGATAAGAGCAATGACTGAATGATTCAACTGCTTTAAAAGCTTACCCTTCCTGAAGAATTCATGAACAGCCTTCAAAACATCCCCACCAACAATGTCCCAAGCCTTAACAAAGAAGTAGGAAGTATACCCATCCGGACCTGGGGACTTATCTTTAGGAATAGAGAAAAGAGCCTCCTTGATGTCCAGATCAAGAACTGGACATGTCAGAGAGCTAGCACATTCGTCAGAAAGCAAGGGCCCGCATTGAATAATGGAAGGATGAATAGATGAAACCGGAGCAGTAGTGCCCAGTAAATCCTTGTAGTAACGAATGAATTGATCTTTCACCTGATCAATGGAGGTGGACATGGAACCATCTTGAAGTTGAATAGAGGAAATACTCCTTGCAACATTTCTTTTGATCATTGAATGATAATATTTACTGTTCCTGTCAGAAAAATCAAAGAAGACACCTTTAGCAATCTGGCAAAAGTCTCCTTCTTCTTAATCTCAATCCTTGAGCCAAAGTCAGCAGAGGTGGTATGTGTCCCAGCCAAAGCCTGCAAGTTCTGCAAGTTGTCCAACTCCAAAACTGCAGTTTCAGCTCTAATGGAAATATGAGAGAAGGCTTTCTTATTCAGCAACTTAAGAGCCGGCTTGAGAGACTTAAGTGTAGGATCTGCAAGGCACCACTAGAAGGGGGGGTGAATAGTGGGTGCGGAAAATGTGGTTTTTAAAATTTCTTTAAACTTGAACAATTCAAGTTCTGAAAACAGTTTCTGTTTTCAGGACCAGTTTCAAAACGTTTTGAAAACTAGGTTTCAGGTCTTCAAAAATTCTGAAATTTGGAGAGAACTTAGACTCAGATGTTATGAGTATCTCCTAAAAATTTCAGATTAAAATTCAACCTTTAACCCCTTAAAAAATCGTTGGTGGTCAGATTGCGCAAATCTGCCAGAACCGATACACTAATTTGAAAAATTACTTCCTATTTGTACACAACTCCAAATGCTCTGAAAATTTAACCACTAACCCCTTATATGTTATATTTAAATGGGTTGAAACAGTTTTGAAAAATTCTTTTGGTAAGTTAGTCAAATACGATCAAAGTCTCAACCTTTGCAAGCCTGAAAATCAGACTGCACTAGTCTCAGAACTTTGGACGTTTGAATGACTTATACTTGTCCAAAAGAGTTGAAACTTGCGCCAAAAGAATCCTAGAACGTGTGGTTATATCTTCTGAAAGTTTCGTGATTTTTGAAATTCGTTTACTATTTTTACGAACGTGATTAAAAACAGTAAACAGTGCTGAAACAGAAAATCAGTGCTGAAAGTAAATGACACCAAGAATTTTATACTGGTTCGGTTATCAACAACCTACTCCAGTCTTCAAGGAACACCTTCCTTGGTTCACACTAATCACACAACTCAAAAACACCTTACCACAGGGTTGATGGAGTTACACACCAACTCCAACCCTTTACAAACCTTGTATGATAAATACAATTGCGCACGAACACCACCACCTCGCAAGAATGAAGATTGATCACACCTTGATCAATCTTTTACAAAGATAAGGAATATGTGGTGGTCTAATACAAGCCTATTCAAGATTGAAAGATATGAATACAATAGGCTTTCAAGAAGAAAGAAAGAAAGAGAAAATGTAGAAGAAGAACTAGGCTTTTTAATCACTTTGATTTTGCAATGCTTGGCCTTATTTTGTTTGCTCTCCTCTTCTCTTTTTAATTGCAGCCGTCCCCTCCTAGGGTTTCTCCCCTCTTGAAAATTGTCTTTTAAGTCCTTGAGAGAGTGTAAGACATCATTGTGACAATGCCTTGCTTGCTTGGCATCATTCTATTGGATCATCATTTAGTCTTTGCTTACTTGGCACCTCTTTATTGGCTCAATGTTGTCAACATGATGACATGGAAAAATCTGAGATTAACACTTTAAACATGTGCCAATATCAATCATAAAATCATACCATAAGTCAAGAGATACACCATAAATTGCAAGACAAGAAATCTCTCCTTTTTCAAAGCAAAAAATCGGCCATTAGTATAATTTCCATGCTGAATTTTCAGCATTTACATCATCCATTTTTATTCAAGATAATCCCCAATATACTTTGATTTTTCTCATTAAAATGAATCAACAATACATGGTAAGTCTTGCTATCAATTGAGAAATGAATTTGGACACACAATAGCCTTAGAATTCGTCCACCATCACTTCGCACATGCTGAAAAATTTCAGCATGTGTGATATGTAGAATATCACACTTTATTACCTTACATAATATTCAAATCATTTCCATAACATCTTCAATTAATCCTTTAATAAAAGGTGACAAAATATGTCACCTTAAACATGAGAAAATCGGCCATGATAATGTTAGTATGCTGAAATTTTCAGCATGTGACATAAGAGAGGTATATGTTGAATACTTACCTTTTGTAGCTTCTCTTTTTGATTCATCAACATTGTATGATTGATCCTTGACCAATCAATGTGCCAACAAGGCTCCACATGTGCTCCATCTCAGCTGTAGTAACGTTGGAATGTGTATGTACATGTGCTGAAATTTATTTTTGCTAACTTTGTAAAACAGTGCACATTTAATAATACACACATGTAATATTCCAATCAGCCCTTAATTTAATTTTCTAGAACACTTTAAGATGTATATTATATGTAAAAAATGTCTAGATACGTGTCACATGATGTTCAAGAAAAACGTTCCATGTTATGTGCGTAGAAAACCGAATTTTCGATATTTATCGATTACCCGATTTTTCTCTAATTTAAATTCCAACTTTTGCACATGATATATATATATATATATTATGTTATACATAATATATATAATATATACTTTAAATTTCAGCACTTGGCTGATTTAAAGTGGTACCATAAACATGTGACAAAATTAAAATTGGAATCTTCACATTTTGGCCTAAATGTGGGGTGATTTGTGTGTGCCAACATGAAAAGTATTTTTGGCTGATCACACCATGTGTAGCACGAAATTTTCATCATTTTTTGATGTATATGGGCTGGCCATTTATTTATGGCAAGTACGTGACACGTTGGCGAAGTTTCGGTATTCGCCCGATACGACAAATTTCGGTTTAGAACCTTTTATCGTGTCGTATTTAATTTGTCATCACCATATCTTATATCATATGATATAGGACCTGAATATACTCATAAACATGAGTTAAGTATAGTGGTGTGACATTAACGTACGTACGTAAGATATATAACGTGTCGGTAGTACGTTGGAATACATGTATACGTGCCTTTTTCAAAAAAATCTGAAAATATATATATATTATGTATATGTGGCGTGTTTAATAAGATGGGGAGGAGGAGAGAACTTTCCTTCCTTGGCCTTGTTGCCTTTGTGCCTTTTCCAAATGAATCTTCCTTTAATGAACTACTTAGTTTATTAAACTAAGTACTTCACTTAATGAACTACTTTAGTTCATTAATGGTGACACCTGAAAATAGTATAAACTCAACAAATGTTCGCCATATGATGTAAGCTTTAATGCTTCATGGCTCGTTAGTACGACAACATAATATATAAGCTAAATAAGGCAAGTAATGGCAAGTTATCATGCACACATGTACACTTATGCACGTTTATATCTTATGCTCGTTTTTGTGCACATTTAAATCATGCATTTGAAAATCACTCAAACCCCTTTTTCTCTACATTAAGTCTTTTACAAAGCCTGAACATAGCAGTTCCATGAAAATCAACAGCCCAAGAATTAGAAACAATGGAACAAAAGTCAGCATGTTCAGTCCACATATTAAAGAATTTGAATGAATAAACCCCTTGTACCAAAGGAAGCAACTGGAGGATACAAGGGGAGTGGTCTGAAAGGCATCCAGAATTAAGGAAAGAAGCTGCAGCATTAGGAAATTCTTCCATGAAATTAGCATTAAGCATCACCCTATCAAGCCTGGACTGCACAACTCCATTATCCCAAGTGTACTTGCAACCAGTATAATTCATTTCCATAAGACCGCAATTCATAAAGCAAGTTAATTGATCTTGCAACTGATATGTGGAAACAAGCCTATCCCCAACCCATTTCATCATCACTTAGAATGCAATTGAAATCACCAAGAACAATCCAAGCATCTGTTGCAAGCAGACACTGAGACTCAAGTTCACTCCACAGGGCCCTCCTATCAACCACAGAGTTGTTCAGTGTTTCTGTCTGTATATTAATAATGGCAAGTTGACTAAGAAAAGAAAAAAAAAACCAGCTAAAGGGGAAATCTTGAACTACGAATTTCCAGTGAGCCGCCGCCCCCAACTTCCAACTCCCGAGGGGTTAGCTTGTTTTGGGACCCCTAGTTTTTATAGCACATCACATTTTGTTGATTGTTTCAATATATAAATTGATTGCTTCTATCTACGAAGCAGTTTTTGGTTTTCTTGGGACACAAAGCAAACTGCAAAGAAAATGAGAGGCCTATGTGCTAAGGGTATTGGGCAACAGAAAGCATATTGGCTTAGAACATTGCGGTTCAGATGTAGAGATGACAACATAGAAGCAAAATATGAGGTCTCTAATCACGCAGCGTCATATGTACAAATTGGTCAGCGGTTCAAAAATTTTTTTATTTTAAAAAGAACACGTTGTACACATGACGACGCGTGATTGGATTATTCATATTTTACCTTCATGTTAGACGTCCCCAGATCTGAACCCAGAACATTGAAGTTTCGCAGGTTCAAGCTTTCAAAAATGCTTCTTGGTTTAAGGGGATGCTTAACCCATTTTAATCCACATCAAAAGCTACTAAGGTACATATGCCTTTGTTTCTATAAGTTTTGCTCATTTTATGTTCAGCTTCTTTTTTTTTTTGTCTAGTAATTGTTTTTAGTTATTGTGTCGAAAAAGATTATAACAACAGAGGATTTTTCCTTCCTTTTTTATTGTTATCTGTTCATTTGCAAGATGTTTTTCTCCTTTGGTTGTTTAATCCGTAAAGTTAATGATAAAATATTTTGAAAGCCAAAGTAAAAATAGAATTTGTTAACAACGTAAGGAAACAAGACAAATAACAAGAGAGAATGAAGGAGAAGAAGCTTGTCTTGAGGCGTGAGAATCACTTTCCGAAAGAAATATTTGCCCACACTAGTTGCTGCAGGGTTGTAAGCAAATTTCCTCCTGAGACTCAATGAACTTTCAAGAACAAGAGAGAAAATGAGAAGGATGAAGAATATAGAATGCAAGAACAACTCTAAAACAAGATGTCTTGAACAATGGGTTGTAATAGCTTATTTATAGGCTCTTCAACTCCATTCAGACAGTTTTTAGACGTTGATGGTCGTTGCATGGCGATTGAGTATGTCCCTTGGTGCATAAGTTGCAAATCCTGGTGAAAAGTCACTTCTGTTGACACATCGATCGATCGATGTGATCGATCGATGTCTCACAGTAAGCTTCAACTTTATTCTGTCCTACTTCGATCTGTCACATCGATCGATCAAAGTCACTTCGATCGATCTATGTGATCGATCTATGTTGGACAGAAAGTTTCAACTCTGCTTCCAGGGCACATCGATCGATCGATGTGATCGATCCAAGTGATATCGGTCGATCGATGTGATCGATCCAAGTGATATCGGTCGATCGATGTGATCGATCTATGTCCGTCAGAATACTCAACTTCATTTCCAATCCACATGGATCTATCTATTTGAGACATGGATCGATCCATGTCATGAGTCAAGTTATTTTTGCTTATTTAAACACACATTCACTATCATCTTTGATCTCATGCATCCATTCTTCATCTCATTGCCTTTACAAACTATTATAACAGAATTTGCAAATAATCATAACTTTGGAATATGATGAAATAAAACAAAATAATTTACTAAATTAGTTCAGCTTCTTATATTGTGAAGTAGTTGTTGATCGACATAGTTTGACAAAATTTTCATTATGAGTCATCGGGAAACAACATCTGTATGTTTCTAACACATGGGTATTGTTGCGTACATCCGACTTTTTCATACCTCATTATAGACGGGGAGACTATAAAAGAACGGATAATCTTGTTGTTGTTGCTGCAGCAAATAATCGTAATCATGACTAGTTATTGTCAAATTAACGTGAGGAAGTAGATGTCTTTTACCCTTTCTTATTAACTCTTTCTTTATTTACATCAGTAAATTGCACATACATATAGAAATTTATTAGATCTCGTTTATTATCCAACTATTGAGGAAAACCATGTCATAAGTAACCGCTCCTTTAATAGCAAAACAGCAATGAACTTGTACAATTTTTTATGGATTTTCATTATAAAATTTCACAAACATAAAATAACCAAGGACGTTTAGTGGGATAGGATCCCTCACCGCAAGGAGGGTGCGGTGACGCGTGACCGCGCGACACGAGCTAACAAGGAGGGGTGGTGAGGCTAGATACAGGTAACCCTCATCTAGCCTCACCACCCCTCATTACTGCCACGTGTCGTGTGGTCACAAAGGAGGTGAGGAAATTAGGGTGAGGTGATCCCAACCCACGTTTAGTGGGTTGTGGATTTGTTCAACTACTAATAAATATGGCAAACAAAAAGAAGAGATGGTTCCTTTCTTTCCTTTTTATATATTTGCTATAAAAAAAAAAAAGAAGAAGAAGAAGAATAAGAGGAGATGGTTTCAAGACTGATGTTTTGTAGGAGAAGAGATTTTGCTAAAACGTTGCTAATGCGTAGCGTTGTTAAACGAACCGAACAGTTCACGAACTATTCGAGTTTTGTTCGTCTTCGGTTCGTATTCGTTCGTTAATGGTCAGTAAACGAACCGAATTCGAACAGCTATTCGGGTTTGTTTACTAAAATGAGCCGAACTATTCGTAAACTATTCGGCTCGTTTAAACAGTTAAGGGGTTATCGAGCTGAACTCGAACCAATTTTAAAGTTCGTTTAGCTAAACGAACTAAGCCGAATAGTTCGTTTAGCCAAACGAATCCGAATTTGAAAACCTAGTACTCGGTTCGGCTCGGTTCGTTAACGCCCCTACTAATTCGAAAAGATGCTGTAAAAGCATAAGTGGATGATTTCCTAAAGTTTTGAAAATTTAATTACTCATTAACAAAAAAATGTAGTCTTTTTCCTATTTGTTCCTATGCATATATACACACTCTCAAACATATGTGTACATGTACACATGTATATATGTGTGTGCTTGCGTGTGTTTATGTGTATGGATATAGATATACATATGTCTGTATATGTGTGAGTGTGTGTAACACGTACATATATTAGTGTATATATATAGATACATATGTATTTGTGTTAGATATGTGTGTACATCAGATCGCAAAGTGATCCGGAAAGGTTGCTGCTTTGTGACATGGAGGTCACGGGTTCGAACCGAGGAAATAGCCTCTTGCACAAAGTGTAGGATAAGGCGATATACATCAGATCGCAAAGTGATCCAGCCCCTCCCCAGACCCTATGCTAACGTGGAAGTTTAGTGCGCCGGAAACGCCTTTTAAATATGTGTGTACATGTTAGTTGCTAGTTGATATTGTTAGCAAAGGTTGAACCCCAACCCCAAAGTCCCTCCACACCTCGGCCCGACGAGGCAGCTGGGAGGATGTAAATTAGATACTCAGTGGTCCGCTAAGGGAGAGACACAGTGTCCACAGACCATACAAGGAGCCCACCCCCAAGATCCCCCATTGAGAGTCTGGAAATGTTGCTCCCACACTGCAGACTGCGGGACTCGAACCTTGCACCTTGTTAGCAAATCTGTTATTCCGGAACCAACTGAGCTATGCCCTGTGGGTCAATTACTAGTTGATATTGACTGATGTGAAGGTTGTGCTTGAAATAATGTTTTATTATATGATTAAATCGTTATGTACAAACAATAATTTAAGTGAAAACACATTTCCTTTACAGTTACCAATATACTAAATATTTTATATTATTTATTTTGTTACATCAAATCTGTTGAGTGAAAAATCAAAATGAATAATCAGAACGCTAATTCAGGTTAGTTTTTGACTTTGAACTCAATAACCAGAATAATGATTCAAATCACGATTCTACTCCGCTCGTACGATTATAAGTATTTTACTTGTTTATATATGTGGGATTGACCGTGATTACAAAACCATAAATAAGAAACCATGAAATTTAACATGGTCGATCAATCTGTCACCATTTTTTTTGGAGGGAATGTCATCCATTAGTTATTAACTAATAAAATTAACACCCCCCCCCCCCCCCCACACACAGACACACATACATATAGACACACACCTTTAGATTCTATATATTAAGTATTTAATATTCTAATATTCCATCTATATTCCAAGAATAAATTGATTGTACATTAAAACAGTATTGGTAAATTGGTTTTATTTTTTAATCTGTAGACATTTGTACTGGTACTATAGATGTATCCCATTCTATTTTTTCTAGATTATTTTCTCTAAGTCATTTTTTTGAAATTGTTATAGATTTATACCATTCTATTTTTTCTAGATTATTTTCTCTAGAGTCATTTTTCTGAAATTGTGTGTGCAGGAATTGTTCAATATTTAGCCGTTACAAACATAAATATCGTAAACTTATGGTAATTTAAAACCAATTTACTAGATATTTTAGTAATTACTTTGTAACTAGTCATCATATAGTAAATTTTATGATATTACTCTAGTAATTGCCTCACGATTGGTAAATGATTCGTATGTGTTGGAAATTTAGGCAATATGGTAATCAAACCGAGAGAAATGAAAACTAGAAGATGGCAAACTAACAACACAAGGTAGAAGTCAAAGGAGATGGAAGAAAACATTACCTCAAAATAATGAGATTACCTTTGTAAAAACACAAGATTGTAAGAAACAATTACAAAGATTCATGACCAAACATACAGATATTGATACAAGAAGAATGAGAATCGCTGAGACGTAACATACGTTACTTCGTCTTTAAAATTTTTTTTGCCTCCACCATTAATCAAGATAGACTATGCGGCAAATGATTCTCATTATATAACGGCAGTCTTCCTTCCGGTTGCTTTATAAGAGGAAGATTGAATTTGTCTATTTAAAGTGTTTAATAGCAGAAAAGGAGAAAAACAAGACAAGAAATAATTATGCAGGTTTTTCACAATATACTCAAATAGTTTTTGAAATATCACTTCAAAGTATGTCAAAAACTTTCAAAGCATTTTTTCAGAACGTTTTTTATTATTGTATTTATAAACTCTGATTCATAAGAAAGAAATTAATATGACACCTCTATGCATAAATTAACTTACAAAGTTAGTTTATGAACGTTAAAGATTGAAAGGAGATATTTTAATATGCAAAAGTTATATTATTTTAAAAGACAGCATGTTCTTAAATCTCCGAACTTTGTTGACTAACGTCTGTCCAATTTTACTGAACGTTTAGTGCAGTGTTCAGTCAACATGATATTCTATCCGAACTTCGCCGTCGAACTCATAATTAATCACCGAACGTACGGTCAAAGTTGCGTAAAGTCACCGAACGTTCGACCCTCTTCAGAACCTTAAATTCAAGGTATGATATAAACAGATCCATTTCATGTTTCACTTCTTTCTATAATCAAATTCCGTATATTTTTATATAAATTTGAAGCATATCCTAAAATACTTTTATGTACTTTTTCAACAACATGTAATATCGAGAAATTGTCATGTTGCAAGTGAATGTATTTAATGCGATGGGATTTTACCTCCTCATATCACCGATGACAAGTCTGGTGTTTATTGAGTTGGTACTTAAGTTGGGAGATTGCAACTTGAAGGATTTACGTTCTAACCAAGAGATGCGGAGCGTAGGTGTAATACTGTTACCTGTGCCGGCCATGGTATGCAGCTCAATAAGGTTAAAGAGTTGCTGACCTACTTTGCAATAGACACCTTGTGTAGATTGTTTAGTAAAGAGCCTAACCAATTTAAGAGGCCGTTGGGTTTCTGATTTGCATAATTTATTGAGATTACGTGTTTGAGCTGCATAAGCAGCCTATTGCACAAAGTGGATGGCAAGACTGCGTACATCAGATAGCAAAGCGATCCAACTCTGTTCCGGATCCAGCGAAAACGCGGGACCTTAGTACACTGAAAACGCCCTTTATGAAACTTATTGAGGCTAGAGTGATGATAGCCCCGATGTGTAGATATGACCTTTGCCATTAGAAGTCTGATACTTATTGGTTAGTATTTTAACATTTCCCAAAAGGGAAAATCACTTTTTGCCCCTGTGGTTTGGCCATTCGGTCGATTGCCCATGTGATTTAAAATTACATACATAACCCCCCTGTGGTTTTGGACTGATGAGAGAATGGCATTTTTGTAAAAAAAATTCGCCGGAATCGCTGTAAAGTCAAAAATGCCCCTCTTATTAAATTCTTCTTCTTCTTGCTGGCTAAATAAATTCTTCTTCTTCTTCATAAAATAAACACTATGAATGAAGGTCCATTAGAACCCACATCATAGTGATGCACTTTGAAAAACGTAATTTCTTAAGATACTTCAAGATCCTGCACTTTACAATAAGACTATAAACAGCATAATAATCAACTTCTTCCGTGATATGCTTTACTTCAAGATCATGCACTTTACACCAAGTCTCAAAGCAGAGATTTAGAAACATCAATCAACTGAGACACACATATATTTATCAACCCAGGGAAACCAACCGTAGCTGCCTAGCAAGGCATGTCATTCCTTCTTCTTTGCTCTCAAAGAAAGGAAAAAAAACAAAGTTCTCATGATTTCCCCAAAAGTACCTCTTTTATGAAAATTTGTTTCCAGTGTGTTCTTTTTTGGAATTGAGTTGTTGGAATCATATTGTGAGCTCACATTCAGAGCATGTATGCTCAAATCTGGAATTCTGAAAAGTGTTCGGAGAACTTTGTTTTTGGTTGAGATTAATCGGTACCACGCCAAGATAGGTTCCGGAAAACTCTGTTTTGCTAGACTCAGTGGCGGACGCAGCGGCGGATTCTGGGGGGGAGAAATTCACACTATGGGATCACCGTCCACATTTTCGGACTCAATAAACATTCCATCGAAAATCCGGCAAAAACTCCCTTACAATATAGATATATGCAAATATTATAACATAAAATCTAAACCAACACATCCACTAATTAAAATGCAACAATAATAAGCAACCATCAACAATATCCAACAAAAGTTATTCATAAGCAACATTAACAAGCAGTAATATCCAACAAAAGTTATTAATTTGACGCTCGACATACCTTTTATTTGCGAAATGAAGGACGAGCAGCAGGAGGGATTATCGGTGGCCGCAACAAATTTGTTCGAGTTCCCAAATTCTGAAATTGTTGCATAATGTTTTTATTTGAAATGGTTCCAAAAAGTTCCTTCTCGAAGTTACACAGTAAACAGTCCGATAGTAAGTCGTCTCCCAATCGGTTGCGCAGATCAGTCTTTATTATATTCATCGCAGAAAAACTTCTTTCCACACTCGCTGTTCCGACAGGTAAGATCAGTGCTAACTCGATGAGCCGATATACTAAAGGAAAGTAATTGTGATAATTTAACTCCACCATCTTCTTTGCAAGAACTCCAAGATTAGTAATCTGAGAGAATACTTCATTTGATTTCATATCACCAATGTAACTTTTAAGTTCATGGTTGAGCTCAATTCGATCCATGGTAGTGAAATCGTCTGGATATAACTCAGCAAAGTGTAGCAATTGACTATGATCAAAATTTACAAAAGAATTAGAAGGATCAAGGCACATCACACATCTAAGTAAATCTGTGCTGGCTTTGGCGAAGTGTGTATCCATTTCCGTAGCAATGATGTCAATTACCTAAGATTTTATATGAAAAAAATCAAGATATAGACAAATCAATGATCAATAGTGTACGTATCAATTACAATGAATAGAAATTAAGTACCTTTATGAAAATTTCTGCGCGAAAATGATGAAAATATGTCGTCGATTCTCCATCATTGAGTTTTTTTCTAGAACGACCTTTAACAATATCATCCATCTTAGGCACATCAACTTGATGTTCTTCACAAAACTCAACAACTTCTTTCAACAAAGAATCCCAACCACTTTGCCTATATTCTTGTAATTCATTTTTTGTCACATTGATCATATTAAGAGCACAGCCTATGTGTTGGTATCTTATTTGTAGAATCTTTGAAAGAGTATTTGCATTCCCAAAATTTGCAACATAAACTTTCCGATAAATACAAACTCAAAAGAGTCCATCTTATCAACTAATCCCGATGCTGTATTTCAAAAGGTGTAATATTTATTTTTTTTAATTTTCAAAAACCATTTTGTTTTTTATACAATATTTTTTTTAGTTAGTTAAAAAAATACAAATGTATATATCTATTAATCAAAATTTTTCCTCTAGTTCCTAGTAAGACACCTATATCACATATCATGAGATAGTTTTGAGATTAAAAAACAGATACCTTAAATTTAGATAATCAAAACTACAACCTCATCTACCTACTACCTAAATTTTTTTCCCGAGTTGGGGGCAGCTGCCCCCCGTGCCCCCCTCTGTCCGCCCCTGGCTAGACTCGTGCCTGGTAAATCCTCGAACATGCATTTCATAGACTATAAGGTCTTGCTGAGGAATCTTCAATGGTAGATCACCTTCTCAATCAAACTAAATACAAACATATCAAAAGTAGATGGCACACTACAGGCCATTGGAGGCCAACATTCATCACTTTTCCTCAGAGCCCCATATTCTTTGCGACTAACAACAACCTTAGCATATGGATCCAGGAATATTTGGGATGAATCAAAGTAGTGTCCTTATTTGGGAGAAAACTTCCCACCTAATCTATAATCGTAGAGAAAGTCACCCTTTACGAACACATGCCATACGTCTCCGACATGCTGGAGCTGCTTCCTTATCCCTTGATGAGCCAAAAAATACCCTCCGTTAGTCAATAACGGTCAACGATAAGCAAGAGTATAAAAGTGATTAAGTACCGCAGGTCGGCCTGAAGACTGACCAAGTCATATGTGGACAAATAATCCATCTCGGCCACAGAGGCCCCTTCGCCATCTCGGCTACGCGGACAGTACCCTCTGGGGTTAACAGTTTACCTCAGCCTAAGGGTCTCACTCGGGCTTAATGGCCTTACCTCGGCCAAAGGGCTTTATCTCGGCTTCAGAGCCTTATCCCAGCCAAAGAATAGCTCGGCCAGAGAACCTCGGCCCAAGCATTTTATTACGAGGCCTCGGCATTTCTGCCCTTCAAAATGGCGCCTCGGCCATAACAGCTTGGCACCTGACATTTAGAAGATGTCGGCTATACATCCAGCTCGGCCAAAAGAAATCAGCCCTCGGTTAAGCCCTCAACAGTCCATCTCGGCCACGGGTCTCTGACTACTGACCTCAGTCAGGTTAAAACAGTCATAATCCTGTATGCTACGTGGCCTACATGCAATCTTATCTCTCCCCAGATGTCGATCATACGGAGGGAAGAAGCCAGCAAAGCAATCCCAAGCAGCTACGCGGCTGCCATGCAAGCCGGCCAGACGTCCTCATCTCATCCTTTTGGGACACTCAGCTCCCATCCACACCAACTATAAAAGAGCTTCCTCAACAATAAGGAAGGGGGGGCCTGAAATAATACCCCATTGATTTCACCTCAGCTCAGCAAATACACTCTGGCCGACCTCAAACAGGTTCCACACAACCTTCTTTACAGTATAAGCTATACGCTAAAATGCCTACAACTGACTTGAGCGTCGGAGGGTTTTTCCCGGGGCAGCGCCCTGGGACCCCTAACGCTTTCTTTCCTTTCTCAGGCTTCCTAGAAGGACTATTGACGGAGGAGTAACGGCCTAAACCCCGGATATTTCGACTTTTACATTGGTGATAAATCCGACATCATCATATTGGCGCTAGAAGGAGGGCCCTGAACCTCCGGGTCCCTCTACCTTCGAAATATCAATTCAAGGCATTTCCAACAACTCATCTTAGCTGACCTCGGAAGCTATCGAGGGAAAGATGAGCATGGAAGACAATCAAAGGTCTTCTCTGCAACCAACTGCTCAGTACTCCATGGAGCCAAAGGAGTTTTCAACTCCTGTAATCCTCACATATGAAGAACATATGCGAGCTATACACTATGTGGCTCAAAATCCGACAGCATTGCAATCTGTAGTAGAAATGAGAGGGAAAGCCTTAGCAGAAGGTACCAGTGGCCCCTCTCTTAGTAACTCCAATGTACAGGAGTTGGAATATTCCCCATCTCGGCCGGGATATCATTCTGAATGTCAAACCGAGATGGTGGCTGAAGCAGGATATTCAGCACAAAGGTCTGGTTACCATGGCACACAGTGCACCCTAACTTCATCTCTGCCATTCAGGCCTAAAGAGCAAAGAGCATCTGTCAGAGTTCAACTAGGGGGTCAGAGTAGAGAAAGAAGTTCTCTGTTAGCTTCAAAGGCCCATATCCTTTCCTACATGAGAAAGAAAGGGCTGGCTAGAGAACCTCAGCCCCTTGCCGGGCCACTCCACAAGAGGAACTCACAACTCTACTGCTTCTATCACCATGATATTGGGCATGACACAGAAGATTGCAGGCAACTTGGCCAAGAAATTGTGCGCCTTATTGAACTGGGCCATCTGCAGCAATTTTATGATCCGAGATCAAACTTGCGCAGCAGATCTGGCTTAGACAATCCCCGAGATGGATGCCAACCTGAGCAACAGCACTAAGGACTGCAAGCAAGGCTGCTATGACAGTAAGCCAAGCTCTAAGTGGGGATCAATTTTCTTGTACAGTTGAAAACCTCCAGTTTGGCCTTGAAATGAGTCTGTACGGCATTCGATAAAGTCACCATTCGGTGCATGAAATTTCTTGGTAATAAAAAGTTTGTGTTCATCCAACTCAATGTTGTGAACAGCTCTGCGGAACAGAAGTTCCTTACAAAAAGACCTCGGCAAGAACGAGGCAAATGCCCGCTAAAGGGTGGAAAAAGACCTCGGCAAGAACGAGGCAAATGCCCGTTATAGGGTACAAAAAGACCTCGGCAGGAACGAGGCAAATGTCCGTTATAGGGTACAAAAAGCCCTCGGCAAGACTGAGGCGAATGCCCCGCTAAAGGGTACCTCAAGACCTCGGCCAGCCCGAGGCACCAACTCGCTAAAGAAGAAACTCGTATGATCTTGGCAAATCTGGAAAAGGTCGGGGGGCAGATACCTCTATATCTCACCTCGGCTAGCATACGTCGGATATGCTCAGAGAATTATCCCTTTAAATGGGATCTCGGCCAAGGCAACACAAGATTCTCTTATTTAGCTCAGCGTGACAAGGTAACTTTTATTGTCAAATCTTTATTTAAGACTGAGCAGGTTTAATAAGACCGACGTTCAATCTCGGCAACAATAAACTTGAAAAGCAGAGTTACGCTGGTCTGTGGACATGGTTTCTTTTAAAGAGATTTGTTCAGGATTAGTGAGGCCGACGTGAGAACTTGGCAACAAAAAGTGTGAAGGAAAAACACTGAAAAATGCAAAAAACTCGGAAATAAACGAGAACTGCAAATTAAGAAGGCTGAAACTTTCATTGATAACTGAGTACATGTTTCAATCTAAGAACAAGCCTATATCTGCTCTTCATCCTCCCGCAAGTCAGCTCCTTCAGTGAACTTCTGGAATTGAGCTTCGAACTCGGCCTCAGCATGGGAGTTATAGAGCTCAACTAGCCGAGGATCTTCCTTATTCAGCTGGGGGAATACCTCGGCGCAGACATCAATGGCCTTTGATTGGCCCATCTACAGAACCGGGCCTTGCAGCAGCACCATGTTTTCTTCAAAGAGTTCAGATTTTCTGAACTCCGCCACTGCCTCAGCCTTAGCCGCTGCTAGCTGAGCTGCAAAATTCGATGCTTGCTGCTCCAATTTCTCTTGCAGAGATGTAATCATGGCATCCTTCTGCCCCGATTCTGCCATTACCTGGTTGTAACATGCCTCCATGTCGGCATTCCTCTTCTCCAGCCCGGCTACCAAGGAGTTAGCTGTAGCCCATTTGGCTTCAGCCTCTTCTTTTTGTCCCTGAAGCTTGTTGTTTTCCGCCTTCAAGGACGTGATGTCTTGGGAAGCAGCTTCAGATTCTTGGATTTTGGCGGCCAGCTGACTTTGCAGCTCTTCACTTCGGTTGATGAGCTCACACAATTGTACCTTCAGCTGGTTTACCAAAACGTTAATAAAACCTCAATGGGTATAACAAGATAGAGTTAGTTCATACCATGACAGAGTTGATATGAACAGAGTTGACCAAGTTGCCCCAGGATGCGTTTGAAACACGTTGTTTGTCCAAAGGCAGTATTAAGCTGTTCATCTTCTTGGCCACAGCTGGAGCCAACACGGTGTCAGCCTCATCAAACTCGCCCACCGTTAGAGTTTGCTCCTGGGCTGGCGGCATCTCGGCCTCAGGAATGGGGGCGTCTCCCCTTTGCCTTTTCCCCAGAACAGATCCCTCAATCAGCTGGGTCTGTCCGAGGTCAACTGGAGTTGGGTTCTTTTGAGGGATCTCGGCCCTTGCCTCTGGAGTAATGATCCGAATAAGATAAATCACCCAAGGGAACAATTCAACAGGTTAGAAAACGAAAAATACCTGGAGTAGTCGACTCAGAAGCAATTGTAATCGCTTGGTTCACCTCAGCCTCGGCAATGCCTTCAGCTGGGGGCAGACTTTGAGCGGCCTCGGCCCTTGCCTTGGCAGCTTGAGCTTTCTTACGAGATGCAGCCTTAGCAATCTTGGCTGCAAACTCTTTGTCTCCAGGAGCCATAGAACCTGCATAGAGTAGACAAGGTTGCTGGAGGCAGACAAAGAACAAAAAAGAGCACAAGTACTAAAGCATACTCCGGACTATTGCCAAATTCTCTGGAGAAAGGGGCTTATAATGGGGACCTGAAGCTAAGGAGCTCAGGTCGGCTGCTTTCAGTACTGAGTCATTCACCCTATGCCAGTCAATGACTGCGGGCAGGGAATACAACTTGGTTGCCTCATCACAGTACTCCGAGCTCGGCTTCATGTTGTCGGCTTTACCCGACTTCCATATGTCCAGCCTAGGCAGCCCTAACTTCTTGATGTAAAAGAATTTACCCTTCCAGTTCTTCTTAAAAGTAGGTATTGTTAGGAAATCAACCGAGATCACTGCAAAAACGCGCAGCGGAAAACAAAACTTGATCTCTGATTTCCTACCAAGGATCAATGTTGTTCGTTTAATTCGACAAAAGAAATCAAAAAGTACCTCCGTAGATTCGAAATCTGCAGATGGAAGAGGTGCGAAAATACGATCACCCTCTGTCGGTATCCACACGAACGCTTCCGCCCGGAGTGCTAGCTCTTCAAACGGCGCGGCTGAAGAATTCGGTTTTCACAAAAACGATTCTTGCCCTTTCGTTTTCTACTGGTTGTGTGGTGTACGAGATACACCATGCTCCGTACATATATATAGATATCAAAGTCCGATTCCTGATCGGATTTGTTAACGCTATCAAAATCCGTACCAGATACGGATTCTGTTAGGATTAGATAAAACCAATCAAAATCCATATCAAATATGGATTCTCTGTTATTATCCGATGATATAAATATATACATAAAAAAACGAAATTAATAATAATAATAATTAACATCCAATATTAATATTATTAATATTAAAAACGATAATAATAATAATAATAATTAATATCCAATATTAATATTATTAATCTCAGCCATACGCATTCTTGTGTGTGACCCGATAGGCCCATATTAATTGGCAGTTGATTAAATCGCTATTAAACCAACAAGTCGTAATTGGCCTCTAGCAAGGCATTACGACTACCCAATTAATACGAGTAAAGTCCAACTAGCCTAATAATAGTACATGCATTAATCCCTTTGTCACACGATATCTAGTTTGAACATAAGTCATGGTCAGCGTCATACTTATATTGTTCAAACATATGATTACTCGATCTCTAAGTAGACTGATAAAACAAATGATATTGATCACACTATCAAATCATTTGAGCACGGCCATGCATTTCACAGTCTCACTAATCGAGGGGTCCAAAGATATCACTCTCAAAAGAGAGGGACAAATTATATCTTGATTGTTCAATATCCTCTACATAATTTCTATCACATTCAATCATGACCTTTATTATCATCCAGTTACGAATAACGTTTGATCATGTCAAAATATAATAGTCTTTATGTTGGAAACTATGACAATCTCAAGTCAAAGGATTAAAACATGACTACCATGAGATTTACTTATGACGCTAATCCATGTAGTAATCTCATGATGGGTCTATCCAATACACTGTTCTCTAACAAGTATCTATGAGATTGATTCGTATCACCATACACATAATCATCTCATGATTATCAAATCAATACTCATACTGATTATAAATTATTTTATCTCTATAACAATAATGAATCAGGGACATATATCAAAATTGTGTAACATACTAACCAACAATAATGATAATAAAACCTCTTTTATTAATAATAAATGCATAATATAAATATCCAAATCATGGCCTAGGGCACATACACTAACAGGTATATGAACAACAAAGTTGAAATCCTCAGGGGTTACTCTTTTGGTAAAGTAGTACCAACTCTCAGAGGTTCTACAGGAAAACAAACTCCTAAAGATCCTCTGATCGAAGGGGATTTCGAATGCTCTAAGGAAGAGAAGAAAAGATAGAATAATTTTCAAACTATTAGGCTTGATCTGAGGAAGCCTAAGATTATATGAGTGAAGAATTCGAAATAAAGAGACTGGGACAGGAAGACGAAACCCAGAATGAAAGTACTCTTCATAGATAGCCTCATATCCCGCAGGAGGGTCATAGGCTGATTGATTGGGCAAAGGAAGGAGGGGGTCAAATTGTTCAACGTCAATATCGTACATACCACATATCAAGGAAACGTCCACCTCGGACAGAGTACAGAATGACTCTTGGACCTCGGCTGAAGGAGACCCCCTATAAACTACTCCCACTGGCAGACTTGAAATTCTAGACCTAGGAGGGCCTGCGGCAATTCCCGGAGCAGGGATGGTTTCTGCCTGCTCCGGTAAAAACTCAACTACGGTTACAGTTCTGCTCGGCGGAGCACGGCCACTAGGGCCGGCAACATCACCAGCGTCACTTAATGGCTGAGCTGGAAGACGGTTCTCAGAGACAACCGTCCTTTCTGATGAGGAACTGAAAGTTCCCTCATTACCAATGTAGGAAGCTCCCTCGGAGCGGTTTTGTGAATCAGAGGCGGAAGACATGGAAGCTAGAAGAAGACTTACAGGCAATTCGCCGGAAGAGAAGGAAGAGAACCGCCGAGGTGCAGAGAACGCCGGAGCAGAGATTAACGCCGGAGAGGAAGCTGACACCAGGGAAGAGCTAAAGCTAGGGTTGAATGAAATCAGGAAGGTGAAAGAGTGAAAATGAGGGGGAAAGACCTATTTATAGGCAAGGATCCCGGCCATTCCAAAGGTCACCTCGGGAGCACCAACCTCGATTCCCACGGCCCATTTAAGGCTGGCTGATACCGAATCATGAACCGCCGGTCTAAAAAGCTGTACCGTCGTCACCTCGGTCTGCGCAGACAGTAATTATGCAGGACGAACCAACCCGAGATGAACACGTGCCAGGAAAGATCATCTGTCTGGTCAGTTCAGTCCACTCATTACAGCCAGAAATTGACGTTTCGTACTCTGCACTCACTAGAGGTATAATGGCTGGTACAAAAGATGACACCTCAGCAAGGGACGGTAATTTCAACAGATTAGCCAGCCCTCACAGGTCAGCTCAGCCAAACTAATCTGGGGGGCAAATGATGAGCCAAAAAATACCCCCCGTTAGTCAATAACGGTCAACGATAAGCAAGAGTATAAAAGTGATTAAGTATCGCAGGTCGGCCTGAAGACTGACCAAGTCATATGTGGACAAATAATCCATCTCGGCCACAGAGGCCCCTTCGCCATCTCGGCTACGCGGACAGTACCCTCTGGGGTTAATAGTTTACCTCAGCCTAAGGGTCTCACTCGGGCTTAATGGCCTTACCTCGGCCAAAGGGCTTTATCTCGGCTTCAGAGCCTTATCCCAGCCAAAGAATAGCTCGGCCAGAGAACCTCGGCCCAAGCATTTTATTACGAGGCCTCGGTATTTCTGCCCTTCAAAATGGCGCCTCGGCCATAACAGCTTGGCACCTGACATTTAGAAGATGTCGGCTATACATCCAGCTCGGCCAAAAGAAATCAGCCCTCGGTTAAGCCCTCAACAGTCCATCTCGGCCACGGGTCTCTGACTACTGACCTCAGCCAGGTTACAACAATCATAATCCTGTATGCTACGTGGCCTACATGCAATCTTATCTCTCCCCAGATGTCGATCATACGGAGGGAAGAAGCCAGCAAAGCAATCCCAAGCAGCTACGCGGCTGCCATGCAAGCCGGTCAGACGTCCTCATCTCATCCTTTTGGGACACTCAGCTCCCATCCACACCAACTATAAAAGAGCTTCCTCAACAATAAGGAGGGGGGGCCTGAAATAATACCCCATTGATTTCACCTCAGCTCAGCAAATACACTCTGACCGACCTCAAACAGGTTCCACACAACCTTCTTTACAGTATAAGCTATACGCTAAAATGCCTACAACTGACTTGAACGTCGAAGAGTTTTCCCGGGGCAGCGCCCTGGGACCCATAACGCTTTCTTTCCTTTCTCAGGCTTCCTAGAAGGACTATTGACGGAGGAGTAACGGCCTAAACCCCGGATATTTCGACTTTTACATTGGTGATAAATCCGACATCATTATCCCTCAATCTCATCAATATTTCGCCAAAATAAATGCTCTCAAAAGGAAGTCAAATCAAACATTCTTTTGAAGAAGACGTGGATTGAATTTGTTAAGATTAGAAGGCCTTTAGCTGATGCTGCGATCAACACCAGCAGTGATCGAAACGGCCTCCACGCTGACACTGCAGTGGTCGTGGAGGAGCCGCGTCCGGAATCGCGACGCTTTCAAGTGTCTTTGCGGGTATTGATGCATCTCATTAAAAAAAGGGAAAGAAACCAAGTGGAAATTAATTGTTGAAATTATCGGATTCCATTTCTAGATTCTTGACTACATGAGTTCTCATATTGGAAAGCTCAGACAGCGGGAGGGTATATTACTCCAAGATTAAGCAAGATTAATTTACATTTTAAAATATACACTTAACGGGCGCATGTGCTGCAATTCCTGCAAAATTTTTTTTACAGAAATGCCATTCTCTCATCAGTCCAAAACCACAGGGGTTATATATGTAATTTTAAACTACAGGGGGCAATCGACCGAATGACCAAACCACATGGAATCAAAAGTTGATTTTCACTTCCCAAAATCAAGATTACATACAATGATTAAGCAATCATTGCCTAACATACAGCGTGGCATGAAAATGTATTGGCGAGGCGATATGGCTGAAAATTACCTCGGAGTTGCGCCGGATGAGATCCTAGGATGCTAAAATTGAGGCCTTCAATCACGCGTCGCCACGTGTATAAAAGCAAGGGGGTGCTACAATTTTTTTTAAAAAATTTGATTTTGTACACGTGGTGACGCATGATTGGAGACCTTACTTTTAGCCTCACTTTTAACCTCCTAAGATCTCATCCGGAGTTGCGCGGGAGACCGGCGGGAGGTGGGGAAGCTAGACTCATAGAGAGGTGGTGCAAGGGGGTTTAGGTGGCTTTTTTTTTGTTTTAATAAGCAATAAGAATGCTTAGTTACATTTTAAATCACGTAACTGTAATTTTTTCTCTCTAACCAACGTAACTATATTTATGATACACATTCTTTTAAATGACTTATATCTCATCCATTTCTTTCCAATATTTTTCATCATACAAAAAAAATTCTGTGAAATAATGACAAGATTTGTAGAAAAGAGTTTATCATATTAAAAAACGAGTTACGAAAATCAAAATAAATATCATATTAAATGTCTTATATTAAAGTTTTTCAACAAGATTGATCTAAATCAAATATAACTATAACGACAAAATGATGAAAAACATTATTTATTGTCGAGGTCCTTATTTCTTTAGGAGACTTATTTAGTCCAGATACATTACTAGACTCATCTAAGTTTTATAGTATAATTTACCTTAAAAAGATTGTTAACATTAAAATTCCAACCTAAAAATTTACAATGGAAGTGCACAAACCTTACTCCTCTAGCATATCAAGGAAACATAAAACAGGCTAAATTGGGTTAGGATCCCCTCAGCTATTTTATCACCATCTCTGTTGTTACGTGTCATACAATGAGGAGTGAGGGGTGGAATAAGGAGAAATGGGATGAGCCGTATCGGCTTAAGGAAACACAAAACGAGATAAAACATATTTTTATATTTAATAATTAACTGTAGAAGCCAGAAAGGGCCAGATGAGAAAACGCTTTTTACGCAAATTCGATACACCAGTTCTTTTCTGTCATCTCCCCGCAGAAACCCTCTCCCCCCTCGGCCACACACCCCCTCCCTCAATCCAACCCCAGCCGCTTACTCAGCCGAAGGTAAAAATTCCGTGTTGTTATTTTTGCAGGTGTTTATCTGCACTTACGATCACATGCCGATAAACATATCACATATTTGTCTGTTGAATTTGATTTTTTTTTGTTGAGTTTATTCTTTTTTTTATTTTTTTATAGTCTGGGATTTGCCTGTTTTGATATTTGATTTGCGGATTGATGTATATCTGAGCTCCAGTTTATTTGGTTTAATTTTATCATGTAGGGTTGTTTTGATTTGGCTTTCTCAGATTCCTGCTTTCATCATTTTCCATGAAATTCTTGAATTTGGGATTTCTAAATTAACATGGATGATAAAAAGTTGAAAACTTTCATGCTTTTCACGGTCTATTTTACGATTTTCGTTGAACTGAAGTAGAGGTTTGATTGTTTGCTTAGTAGATTATGGGAAAGCTTAAAAGGAGATGGTGAAGTGAGCAGCATGTGGGCATGGTAGAGTTGGTTTGATTGCTTATGCCTACTTGAAATATTTACGGGGGACTCCAATCAGACGGGGATCTTTTACAGTTGAATTGTTGATTAACCGCTAGATATTCACTGTGGCAGTTAGTTACAGCTTTTTGGAGTTTGCATCTGGTTGTTTGATAAATAATGCCAGCTGTACAGAAGCTCTATAGTACTTGTAAAGTTTCACTTACTCAGAACGGACCTGTATCTGATGAGGCTCTTGAGAAAGTATGGACGCTATTAGGTAACAGAAATAATCTGCCTTTCTTGTCCTAATCCTTATCTTTGGTAAAATTTCTTTCTTTCTTGTACTTTTGGGTCTTTTTTTGTTTCCAATTGATATGAATATTATCTGCTGTAATTTATGTGCTTCTCAATGGCCCCACATTTGAAACCAAAAAGAATTGATTTGATCAGCCACATGGCTGAATTGAGTAAAAGGTTGGAAATCCTTGTTGTTTTTAGCAGTTTTTGTACCTGAGACATCATATTAGTTGTGTATCAAATATCTTTGCAAGTTTTGTATACCATGATTGTATGTCATCTCTGATGCTTTGATTCGATTGGAAATTAGTTTTCTATGTCAACTTTTATGTGAAAATGATTGTTATATTTCAATTTGGACTCACCAAATGCTGTATATTTATATCTTCCCCTCACTGGTACAATTATTTGGATATCATGATTTGCTTCATACACACCAAAATCATGTATTGTTGTGGAAAAACTCTGTTGAATGAAAAAATAAGTTGTCTTAGACTTTTTGATCCTATTCAGGCCAAAATTATAGCTTCTTAATCGCTCGGAGTATTTGGATTAGCGAAATGATTTGGCTCAACTGCTATAGAGTGGATCTCTCTCTTTTTTTCCTGCCCCCTCTTTCATTGGTTTGGAGCCAAATCTTTCTGCATGTTTGCAATGTTATGCAGTTAATAGGTTGCTGAAGTCATCCTAATTTGATTAGCACAGACATTTTGCTAAACAAGCTCGGCTTCATTGGGGGATTTGGAAATGTTAATGTGTGGAGGTTCTCTTACACTTGCAGTGTGCACAGAAAAGAAAAGCAGTTGTCTTCTCTGCGTTGCCTCATTGGAAGATTATTTTAGGACCTAATAACCTAGAACTGCATGAAATATATGACAAGAGTAAGTGCATTGTCAGGTCTTTGATATTTCACCTGTCTGGGAAACAGCAAAATATTTGATGAGATAACATTATCTCCAAGCTCCATACAAGTGGAGATATTCCACTATTTTTTCCCACTGGATATTATGCACTTGGTTTGAGAGGAAGATGAGAAAGGGACAGCTGATCTAGTCAATCTAAGTAAATTATGTAGAACTTGTTAGGCAAAAATACCTATAACAAATGTGCAGAAGTATGTTGTCATGTAAGTTTATTCTTACAACAAAATTTTACACCTGTTTCTGTGTGCTTGTGAGTTGCGGATATGGTCTTCTGTTGTCTGCTTCAAAGCCCGCCATCTTTATCTGGTGTCATCTATCCTGTAAAATTTGTTTTTTTCACCTGGGATTTTCAGTGTATCACCTGTTTATATCATTCTTTTTATGCGTACTCCCCATCTTGACCCTAAGTTTGCTTCTTAGAGAAGTTATATGAAAATTTTAAGTATTTTCTTGGTGATTGATAGTCTTTCATAGTTAAAACTATCAGGGTGTGCAAACTAAGTTCCAGTGGAGAAATAAGAAAGATTAAGGGAAGCTGGTGCTCCAAGCGTCAAGATTATTAAGTGAAATATATGCAAAAGATATGTTGAAGTGGGTAAGGATATCCTTTTGAAGGTAAGTGGTTCTGACCCTAGAGATGAGGGTAAGGGCAGCCAAATTTTTGATATGTTGGAGCCTAAGAGAGTATTCATCAGGAGTGTTATATATGATGCCAAGTTGGTTATTATGCACATGACAATAATTCCATTTTTTTAGTAGATAGTCAATGATTGAAGCTTCTTGTCGCATGTTTTTATTTATTTTCTTTTGGAGAAAAGGCGACGTATTTCCATGCAAGGTAGTAGCTTTTATATTATCTAGCTTTTACAGAATTGAACCATACTTTGAAGGCCCTCTAAAATATGAATGTCAACAGCCCCCTTCTATGTATAACAAAAAAAAGTTGGGAATAGCTTGGGTAGTAACTAAAGAGGATAATGTTAGTTAACTTGACCATAGAGGGGACAAAAGACTAACACATGATGCAATCCAGATGGCATCTCAACTTACGCTAAAACTAGTATTATTCATCTACAGCATCATGACCACCACAACTCAAGCATCATGCATATCAAATAACTTAATTACCACCCTTCAACAAAAACTCATTCTAATAGCTCACACAGTTTATTGACAGAAGAACATCCATATACTTAACTTCAATATTTTCATAAAGAAAGCCGCTTGAATTTGATGATAATGAAGTGCTTCTACACTAGATACATCCATGTTCATTTAAAATTTTAATGTAAAATATTAGTGTTCACAAAATAGTTCACGTAAAGCCCAAAGGAGAGGAAAACTAACATGCCACTTATAAATCATGGAAAATAGAACTGGATAAAATTACAGATGGTCTTGAGAAACCGAACTTAATCAGTGATTCCACTGAGATCGGTGAAAAGCATACACAAATAGTTGAACCATACGTGACTTTGGATGCATTAGGCACTAAAAACGAACATCGCCAATTTATTAGGTAGATTTCAGCCGAATGTTCTCTAATTTGTTTCATCGATCTTTTCAATAAAGTATTTGTCGTGTCTAGCTTTACTTATTTGAGATAGGCCACCAAGGGAAAGAGACTTCCCCAAGTGAATTTAAATCTACTGGGACCGTGTTGCATGACCTTATATGTATATGAGCTTCCTTGAAAGCATATAAAAATTAACATTCAGTTACAAATGGGGATGGTAGGGGCTGTCCTTTTTGTTAGTTTTGCTTGAGGGCAAATCTGATTAACCTAAGCTTTAGATGCAGTCTGTCTTCCTAATAATGTTGAGCTTGATTTCCATTGGAAAGAAATATCACTACTTGAACATGTCATTTTTCAGTCTATTGTGTGACAATCCGGTAATGCACTTCTAAACCTCTCATATGTAGTCTATCAAAACCAGGGAATGGCTCCATCTTCTTCTTTTTCTTTTTTGGTGGGCTTCAAGTTCTATTATCTTTTAGCAATATTCCTCCGAAGCTATTATCCTTGTTTACTTATGCCGTTTATGCATGTTGCTTCATTTTTTATCGATTCTGGCTGCTTCTTTCTTAGATAAAATCAAACCTGCTGATGTGGGTCTGGAGCAGGAGGCTCAGTTGGTGCGTGGGTGGAAGAGTGTTGTCCGTGAGCGCAATGGTTCCTGTCGGTCAATGCCCCCTATTAAATATTTGCACCTGCATGAATGTGATAGTTTCAATGTAAGTTTGGTTCTAGGGTTTAATGTTGGTTTCTCTTATTCTTTCTTTATCAACTTTAGATCTGGATCAAAAAACTCTGTAGGTAGCTGTTGGTCTATACTATAGATTCTGTGAGTTGAGAGCTTTATGTTGTCTCTGGTCATGATTTTGTGTTTTGCAGATGGGAATTTTTGTGATGCCTGCTTCTTCTGTCATCCCACTTCACAACCATCCCAGAATGACTGTTTTAAGCAAGCTAATCTATGGTACCTTACATGTGGAATCGTTTGATTGGATCAGTGTCCCAGAGTTTGATAATGCATCTGAAGGTACACCGCTTCAATATTGCTTTATGAAAATCAAATTGTATATTGTGCTGGCAAACTTGTGTTGATTGGCAGTGCTAATGGTTTGCAAACAAGCAGTGTCAAACACCTGGAATCAAAATTTGCTTGATATACTTCAGAACTTTGCACTTTTCTTCTCTATTTTCCAGACAATCCTCAACAATATTTTGTAGCTTATTTTTTTTGTAAGTTAAATTTTCATTAAAAAGGCCAGAAAGGCAAATTTACAATGAAGCATCCGACTAAGCAGAGAAGTCGATGCAATTTCAAAAGAGGCTTACAAAAGCGTGCTATACTAATGCCAACCTTTTAGCAAAAAGTGGTCCCCGACAACCCCAAAACTACTACAACTATCTGAACATACTAACTAATTACATCGAGCATCCCTTGCTCCACAAATCAAAATGGAAGCTTGTAATTGTACTACAAAAGATTAGATTTCCAGAACGTAGGTTCCACAATTTCCAAGCCAAAAGCAGCCGCCAAAAATTGTCCTCCACAAAATAAAAAGGCTTAAGGACCCGCTTGCCAAAGACATCATCAGAATCCACATCATCATCAACAGCACCATTTTCATCATCAAATAGCAAGAGAATCAAAAACAACATATAACCAGCCTTGCTAGAATTCCTTCGGGCAACAATATACAGCTCATTTCTCGGTGCGGCCAAGTACCTGTGCCCAGTGTTTGGGCAATCGAAGCCACATGGTCCACTCTCCGACCTATTCTGAAAAGAAAACACCAAAACCCAAAGAGAGCAGTATAGTAAAAGAAGGAAGTATAACAGTTTGATAACGAGAACCTGGTATATGTGGTGGATTATGTGCTCAACCGCCAGATAGATGCAACAAGACCGTATCAACACAGACAGACATAATCAAACAGACAAAAGTATTTAAATCAGAATGTTGTGTGAAATTCCCATTTCCAATACCAACTCCCAATTGGTTTTTGATCTTTTATACCCTTTCCAAGAATAAGTGGCATATCTAGTGTGCTCAAGAATCTCCAACACCACAGCATTTTCATTTCTTTTGATTTTTTGGAAGAATATTCTGTTCCTTTCATGCCAAATGGAATAGACAGTCACAGAAAAGCAGAAAGAGACAAGATGTTTTTGAAGTTTGGATTTCCAGTTCTGATTATTTTCAAGCCAATTAAGAGTGGTATCCGAGTCCATGTTAAACGGGTTATGCATACAATGGGATAAAATGCTATTCCAAATCTTTTTCGAGTAATGACACTTGAAGAAAAGGTGGTCATGATCTTCAATGTTTCTTTCACACAAGAGACAAAAATTTGAGGAGATTATGCCCCATTTTTGCAGCTTGTCTAGTGTATTCATCCTTTTCCAACATGCAAGCCAGAGGACAACTGCATATCGCGGAACATAATGAATGCACCAGACAATTTTGACCCAACTAGGAGGTGATCCGTAGGTAGCTAAGGCTTTGATAGCACTCTTGATAGAGAAAATTTTATCCGTTTTCCATTCCCAACTGTCCTCTCTATTTCTTATTTCAATTCCCTTACATAATTGGCTAAATTCAAGAACTTGTCTATCCCATCCTCTGCCATATGGTGTGTTCCAGTGAGAACCATTTAACACCGTAGAGACTCTAGCATTTTGAGGAACATTAATTTTCCTTATTAGTTCCGAGTGGCTGGTTGAAAGGGTGCCCCATACATGCCATGGATCATGCCAGAAAGATGTGTTGGTTCCGTTGCCAATGCATTTAGTCATACAGTGAGCAAAAAGATCTCTGACAACTAACAGTTTTTTCCAAAGCCAAGAATCAGATGCCTTAGCCTTGGCTTCACAGATGGAGTTTCCCTTTAATATGACAGTATGAACCCATTTGACCCATAAACTTTCTTTGTTTTCGCAGATGTTCCAAAGACTCTTCATCAGGTATGCTTGATTAAGGACGTTTAAATCTTGTATACCTAATCCGCCATTTTCTTTGGGTAGGCAAACATCCTTCCATTTCACTTTGGCTTTTTTGACCCCACCCCAAAGAAAGAATTTAAGGATTTTTTCAATTTCCCTTGTGACCTTTTTGGGTAGAAGAAATGCAGCGGTCCAGTATCTGATGATTGATTCCAGAACTGATTTAATCAGCTGGATCCGCCCACTGTATGAAAGTTGAGAGGACGACCAGCTTTTGACCTTAGCATTTAGTTTGTCTATTAACGGTCCACAGTGTGTGAAAGAGAGTTGACCTGAAATAAGTGGAACACCCAGGTACCTTATGGGCAAGGTACCTAGGTTCATACTAAGGATGTTTGACAAGGCAACCCTAGTTTGTGAACTCAGGCCAGAGAAAAAGATTTCACATTTTTCCAAATTTGGCTATAGTCCAGATAGAGCTTGAAATTCATGCAGGGCAGCCTTTACAATCTGGAGGGAGCTCTCCTCTGCTTTGCGTAGGATAAATAAGTCATCCGCAAAGACTAATGAGGATATCTGAAGGTCCTTACATTTGGAGTGATATTTGAATGGAGAGCCTGCAATTTTCGACTTAAGCAACTGGGTGAAGCTTTCCATGATAAGGATAAACAGGCAAGGAGAGAGTGGATCTCCTTGCCTTAACCCTCTTGAGGATTTGAAATTTCCCACCAAGGAACCATTCAAATTTACAGAGAAAGGAGGAGTTGAAATGCATAACCAAATCCAATGCATGTAGTTGTCTGGAAACCCCATCTTTTTCAGTAAGGTCATCAAAAATTCCCATTTGACCATGTCGAAAGCTTTCATTATATCAACCTTGATTGCACAATCTTTAGGGCCTCCTACTTTCTTGTAGTTTTTGACAATTTCATGCATTAGCAGGATATTCCCTTGAATTTGCCTACCTTTGACAAAAGTCGATTGATTTTCATTTACCAGGTCGGGAAGTAGAGGCTTTAATCTGGTCACAAGAATTTTGGAGATAACTTTGTAAGTTACATTGCAGCATGAGATCGGTCTGAAATCCTTCATGCGGATGGGGTTCTCAACTTTTGGTATTAAGGTGATAGCAGTGGCATTTAGGATAATATACAAAGTTGTGAGAGAAGAAATAATGGATTGCATCTAGGAATTCCTCTCCAACTAATCCCCAATTTGCCTTGTAAAATTCAGCTGTATACCCATCCGGGCCTGGGGCACTATCATCTTTCAGGGAGAATAAAGCATTCTTAATCTCCTCTCTAGTCACTTGCGCTGAAAGGCCTAAGCGTTGCTCATTACCGAGGGCTGGCAAAGCCATTTGGTTCAGTAAAAAGCTTCTGAAAAAATTCAACTGCCATGTTTTTATTATCTCATAATCCTCAATAATGGATCCAGCCTCGTTTTCCAATCTCAAGATTTTGTTCCTCGCAATGTGTGATTTGACAACCCTATGGAAGTATTTTGTGTTCTTGTCTCATTCCTTCATCCATTTTACTCTCGATCTTTCCTTGAAAAAAGACTCCTCAAAATCCAAGAGATTAATATATGAGTATCTGTTGTTTTTTTTTTTTCCTCATCTTGGATAATTTTATTTGTGGGATCATTTATGAGCCTTTGTTGGGTGTTTTCAAGAATACTCTTGGCCATTTCTACTCTTAGAGAGATTTGGCTATAATGCTCCTTGTTAAGTTTTCTCAAAGGAATTTTGAGGTTTTTCATTTTTTTTGACAATCTTATCATAGGGTTTCCTTGAACTGTTTCATTCCAACCACTCACTAAAGTGTGTTTGAACTTTGGATGTGACATCCATCCTTTCATGAATTTGAAGGGCTTAGGACCAAATATGTTTCCTAATTGCATGGAAAGGATACCTGGTGAATGATCAGAGGAAATTGGTGCACCATAATCCAATTGGAAGTCTTGGATTAGAGATTGCCAAGCTCATTGCAAAACATGTGATCAATTTTTGTGTATACCCTATGATCCTCCTCTCTATTATTTGACCATGTAAATTCGAATCCCCTGGAGGGGATGTATGACATGTCCATATCAGTTATCCAGTCAGTGAAATCTCTTACTGCATTTCTATCAATTCTTTTTGTAGCTTATTAGATACGCTTGCTTCAATATTCTTTTAGGCCTTATGAATTCATTTCCTGTATGGAATCATGTGTGAAGTGTCTTGCTTGTTTTGCATTGTTGCTTTAAAACACCCATAAATCACTAACACTTGTGCTTGATAACAACGTCTAGGTAGGATGCTTGCTCTGATGGGTGCCTTGCAAACAAAATTAATGTGATGCAATTATAGAGAATTGAAGAATTATTATTCATCAAGTTAACTTTGAAGGTATAAAGTTAGTGTCTTTTATAGAGGCAGCAACATAAGGTAACCGGTTGCCAATCTACCGACGGCTATAATGCTTCTAGCGTGTGTAATCAGTAGACAGGTTGCCAATCTGCCGACGACTATAATGCTTCTAGCGTGTGTAATCAGTAGACAGGTTGCCAATCTGCCGACGGCTATAATGCTTCTAGCGTGTGTAATCTTGCTACTGATTTAGTAGCTTACCGTGTCTATACTATATGTTTCTGTGAGTATATACAATATATGTATATAAGTATGTGCATATATATATATATATATAATACATTTGTATTCTAATACGTATTTATACAATATAACTGTATATTCTACAAATATCTACACTATATATATATATATAATACATCTGTATTCTACTACGTATTTATACAATATAACTGTATATTCTACAAATATCTACACTCTTCCTCAAGCTTTGTTGTATATATTCATACAACCAAGCTTGGACAACAAAATCTGAAAATCTTGATGGAGACAAGCTTTGTCAAGATGTCAGCCACTTCATCCTTCGAAGAAACATGTTTAAGGCTATCACATTGTCCTCAATTTTTTCTCTAATAAAATGTCTATCTATTTTAACATGCTTTGATTTATCATGTTGTACAAGATTCTCTGCCATGCTTATGGCAAATATATTGTCACAAAACACCTGAATTGGCAGAGAACTCCTCTGCCCAAAATCTTCAAGTACCCTTTAAGCCATAGTTCTTCACATACTCCAAGGGCAAGTGTTCATAATTCTGTTTCTGCACTGCTCCTAGAAACATGTTGTTTTTTGCGTTTCCAGGTGACCAGGTTGTTCTCATAAATATGTGACATTCCATGTTGTTGACCTCTTGTCTGTCCTTGAACCAGCTTGATCAGCATCAGTAAAGACAAAAACAGTTTTGTTACAACCTTTGTCTTGGTGCATTTTTTAAGTACCTAATTATCCTTGAGTCGGCTTGTAGATGTTAATTGGTAAGATCATACAAAAATTGACTAACAAAGCTTACAACATAACATATATTAGGTTTAGCGTGTGACAAATAAATCAGTTTACCAACAAGCTTTTGATACCTTAGTCTGTTAGTAGGTGTAGTATTCTATTATTTCCAAGGTGTTTATGTCCGGGTTAAACTGGAGTACTTACTGGCTTGCAGCATAAACATTCCAGTTTCATTAAGTCTAGGATATATTTTCTTTGTGAGATACATAATCCTTCTCTGTTTCTAGATATCCGCATGCCTAAGAAGTATTCTAGCTTACCTAGATCTTTCATTTCAAAATTCTTAGATAACTGAGCTTTGATTGACTGAATCTTTTGAGTATTATCCCTGTTACAGTTATGTCATCAACATATACAATTAAAAAAGTAAGTTTTTCTTTTAAAGATATCCTAGTAAATAATTTATTGAGTTAATTGCACCTGGTATCCATTCTTTTCCACAATGTTTTAATTAGCATCAAATGTTTCATGAAACACACTTGCCATCCAGACTTATAGGGTAAATAGACACCCAACATCCGGCAACCGGGAAATCACCTACTATAGGTTGTTTTAGCAATTTTCCTTTTATTTTTTACTTTTCTCCCACTTGGCGTCCAAAATTTTTCAACCATGGTCAATTCCACTTTCTTTCAACCATCTTTCTCTTTCTCCCCATCTTTCTCTTTCTCCTTCTCCTATGATGCTTTCTGTTATCTTCCTTTAGCAACATATATATTCCAGGAAATCTACTGCAACCCCCCATCCCTCCTTCCCTCACATCCCGTCCATATACTCCGAAGTTGGTAATGGGGCATTTGTTTCTTTAATTTACTCTAATAATACAGCCAACAAAACAGTGGTTTGTTTATATTTCTTTAATTTTTTTATTTGTTTCTAAAAACAGTCTAATTTGAAGAGTTGCATCGTCATCGGTTAGAAACATACATTGTTTATCTATTTTCTTGAGGAAATGCAGACGACAAATTAGACAAAAATGGGCATATGAAACTACCATTTTAACGCTTCATTTGTCGGCTGCAAAGGGAAAACTCCACTTTTTTTGAACTGCAAGTTTTGTTTTTTTCTTCGTCATATCTTCGCCAAACAACGTTTATCATTCAACAAATTAACTCTAGTTTCCAAACTGCAAAGCCTCTATTGGTGTCGCCTCATGGTGCTTGAGCATGAGTTACGGAAACTTTGGGCCTTTTTGAATTTCATGCTAGAAATTAAGATGTTGTTGGACGTGGAGGGAAAGTGCAGGGGTCAGTGGAGGATGTTATTTTTTCTTAAACTTTTAATTTTTTTGAATTTATTATTTTATTGATCTTAAACCTTGGTTAAAGTCGGGTTAAAAGTAGGGTTAAGTCCGGTCAAAGGTCGATTTCAGCGGTCAACGGTCGACCAGCAGGTCATCTGGATGCTAGGTGTCTATTTCCCCTATAAGTCTGGATGGCAAGTGTGTTTCATGAAACATTGGATACTACTTAAAACTTGGTGGAAAAGAATGGATACCAAGTGCAATTGACTCATAATTTATTGTCACTATGGCTCTGAATAAATTTCTGTTCCTTGACAGTTTTAGTTAGCTTCTTAAACCATTATTTTGGTGATTCCTTAAACCATATAGAGACTTCTTCTGTTACATTTTAGCCCCATTTGTTTGATTAGTGAATGCTGGTGGAATACACATAATGCATTTTTAACATCAAGCTGATATAGTTCCCAATCTAAGTTAACTGCTATTGAAAAAATTATTCTTTTTAGCTACAGGTGCAAAGTTTTCTAGATAATCAATGCTATAAGTTAGTGTAAATACTTTTGCCATCAGTCTAGCCTTATATCTACTCACAACGTCATTAATATACCTATTTACATTATACTAGTATCACTTTATTAATTATAGGTACCACTTCCCACGTATGATTTTTGGTTAAGACTCTCATTTCCTAATAAATTACCTCATATATGTCCTTCAGTATTATCTTAGTAACTAGTGAACATATAAATTCCTTTAAGATGTGGATTTAATCTTCTATATGATAAAAAGTTGTATATAAAGTATTTAGTACACTCTTTTGTTCCTTTCCTTGCTACTATGGGTCGGTCATCTGTTTCAGAGGTTTCATAGATTGCAAGACCTTCTTCTGGTTGATCTCTCCTTTCAACAGTAGGTTTTATATTTCTCCTTGTATACACTTGAGTAGTAGGTGGCTTTATCCAATGTTATTTGTCCGAGTTATTTGAGTTATTTGAGGATTTATATGTAGGAATTACACTATCTAGACTTCCATTATCATGATCTCTTAAATTTGAAGGAGAAGTTCTCACAATATCTATTATACTTCGAAGATCATTCTGTACTGATGTTACCTCATTAGGTCTACTATAGTTATCATAAAAAGAACGTTGTTCATCAAATGTAATATCAAGAGTAACAAACATCTTTTTATTTGGATAGTAACACTTATAGCATTTCTAGGATCCAAAATACCGTAGAAAAATACATTTAACAAACCTTGGGTCTAATTTACCTCTTTAAGTGAGAGTGTACATGCACATGCAACACATCCAAAGAGTTTCAAAGGTAATCTTAATAGCAGATTAGTGAACAGAAAACAGTTAAAATAGATTTGCCATATTAAATGACAAAATCCTAGAAGACATTCCGTTAATTAAATATGTTGATGTTAACATGGTTTCACCCCAACAGAATTTGGATGCTTTCACTGTGAACATTATGGTGCTAGTCATCTCAAGTAAGTGTCTATTATTTCTCTTAGCAATACCATTTTGTAAGGATGTATATATACAGGAAGTTTGATGATAGATACCATCTACCTTCATAAACTGTTGAATTGATTCTCCTAAATACTCTGTTCTATTATCTGATTCAGTGTCTTAGTGGTACAACCAAACTAATTTTTAATCAAATTACAATATTTTCTGAAAATCTGGCGTCCATTCAGATTTGTTGTGAGTAAATAAACCCATATGACTCGAGTATGATCATCAAGAAGTGATACAAATTATCTTGTTCCATTGATATTTGTAGTCCTACAAGGACCCCAAATATCAGAGTAAACAAGATTGAATGGTGCAGTGGACTTATATACTTCGGCAGGGTAACTCCACGTTGCGTGTTTAACCAACTGACAAGTCTCACTAATAATACTTTTGTGGTTAACTTTATCAAATAACTTTGGCATTAAACATTTCAAGTACACAAAGTTTGGATACTCTAGTCTTCTACAGCATAAAAAATATCATCTAGACAAGTATTATCAGAAGAACCTTTTCTAGTTTTATTGATGTCTTGTGTTTGACCCTTGTTCAACAATTTGTTCATTGTAGTGTGCAAAAACTGGCTTTTATGCTTCAAGTAAGAAAATATCATTTATGTTTTTAGCGTTGCCAATCACATGCATTCATTCTATTTTTCTGCAACATTCACAGGATGAAAAGCAAGCTATACAATTATTATCTTTTATAATTTCTAACATAAAGTAAGTTAAAATTTAAACTAGAAACGTGTAATACATTTTTTGATGTTAGATTATATTTATCTCAACATCTCCTACTCCAGTGACTTGTAAAGAAGATCTATTTACGATTTTAACCAACTTTTGGAGTAGGAAAAGAATGATAAGAAAAAAGAAGGTTATCATGAATGGTCATATGGCCTGAAGCTCCCGAGTCATCAATTCAAGAGTTGTATTGTTTAGAAGCAGAAGTATTACCTATGTGACTGTCCATTGCTTGCCATAGAGGCTTGTATAGGTGGATTTTGATTGGTAGTTTGTTGATTCAACAATTGAAGTAATACTTCAATTTGGTTTCTTGTGGAAAGATTTGAATTGTTTGTTTGTTAAACCGAACCTTGAGCTATATTGCCATCACATTTCCACTGAACATTGGCTTTGAAGAAGATGATAACAACAAAAAATATCGGGTGCGTGATTTTATTGTCATTTTCTAAATGGTTTGAGGATTTATATGAATGGAATAGAGGTTTGCATATTAAATGTATCTATAATGGTGTTCAATTATCGTAGCTGGAGGTCTTCTTTCTTGTGGTTTGCCATGAAACTTCCAAAAGTCATTTATTAGATGCCTATTTTTATTGCAATGCCTACAGAAGTCTTCCCCCTTCATTGGTTGAGTTTTATCCTTGCTGCCAAAGCTGAAACCTCAGAAGTCTTTTCAGTGAGGCAGAAGCTTTTGTATTTATACTAGGTGTACAACTCATCATGACTTTCTTTTTGGTTTCGTCATGTTTCATCTCGACAAATGCTACCTTTAAACTAGGCAGTGGTTTAATGTTTAGAATTATGCTCCTAGCATTATCAAAATCTGGATGTAATCTAGTGAGAAATCTAAATACTCTCCTTGTATAGATAGTAGTTTTATAAAATTGAAAATTTGAAGTATATGACTGACCATTGATGTGCTTCAAAAGGTCAATTTGTTGCAGCACTTTTGCTAACAGTGTATAGTATTTGTTTACACAGTCAGATTTCCTTGTTTCATTTCATGAAGCTGAACTTCTATCTTATAGAGTTCAGATGTATTGTCTTGCTTGGAATACATTTCCTTAACTGCAGTCTATATTTCAGCTGCAGTCTCATACATGATAAAATCATCACTGATATCAGGGTACATGGACTTTATAAGCCATGACATAATCATACTGTTTTTAGACTTCCACAATCTAAATTTAAGATCAGTTTCTTGTGGAACAATTAGTATTCCAAATAATTATTCGTTCTTGCCTTTACCTGTCACAAACATCTCCACCCCTCTGGACCAAGAAATGTAACTATCTTCATTGACTTGTGATTGGTAATGACAATGGAAAAATCATCAAAAACTGCAGTGCCATGAGACCTTGTTCCAGATCCTTAACCAAGAGTGGAAATGGCTTAAGTGTGCTCAAAAACAGTAGAAGAAGATGAAGGTATAGCCATGTTTGAATTTAAACGGTAGCAGAATCAGTTTAGCTTCTATACCATACACCATATAAAAAGTTGAAGAATTTACAAAGTGAGTGCCTTTTATAGAGGCAACAACAGAAAGCAACATGCTGCCAATCTGCCAACGGGTAGAAAGTCCCAACAGCTATAATGCTTCTAACGCTTACATGCGTTGTAATTCTTATGGCTACTTATTTAGTAGCTTACAGTGTGTATACTATATGTTTCTGTGAGTATATACAATATGTGTATATGATTGTATGTATATGTATAATACATGTGTATTCTACTGTGTATTTATACAATATACGTGTATATTTCTACAAATTTCTACAGCAATTCCTTTTTAGTCTAAATCGTCTTTTCTCTGTTCAACTTGTGTTTCCAGTTCTATATTGGCTTTCGCAGACATTGACATGGTGATTAAATAGTTTGTTTCGTCATGGAGCGCCCTTGTACGCCTAGGGGGTGTGGTATGTGTCTGGGGAGGCGGCAGTGGCTCTTATGGCTTATAATAACACATGCTTCAATTTAGAAAATGCTTGTAGGAATTCATTTTGCATGTGGATGCACCCAATTATTTCTAACGGTCTTTTGCTTATTACTTGGAAGAGACAATGGGTTAGTTGCCATATATTTGGTATCTTTTGTTTGGAGCCGTTTTATGAGATTGTCTTTGTTTCTCAAATAATCAGTTTGACCCCCCCCCCCCCAACCCCACCCCACTCAGGACCAAGACCTGCGAGGCTTGTTAGGGATACTGACATGACTGCTCCATGTGAGACAACTATTCTATATCCAAATTCTGGAGGGAATATACATTGTTTCAAAGCCGTCACACCATGCGCTATCTTTGATATCCTTTCTCCACCTTACTCCTCAGAAGACGGACGGCATTGTACTTACTTCAGAAGGGCGTCTAGTAAAGAGTTACCTGGTAATTGCATAACTGACATTATATGGTGCTTTTCCTTTGGCTAATCGCGATAAATTTGGTTGAATGGAAGACATCAACTTATGTCTTGTGTACCCCTGTCTAATATAGGTGATCTGGAGGTCGGTGGAGTGCCAGTCTCACAAGTGGCTTGGTTACAAGAATTCCAACCACCTGACGATTTTGTCATCACGAGGGGGCGGTACAAGGGCCGTGTAATAAAAACTTAGTGTCCATTTTTTGGTTGTTGAGTAGAAGAGCGATATGCATCACGATTCTATGCACTTCCTTTAGTTTTTTTTTTTTTTTTTTTTTGGGGGGGGGGGCGGGGGCGGGTTGGGGTGGTTGTTAGGTGATAGTTTTTTCTTGATTGTTGCAGTAGCAGATAACGATTTTTGGTTGGTCCAAAAGTGTTTTGTCTTTCGGCTTTGTAAATATTAGAAGTGTAGATGTTCTGAAAAAGGCACCTAATTCAATAAGCGTGCTGCTCTTTTTGCCTGAATGATGATGTCATTAGTCTTGATACCCTTCTTGTAGTAAAGGGAGTCCTGTTATATCTGATATTCTTTTGGGTGGAAAATTATGTTACAGTTCCCTTTCAAGCTTCGTTCGGACTATTTTAAGTAACCTCGTTTGGTATCACTCAGATTCTATAGACTATCTAAAAATTTGGATAAGTGTTGCAAAACCAACATGAATTGAGACTTTAGTAGGGTGAGCTATATGAGAAAGGAGCAAGTGAAAAAGAGATTGAATTAACATTAAGAGATGTAGGTTTAAGAGGATGAAAAAGGAATCAAGTGGAATAGGAACAAGAAAGAGTGAAATGAAAAGCGTACCTGAGAGAGGGGTTAAGCTCATCTAAGGCTAGCAAAATCATTTTATAACAGCAACATCGATCTGAGACATCAAGCTGTGGATGTAAGGCTAGAACCCCGCATGTTAGCACTTGATTCGATCCAATCCTTTTGAGACGAGTTGGATTTACATGTGAGTCGTGTTTAGATATTAAATTATAAAACCTATAATGGGTTAGGGCAAGTTTGACTTCGAGGAGAAAACCTACACATAATTCGCCCATCCCGTTGCCATCACTATGTACAATTACGAAGAGTCTCCATTGTATTGGTAGCATAAGAGTGAAAAAGAGATAAAAGGTGCTTATCAAAGTCCTACTCACGTGTATTCAAGCCGCGGAAATAGTCTCTTACACAAAGTATACAGTAAAACTGGGTTCATCAGATCACGAAGCGATTTGGTTCTTCTTCGGATCCTACGCAAACATAAGATGCTAGTGCACCGGAAACACCCTTTTTTTAGTGAAGATTTCTTAGTAATTTCCCATGTGAATGTGCACATCCGTCCGATGGAAACGTTAGGAATCTCAATGAAATAAAGCGTTACTAGCTAGTTATATCTGCTCTGCTATGTTGGTGTGATTTGTTGGCCCAGTAGTTCTTATTAGAAATAAATCCATGATCTTTCAAAAATATATGTATCTGGTCGCATCATAGTACAGTGTAGCAGTCTTCTATTTAGATATGTGGTTATGTATATAAATCTATACGTGTATATTCCTAGCAAATCATGTAACTTTTTTGTCAAAAAAAAAAAAAAGAGAGATATATCTGCTTATGAACAAAACTAAAATGAAAGTTGAAGAATGTGACTAGGACAGATCAAACCACACAGCGACCTGAGAGCTAATAGCGTGGTAGATGCAAAATATACACATTTCATGTTTCAGGAAGGATACGGATGACACCCAAAAAAAAAAAAAAAATCTTGAGGTCTCATAATTGAGGCGTCTAAAGAATCTTCGATGATTAGGTCAGCAAAATATATGAATGTATTATACATTCTACGTTACAAAAACAAATCTTTACTGCTCTCAAATTATAGTCTAGTTGGTGCTAGAGTTGGAATTTGCTCCAAGAAGTCAAGAGTTCGATTCCAGTGACACGCATAGTGTGTTTGTTCCTCTGCTGCTAGGCCGAATGCCTGGTTTGCAGGGGCCACCTTGTATAGATCATTGCGTAAGATCTCATCCAATCTATTAATCCGTTCGGCTCCTGATTTGCATCCTCCACACATGCTCTTTGAGACTGAGCGGTGGAGTCCCCAAGGTGAGGGATTTCACCTTATTGCTCCAAAGCGAATCTCTACTTTACTGTACCAAGAAGTACAGGAGTGACAACTTTGAATCTCTACTTTAATGTACCAAGAAGTACAGGAGTGACAACTTTGTTTTAGTTAGCAGGTACCCGAAAAGACAATTCCAGTATGAACTGAAGCTGGGTGGCAAAGGACATACATTATCTCTAAGGATCTCCACTGTCTCACCTATAAATAGCATTGTGGATGATGCAAATCAAGAGCTCAGAGGCTTTCTGGGTTGGTGAGGACTTTACGCAAGGAGCCACACAAGGTGTCCCTTGCAAACTAGGCCGAAGCAATAAAACACCCACGCTGTACGTCTGCCTGGAATCGAACTCTGTAACTCTTGGTGGCAAAACCAACTCGAGTACCAACTGAGTTATGCCCTAGGAGCAATACGAACCGAAGCTCAATAGACTTTGTGACATTATATACCTATTGATAGCACCACATATTTGTATTTTAAAGACACAGGTACCACAATTAACGGTCAATCCATGCAAGCCACGTGTAAAGTATAAATACTTTGTAAGGTAAACGTTCTGTGTCTGAAACGGTACATAGAACTTGTAATCAACGTCTTCGATAGAGTCAACGATTGTTCTGAGAGTTGACTCTGTAAATGTATATGAATCAATCGAAAGATCCGAAACTTAACCCGATAGTACAGCGAAGCCATCACTTATTGAGAAAAATGGAAGAATTTCAGATGACAAATCAATACAACATTAAGTTCTTCCAAACTTTTTAGCCAATGGAGTTTATTGGGAGTCAGCGTTGTATATCTTTTCCCCTGTGAAGGCAATAAATTGATAGGATTCGGATCTTATTGGAAAAATTCATCGGTTTCTTATTCTTCATTTCTTTTATTTTTTTTAGTTTTATAGAGTATTTTTCTTACGTCTTCGAGCCGCGAAAACAGTCTTTTGCGCAATCGCAAAGCAATCCTGCGTGAACACGGTGTCTAGTACACCTGGAATGCCTTTTACTTTTATAGAGTATTAATTAATTTATCATCGTTTCATCTTATTTCGCTCGTAACATCGATTATGAATTATTTCATCCTATTTAAATAACTAATGAGACGCGTCACTCAAATAATTGTAGGTCTTAGTTTGACGATTGACTTTGAACATGATGATCATTCTAGTCGTACTAAGTATTTCTTAAACAGTTTAATTCTTTATGTGAATATCTTGGACCGCATAATTTATTATTAATAATAATTCAAATGCAATCACGGCCTAATTGTCACACTTTAACATACCATTTTAACAGTGTCATTGGATTTCTATTAACAAGGTGATTATATGAAATTCAGTCGTTGTTTTGCTAGTTATAACAGTTGGAAAAAGTACATTAAAGTACTTTACAATATGCTCTATATTTATATAAAAACATGTCCAAAGGTTGATTGGAAAAAAGAACCAAATATAGATTGGACAGATTACATTGAACTTTGAAACTTGGAGTCACCACCGAACGTTCGATGAAAAATTTAGAGGATCGTTTGAGAATCTGAGTCTTAACAAACACTTGACCGAATGTTTGGTGATATTCACCGAACGTTCAGTGACCTCAACAGTGGTGTTTTTTTTCATGAGTTAAGTCATCTTTTGCATCTTCGGACATCTCTTTTTCATCTATAATGGTCATAAACTAACTTTGAAGATTAAAGTATGCAAAGAAATGTTAAAATTAGTATCTTGTTTGTGAAATAAAATCTACAAAAACAAGGATCCTATAATTTGAAGAAAGACTTGATACTTTTGAAAACGTTTTAAAAATTCAAGCAGAAATTTTTTTCCTCTCCCATCTTTCTTTTTCGTCTGATATTAAACACTTCTAAAACACAAGTTCAATCATCTTCTTATAGAGCAAACGAACAGACAAAGGCGTTATATCATAGAAAACATTTGCTAATAGAGTAATAGTTCACATTGTTCACCGGTAGAAGCAAAATTGTTTTAGAGACGGTGTAACTTCGGCTACATCTCGACTAATTCTATTATCTTGATTTATCATTTCCTTCCTATTTGGTTTTCATACCATTATGATTCTTTCTACAATTTAGTATATTTACAAAAAAAAATTCATCTTTTAGTGAATTACTCCATTGAGTTCTCTTGAACTTTCTATATAATTCCACTTAGATATGTTGTGATTTTATCGATGATTTATCATCTTTCATGTCCTCCAGGCCTAAATTTGCAACAATTTTAAAGCAATTTTAGTTGTGGTAGATGATATATATGAAGGAGAAATGAAGGGAAATGGAAGTTTTCATTGTACGTTAATATAATAATCAAGAAGAAAAAGAACAAAAAAAAAAGAGAGCAAACATGACTGATTAATTGTTTGTATCTTGGTCCTTGCCGATCGTAAGGAAGTTTGTTCCTCTATTCTACACGAACAATATGTTTTGATAGAACTAGCAACAACTCAGAAGTTTGTACAAAAGAATTCCATTTTTGCAAAAAGCGATCATTTCTTCCAGATTGTGAGGGTTGAATCTTCAAATATAATATCAAAGAAAAACCATAAAAAGTGCTAAGAAATCGAATATGTTCGAAATGCAACACATGAAATTTGAGGCTGCGAGAACTACATGCACATGAATTGATTTTGGATGGTTGGTTGTGAAACACTGATCCCATAAGTGATCAAGTTTCATCAACTTTGGACTTTGGCATAAACAAGCCAAGCGTGAAAATGATTCCGCTATCAACCAAAGGAAGCCTGAAAGAGGAGATGAACATGCAACAATGGCAACGTTATCACAATTCTTGATCATAGACAAAGAGGAGAAAACAATAGGAGTATCAATATGGTCAAAGACAAGAAGATCACTATGACTGTTATCTTCTTTGAGGTAACCTTGTTGGTAGTATAACGAATGTACGGTAGACGTTATGCCTATCAAGTTATTGCAACTATTAGATATTTATTTCTTGATTTTCAAAGCGTAAAAAGCGGCAAACTAGTTTCTTTAAGGAAGTACGAGAAATCCAAATAGTTGAAAAGTTGAGAGTGCTCTTAAAATTAACTTTGAATAAGATAGGAGTTGGCAGTGTGTTTTGTGTTTCTACTATATGCAGGAATTGATTTCTAAGTCGCTACCAAACAAGGCTAATTTTGTTTGTTTTTATATGTGATCTTTTACTCTTAGTAGGTTTGCATCAAGTTTTTGTGTGATTGATTCACTCATCTTATACTATGTAGACAAGATCATGAGAATTCGGATAGTATTAAGAGAACAAGGAAGATGAATATTGTCAACACAAGAAAGATTAAAAACATATAAAACATTTTTTGTTTATGATTTGCAGAAAAATATATGCATGTATTTAAATGTGTTCAAATATATGATATGATTTGGCTTGATATTTTAACTAAAGATTTTATGTTGAACACATGGTTGTGAGATGGATTTGTTTGACCAAATTATTTATAAAATATATTTTAAGAGAACTTGAGAAATATATTTTCTGATATATAACTATTGGTTAATTGGACATGATTTTAAAACCAATAAATGAGTTAATAGTTGCAATTTGTCATTTGATTAACAAGAAATATTTTTGAATCATGAACATGTCTTATGATTATAAGACTTGCATTTAGTGTAGCATAGAAATAAAACACTTAACTAAAAGTAAGGATATGATGAATTAGGATTTTGTTGAGTCTATGGTATGATTGAAAAGTCAGAAGGCTGTTTTCTTATGAATCTTGGTTTATAAGAAAGTTGTCAGAGTTTACTCTGAAACGACATAGAGAGTTAAGTCTATGTCCATCGTTGAAAGCCTTTTGAATATAATGACACCATAGCTTGGAGTTTGTCACTTAATTACTAATTAAAGGTATATGGTTGATAGTATTCATGTAGCAAAATGAATGCTGAATTTTGTTCAAAGAAAGATTATGGAGAAATGTGGGAGTTTAGTCTTTCATGCTTGTATGAAATTAAAATTTATTTTTTAAAATGTGAAATTGAACATGTGAATAGCTTGTATATGTTATATAACTTATGAAGTAGTCTATAAGGTTGAAGAAGAAAATTCCTGTTCTAATTGGTTAAGGTTTTGTTGTTTGAGCTTATGTGTATGATGTACTTTTTTATGTCTATGAAATTAATTTCATTTTACTCGTTGGTAAAATTAACTCCATGATAAAGTTATTCATGATGAATGTTGATTAGCTTTGTTGAGGAGTTGGTTCATAGAAATGTTGATAAAACATGTTCAATGTTTTCATTCTTGTTTATAGTTAGTTTTTGTGGGCTAACAAGATGTTTTGTTGAATGATTCATTGGCATGAATCACTAACTAGTAAAGCAAATTGAGAAGGTGCTCGCACTTGATGAATGATACAATGTTATGAATTTTTTATGAGTTTCATTAGGGTAAATTATAGACAATGTGAGGCCTATAAGAGTAGCCCAGAAAGAAGTAAGTGTAAGTTAATTCTTGTAACATCGAGAGAGATGAGACTTATTCTATTTGACGTGAATTCTCTATGATGGAAACTCAACTGACTAATAGTAGAGATCCTACGAACGGAGTTCAATATGATAAAAACAAGTCGTAAAAGAGGTCTACTTAGTCGTATCGAACTTGTCCCTCCTTATGGTGTTGTTGAAGATAGTGATCGCTGCAAGTTTTTGAGGGTGAGATTTTAAGAATCTCTTAATGAAAATCATAGCCATGTTTATTGTGGAATAAGCAGCACACTTGATGAATTTCACCTGTATAAGAAGGTGGTAGCGCTTTCTATGAGAGTTTGGAATAATTCACTAGAGAACTTATGAAACCCTATAACTGGGTGCATGGCCGATTTCGTACAACACCGCAAAATTGTATGAAATTAGTAATGATATCTCTTTTTATTGTTCATATAAACAGTAATGAAATATGATTCAAGACGTCTATGCCATCTTATTTTCGTTTATATAACTCCATGTGCACTACTGCGATTTAAGACGTTTGTCATCGTATCTGTTATATGTCATTATCTTTGTTTAATATTAGAGAGGTTAGTTTAAAGATGTTGATGAATGTTCTTATATCAATTTTGGATCATGTGGGGAATTGTTGAAAAAAGTACATAAAAATTCTTCCGAATGTTCTTCAAATTTATATAAAAACATGTGCAAAGATTGATTGGAGAAAAAAAAAAGTAAAACGTAGATTGAATATATTACACCCAAACATGAAACTTGAAGTCACGAAACGTTTGGCGAGTTTCATTAAACATTTGGTGCAGAGTTCAGTGTTCCGTGTGAGAATCTAAGGCTCGATGAATGCTTGACCGGACGTTTGAGGAAATTCACTGAACATTTGGTGACCTCAGCAGTGGTGCACTTTCATGAGTTGATGCAACTTTTGCATCTTGAGGCATATTCTTTCAATTTAGAACGATCATGAACCAACTTTAGAAGTTAAATTCTACTTAGAAATGTTAAAATTAATATCTCGTTTGTGAAACAATGTCTATAAATACAAGGATCCTATGATTTGAAGAAAGACTTGATACTTCTGAAAAACAATTTAAAATTCTTGCATAAGTTTTACTCATATCCTATCTTCCTTGTTTCTCTAATATGAAACAATCCTAACGCACAAGTTTAATCGTCTTTTCGTAGGGCAAACAAACAGATAAATCTGTTATATCATGGAAAATATTTGCTAGTAATTCGTATTACGCACCGATGGAAGCAAAATTGTTTTAAGGATGGTGTAATTTTGGTTGGATCATCGGAAACAACCTATGTAAGTTTCTAACACATGAGTATGATTGCGTACATCCGATCCCCCCATACCCCGCCATAGGTTGGAGCCTCTAAGGTAATGGAGTAATGTTGTCGTTGTTGTTGTGTTGTTGTGATGGTGTAATTTTGGTTACATGTCGGTTATTCTCTTATCTTAGTTTATCATTTATTTCCTATTTGGTTTTCATATCATTGTGATTCTTTCTATAATTCAGTATATTTACAAAAAAAAAATCATTTTTTAGTGAATTACTTCATTGATGTTCTCTTCCATTTTTTTATAAACTTCAACTTAGTTATGTTATGATTTTATTAATAATTTATCATCTTCAATATCTTGTGAACCTAAATTTCTAACAATAACGACGTAATTGATTTAAAACTTATTACCTTTAGTAACAACATCAAGAACCTCTGTTTTGACTTGTTCCCAATTTTAATAAGTAACAAGATGGTACCGTTAAAAATGTTTTCGATATAGGTGATTGGCAAACATACATCATAATTTGATGTACACATCTTTTTCATTTACAAACTATCAATTTCGTTATTAATCAAACAAAAATATACGTTGTTATTATTATTATTATTATTATTATTATTATTATTATTATTATTATTATTATTATTATTATTATTATTATTATTATTATTATTATTATTATTATTATTGTTATTCCCGTTCTCATATACCTTTTCCCTTTTTTTTTTAAATTAGTTGAATGAATGCGTTCTCATGTTTAAGTGTCTGATTTATGATGATGGTTCCCTTCTCGTGTGGCTTTGATTGACCCATAGGAATATCACGAGAAACCTGAACAAGAAAAATGGGAAAATAAAAAGAAACTGTCAACTGTTTTAATATGCCTCAGGAAAACATCAGTTCGCTTTCTCTTATATTTATTTATTTTATCCTTTTGGATATTTATTGTCTAGACATCCTTTTTTTTTATAAGCATTACATTAATAGTTTACAAATCACATGAATGTAAAATGTAATACAAAGTATAGAACCCTCAGAAATTGTATAAGAGACCTCGTAACTTTGCAACGTTGACTTAGGGTATAAATTTTATTGGGTCAATGAGATTGAGATTGTGATTGAGAGGGTTGGTCTTAGAGCAACTGATGAGGTTGCTACTTTGTGATCTTGAGCTCATGGGTTCGAACTGCGTAAACAGCATCTTGCACAAAGTGTAGGGTAAGACTGCGTACATCAGATCGCAAAACGATCTGGCTCCTCTCCGGAGCCTGTGCAAACGTGAGAGTCTAATGTACCGGGAACGTCCTTTAATGAGATTGTGATTGAATGTCAAAATAGCTTTATTTACAAATTGGTTTTATATAAACATTTATATATTTTACCCGTTATTTGGTCTGGTTTAATGAACGCTACTTGCCAGAAGAACATTCCCTTTTGTCAAAGTTAGGCTTTCTACAATTATTGTGGAGATGGACTAAATATATATTATTAATGTTGAGTGATTCTAGTGTGAGTCATGACAACGAAATCCAAGATCTTTTATTTCTATAAGTCGCTATTAGATCAAATGGAACCAAAATTTATTAATTGTGACAGCTACAAATATCGAGTTCACACTGTAAAATAGCTTGAAAACAAATTGGACAAGCCTTGGAGTAACTGGTAATGTTCATGTTTTATGACTTTGAAGTCACGGGTTCGAAACGCGGAAACAGTCTTTTACACAAAAATATAGGATAAGACTGAGTACATCAGATCGTAAAGCAATTCGGCCCCTCCCCAACGCGAGAACGTATTACAGCGGAAACGCATAAAAAAGAATGAAAATTACATGTTCAAATGAGAGGTCAAGTATGCCATCTTGTCTTTAAACCAATAAAATAGAAAAATGGTAATCATCCATTTCACTTGTCATTAATTATCTTATTGCCGAATGATTTAAATAAATATGGACGTATTCAATGACCACCTTAAATTATTAACTATAAAAAAATGCCAAGTAATAATATTTTTAGAATAAAAAAAAAGTAATTATATTGCATAACCTATACTTAAGTGATAGGAGGCTAGTTTGATTGAGTGGGGCCAGACGCATCAAGTACATATAAAAAACAAATATCCTTTAAAAAGTAAATTTCTTGATACTAAAATAAGTATAGCATTATATATCCATCACCACAAACAGCATGATTTTGTCTATAGAACTGTAATACTCTATTCTAAGAATGATAAGAAGGTCGAAACTAGAATATATATATATATATATATATATATATATATATATATATATATATATATATATATATATATATATATATATATATTAGTATAGCATTATATATCCATCACCACAAACAGCATGATTTTGTCTATAGAACTGTAATACTCTATTCTAAGAATGATAAGAAGGTCGAAACTAGAATATATATATATATATATATATATATATATATATATATATATATATATATATATATATATATATAAGTAGACCATTTTATTTAGAAGACAAAAGTTATGAAATGTAGTTCATATGTCTATAGTTAACATCTGCCTTTGCAGTTCAACACATATACAGAACTGTGAAAGAAGGGGAAGAACACTGCCAACAAACCTTTTAACCATATGATGGAGGAAAAATATTTGATTTCATTTTTAATGGAGTCAATAACATGTTCTTCTTTGACTTTAGAATATAAAGGAATAAAACAAAATGACTCATTAAATTTGCTACGCTTCTTATAGTGTGAAGTAGCAGTTGATCGATATAGCTTGACACAAATTCATTATGGGTCGTTGGAAAACAAACTCTGTATGTTTCTAACACATTGGTACAGTTGCGTACATCCGACCCCTATACCTCGCCATAGGCGGGAGCCTCTAAGACCATGTGGTAATGTTGTTATTATAGGAAAAATATTTGAAATACTTTCAAAATAAGTATTATCAGTGTTTTATACTTATAGCTCCCAGTAGTTCAGTTGTTACTTAGATTGGGAGTTTCTCCAAGAGGTACATGGTTTAATTTCAGAGACACGCACAGTGTGAGTGTTCCGCTGTTGTCTGGGCTAAAGGCTCAGTATGCAGTACATACCTTGCATGGGTTCCTTGCATATAATCTCTCCCAACCTAAGAGGCCACTAAACTCCTGATTTACATCCTCTAGAATGCTCCTTAGAGCTAGAGCGGTGTGGACCCTCAAGACCAAAATATGCATTTGCTTCAAATGTTTTATACTTATGTGTACATCATTATATGCTAATAGGGTAGACATATGCAATAATGTTGTGCTGGCAGAATGATTGTCACTTTTCCTCCTTTTCTGGGTTGTATAGCCATCACAATCCCCACCTGTCTACCACCCTCCAGCTCCCACCCCAACCAACCCTTCTCACCCACCACAAGTAAACTGTCTACCAAATTGATAGGCCAAAACTAAGAAACCCATATGCACCTTTAAAAAAAAAAAAAAGGGAAGGTATTTTTAGGTTTTAAAAGAATCATCAAATCCTTGGGACTTCTCTTTATATGATTACAACCAGTGCTTTCTTTACAGATTCATCATTGCTATGTGACATATATAACAAAATTTTGAAACTGCATATCACCAACTATACAGACAACTCTTGCTTCAACTTTACACTTAGCAGCCTTGTTGAGGAACAGGAACATTAACCAAAATCTTGCATCCCTTGACAGTTCTCATCATGACAAATTGAAAAATGTGCTGTGCCAAATTACAGGATTTCAAGAAAAGCCTCCCTAATTTTCTGGTATAGGTGCAAGTAATTCCTGGAAGAAAAGGGAAACATGGTCAGCAAAAGTAACTTGACACAAGAAAAATAAGAAGGCAACGTAAAAAAAATGTCTCTAGATTTCAAACTCTGATAAATAATTACCTCAGAATATCTCAAATGGTGTACCTGAGCCTTTGATGTCTTGACCATATTTTCCCATTTGGGGTTGTCACCTGGCTGTGTCTTGGATGTTTGATGCATGGGACTTGGTCCTGTCGCGGTAGGAGGACACAAAGATGAAGTCTTTGAAGAAATGGAAGGCAGAGTGCGCCAAAGCCAAGAATCTGATGGAGACTTTGGTAAAGGAGGAGGGATGGAGAAGTCAGGGTAGGTTTCATGGGACTTCTCCAAGTTTTCTGCTTTGGGAGTCTGTTCTTTCACTATTAGTGTATCAAATTTCCATTTCCGGTCTTGGTGACGATTTTGATCCTGTTGAAACGCCTTTGATGCCTTATTTTCAAGATTTTGAGTGGCTGCATCAGACAAGAGGGGTAGATTGACAGAGAGCTTCTGAAGATCAGTCAGTGGTTTATTCTTTTCGCTGACAGCATTAGACTCCTTGGACATTGAGGATTTTGGTAAAAAGTTTTCATACTTTCCTTTTCTTGAACTAACATGATCTTGATCACTTTGCCTAGGCACAAATGGGCTTAATTTTTCTTGTATAGGTTCCAATTTATGTACGCTTTCAACGTAGAGAGTGTTCTCAACTTCAAGAGTCGCCACAGCTACTTCCTCAGGACTGTTTTTATCAGCTAATAGCTCCTTAAAGCTTTTGTATCCATATTCGTGGGAGTTGAAACCGACATTGCTCTTGTTCTTTGATTCTCTAGGATAATGTCGCAAGTCACTAGTGTTAATACTATTGAGCGGATACGTATCTTCAAGTTTAGAAGAAATCTGGTTTGACTTCATGTTCAAATCATTCTTGTCTTCATGTAGCTCAGTTTGATGAGACTCGTCAATTGATTTTCGTTCGCTTGTATCAAAACTAGAATGCTTTAACAGGAGAAAACAGACAATCAATAGACTATTAAAGCATAGAAACAGAAAGTACCTATAATCATAATAATTGCTACTCTTGTGCAAAATGTTAATGCTAATACCACCATCACTACCATTAAGTTCTTCAAGGTTGCCACTAATGTTAGTTTACAGTATTAGCATTGCAATGTAATGATTGTGCTGCATTCTGGGAAGCAGGTATGAGATGGAAAGCGTACCTCATTTTCCGTTTTGCTCCAATAACTGGCAGAAGAGGATATAGTACCCGTTCTGCTAGCAGGAGAAACAGGGGGCCGTGTCCTAACGCTCTTTGCAGGTATGCGGTTTATCAGGCAATGGGAGCCCTTCAAGAAAAAGCGCGGTACCAGACCACAAACTCCAGCTGGAAAAACCTCAGTTGCATCAAAGTCATCATTGCTCTCCTCTCCTCCACTGACTTCTCCCATGTCATAATATTCAGAATGTTGCTTTGCAAAACTAGGTCCATATCTAAGCTGAGGCCCCTTATCGCCATTTACCACCTTCTTCGGCTGCCTTGGTTGGTCTGGAATTGAATGTTGCTTCTTCGGAGTAAGCTGAGGAGACTCTGAAACCATGGCCTTAGCTGCTGGGAGAAACCGACCTATCATAAAATCCTTTGCTTGAGAATCAGCTGAAGATCCTTGTGGTGGCTTCACATCTTCAAATCCGCTTACGCCACTCACGCTACAATTAAAGAAGAAGGACTCAGTCCTCGACAACGTATCAAGTGCATCTTCAAAAACTTCATCATCTGTGGAGTCAGAGTTTTCCTCTTCTTCTGTATGGCCCTCAGCAGACTGAAGTCCCCCGTTAGCCTTTCCTATAACTGGATTCGCATACGAAGTATGAAAATTTCCCTGTTGGATCTTTTCAGCCGTTGGATACACATATGCACAAGCATTGTCAGGTTCTTGCTGATCAGCTTTTGGGATTCTGCCTGGTGGAAGCTTTGGGGCAGTTGATATCTCAGGGTAATCGGCATGAGGTCCACCTTTTGACCTCCCTGGGCTTTGCTCCCAAACAAAGGGAACTGTACCTGCATTCCTTACGGGTCCAGACTTTAGCTCTGATTTATAAGGAGGCGGCCGCGGTGCACTTGGAAGACGAGTTCTGGAGTTTTTTCTGTCTTCCTTTTCAGCAACTGGTGTTGCTGAGTAGCGCCTCACAGATAGAAACGGTTGATTGAAGTTCAATTGCTTGTCTTCCATTAGATTATTCCATAACATCAACTTAAAACATCACTGTAAAGGACAACCTCAAATTGTAAACACAGGATGACAGGATAATCATACTTGGCAATTGAACGCGAATTATAGACACGAGAACTGAACTAAACATAGTTCAAGATGAATTCAACTTTCATCTAAAGGAGAAAAACTAAAACACCCCCAACACTAGCAATATTTATCAATATCTTAGTCAAATAGTAAATACCTAAGTCAACTACCAAAACAGCTAAGCTCCTTCACTAGCAAACAAATATGCGACCTGGTCAAGATTTACAAGGTTTGCACATAATGAGGTTTCATGTTGAATAAGCCCTTAAGACCAAAAGTAATGCTGAAACTGAAAAAGTCACATATAATTACAGCTTTTTCCAAATTCCAGAGAAAAGGATGAGAAAGTAAACAATAAAAAAACATGTAACATGATTCAGCACTCAGCAACCTATCCTCCTAAGCTTTGTATCTGGGACACATCCACCCCATTTACTTATGAGTCCAATATATGATTTTTATCTTATTGTATACTATACTTTACAATAGAAATGACAAAATCAAACGATTTCTGCGAAATCATTTCAAGATTTTTGCCACTCTTCTCAAGCATCAAGTCAAGATAGCAAAGCACTTTCTGATTTCAGATCAATCTTCACATGTAAACTCTCACACTTCAGATTTCCGTTGGAAAAAAAAAAGAATTGAAGACCAAAGTGCCAAAAATAAACACAAAAGTCCAATCCAGAAACTCCAAGAACAAGCAAAGAATAGTGAAAGAAAGGAACACACTCATGAATCAACTATAAAAATAAGTAAATAAAGGTGATACCTTTGATTAAGGCAGAACTTAAAGCTGAATTTCTTGATCAAACAAACGCCAATATAGTTAAATGAAAAAAAAATGTATAAATAAAAAAATAGAAGCAGCCAAGAATAAGTGAAAGAAGAGAGAACACAGCAGAATAGAAAGATGATGCCAGAGAAAAGACCAATTTGGTAAACAAGTAATCAATCTATTGGGATTTCTTGGAAATTTCTGAATTGACTACTCTTACCTCTGTGAAAAGAAATGTTTGAATGATGGGTATCCAAGTTTTAAATCTTGTCATCAGCTGGTAAGAGGAATCAATGCTTTCCTTTAGAAAAAAATTATTAAGAGCAAAAGTTTTGGTCACCGGTTTTGGATCAAGTGATTACATTTATTTATAAAGGTAGGGGACCCCGAAAAGTCATACTACACACATGATGGGCTTATTTTTGTGTGCAATCTGGGGGAGAGTGATTTTTTTATTTTTTTTATTTTTCTTTAGTTGAGGACTTGATAAAGTAGTTGTTTTGTGCTATTGAGGTCACGGATTCAAACTGTGGAAACAACCTCTTGTACAAATGATAGGGTAAAGTTGCATACATCAGAGCGCAAAGCGATCTGCTCCCTCTCCAGACCTTGAGGTATGAGTTCGATCTGCGGAAACATCTTCTTGCACAAAGGGTAAGGTGAAGTTGCGTACATCAGATTACAAATCGATATGCCCCTCGCCAGACCCTACGCAAATACAGAAGTTTAGTACATTGGGATCCTCTTTTTATTTATTTTTAGTTATAATTTTTCTAACTTAAATACCAGGCTATTTTTTAATTTTATTTTTCTACTAGGTGGCAGTTGAATAATTACTGGTGGTCATAATGATGTGAATATTATATTTTTTTTTGGTATCAACGTCAGCAATTTCAACATCGTTTCTGCTACTATTAATAAATAACGGATGCTATTATTGCTGTATAGGTTGATTGCAACCTTGCATGATATCATTGTTTTAAAATCCAATGCGGTTTCCTTCAAAAGGATAAAGAGAGAGAAAAAAAAAACTCTGGAAGGATATATCAGTAACCTTTGATTAAAATATAAACAGCGCTCACTCAGGGGGGAAAAAAATCTAAACAGCATTCAAATCAGTAAAACCTTTTTTTAGAAACAGTAAAACCTAATAAATAGAGAATTCACCAAATGAACTACTATAAACTATTGAACTTTTGATTATCAGCTAGCAAATCTAGCTTAAGTTTTAATATACAAATATGTGTAAAGCACATGGTTGTATTAAATGATATTTTTGAAAAATAAGTATACACAAAAACACACACATACATACATATATATATATATATATATATATATATATATGTGTGTGTATATATATATATGTGTGTGTGTATAACATTTATGTTTGTGCATGTATAAGTTTATGACACATGCATATATACAATAGATATATACACACATATTGCATAGAAGCATAGTTTTTCGATAGAAAACCAAAAATATTATAGTTTTAATAAGAAAACTCATTTTTATCTTAGTTTCGAAAGGATTCCACATGTATCATGCACTGTTTTATCAAAACCGTGTTGTACCTCATACCATAGTTCTAACAAAATCGTGTTGTACCACTTTGACCATGGAGACAACATAGTTCTGTCAGAACCATATTGTGCACTACATTTTTGTCCTACTACTTTTTTTCATAAAATCTCTATTGGCATGCCAGTGTTTTGTCAAAACAATAGAAATATTTTACGAATCTATAAACACAATGAAAGCTAACTAATTTCAACAAAAGTTCATTCCAATCTATCAATTGAATTTCCAGTGGTTCAGGTAGTAGTAGGCTTGGACGATGTCTTGTGTTCGGCAAGTGACGGTTCACTTGTATTGCATATTTAGTAAGGAATCTGGTGCGATTGTTTTAAATGTTTCAACTGATATTAAACCGAATGAATTCACCATACATGCATTGATGGTCGTCAGGAAAAATAAAAATAAAGATGATCTTGAATCTGTGTGAAGATGGCCGATTTTGGGTCTTAATAGACATGAAAGATTTAATTGGGATGCCATTACGATATACAATGAAGATCTGACGAGAGCATTTACGTGTTGTTCACGACCAATAACATTCATTGTACACGTTGTTCTAAATAAGACAAGTCGGCAGTAGTTAAGAACAAGAATGCGTTACTGATGAAGTTTCCAAACTTAGACGTACTGTCGAAGAAATTATCAAATTTGTGAAAAGGCCGACCAGTTAATTCATAAGTTATGTATTTTCAATTTATGAATGTCAGTTAATGTGTAACTAGTATCGTACAAATATTAGTGACAAATTTCTTATGGTGCTCACATATTTTGTAAACAAGCCCTAACCCCCAAACCCTAAGCCTAAACAAGCCATATACATAACAACCTTAGTCATTCGGAATAAATTGATATCGAAATCAATTAATACAACAACAATGTAGTCATTTAAAAGATAAAATATAAACATTATTAATGAAAATAATTACATTGCAATATTTACTGTAACAATGGTATAAACAACACTAATGAAAATAAACATCACATAGAAATATAAAGACACTATTGATTTGTATTTTATTGTAACAAGTGTTACGATTGTGACATACTTGGTGACATATACCATATTTGCATATAGCTTTGGTCTGTTTTACCATTAATCCAAGTTGATTTAGGGCTTATGTGTGCATGTTTTCTATGAACTGTGTTAGCTTCAAGCACGAACGACGATGGAGGCAAGTATACGGAGTGCTGCGACGGATGAAGCGAAGCATTATAGACACTTAACGTCGATTGTCATGAGTAAAAAAGCAGCAACCAACTTTCCTGTCAGAGTGTGCATATTCTTACATATTTGCATAGCACGTGAACAAGTTTATGTGGTAAAGCTGAAATTTATCACAAGTGCAATATTCTTCAAACATATTGATATTATGTGCAATACCGCTACCATCTGACATAAATCGAGTCACAACTTTATACTGGTCTGCTCATCTGTCTTAAGCCCGAATACTGTGTTTTCTGGAATTGCTCTCATTGTGAATAAATTGTTGTTGTACTTTCAGTGACCATCTGTCCCGGATGTTAATATCAACAATCGCCTTTCTCATCAAACATCTCCACTATTCTTTTGAAAACTAATTGAAAACAAGAAGTTAATGGCAAACACCTACCTCCCTTGAGTATATTGTTCTACGACTATGAATAATTGATTCTCGTAATATAATACTCCATTTGTATTTTTACAATCTTATGTTTTTACAAAGGTAATCTCATCATTTTAAAACTATATCTTTGATGGTTTTTTCCATTTCTTTAGATTTCTATTTTACGTTGATAGATTATAATCTTTCACTTCTATTTTTTTTCTCTATTTCATTACCATTCCAACACCTCCTTCCTCCTCCTCACGTCGTTCCTCTTCACTTCTTTTTCTGAAGGAGCTCTTCCTTCATTATATACTCTTAATTTTCTGCTCAAATTGGCCTTCGGTAGAAGGTAGAAAATATGGCTAATTGAAAACAATAACTTAGCTAATCAAGACTGAATACTCTGCCGCTTAAAAAAATTAGAAAGCATAATGGATTCCATTCACAAATATATAAAAAAGGCTAACCTCTACACAAAATTCTTCATGCAAGTGTATCTCCAAGAAAAATCGTTTGCAGAATTTTATAGAAAGAAAATACGCTTTACTAACCAAATTATACGATCAAGTCGGCTGCTTGATGACTGCTTCCTATTGCATACAGAAAATATTTATATCGAGTGTAGAACGATTGCTCAAACTATATACAAGAAAGGCTCAATCTTTTATGTATTCAAATTGTAAAACGAAAAGATACGTTAGAAAAAGTTAGTGTTTTCAGAGTACAACGTTTAACGGGTGGTGGTTAGGAGGTCGTGGAGGGTGGGTAGGAGGGGAGGGGCGGTCTCTTCCTACTGAGAGGTGGTGGCTAATGACTCAAATAGAGGAAGAGAAAGGACAGTGGTGGTGGAGCGGCATAATAGCGTCATAGGAGGTGGAGGGAGACGGATGATGATAGGCGTTGGTGGGGGTAGAATTGTAAATTGTTGGACCGTGCACCTGCAATAAACACCACTAGAGGGGGGGTGAATAGTGGTTAGCGGAAATTACACTACTACCCTTTGTTAAAATCCCCTTTGAAAACAGAATCTGAAACCACCTCAGATTCAGAACCCGTTTTTCAAAAATTCACAAATAATTGTACACAACTTCAAAAATTATGAAAATCTCCAGAATTTAACTTCAATGAGTTAACAAGACTCTGTCCAAAAATCAGACAAAAATAAGATCGTTTGACCTTTCAAACAAATAAAAAGATTCAGATGGTCAATCTGGACAGAATTGGACAGAATGTTGCTGATTTTGCAAAACGTATTTCTCTTTGAATACTCAACCAAAAAGGTTGATCTTTATATCAAAACACTTCTTAGGATGTGTAGATGAAGTTTCAAAAAGGCCCTGACCTTAAACAATTCTTGCAAAATACAGAATTTAAGTTTTTGCAAAACTGGTCAGATTGCAGCCAGATTGGAGCAGTTATCTTGCAAAGACTGAAAGACTAACTTTCCCTTGCGCAAATCAAGTGATTCTTGTTGCAAATGAAAGCTAACAGTCTGAAGTATAACTCCACCAAAAATCACGAATTTTGAAAATATTTAGCTATTTTTTCAAATTGTGAGAAGTTGTGTGAAAACTGCAGTAAAAAACGGGCAGAAAACAGAAATAAAGAAACAAGAGAAGAACACCGAGAATTTATCCTGGTTCGGTCAATGTGACCTACTCCAGCCCCAAGGAACACCTTTCCTTGGATTTCACTATGGTATGAACCAAATTACAGCAAGAACCAAGCTTGATCCTTGGGTTAAACACCAACCCTATTCAAGACTTGGATGAACACCTTTATGCAACTCTTGGTTGCAACACCTCTATCACCTATTGATGTAGCCTTATAGATTTGGATAATCAATCTTACAAATAAGACACAAGAAGGTGTGTATAGTGTAGCTGGACAACAACTAGAAATGGAACACCTTAGCTACACAAAGTATGAACGAAAATATGAGAAGAGAATAGCAAGACAACAATCTTCAATTTTTGCTTTCAAGTGTGTGTCTTCTCTTCTTCACCTTGCCTCCTATTTATAGTGTGAATGGATGGCATATTCTCTCCAACTTTTAGACCATGTGATGGCTGAGAATTTTAAAATAAAGCACCTCCATAATCATCTCCAACAACCTTGTCTCCATTAACTTCAAATTTGAAATTTCAAGTTGACAACTTTTGTCAACTAGCTTGTTTTTGAATTGTCCACTTGCCCAAAAGTCATAAAATGAGTATACCACCTTCTCCACCTGTTTATGGACGTTTTTGATGTTGTATGTATGTATACCAACTCATATTTTGTGAATAAAAAATAATGAATAAGTGTTGACAAGATTATGTCAACATATAACACCAAAATTCATACTTTCTTCTCCTTTACATATTGTGATGAATCTTGCACCAAGGACACCTTGTAATCTCTAAAAGATGATGATTAATATCCTCTTATAACATATATAAGAGGGTCTTCAAGAAAAAATAGAATGTGACATCTCAAATCGTCACATATCCAGCTATAGTCAATAATATCATTGATTGAGAGAATAAGATATAAGATCACCATATAATCTTCAAAATACTAATAATACAGCTCCAGAATGAAGATAATAATATGCTCAAGAGATTCCTCGAGTGAAAATACCAAAAATACCCTTGGGGGTAAAATGACCAAAATACCCCTGGTGTGAGAAAACTCCAGAAATGCCCCCGATGGTCAAAAATAATCACAATACCACCTTTGTCATGATAACCAAGATAATAATATGCACTTGAAATATTTTTCACCATATGATGTTCCTACAAAACTTAAAATACCAATTTTGCCCTTTTTGGTAAGTTGTAGAAACTTCCAAGGCACGTTAGTCACAAGACAATAATAATCACCAAAAACACATAATAAGCACATAATGAGCATATATAAATCATGTACAAATGAAAACAACCATTTTATCACATTTTAGAAAATTATTTCTAAAAACTCTAGACATCGATCAATCGAAGTACCTCAGCTTCATAGATCGATGTCTCACATAAAGGTTCAGGTTTTGTCTCTGACCTACATCGATCGATCGAAGTGAGAGTTCGATGTACATTGATCGATCGATGTGTCTTAGGTTTAGAGATCGATGTCTCACAGAAAGGTCTTAAACTTTTCTGCCTTACATAGATCGATCGATGTGAGAGATCTATGTACATAGATCGATCGATGTGCAACAACCTGAGAGATCGATGTCAACTTGTTCAACTTATTTAACTTTTAATCACATATAACACCATGTGTGACATTTTTAAATATTCATCACTTAAAATCATGACTTCGAAAATTATCCAAACATATTTCTCAACATTCTCCCCCTTTTGGATGATTTTCAAAATAACCTAACATGATTTTAATGTCACAACTTATAACCAAAAATTTAACCAAATGTTTAACCAAATGTTTTCAACTATGTTTTCAACTTTTAAATAGTATGCTGCTCCCCCTCAACTCATACTCTCCCCCTTAACCTATGCTCCAAAATTTATACCAATAAGAAAACTTAGCATATGCTTCATCATGACTTACCAACTAAAACATGACTTACCATCTAAAATCATGTTCTTATTCTATCTCTTAGCATATGATTCATCATGACTTACCAACTAAAATCATGTTATTATTCTATCTCCTCCTTTATTTTGCAAATCATGCAAAAGATAGAACTATGCAATGGGATCGTAAGTCATCATGCCTAATTTGGCTCGTAAGTTTTCAAAAATGGCTTGATTAAGGGGTTTGGTGAAGATGTCAGCGATTTGGTGATCAGTTCTTATATGGTTTATCACTATATCCTCATTTTGAACATGATCGCGAAGAAAGTGGTATCGCACCTCAATGTGTTTGGCCTTAGAATGAAGTACCGGATTCCGGGAAAGATTGATTGCACTTGTGCTATCGCAGAAAATTGGAATCTTATTCATTTTAATGCCAAAATCACTAAGTTGCTGTTTAAGCCAAAGTATTTGGGTAGTACATAAACTCAAAGCAATATACTCGGCTTCAGTGGTAGAAAGAGCTACACTAGCTTGCTTTTTAGAAAACCAAGAGATCAAATTGGTTCCTATAAATTGACATGTACCGCTAGTGGATTTTCTATCTAACTTGCAACCACCATAATCAGCATCACTATATGCGTGTAATTCCAACTTAGCGTTTCTATCATACCACAATCCTAAGTGAGGTGTATGCTTAAGATATCTAAAGATCTTTTTCACTGCATTGTAATGCGATACCTTAGGACAAGATTGAAACCTAGCACACATACACACACTAAACATAATATCAGGTCTTGATGCAGTTAAGTATAACAATGAGCCAATCATAGACCTATAAAGTGTGTCATCAAAAGGTTTACCATTTTCATCCTTATCAAGTTTGGTACTAACACTCATAGGCGTAGTTGTAGGTTTCAACTCTTCAAAGCCAAACTTCTTAATCATATCATTGACATACTTAAGTTGGCTAATGTGAATTCCTTAAGGGGTTTGTTTGATTTGAAGTCCTAATAAATAATTCAACTCTCCTACCATTGACATTTCAAACTCTGACTTCATACATTCTTCGAAGTCTTTTACTAAAGTAGGGTTGGTTGAACCAAAGATTATATCATCTACGTATATTTGAACTATTAACAAATCATTACCTTTTCTTCTTAGGAATAATGTGTTGTTGATGGTCCCCCTTTGATAATTATTTGCAATAAGAAAGTTTGCAAATCTATCATACCAAGATCTTGGAGCTTGTTTTAAACCATATAGAGCTTTCTTAAGCTTATAAACATGGTTCGGATTCTTCGGATCTTCGAATCCAGGAGGTTGTTTGACAAACACTTCTTCTTGGATGTATCCATTCAAGAACGCACTCTTGACATCCATTTGGAAGAGCTTAATTTTGCTTATACTTGCAATCGCAAGTAACAATCTAATTGCTTCTAGTCGTGCAACGGGTGCAAAGGTTTCTTCATAATCTATTCCTTCTTGTTGATTATAACCTTGTGCGACTAGTCTAGCCTTATTCCTTGTAATATTTCCTTGTTCATCCATTTTATTCCTGAAAACCCATTTAGTTCCTATGATAGACTTGTCTTCAGGTTTAGGTACTAAGTCCCACACGTTGTTCCTTGTGAATTGATTTAATTCCTCATGCATAGCATCTATCCATGATATGTCACCTAAGGCTTCCTTTACGTTCTTAGGTTCTAATTCTGAGATTAAGCTATGTCCTTCAAGTTGACTTATGTTTCTACGTATTCTAACCCCAACACTTGGATCACCAATGATTAGCTCTTTAGGGTGTTTATGTTTATCTTCTATAAGCCACCAATTCCTAAGTTGACTAGGTTCACATTCTTCTAGTTCAAATGTTTCATTCGTGTGAACATTTTCATATACAATTGGAACATCCTGTAAGTTAGATAGATTATCTTCCAATTGTAAAATTTCTTGATTTATTTCACCTAAAGGTTCATGCACATCTTGTTCAGGGGAAGTTGGTTCTAGATGATCATGAACAGGCTCAAGTAATATATCATCATCATCAAACATATTTTCAACATTATTCTCTTGTTTCTTTTTATCACTTACATCAAAATATGCATTCTCATTGAATTTCACATGTATAGATTCAATTATTTTTCTAGATGCATCATTATAACACCTATATGCCTTTGAGTTAGTTGAATATCCAACAAATATGCATTCAATAGACTTTTGTTCAAATTTATCTAGATTATCTTTGGTATTAAGTACAAAACATTTACACCCAAATACTCTAAGATAATCTACCTTAGGTTGTCTATTATTCAATAACTCATATGGTGTTTTATTTAATTTCTTTCTAATAGAAAGCCTATTTATTATATAACATGCACAACTAACAGCTTCAGCCCACAAATATCTAGGTACTTTGTTTTCACACAACATAGTTCTAGCTATTTCTTGTAGTGTTCTATTTTTACGTTCAACAACTCCATTAAGTTGCGGTGTTCTTGGTGGTGAGAATTCATGTTTTATTCTATGTAATTCACAAAACTTAATTATATCTTTGTTTTTAAATTCTCCACCTCTATCACTTCTAATTCTTTTAACATTTTCTTCATAAAGATTTTCAAGTTGCTTAATAAGATTTTCGATTACCAATGGAGCATCGTCTTTGTGTGTTAAGAACAATGTCCATGTGTATCGTGAGTAATCATCTACTATGACACACACATAGTAGTATCCACCTAGACTTCTTGTCCTACTTGGACCAAATAAGTCTAAGTGAAGCAGTTCTAGTACATGACTAGTACTCACTTCATGTTTTGATTTCATTGTCTCTTTTATATGTTTTCCTTTAATACATGTTTCACATAATTGAAAATTATGTAAGTCTAACTTAGGCATTCCTCTAATTAGATTCTTCTTAGATAATCTTTCTATGGTTGAAACTCCTATATGGCCTAGTCGTCTATGCCATAAGTTCACATCTAAGTCATGTGATACTAAACACTTAATCCTAGCATTTAATATGTTATTTAGTGATAGTGTGTAAATGTTACCATCCCTATTTCCTTTTAGTACAATTTCTCTTTTTTCATTTATTATATCACAACAATTAGGAAGAAAAGAGACATGATAACCAGAATCTATAAGTTGCGAAATACTTAATAAATTGTAAGAAAGATTGCTTACTAACAACACATTTCGTATTTGAAATGTGTTAGGGTCCCCAATTGTTCCTTTTCCAATAACCTTGCCTTGGTTGTTGTCACCGAATGTCACCTTTCCTCCATTATCGATTTGTTCCAGTTCGGTGAATAGTTTGGGGTTGCCCGTCATGTGCCTTGAACACCCGCTATCTAAAAACCATTTGGTTTTTAGATTCTTTGACTTTACCTCCTTCTTGCATTCCTTGTGTTTATCCTACAATGGAGACAAAGTTTTAGGTACCCTTTATTTGGGTCCTTGAATGTTAGGGGCACTATTCTTGTTTAGATATCCCTTAGGTATCCAAACTTGAATATACCTTCTAGGCACATTTTTAGCATTGTTATAATTTTGAAAATAAGAAGAATTAGCATATACATGATTATTCCACATAAGTGAAGATTCATTGTTATACATGTTGTGCCATGGTTGATAATCATTATAGGATGGCCGAGATTTATGATGGGTATAAGACATGTGAATTTGTTTCTTATATGGCGCTATATAAGTGTGTTTGTAGACATTTCTATAAGACTTATAAGAGTGTTGCCTATACTTAGGTTCATAATAAGTTGTATGCATTTTATTCGGTCTAGTTGCATTTGTATACATGTAGGCATAATTTCTAGGCTGTCTAGATGCAAAGTTTGGCCTAGATGTATGTTTATTCGTATGTGCTTTTATGGGTGTATGTTGCATTTTTGACTTGATATTAGTAGAAGAAGGTGTAGAAGAAGATGTAGCAGGCAAAGTTGATTTTATTGTATTATATGGCAACTTTGTACTAGATGAAACAAACTTAGTCTTTTTATTTACTTTTTCATTTTCTTCTTTATAGCCTAAGCCGGTTTTATCATTACCATACTTTTGTGATGAGATAAGTGTATCTAACATATTTGCACCCGATTTAAATTGCTCTAACATTTTTTCTAAGTTAAGTTTAGACGACTTAAGTTGTGTTATTTCATGTTCACAACTTTCTATCTTAGATTTTAACATCTTATTTTCCATTTTTATCTTATGTTCATATTTCCTATATGATTCAATTTTATTCTCTAAAGAATCAAGAGTATTAGTAGACTCTTGTTTAAGAGATTCTAGTTGATCGGAAAATTCCAAGTTGGACGTCTTCAACTTGTCATTTTCTTCAACTAGTTTCTTCTTTTCTTTAGAGAGCTTCTTACAGTGAGCATGCATTCTTAGGAATTCTTCATACATTTCATCAAGTGTCATGTCACTATCAGAATCACTATCAGAAGAATAATATACCTCGTTGGATACGAAGCAGACTTGAGCTTCCTCAGTTTCGGATTCTGAGTCGGATGAGTCGCTCCATGTGCTCACCTTCATTGCTCGTTTCCCTTTTCTTGCCTTAGACTCCTTTGTCTTTGTTGTTTGAGCCTCCTTGTCCTTGGCTTGTTTATTATTATTGTTGTTATTATTATTTTTCTTCGTGGGACAGTCGTATGAAATATGTCCTTTTTGACCGCATTCATAACACTTTAATTCTTTATTATTCCATTTGTTTATGTTATTCTTCCTAGGTTGAGAAGAAGAAGAAGAAGAATTACGTTGTCTATTCCTATTTGGACGTTTGAAAATTTTTCTTAGTTTTCTAGCTATCAATATCAACTCATCGTCTAATTCAGTATCACTATTACTATCATCGTTACTAGCATGTCGGTTGTTTTGAAAGCTATTGACTTACCGGATGACTTAGACGATTCAGACTTTCGTTGGTTTAATTTAACCTCGTAAACTTTAAGAGACCCGATCAATTCATCCATCTTAGTGATTGACTTTGTCTCCTCGATTGCAGTCACCTTTGGATCCCATTCAGCAGGGAGGCTTCGTAACACCTTTTGAACCTTTTCACTGTTCGAAAATGACTTTCCTAAAGCTTCAAGGGCATTGAAAATATTAGTAATCCTCAAATCCATAGATGTTATGGATTCGTTTGGCAACATTTTGAAAGTCTCTAATTCAGTCATAAGCATGTTTATTTTTGACTCTTTAACACCACTAGTACCTTCATGCTTTAATACAAGTGATTTCCACATGTCGTGTGCGCTTGTGCAATTTGACACATATCCTGCTTCAGAAGTTGTAAGTCCATTCAAAAGTAATTGCATAGCTTTAGCATTCATGGACATTTTCTTTTTATCATCTGATGACCATTCACTTTTACATTTCTCTACTTCTTGTGTAACTTCATTAACTTTTTCAATTTTTGTTGGAATGTACGGCCCATCTTCAACTATAGACCATAAATCAATGTCTATAGCCATTAAGAATAGTCTCATCCTCAGTTTCCAATGAACAAAATTATTACCGTCAAAAAGAGGAGGGCGTTGGGTAGACATACCTTCCATTTCACCTTTGTGAGAAACAATAGCCATAGTATGTACCTTGGATTTGAGACAAGCAGTATATAATGAATCGTTGTTTCTTGGCCTTGTATTGTTCGTATGATGTTGAATCTTGCTTCTTTTTAGTGGTGTTGGTCTGGCTCTGATACCAAATGTTGGACCGTGCACCTGCAATAAACACCACTAGAGGGGGGGTGAATAGTGGTTAGCGGAAATTACACTACTACCCTTTGTTAAAATCCCCTTTGAAAACAGAATCTGAAACCACCTCAGATTCAGAACCCGTTTTTCAAAAATTCACAAATAATTGTACACAACTCCAAAAATTATGAAAATCTCCAGAATTTAACTTCAATGAGTTAACAAGACTCTGTCCAAAAATCAGACAAAAATAAGATCGTTTGACCTTTCAAACAAATAAAAAGATTCAGATGGTCAATCTGGACAGAATTGGACAGAATGTTGCTGATTTTGCAAAACGTATTTCTCTTTGAATACTCAACCAAAAAGGTTGATCTTTATATCAAAACACTCCTTAGGATGTGTAGATGAAGTTTCAAAAAGGCCCTGACCTTAAACAATTCTTGCAAAATACAGAATTTAAGTTTTCGCAAAACTGGTCAGATTGCAGCCAGATTGGAGCAGTTATCTTGCAAAGACTGAAAGACTAACTTTCCCTTGCGCAAATCAAGTGATTCTTGTTGCAAATGAAAGCTAACAGTCTGAAGTATAACTCCACCAAAAATCACGAATTTTGAAAATATTTAGCTATTTTTTCAAATTGTGAGAAGTTGTGTGAAAACTGCAGTCAAAAACGGGCAGAAAACAGAAATAAAGAAACAAGAGAAGAACACCGAGAATTTATCCTGGTTCGGTCAATGTGACCTACTCCAGTCCCAAGGAACACCTTTCCTTGGATTTCACTATGGTATGAACCAAATTACAGCAAGAACCAAGCTTGATCCTTGGGTTAAACACCAACCCTATTCAAGACTTGGATGAACACCTTTATGCAACTCTTGGTTGCAACACCTCTATCACCTATTGATGTAGCCTTATAGATTTGGCTAATCAATCTTACAAATAAGACACAAGAAGGTGTGTATAGTGTAGCTGGACAACAACTAGAAATGGAACACCTTAGCTACACAAAGTATGAACGAAAATATGAGAAGAGAATAGCAAGACAACAATCTTCAATTTTTGCTTTCAAGTGTGTGTCTTCTCTTCTTCACCTTGCCTCCTATTTATAGTGTGAATGGATGGCATATTCTCTCCAACTTTTAGACCATGTGATGGCTGAGAATTTTGAAATAAAGCACCTCCATAATCATCTCCAACAACCTTGTCTCCATTAACTTCAAATTTGAAATTTCAAGTTGACAACTTTTGTCAACTAGCTTGTTTTTGAATTGTCCACTTGCCCAAAAGTCATAAAATGAGTATACCACCTTCTCCACCTGTTTATGGACGTTTTTGATGTTGTATGTATGTATACCAACTCATATTTTGTGAATAAAAAATAATGAATAAGTGTTGACAAGATTATGTCAACATATAACACCAAAATTCATACTTTCTTCTCCTTTACATATTGTGATGAATCTTGCACCAAGGACACCTTGTAATCTCTAAAAGATGATGATTAATATCCTCTTATAACATATATAAGAGGGTCTTCAAGAAAAAATAGAATGTGACATCTCAAATCGTCACATATCCAGCTATAGTCAATAATATCATTGGTTGAGAGAATAAGATATAAGATCACCATATAATCTTCAAAATACTAATAATACAGCTCTAGAATGAAGATAATAATATGCTCAAGAGATTCCTCGAGTGAAAATACCAAAAATACCCTTGGGGGTAAAATGACCAAAATACCCCTGGTGTGAGAAAACTCCAGAAATGCCCCCGATGGTCAAAAATAATCACAATACCACCTTTGTCATGATAACCAAGATAATAATATGCACTTGAAATATTTTTCACCATATGATGTTCCTACAAAACTTAAAATACCAATTTTGCCCTTTTTGGTAAGTTGTAGAAACTTCCAAGGCACGTTAGTCACAAGACAATAATAATCACCAAAAACACATAATAAGCACATAATGAGCATATATAAATCATGTACAAATGAAAACAACCATTTTATCACATTTTAGAAAATTATTTCTAAAAACTCTAGACATCGATCAATCGAAGTACCTCAGCTTCATAGATCGATGTCTCACATAAAGGTTCAGGTTTTGTCTCTGACCTACATCGATCGATCGAAGTGAGAGTTCGATGTACATTGATCGATCGATGTGTCTTAGGTTTAGAGATCGATGTCTCACAGAAAGGTCTTAAACATTTCTGCCTTACATACATCGATCGATGTGAGAGATCTATGTACATAGATCGATCGATGTGCAACAACCTGAGAGATCGATGTCAACTTGTTCAACTTATTTAACTTTTAATCACATATAACACCATGTGTGACATTTTTAAATATTCATCACTTAAAATCATGACTTCGAAAATTATCCAAACATATTTCTCAACATAAATTAACACATTGGTTTAATTAGGCTTAATTAGATAACTAACTATGTTTTTTTCTAGGCTAAGGGTCTAGAATTAGTTTCGCCAAACCAGATGCAAAGATAAATTCTGCAATAAAAGAAATGTATTTCATAACATCAAAGCTGCCAGACATGTTTGATCGCTAACGTGCATACATGTGTGTTTATATATTATTTATTTCTGTCTAGGGGTAAGCAATGGTCCGGTTCCGATTCTGTTTAATATGGTTTGGTTCCGGTTCCGGTTCCGGTTCAGAACCGCAGAACCTCCAAAGCAAAAAATAGATTATTATCTAAACTGTTAATTATTATTTATATAAAAAACTATTAATTATTATTTATATAAAAAATTTTAATTATTATTTACCCCAGTAGGTTTTTAAACTATTAATTATTATTTACATGAAAACTATTAATTATTATTTATATAAAAACTATTAATTATTATCTACTCCATTAGGGTTTTAAACTTTTAATTAGTTTTTTAAAAAAATATTAATTATTATTTATATAAAAAAGTAAAATATTATTATTTATACGGTTCGGTTCCGGTTCTAGCAGTTTATGGAAATTACAAACCAAACTGGAACCGTGAACCAGAAATCCGGTTCAGGAACCGAACCATTAATGTTATACAGTTTCAGTTCCGTTTAAAATCCATATTTTCGGTTCGGGTTTTATCCGGTTTTACGGTTACCAGTTTTTTTGCTCACCCCAATTTCTGACAACTGATAAATTGTTGTTTATGGAAAAATGTTTGTTGTTTCACGCAATTCAATGAAGAGAAATAGCAGCACGTTTATCAGTATCAAAGTAAGAAATATATGTAGAAAAAAAAGGGTTTGAGTGATTACAAAATTCAAATTTAAATAACGTGTATAAAAGAAATGCATGACATATTTCATGACATGACACGTTGATTGCATAAAACTTGCCTTATATAGTTCATATATAATGTTGTCGTACTAACGAGCCATGAAGCTTTAAAGCTTACATCAAATGGCAAGAATTTGTTGTGTTTGAACTATTTTCAGGTGCCATCATTGATGAACTAAACTAGTTCATTAAAGTGAAGTACTTAGTTAATTAAACTAAGTAGTTCATTAAAGGAAGCCATATTTGAAAAAGACACAAAGGCAACAAGTTGAAGAAAGGAAAGTTCTCCACTCTTTCATGCTACACGTTTTCAACACACACACATACACACACACATATATATATATTCAGATTTTTCTAAAAAGGCACATACACATATATTCCAACGTACTACCGACATGTTATATATTTTACGTACGTACGTCAACGTCACACCACTATATTTAACTCATATTTATGAGTATATTCAGGTCTTATATCATATGATATAAGTCATGGTGATGACAAATTTATTACGACACGTTAAAAGGTTCTAAACCAAAAATTATCGTATCTGGTGAATACCGAAACTTCGCCAACGTGTCACGTACTTGCCATATATAGATGGCCAGCCCATATACCTAAAAAATGGCCACAAATTTCGTGGCTTACATGGTATGTACAGACATAAAATCATTCTATGTTGGCATACACAAATCACTCTCAATTAAGGCCAAATTATGGAGATTCCAAAATCCAATTTTGTCACATGTTGGGCGCCACTTTAGATCAGACTAAGTGCTGAATATTAAATTTTAATCTATGTATATTATGTGTAACATAATATATATAGCATGTGCAAAAAGTTGGAATTTAATCGTAGAAAAATAGGGTAATCGATAAACGTCGAAAATTCGGTTTTCTACGAACACGACACATGAAACATTTTTGACATGACATATAACGTGTATCTAGACACTTTTTACATACTTCATACATTCTAAAGTGTTCTAGAAAAATCAATTAAGGGCTGATTGGAATATACCATATGTGTATAATTATTGTGCACTATTTTACAAAGTTTGCAAAAATAAAATTCAGCACATACACAAGTCATTATACACGTCTACTACAGCTTGGAAAAGCATATGTGAAGCTTTGTTGGCATCTTGATTGGCCAAGAATTAAGCATACAATGTTGGTGACATAAAGGAAGGAGCTACACAAGGTAACATTTCAAACTATGTCACATTTGTAACACATGCTGAAAATTTCAGCATGTGTGCATAGGCTGGCCGATTTTGTCACTTAATGAGCCATATTTTACTATTTTGAATCATGTGGATTAATTGAAAGATGTTATGAAATTGTTTTGAATATATTATGAAAGTAATAAAGTGATATTTTCAAATATCACACATGCTGAAAATTTCAGCATGTGTGGGAATGAATGTGGCCGAATTTGTGGCCTATTGGTGACTAATTTTTATACCAAATTTAGTAGAAATGTTATGTACTAAATGATGATTGATTTCTTCTTTATTTTCAAGGAATAAATTAAATGCAAACTTGACAATAATTTGAATAAAGTGTAAATGTTACACATTCTGAAATTTCAGCATGTGGAGAAGGTTAATGGCCGATTTTATCATGGTAAATTGGAGAAATTTGTCTTGCTAATTATGTGGGATGATTATGTGACTTATGGAAATAATCTTATGGCTAATTGGCACATGCTTTTTAAGGTTTATTTTCATATTTATCTAGTCATCAAATGATGACAATTTCTATCAAATCAATGAGTACCAAGTAAGCAAGAGCTTAATGATAATCCAATGAGGAGTTGCCAAGTAAGCAAGGAAATGTCACCATGATGCAATATACTCTTCCAATGACTTAGAAGATAATTTTCAAGAGGAAGAACAAGCTATAGGGGGCGGCTAACTTGGATAAAAAGGAAAGAAGAGAGCAAACAAAATACAAGAACAAGTCTTGCAAATTCAAAGGGCTAAAATGTGTTTCATCTCTTCTTCTACACTCTCTTTCTTTCTTCTCTCTAAAAGCCTATTGTATTCATATTCATACATCTTGAATAGGATTCTTACATACCACCCTATACTCTTTATTGTTGTAAAAGATTGATGAAGGTGTGATCAATCTTGCACTTGCAAGGTGGTGGTGTTTGTGATCATTGTATTCATATACAAGGTTTGTAAAGGGTTGAAGTTGGTGTGTAACTCCATCAACCCTGTGGTAAGGTGTTATTTGTGTTTTGTTATTAGTGCTAACCGAGGAAGGTGTCCTCGAAGACTGGAGTAGGTTGTTTTAACCGATCCAGTATAAAATTCCTGGTGTTATTTACTTTCAGCACTTACTTTCAGTTTCAACACTGTGTATCGTTTTTCATCACGTTATTAAAAATACTAACGAATTTCAAAAATCACAAAACTTTCTAGAATCATAGAAACACGTCTTAAGATTAATTTGGCGTAAGTTTCAACCCTTTTGGACAAGGATAAGTCATCCAAACGTCTAAAGTTCTGAGACTAGTACAGTCTGATTTTCAGGCTTGCAAAGGTTGAGACTTTGAACGTATTTGACTAACTTTCCAAAAGAATTTTTCAAAACTGTTTCAACCCAATTAAATACACATAATAAGGGGTTATTCATTAAATTTTCAGAGCATTTGGAGTTACGGTTTAATTGGAATAAATTTTTCAAATCAGACTACCGTTTTTCGCAGATTTGCACAATCTGACCACCAACAATTTTTCAAGGGATTAGAGGTTTAATTTTAATCTGAAATTTTTAGGAGACACTAAGAACATCTGAGACTAAGTTCTCTGTAAATTTCAGAATTTTTGAAGACCTGCAACCTAGTTTTCAAAACTTTTCAAAACTGGTCTTGAAAACAGAAACTGTTTTCAGAAGTTGGGTTTTTGGTTTAAAACAATTTTAAAAACCACATTTTCCGCACCCACTATTCAACCCCCCTTCTAGTGGTGCCTTGCAGATCCTACAATATACCGTCGCATGATATGATATTATCTTGGAGCAAAAGTGAAATCCCCCATCCTGTGGGTCTCCACCGTCATTTCAGCTCCAAGGAGCATATGTGGAGAATGCAAATCAGGAGCCCAACGGCCTCTTATATTGGGTGAGATCTTATGCACTGGCCCACATAAGGTGTTTCCTGCAAACTAGGCCTTCGGCCTAGCAGCAGAGGAACACACGCATTGTGTGTATCTTTGGAATCGAACTCTTGACCTGTTGAAGCAAATTCCAACACGAGTACTAACTGGACTATACACTGGAGGCTGATATAATATTATCTTGTACTATACATTGTGATTACGGCTTTACTGATCAGTTTGTTCTATCAAATTGATAACGTATGTGTATATGCATGTATATTCTATGTGTTATAAGAATGTTAGTCTGCAGAGAAAATTGGTTCTTGCTTTTGGTCATTTACTTTGGACTCTACGATATTCTAGTTTAAACACTTCTATATTTCATGAAAGGTTTTACAACTCCAGTTATGCCTATAGGCCGTAATGAACATCAAAAGTTAGATTGTTATTTCTGAAAAAGAAAATAATGGATTGTTATCATAATAGAATGCAAGTAAGATGTTTCGTACTTTAAGATGTTTCATACCTTTTTTTTCCTTTTTTGGTAGTCAACGTTTATTATTGCGAAGCACAAAATCTTTCGTAAAATCTTTCATCTATAACAATAATAAGAAGTACGTAAGATGATGCGTACTTATTTGTTACCCATCGGGGATTTCATTATGTATTTTCATAGCTTGCAAAATATTGAGGATCCAAAACCTTTAAGTTTTGCTAGGACATGTGAATGTCTTGTAATCTAAAATTTATCATACGCATTAGACGGCTCAAAACTGTGAAACAGCTTGGAACTTTTCAAATCAATCTATTAACACGTTTGATCTGTGGAAAGAAAAGACATTGTAGTTTTATTGAGAAAATCCATTTTAATCGTAAGTTTGGAAGTAAATCCAGAAATATACAAGACGCTTATGACAAAACCATCGTGTAAAACACACTGTGGTTTTGAGAGAATCGCGGTGTATCATTTTGACTTTTGGCATTTGACGATTCTGTCAAAACTGGTATGCACACCATGTTTTTCACAGAACCACCGAATGCCGCACTGCATCTGTCTATAAATACCAATCAATTTTCATTTCAAGTATTTTTTTCATAATATACAACGCAATGAAATTATGTCAGAATATATACAAAACTCAAAACACACATGAAGATAGAACACGAGTTTTCTCTTTCTTTTCTTCTGAGTTATTTTATTTATTATAATTTATGTATTGTAATATAGTTATTGTTATTTATTTATTGTAATCAATTATTGTAATTTATTTATTGTTATTTATGCATGTGAAGTAGTGCTTAATTATTGTCATTTAATTTTTCGATTATATGAACGTATATTAATATTTAATTAGTATTATTTAGTTGTTTCCACTACATGATCATACGTATAGTATTATTTAAGTATTTTTATTTAATTGTTTTGATTGCATGAACATACGTATAGTAATATTAATTTATTGTTATTTAATTGTTTTGACTGTAGCTTCTTAGAGGTTCCTCTACACACGGTGGATGTTGCACATGATCCGTTTGACAGTCTAGCGGAGGGAGATTTCCTATAGATGCCTTATATTCTGGACGTTGTGATGAGCTTGCCACCAGTGTGCATCCATAACAGACATCTGTGTACTGCTCAGGTGCCATTGATGCCGTGGTATATTGCTGAGCATCGCCTGTCCCACAGAATGAAGACAATTCGACTGCCGCAGAAGGTGCCGCTCAGTGTCATCGACACGGAGGTTGCCATCCATCAGATGTGATGAGGATGGAGAACGTCTACTATACTCACATGCACGCCATATTCTTATAGCAGTGGAACGACTGAGCGTACGGGATCGAGATAGCTATGCCTTTGGATGGCGTACTGGCAGCTGACTCACCATACATGCTGTGGTACAGACCTCAAACGCTTCTAACTCTCGGTCATCCTTGTGTGGAGTGCGTATGCAACGGCGGTTTCTATGGTTCTATATCTTGTCTCATGCTTTGGAATGTATGCATCTCTTGTTTCATTTAATTGTGTAATTATAAGTTAAATGTGTACTAAAGTTTCTATTATTTATATTGTAGATAAACCATTTTGCTTGGATGTACCATCATGCAGCATCTATCGGAAACGAGACTGGCATGGAGATTGCATCGGAGCGATTGAGGGAGGAGGGTCTCGGCAAGTTCTATTGCAAAGACCTCCAGCAGAAGCTACCTAGTATACTACAGATTGTATATTATGTGCATTTTGCCTTGTATCAGCGTGAGGGGTGGTCATTTGCATATGTGGATTTTGTAGGGTCACATTTTGCGAGTCTCTTGGGGCATACACCTGGCACATCATTCTAGACACTAACCCTCGATAACAGACATACATTTGGTGATGATGACGATGACAAACTTGACATTTCCTATTGTATCTCCTCTTCCGTGTCCCAATGGAAAGTAGTTTGTCAGAGACATAGAGCGCGATGTGCAGCAGGCACCGTTGCAGCTGTCAGGAAATTTAGGTCCACCTAGACGTAGTACAGTTGTCCATCAACCTAGACGTAGGAAGCATGTTGGTACCAATGAGTGCCTCTGAGATGTATATTATATTTGTATTGTGTCTAAGACATTTTGTATATACACATACTTTTGTACACTTTTAGTTCATTCTTATTTATGTTGGTTTATTCCGGTTTACTTGTTCGTATTTGCTCCGCTTTACTTAAAAAATTGAAATATATTTTTAACAAACACGCTTGTGAAAAATTACATTGTAAAAAAAATTATAAACTGAGAAAATGTTACGTTCTAATAGTAATACACGTTGACACAACCATAAAATTAAATTGAAATTTTTATTTTTTTAAAAAATTAAAATGAGAAAATAATTTAAAAGAATTAAACTGAAAAATAAAGTTTTTTAAAACAAACATACCACGGTTTTGACAAAACCATGGTATGTCAAAAGTCAAAATGACATAAGACGATTCTGTTAAAATCGCCATCTATTTTACACGGCGATTTTTACAAAACTGACGTCTATAATTATAGATTTACTTCTAAACTCTATGATAAAAAATGTATTTTCTTAATAAAATTACTACATTTTTTCTCTTTTTCCCGTTCTATCTTCTCATCCTTTTACTTTTCTTAATCAAGGAAGTTCGAAAGTGAGGAAATATGAACCTTTCTTTTTTATAGTTAGATTCTCTTTTTTTAAGGAATAACAAATACAAACGTTTTTCTGATAAACACACATATTTTTTATTTTATACATTATTGGTTTCGGCTTATGACCTGTTCTTAACTATTAATCAAATAAAAGAGTATATTTATGAAAAGAGGAGGTACGTTTATCATAATCATTTTCTTTGTCCCATCGGCTAGATGTTTATACAAAATAACATACTAATGTTTATTTTCCACCAAGTCTAGCGAAGACTAGAGGTGTTAAGCGAACCGAAGTTCGCAAACTGTTCGACTTTGGTTCGTATTTGGTTCGAGTTTGTTTGTTAGTTTTACTTAAACGAGCTAATTCGAACACCTATTTTGGTTCTTTCAGTTAAACGAGCCAAACTGTTCTCAAATTGTTTGTCTCGTTTAAACAGTTATAGTGTTATCGAGCCAAACTTGAACTAATTTTAAAGCTCATTTAGCTAAATGAACCGAGCCAAATAATTCGTTTAACTCAACGAATCCGAATTCGAAAACTAGTATTCGGCTCGGCTCATTAACACCCCTAGTGAAGACGAACTCATAGGCCTTAATTGTGCTTTGTCTATGAGCACAAATCTTTGTCTACTTTAATCAACAGTTTGACACGATAAAATCTTATACGAGATGTATTATGTTTTCATAAGGCATGTACAAATTAACTATCAGCATAATCTGACGATATTACATACAAATATACAGATTAACTAGTGACACAATATGACAATATCACGTAAAATTGTATATGTCAAACAAGAAGAATGGTAATTACTCATTATAAATGGCATACATACTTCTTACATATATGATCCATTGAGCATATAAACATATTTGTTTTATAAATGTTTGTCTGTGTCTTTCATTATTTGTCTTTCATTATACATATAGAGTCGCAAGTCTCGCTGGAAACAAATTAATTCTGTATCATTTGGGATGGAGGTATTGTTTGTCTGACTCTCACCTTCTCTAGATCCTAGCGATAACTTTTGCTGTTGTTGAGATATACTGTGTATGTGTTGTTGTTGTATATTTGTTAATGAAGTGAGGCATTGTTTTTTTTTCTTTTAATGCCAAAAGAACAAAGAAATGAAGAAGGGCTGGCCGACGTGGACTGACTCCCTATATTGTAATAGTAGTAACACTAATATTATCGCAGCAATACTAACAAGAGGAAGAATAGGTAATATTCGTTGAAGTCAACTAATCCTTTAAGCAACCTTTGAAGTGTTAAGTTAAAATAACTGCTAATTTTTAGAATGACAAAAATTGTCCAGATAAAAAATTAATTATGATTCAATTAAACAATTTAAACATGAACATTTGTACTCCTATATACAATTGTTAAAATAAAAATATACTTTCAAGTTTGCTTTGTAGACTTGAACTTCGCTTGAGTTCAGATGTGCTTAAACTTAAATTTGAAATCGAAAAGTATTTAAAGATCGTGATCAAATTTGAGTGAAAATTTTAAAAAATGTTACACTCTTCGGTTCACACTACATAGATCAAAGACTAGAGGGGCTGCCTGTTAAACCAAGGTTTGGTGATGGGTAAAATTTTTCGGGAGACATAATAGAAAAAAAGTTTTACATATCAACACGAAAAATAGGAGTCGATCATTACCAAGATGTATGATTGGTTGGCAAACTATTAGGCATACTTATTTTTGGTAGAACTTTCAAGTTTGTCAAAATTTTTGTGGCAAAAACACAAGGAAAAACGCGTTCGGATTGGAAAATTGCTCCCACAAAGATGACAGGTTCGATCCGAGACATGTGTAGAATGTAACAACAGTACTATCTTGGCTTGTATAGTCAAATATCTGAATATACCCCAATTGGCTGTAGTATTATAAGTCCGATTTATGTTGAACTTTTAATTTATATTTTAAACAAAACCTCATAGAAATGAGACAGTGAAACCCTAGGTAAAAAATACAAGGAAAACGCATTCGGCTTCTCGATTCTTTCTCCTCTCTTCTCCAACTGACCCATGACTATTCTATTTTTGAACATCTTGGAGTCTCAAGCTTAAATCATCCTCATCTGCGAGCATATCTTCAGTTAAAAGGTAGGGGTTTAATGATTTACTCTACCAAATCAAAGGGGTATTCTTATCAAAGAGGAATATAAGCCAATTCGATCACTCCATCTAGTGTTCGAGTCTCCAACCGGGCTGATTTAGCCGTTGAACTTCTTGATGAAGAATAGATAATGCGTTTGATCCGCTGTAGGAATTGGGTAGCTGAACGGCCAGGTGGGATTATGAACAAAATTTCTTTGAATCAGAGCTTGGTAGCTCCCATTCCAGCCTGCTTGTGCCGTTCTTGCTTACTTGATGAATAATTGTATTGGGTAAAATCTAATGAATGTTTTATGAGCAGTCGATGACTCTCAAGTTTGGAGGAAAACATTTTTTGATTCTTAAGTCATCCAGAACCTTTTAATAAATACTTCAAGTAGATTGCATCAGAGGTGATTTTAGAATTGGATATACTACTGCACTGATCATCTACTTGATTGAATGCACGTTTTGTGTGTATGTTGATTGCATTCTGGACAATTAACGTGAATGTATAAGGATTAAATGATAAAATGGCGAAAATTCCTATTACGAATGTTTGAGAATCTGTTAGTCAATGGGATTGATATCAGATAGTGGAGAATATTTGCTGCTTTAGAAGGCCAAAGGCAATGGTTTTCTTTCGATGGTTTTCTGTCAGGAAATGGCTTGACATCTATCATAACTGCTAAACGAAGGAGAAAGATGAAATTGGAGTAGGATCTCGTATATACTTGCAGGTAAGATGAATCAGTTATATGTTTGCTTGTAAACTTGCATGACAACCATTATGGCGATCTTATATGAAATCGAACCACGACCTGGTTCGTCCGTACCAAATCAGACGTCGGAGGCACTATAAGTGTGGTAACAGTGTTTGCAATTAGGGCTACACCTGGGCTTTGTGAACTTTGTTATTAGCATCAGTTCTTTGAACACTTTGAATTTGCATTCTGCAGTCTTCAAATCTTGTTTGAATGATCATTTGATTTATTATCATCGAGCCCCTCTCCTCTACTCTTTTTTCCCCTAAATTAATATAAATATTTTTAATGATAGGAACTCATAAAATGTCTATGAGCAATACAGAAATAAGCCTGAAGAGGTTATTGGCAGCTGCTCCGCAACAAAAGAATCAAGCCAAGCTCGTACATGTATGTCACTATAGCATCTATATGTTGCCTCTGAAGTGCGTTTTGTGGTTTCCGGTTAATGAGTGTTTTCTTCAATAGATAGTCTTATTATATTCTGGAATTAAATCCTCTTCTTGTGCATGGTTCATTTTTTGGTCTTAGTATGTCGCTACGTTAAGGGAACAATTGGAGCATCTGGCTGAAGAAAAGACACATGCAGGATTACCAAGGTGTGTCTGTATATTCCCTGATTAAGGTGCGAATGTTTCTAATAATGATTTTGTGAACTGGTTTGTATCACATCCAAATAGTTTCTTATTCAGAAAACCTCTTTAGACTTTACGTATAATAAGTAAGATTTCTACTATTCCCAAACATCACATGCATGTTCTGGCAATCTTTTATTGTATCTGTCTGGCAATAGGCTTGGTCAATCAAAAGACGAGGGAAGATTACTGCCTTATGTCGTTCAAAACTGTAGTGATACTGTGGAAACTTGTGTTGAATCCTGAATGATCTGCTTTGTTAACCTTGACATTTGAAAGTGGCAGTTTCCTGCCGCACCAGTTTTATGAACCGTTTACCCTATGATGCATATATGAATGTGTTTCAAGCGTATTCTGTCAAAGAATTATGAGGTCACTTATAAGTTCTGAAGTTGTTCTATCATTTTCCAATGGTGTTGCCTTTTGATGAACTTTTCCATGATATGTGCCCCTTTTGTATTTAGAAAGAAAACGGGGGTTTCAAATTCAGCTCTGTATGCAAATACGTATCTGAACTCGCAGAATGAAATTTATGGTGCTCTCTGGTTATGATTTTAATTAAGTTCATCAAATAATAGTCCTTTGGTGGCTGATATTAGGAAGGGAAAAATGCTCAAGATTTTGAAGTTACCAGTCCTTGTTTGTCTTCTTCTTCTGTAGAGTTTCAAAGGCGACGCTGAATGAGTATTCAGAAAAAATTGAAGGTATTGCTGCTACATTGGCTACTAATGAGGTAAGCATACCCTCTATCCTTCTGATATGGCAGAAGCTTGATTTTTGCTATCACTTCATTTAGTGTAGAAAAATACAGTCTGACATTGTCTTACTTGAGCAGATTGGTCCCAGAATTCATAAAGCAAGATATCAACAAAATTATAAATATGCCGGGACTAACAGTTTTGGTTATTTTGTTCTGGCTTATTGCTTCCATTTCATGGTTTGTAATGAACTAAGAAGTTGGTTTCTGCACTTGGAAAGGAGAAGAGAAAGACAATAATGTCATGAAAATCTTTGTAGTGACAACTTAGTGATTTGCTGTGTGGTTAAGTAGTAGCATATGAACGAGCATGTTCTCTGCATCTGTGTAATTGTATTTGTTGATTTGGAAGATTTGTAAAATGGGTAAAAGGCATGTTTAATCCTTTGAATTCTTGTTGCATCGTCGAAAAATTATACGCCCTCGGGTTGAATCATAATGATTTACTTCAACTTTTATTCTATATCTAAACGAATCCGGAACATGCCATTGGGAAGCGATTCGGTGATTAAACCTTCCCGAATCTATTTTTGCTCTTTTCATTCCGGGCAACTTGGATGATCTCCTAAAGGAGGAGGAACCAGATTAGACAACTCACTCGCTTTTAGCTCATTTTTTTTTACAATTTCAAAGGATCAATTTTTGATACAATTTGTCTGTAAAGTTTGTCTAAGCAAGCACATATTGATTGATTGAGCAACTGAAAAATTTTCATCTTCTTGCTCACAGAGACCAACTATATTTTTAAGTTGTTATTACAGTAATAGCTTGTGGGCGTAGATTAGTTACTTCTGTTTGAGTAAAGTACTTGTGCGTTATTGCACTGCAGTCAAATAGTGAAGGAAATGAAGAGCTCTCTGTTGGGGCTTCTGTAAATCAGATTCCCACAGAAGCCGAAGAAAGGAGTCCCCGGAGTGGAGGTTTGCGGAGGAGAATTCTGTAAGAGTGTTATTACTCCACTGTTATGATATGACATTTGCCCTTTTCTTTTCTGTTTTCCCCCCTTTTTCTAATAAATGTATATGCTATTAAATTTGTTCTTCTTGTTCCTGTTTCAATGAATAATATAAACAGTTCTCAACCAACTGGTGAAGATCGATTTCGTGATGATATTGAAGCTGATCAATCAAATCCTGTTAAGTTGGATGTTGTTGCGCAGTCACATATTCAAAAGCACAGGTATATCTTATGTGTTGAGGCATTCTTCTTGGTATTCTTTCCCTGTATAGAGTAGATTAGGTTTGAAACAAATAATGGGACTTGGGTGTCAGTTGTTTTGTCTGTTTTTACCATAATTTGCTTCATATCCATTTATACTTCAGTCTTCTAGTGCATTCCAAAATGTTTGTAGTTGTTTCCTGTGAATTAGAGATTTGATGTTCTATAGATTATAACAGAGACGCTGTATGATCAATTTAATCGTAAGGACTACATCCCTCCTGTCATCCAATAGGAAAATTTCATAGTGCCATTATTACGGCTAATTTTAGCAATTACTATGCCTCCTTGCTATTGTGAAACTGGCTTTTTTGCCGAGAGCTTGTGGGAGTTGCTAGTAAAATTCATTTGGATTCATTACCTTCTGGTCTGGACAGTTGCCTGTTGAATATGTGATGCGAAAGCCATGTGGTTTAGTGCACGACCTTGTTCTAAGCAAGCATAATTTCACAACTAAAGTGGAATTTTTTCATAATAAGGGAACTGAAAATCTCTGGCATTCCTGCATATAATGAGTCTTTATGTGGAGTAAATGTATATTATGATCCTATATATGTTTGTTCACAGGAAGCTCCAAGAGGATTTAACGGACGAAATGGTTGGTTTGGCACGACAACTTAAAGAGAGTAGTCTGCTGATGAGTCAATCCATCAAAAGCACCGAGAAGGTAAGTTATTCGACGTACTTTGTTCACTTCTATGTTTCTGGTGTGGATCTTCATTTGTACTTCTTTGGACGCTATTTTTCACTTCATTTCAGCTGCTATTTTTTTATCCTCTTTGTAGAATGGTAGCTCACTAGAAAACGTCCGTTTTATCGATCTCCACATGCAGATGTGATAACTGTAAACATCATATCCCATATGAATTGGGAAAACCTTTTGATACAAAATTATGTGCAGTACCTCAAGTACCTGTTTACTGTTTGATTGCAGATTCTTGATTCCACCGAGAAAGCGGTTGAACATAGTTTGGCTAGCACTGGGCACGCTAGTACCTGGGCAATGGAGATTTACTCGCAGAGTACAAAGACAACATGTTTCCAGTGGCTTGTGATCTTAGTCATGACAATGGTCTTCATCATGGTTGTCTTGCTCATTCGGGTCACCTAGATAGGGAGGAGATTTGGATGCAAATGCTAGTACATCATTCCAGGCTATATAACTGTGCTCATAATCATACAGATTTCATTTAGCAATGACGTTTTCTTTTGTTTGTCCTTTTCATTTAATTGCTTGTTTGTATTTCTTTCACATGAGAACTCCCTTTTTTTTTGGGTTTACCCCCATTGGTATTTATGAATTGTGGGAGTATGATACGTATACTCGGCATCTAATCTAAGGTATCGATTTACAAATTGCTTCACTCCTTTTTTTTTTTTTTTTACATTTGCGGTTGGAGTTGCTTTGTGACCTTGAGGTTAGGGGTTCGAGCCACGGAAACAGCTTCTTTTATAAAGTTTAGGGTAAGACTGCATACATCAGATCGCGAATCGATCCGGTCATTCCCGTCTTTAAGCAAACGCGGGAACCAAGTACACTGTGAACGCTTTCTTTTTTTTTTCCTTTTTTTTGAAGGCGAGACTATCTGCTATTTATTGTAAGGATTTTGAAAGATTTTGTACCTTATGGGATGTTAAAGGGACATGCTACTAGGCAGCTCGATCCTCTCGAGACTCCTCTTTGAGGGTTTCTCTTGCAATAATGGAAAAATCTTTACATTTTGGAAGTCACTTTCTCTGTTTAAGTCTTTCCCTTTTCCATCAAAAGTCTTTTCCTTCTATCCTTCACACACATACCAATGATTGGCCTTGAGGTGGATTTAAGCAAGATAGGGTGGGAGATTTTGCAGATTGCTCAACGAAGCAGAGAAGATGAGATGGAGATTGATTTTGAGATTGAAGGTAAATAGTCTTGCAGGAGCGAAAAGTGAGCATCTATAGAGGCAAAAAACGATTTCGTTTTATTTATTTAAGTTCGGAATATATCTGATCATATGGTAGCCTTTAGATATTGATGTATTTCTTGGTCACAAAGTCTTAATCTTATAGTTTGAGTATTATCAATACAATTATTTGTCATACTGGTTTATCTTTTCCATATTTCTTAGATGGATGGTCATATACAGAAATACCCACAATATTTGCTGTAAATTAGAATAGAGATATCAACATCTCTATTTCAATTGGGTCGAAAACATCTGTTGCAGAAAGTAGTGATATATCTACACTACGGCTGTCTCCGGTTTTGAACCTGCACCACTTACAGAACAATCCATCACTCAAATATCAACTGGGCTTGATTAGTGAATACTCATTTCAATGGTAAGTTGACATTCGTTATCTTTATGGGCAAGCTTAAGGCCAGACCCGGTTCATACTTACCGTGTGAGTGTTCGGGGAGGGAAGACCTAAGCTATCTTACCTACTTGTGTGGAGACAGTTTTGAAACCTCGACCTAGCACATCACGACAAAAAAGCTTACCGCTGAGCCAAGTCTGGCCTTCACGGGCAAGGTTAAGGAGAGTGATAAATATCATATATTTTCGCGTGATCATTATTCCCTTGAGTGTAAAGAGATGATTGTCATCCAGTCATAGTAAATTGTATTTACCCATTTTCGGATGATAAATTAGCGGCAGATCACATGAAAATTTTGCTTGAATACTCCCAAACGATACTTTTCAACCCAACTGATATCCGATCCTGAGACTATCTTTAAAGAGAGAGGTTAATAGTCAAAGAATTCGTAATAATTTCTAATGAAGTCAAGGATACATTATTAATGACGTAATAAAGCAAAATAACTCATTAAATTGGTTGTGCTTCTTATATTGTGAAGTAGACACATTTTGACACAATTTTCATTATGAGTAATTGGTACATCCGACCTTCTATATCCTGTTGGAACTCTAAGACAATGTGATAATGTTGATATTGTTTCTAAGGGTAAGGAAACAGTTAGCCACCCACCCAAACAACTTGGGGAAGTAACTGTCTTCAAGCCCAAACTACTCCTTTAGAGATGAAACCCAAAGAGAAATAGGAGCAACTGGTTAAGGAACAAAGAGGCTCCTTATGCAAAACATGATTAGGCTAGTGATCGAGGCAGACCGATTGTGTTCTAAACAACACAAAATTTGATAAAATAACGTTATTAATCTTTTTCCAAAGAAATCCTACCTCTAGTGACTTACTCATTACTTGTATTTCTCAGTGGTGTTGTCTATTTCTTAGTTGGAGGTATTATTTGTCTGTTTCTTATTTTCTTCAGATTCTAATGATAGTCTTTGCTGCTGTTGGGATATATTAGCTGTGATTATTGTTGTTGTTATACCTCTTACTGCTATCATTTCTTAATTTATCTCCTGTTTTATACATATCTCATAAGTATTCCCTTTGTTCTCATTTCCTTTTTATATTTATTTGTATGAGGTGGTTTATCTTTTCCAATATGTGTTTAATATACATCAAAGACTAAGACATATTATTATTCATCTGCGGAAAAAGTTTATTCACCAAAGTTTTAAGTAAAAAAGAAGTACAAAGGAAACATTTCGTGTGGAAAAAAAAGGGGACGGGTCCATATTATATTGTCAGATGGGGACAGTATATGAGACAAGTTTATTATATCTATACAATTTTCATCCGACTAATGATATAACAATATCATTACTCAAAATACAAGCAATGAGGAGTTCTATATTTTTGATAACGATTTATAACATTTTAAAGTCGACTTTACGAAACAAATCCATTCGACAATATTATTTATAGTATGTAATATCGCAGAATTGTCCTTTTACTACAATTTTTTTTTTCTCTACTTGTCACTTGCATTTTACCTATAATGACAAATGTTTATCAATTTTGTTGACTCTTTCAGTCCACTATTGAGAACCAGTGCCCAATGGCATTAACTGTTAGGAAAGTAGTATAATTCCTTACCATGTATAGCATTGTCATTATTGTGTATATATGATTGTAATTGTGATAGAGAGATTAGATGCGTAACTATAGGGAGATTGATTGTTTACCATAAATGAGTAGTGCATCCGGGTGTATAAGAAGGAAGAAAGTGTATACGTTTTTGGTATGAATGAAAATCACATTCATCTACATTATTCTCTATACTCTTCTAATTATCATGGTATCAGAGCAGTGATCCTACTCCATCTTACCAGATTTGAAGAGCTTTTCTGAGTATAGGCTCAGAAAGTATATTCATCATAGCCTTCACATACCTTTCTCGGCCACTGTCTAGCCTTACCAAGCCTGTTCATCACTCAAACCCAGTCAATTGATCATTGTCCAGTATAATATTGCTACTTACCATCTGCATACAGAAAACGAAATAACATGTCAGACGCAGAAGCTAGTGAACCAAAGACTCCAAGTCTGTCAGACCTCGCATTACAAGTAGCCAGCATTCTATAGAACAATTCTCCCAAACCAGTCACTACTTCAGTACCTTCACAAATACCTTTCTACACAGAAAATCTTACCATATATGTAAGGCTGAATGGCAACAACTACGCAGTCTGGGCACCATTGGTGTTGAGAGCAATTATTGGTAGAGGGAAGAGACATCACCTCACGGGTGTTCCTCCTCCCCCTCCGCCAACTGACCCTGAGTTCACCATATGGGAACAAGTGGACAACTCTGTGTTCGCATGGATAATTCAAACTATTGAACCTTCGTTGGTGGTAAATGTGACTAGGTATCCCACAGCAAAAACACTGTGGGATGGTCTAGCACTCACGTATGGCTCAAGCCCTGACTCCCTCAGAATCTATGATCTTCATCGGAGAGCAAGTCAAATTAAACAAGGAGGGGGCAGTATTGAAGTTTGTTGGAACAAACTACAAGATCTTTGGACTGCCATAGACGCACAGGAATCTAATCCCATGACATGTCCAACAGATATCAACATTCACAAAAAAAAAAATGGAAGCCATGAGACTTTATCAATTTTTATCTACCATCGATGAAAAGTACAACACAGAAAAAAAGGAATTGCTCAAAAGAGATCTTTTGCCGTCATTAGAGACGGCTTACAGAGAAATCCGAAGAGCAGAGAATAGATCTGCTATCTTACAGGGCATCCCTTCAGAAGATGGTTCATCATTAGGGATTGGCCAAGGCCTAGCAGCTCAAGGTTTGGCTACCAGAGGCCGTGGCTCTAGACAGGGACATGGACGAGGCAGAGGCCGTATGGGACAAACCCGCTCAGGAGCATCACGGCGAGAAGATAAAGAAGGGTTGGTATGCAGCCATTGCAGCCAGAAACGCCATACCAAAGATAACTGTTTCCAGTTGGTTGGATATCCTGAGTGGTATGAAGGAAAGCGCCATCAGAATGATAGAGAAAAGGGAAAAGGAGGCGCTATTTCAGAAAAAGGGACGGAGGAACCACTGTAGGAACTGCAGCCATGGCAGCAATTGGAAAGTTTCCAGAACACACAGCGCAGCGGCGGATGCAACTGAGGAAGGAGGTATTTGGGTTGAGGGTTTTTATACCCTCAACCCTAATCGCTGCATCGACTATTTTACCCCTGCTAAACTTGCATCTGATGTCCTGCAGGTTTCACATGACACTAGTCAGACCCATGACTTATCCGTCCTGTCACAGTCCAGTCCCCAAATTTCTAACCGCGATTCCTTCAGTCCACAAAGTCCAGAAAATAACAAAACAGGCATCCTTTTTTCTGTTAAACCTAAAACTACCCCAGCCTCTTGCCAAATTAGCCCCTCCAATCTTTTATCCGAAAAATTAAGTCCATCAACCACATTTTCTTGGATCCTTGATAGTGGCGCGACCGACGCAATGTCAAATGACCCACGAGATTTTACCCAATGGACATACCCCACAAAAACTCACATCGAAACGGCCAATGTCGCACTTATTCCTGTTACAGGGGTGACACTATTTCCGTTAATCCAAATTTACACTTACATAATTGTCTTTATGTGCCAACTTTATCGTCAAAGTTATTGTCACTCAGTCAAGTTACCCGTGATTTAAATTGCGCTATCCTCATTTATCCTACTTTTTGCTATTTCAGGATATTCGCTCGAGAATGATCATTGGGCGTGGCATTGAGAAGGACGAGCTATATTATATGACAGATGTGGTGCAACAGGGCCGGTCCAATCTTGCCACCGGGACTGTTGAACAGAGACTATGGTTATGGCACCGTCGTTTGGGTCATCCCTCATTAGGTTATATGAAACATTTATTTCTTTCTCTCAATAAGTCTGGTATTACTTTATCTTGTGACACTTGTTTTCGTTCCAAGCACCATCGCTCTACTTATAAGCCAAATAACACTCGTGTCAAAACCTTGTTTAGTCTTGTTCATTCTGATGTATGGGGCCCTTCACTCCACACTAATATGTCTGTTTTTCAGTATTTTGTTACATTTGTTGATGATTGCTCCCGCATGACGTGAGTTTATTTTCTCAAAAATAAATCAGATGTTTATTCTCAGTTTGTGGATTTCTATCGTATGATTGATACACAGTTTCATATCAAAATTCAAGTTCCCCGCTCTGATAACGGAGGAGAATATGTTAACCATGATCTCAGAGAATTCTGTCGAACCCATGGCATCTTACACCAAACCTCATGTTCCCACACACCAGAACAAAATGGTGTGGCCGAGCGCAAAAATCGTATCTTACTAGAAATGACCGGAGCAATGATGCTCGAATCCCAGGTCCCCAAGACTTTCTGGCCTGAAGCTGTTGCTACCGCAGCCTACCTTCTTAATCGCCTACCCACAAAAATATTAGACCACCATACTCCGCTGTCCACACTCTCGTCTCATACCGAGGTACCATCCATACTCACCTTACCCCCAAAAATCTTTGGATGTACTGTGTTTGTTCATATTCCCTCATCTCTACGCTCTAAACTCGATGCGTGTGCCGACAAATGTGTGTTTCTCGGCTATGCCATGTCTCAGAAAGGATATCGCTGTTAAAATCCACGTACTCGTCGTGTTCATATTACTCTTGATTGCACCTTTCTTGAGCACGAATACTTCTATGTCGCCCCGTCTTGGTCTCAGGGGAGACATCTGGTGACACCTACGACTGGCTCTATAACCCTAGTTTGTCAGAGGCGGTTCTAACACGGGAAGTAAGTGACGCCAACTGTGCTTTTCCTTATCTAATGACACCTACGACTGGCTCTATAACCCTAGTTTGTCAGAGGCGGTTCCAACACGGCAAGTAGGTGACGCCGACTGTGCTTTTCCTGATCTAAATATAGCCCCTTCTTCACTACCCACTAGTGACTCATCTCCATCGGATATTCGGCAAAGTCAGGTATCATCACCATCCTCTGATATTATTTCCACACCTACATCTGATATAACCCCATCTCTTGGTCTAGATTTGGTTGTATTTGAAGCTTTACAGGATGATAATGGTGTTTTAGCAGCTCAGGGTAAGATACTTCCACCTCGACATAATAGAGGTAAGCCTTCGGATCGTTACTCCCCAAGTAAAGTTTCGAAAGGGTTTATCTATCTAGTTCAGGGTGCAAGGGGGTTCTTATCCACTGTATGTGAAGTGACAATTCCCAGGACAGTTGAAGAGGCTTTAAATCAGTCAGAGTGGTATTCGGCAATGAAGGACGAAATGAATACACTACATAAAAACAATACTTGGGATAAGGTTCTGTTACCTGATGGAAAACATCCAGTTGGGTGTCGCTAGGTGTATACCATTAAATACAAGGCAGATGGGAGCATTGAAAGATACAAGGCGAGATTAGGTGCTCAAGGATATACTCAGACATATGAGATTGACTATTCAGAGACTTTTCACGTGTGGCAAAACTCGACACTATTAGAGTTCTTTTTTCGGTGGCAGCCACTAACTCTTGGCCTTTGCAACAGTTTGGTGTAAAGAATGCATTTCTCCATAGGGAATTAAAAGAAGAAGTTTATATGAGCGCACCTCCTGGGTTCACAGATGATTTTGCGGAAAATGAAGTATGCCAGCTAAAGCGATCACTATATGGACTCAAGCAGTCACCTAGGGCGTGGTTTGGCAGGTTTGCTACCGAAGAAACAGAAATATAAACAAAGCAATGCAGATCACACGCTTTTTATCAAACGAAGGGGATCCAAAGTGACGTGTCTTATTATCTATGTGGATGACATGATCATTACATGAGATGATACGGTAGAGATGGTAATACTGAGGCAACAATTATTTTCGGAGTTTGAAATGAAAGATCTTGGAGATTTAAAGTATTTCTTAGGAATTGAAGTAGAAAGGTCTAAACGTGGAATCTTTATATCACAACAGAAATATGTCTTGGACTTGCTTGCTAAAGTTGGTATGGTTGATTGCAAACCTGCAGGAGCACCGATGTTGACAAACTAAAAGCTGGAGTATGAAGAAGGAAAGCCGGGTACTGATCAAGGAAGATACCAACGTCTAGTGGGAAAACTAATTTACGTGGCACATACATGCCCTGACATCTCATTTGCAGTGGGGATAGTAAGTCAGTTCATGCAACAACCCTAGAGTCATCATATGGAAGCCGTATTAAGGATTATTCGATATATCAAAGGAACAACTAGACGTGGCATCTGGTTTCGAAACAATGGACATCTAGATATTCAAGTGTACACTGATGCTGACTGGGCAGGAAACGTGATAGATCGATGGTCCATGTCAGCATACTTTGCTCTTGTTGAAGGGAACCTGGTCACATGGAGAAGTAAAAAGCAAAAGGTAGTAGCTTTATCGAGTGCGGAAGCCGAGTTTCGAAGGATTGCTTAAGGGGTGATGGAGATTTTGTGGTTAAAGAAGTTAATGCGTGACTTGGGCTTGAAGGTTACGCTGCCGATAAGGTTGATGTGTGATAACAAAGCCTTGATTAATATTTTGGAGAATCCGGTACAACATGATCGCACCAAGCATATAGAAGTGGATAGACACTTTATTAAGGAAAAGATCGAGGAAAAAATTGTCGAGTTACCTTTTGTTCGCTCAGAAGACCAACAAGCGGATATCCTAACAAAAGCTGTTGCTAGAAGAGCCTTTGAGGAGACTTTAGTCAAGTTGAGCATTGTAGATTTCCCTGCTCAACTTGAGGGGGAGTGTTAGGAAAGTAGTATAATTCCTTACCATGTATAGCATTATCATTATTGTGTAGATATGATTGTAATTGTGATAGAGAGATTAGATGCGTAATTATAGGGAGATTGATTGTTTACCATAAATGGGTAGTGCATCCTGGTGTATAAGAAGGAAGAAAGTGTATACGTTTTTGGTATGAATGAAAATCACATTCATCTACATTATTCTCTATACTCTTCTGATTATCATTAACTCGTAACATATCTGATTACGAAGACTTTATATCATATCCCCTTCCAAATATATTGAGTTAGTTGGCTTTTCAACATAGTACAAATTGTATTATGTTAAAAGGTCAGCTAGAAGATATTTGTTGAGACAGTACTTTTTTATACATTTGACAGCTACCGGATCATATTTATATGATATGATAAAACATAATTGCACAACATAATAGACTTCTCCTTTATAATTACCTATTTACGATCTGTAATTTTCACTGGTATTTCACCTTTTTATAAGTTAATCTATTCAAAAATCTCACCCAAGTCCATAACAGAAAATGAGCAAGTAACCTACAGGACATAGTCCAGTTGGTACTCAGGCTAGAATTTGTTCTAACAGGTCAAAAGTTCGAATCCGGAGATACGCACAGTATGAGTGTTCCACTGCTACTAGGCCAAATGCCTGGTTTGCGGGGGACATCTTGTATGGGTTACTGCGTAAGTCTCACCCAACCCAAAAAACTGTTCAGCTCCTGATTTGTATCTCCACGATGTTCCTTGAGACTGGGATAGTGAGAGGCGAGGGATTTTGGAGCAAAAAATGAGCAAGTAGAGGTGAAACCGATGTGTTTGAGTACGATGAGATGTTCATTTGGAGAGTAATGTAATGTGTGACTATGTCGGAATGAGTTGTCTAGCACGCATTCACAAATATTTGAGTAAAGATCAAACGATAAGAAGAATGATTGTAAATTTGTAACTCAGATATTAACTGGACTATTCACTTTCTTTCTTATATAAAAGACATTCTCGATGTGTTAGGATCTTACGTTTACGTATGACTTTCTTTCCTATATGTTTCATGGAAAAATAATATTTATAAATGATATTTTAGCAAGTTGTCATTTTGACAATTGATCGAATTTTATGTTTAACTCTAAGAAACAGTGCTAGGAATAATCAGTTTTTCTATATTTACCTCAAAGCCTTCAAATAAACCTTACTGTTGCAACTGTTTTCAACTCCACAATCTATAGGATTTTAAATGGAAAATACCAAAAAAAATAAAAATAAAAAAGGGGGGTGGGGTGGGTGGTAGTGTGTGAACAAGAATATGTGAAGGAGAAATTTCGTATATTTCTTAATAATTCTTTACAATACATTACAACCAATTTATAACACTATACATCTACGTATACATGGTAACTAAATATCTAGAAATCAATCAATATCAATTAACATAAACAGGTATGATTCTTATCCCTAAAATTACGTCTATCCCTAAAATTACGTATTCAGATATACAAACATTCCTTATTTACCAACACTCCCCCTCAAGATGCATGGTAGGATCTCCGACGTTCAACTTTGCACAATATGTCTTCGAACGACCTTCCGTTGATTGCTTTAGCCGACACATCCGCTAGCCAGTCCTTTGACTGTACATACGGTAGATCAACAAGCCCATCCTCTAGCTTTTCTTGAATGAAGTGACGATCAATTTCTATGTGGTACGATCATGTTGTACCGGGTTCTCAGATATGCTAATGGACGCCTTATTATCACATAGCAGTGGTGTGTGTAAATTAACCTGCAAACCAATATATTTAAACAACTTCTGAATCCACAGCACTTCCGTTATTCCTTTCACGATCCCGCGGAATTCTGCCTCCGCACCGGACAAGGCCACTACTCTCTGCTTTTTGCTCCTCCACGTTACCAAGTTTTCTCCTACTAGTGTCAAATACCCAGAAGTAGACTTTTGATCCACTAAAATCCCAGTCCAAGTATGCCTGAATGTTCAGATGTCCATTATGTCGAAAAACAATACCTCTTCCTGGTGTATATTTCAGATACGGTAAAATTCGCATGACTGCATCCATATGATGTTCCTGAGGACTATGCATGAACTGGCTTACCATACCAGCTGCAAATGCTATGTCAGGTCTCGTATGTGACAAATAAATCAGTTTACCAACCAGGCGTTGATATTGTCCCTTATCCGCAGATGGCGCTCCATCAATATACTGCAACTTAAGATTTGCCACCATGGGTGTGTTAACTGGTTTATAATCAATCATTCCGACCTCTATGAGATCCAGGATATATTTTCGCTGCGATATATAGATCCCATTCTTTGATCTTAACACCTCAATGCCCAGAAAGTACTTCAAATTTCCAAGATCCTTCATCTCAAACTTAGTAAACAGATACTTACGAAGACGCGATATTTCTTCAGCATCATCCCCTGTAATTATTATGTCGTCTACATAAATGATCAAGCACATTATCAGTCATTTTCTCTGTTTTACAAATAGTGTATGATCAGCATTGCTCTGACGGTACCCATCCTGTTTCATAACTCCTGTAAACCTACCAAACCATGCTCAAGGAGGCTGCTTTAGTCCATACAGAGCTTTCTTCAGTTTGCAGACTTCCTTCGTTTTGAAGTTTTCAGAAAAGCCGGAAGGAGGGTCTATATATACTTCTTCTCTTAGATCCCATGAAGAAAGGTGTTCTTGTCATCGAACTGATGGAGAGGCCAGTTCTGAGTTGTCGCGACCGAAAATAGTACCTTTATTGTATCAATTCGAGCTACTAGTGAAAAAGTCTCAGAGTAATCGATGCCATATGTCTGAGGCGTAGCATTTCGCCACCAATCGAGCTTTGTATCTTTCAACACTTCCATCAGCCTTGTATTTAATGGTGAACACCCATCGACATCCAACAGTCTTTTTCCAGGAGGGGATAATGCACTTCTCCCATGTATTGTTCTTTTCTAGTGCTCTCATCTCAGTCATCATGGCCTCCTTCCACATTGGCTGCGTCTGAGCCTCTTCAGCGGTTCGTGGAATTTATTCAGAACACAATGACACAAAGAAACTCTTGGCCATGTCAGACACTCCGTCTACGGGCATATTTACTGGATACTGAGCCGTCTTAGATACCCGTTTCGGAGAGTATCACTTGGGTGGGACTCCTCGCTTGGTCCTTGGAGGTAACACCCGTACCTGCTGTTCCTCAATAGGAATATTAATAGACATGTTTGTTTCTGGAGTATTAGATGTGGAATCTGTTTCAGCTTCTGGAGTATCAGATATGGTACCTATTTCAGTATTTTCACTTGGGGCAGTGTTAGTATCAGTGGTGAGGATATTATCAGTAATACATTTGTTATCATTTGAAAGAGACAGTACATTATTTGTATCCAGATGAATTACCTTTGGTGTGCCATTCAATAGTAGACGATCACTAGGTTGTACTGATGGCATAGGTGAAACATTATTGGGAGCTGCAGTGCATTGGGCACCACCTACTTGCCCTGTTGGTACAGTTGTTGTGCAGGTTGTGGAAGGTAGCACCAACCAGTCTAGAGATCCATCATATAGGTTCTTTTCCTGAGCTCGATATTGGAGGGTATAATAGTATTCGGTTTCCAGAAAGACACAGCTCAAGGTTACATGGATGCGGCAGGTTCAGGGATTGTAACAACGATAGCCTTTTTGAGTGGTACCGTACCCGACAAAGACATACTTATCGGAACAGGGATCAAGTTTGGTTCTTTCATGTTTGGGGGTACAGACAAAGACGGTACACTCGAACACTTTTGAGTGTAAGGTAAAGACTGATGGAATAGTGTGTTGGGTTGCCAAGGTCTGAATAGGGGTCTGGTATTGGAGAGTTTTTGTGAGAAGACGGTTGATAAGATAGGTAGCGGTAGATACTGTCTCCGGCGAGAAACACATCGGGACATTGGATTCAAACATCATAGCCCTAGTCATCTCTAGAATGATACGGTTTTTGCATTCGGTGACGCCATTTTGTTCTGAGGTATTGGGACATGATGCTTGGTGAATAATACCATGGTCACGGAGAAAGGTACCGATACTTGAATCAATATATTCCCCCCTGTTATCTGACCGTAGAATTTGGATCTTTGTATCGAATTGTGTGAGAATCATGTTATAAAATTGTATAAATTTGTGGTGGACTTCGGATTTATGCTTCGTGATATATAACCAAGCCATACGAGAAAATCGTCAACGAATATCACATAATAATGAAACCCCAAAGTGGTATTGTAAGGTGAGGGGCCCCATACATCAGAATGAACTAATGAAAACATACGATCAACACGAGTATTATTGGCCAAATACGATGCCCGGGTTTGTTTTGCCCGGAAGCAAGTATCACAGGTAAAATCATATTTTGGAAAGACAAATAAACTGGGGAATAAGTATTTTAAATAGCTAAATGATGAATGCCCTAATCGGCGATGCCACAACCACACTTGTCTGTCGACTGTTCCGGTGGCAAGATTGGACCGTCCCTGTTGCACCACCGCATCAACAAAGTAAAGGCCTTGGCGTTCAATACCACGCTCAATGATCGCCTCCGTATGAATGTCCCGCAAAAGGCAAAAGTTAGGATACATCATAACAATACAGTCCAATTCTTTGTTAACATGGCTTACTGATAAAAGTTTTGTAGACAAAGAAGTCACATACAAGCATATTTTGAGGGTAATGTTTGGGGTGATTGAGATAGTACCTCTGCTTGCAACAGTAACGGAGGCTCCATTAGCGATTTCAACATAGGCCTTGGTGGGAGACGTATGGGTGATGAGGTCAGTGGGGTACAAGTCATTGAGTCAGTGGCTCCACAGTCAAAGATCCACTGTGGATTCCGTTGGATGGCATGACATTGAGACGCAGGACAGTGAAGCGGTTTATTTGAGTGTTGGGTCACATTTTGCATTTTTGTAGGTTTTGAGGTCATTTTTTGCATTTTAATAAAATCAGGGGTTGGATTTGAAGGGGTGGAGAGTTTTTGGGGTCCAGATGTAATTTTTGAAAGGGTGAGGGCCGGTTTTGGTTCTGGTGGGACTTCAGGGTCACAATCGTATACTCCAGAATAATGACATGCACTATTACCATTTCTACTGAGTTCAGGGGCATGGCATGTAATTTCTAATTGAGAGGGGTACAAAAGCAAATTAGAGTTAGGGATTTCTTCATCCCTAACACCGTTACCTCCTGGTTGGCCGCCTCCTGTGCTTGCCTCTTTACTGCCTTCTTCCATTTTGCTGCTCTCTTTGTTGCCATCTCCTTCTTCTCCAATGGTCTGGGCGACAGAAGCTTGAGCCTTTGCCTTAAACTCCTCCCACTAATCTGGGTAACCATGGAGTTTGAACCATTTTTCGCGGTTATGCCCCCTCCTTTTACAGTGGCTGCATTCCAGGTTCGATTTCTCATCACCTTCTCTTCTTGATGGCTTGCCTGAGCGAGGGAGTTGTCCCTCATGCTATTTATTTTGCTCCGGTGGTGATTTCATCACCAATCCCTGTCCAATCTCGGTCCCAGTCCTAGATGATGATCCCCATTTTGATGGGACTGCAACCAACACTCCACTCTGTACTTCAAATCTTTTGAGTTCATTGTATGCGGTCTCCACGGTGAGTCTTGGATCCCGCTTTAAAATTTCTCTTTTTGTGTCTGCAAAACGTTCGTCCACTGCTTGTAGCAGTTGGTACAACATCTGCTCCTGAACCTTCTTCGTATATGTGGCTATGTCATTTGGTGACTCCGTGGCGTTGGGATCCGTGGAGTCAATACTCATCCATAGCCCCTGAAACTGGTCCCAAAGGGCTTCTAACGATCGACTCCTCTGTTTGATCGTATAACACTGTTTGTGAAGATTGAAAATTTGTAACGGCTCGCTCCCTAACCCGTATGTGGTTTCCAACCTGTACCAGAGAGCTTTTGTAGTCGAATATTTTGAAACATTGCTCACCAAACTGTCATCTATATTATTAATTAACCACGTGAACACCATTTGATCACTTTGCTCTCAAATCTGATATTTCAAGTCAGTGGGCATAGGGGGTGAAGGAACCCCTGTGATATGAGAGCTTCTCCTCTTTACTCCAATGGCCATCTTCATAAGTCTGCTCCACAGATTGTAATTCGTGCTATTCACTTTGCAGAGGTGACCGCTGGCTGTTGCATATTTAGGCTTTGTTGCAAGAAACGTGCAAACTGTTCAGAGAAATTGAAATTGGCAAGGAAGTCTTATTTTTTTCTCAGATGTTTCTGGTTTTCTGGAGTTTATGACATGATTGGTATTTTTGCAGGAACGGTCTGTACTTGTCTTGGCCAGAAGGCCTTGATCTTGGTCAAAAGTAGGGATAGGTATTGCAGGCTGTGAGGAGAGACAAAGAACTCTGAGCCTCAAGAGTCTCAGAATCGAACATATATCGTTTTGATCAAGTTTGACACTTGATCAGAGATAAGATGGCAATGACGAGTAGTGTTTCCGAGCCAACAAATTTCTCAGAAGCACTTGATCAGTGGTAAGGTATGACAGTGATGAATAATATTTCTGAGCTAACACAGTTCTCAGAAATCACAGTAAGCTTGAGACAAAGCCTGCTCTGATACCATGTGTGAACAAGAATATGCAAAGGATAAATTTCGTATATTTATTAGTGATTCTTTACAATACATTACAACCAATTTATAACACTATACCTCTACGTATACATGATAACTAAATATCTAGAAATCAATCAATATCAATTAACATAAACATGTATGATTCTTATCCTTAAAAGTACGCATTCACATATACAAACATTTCTTATTTACCAACAGGTAGGAGCTCAGGGAAGGAACGTGCAATATTGTTTATCTTAATAAAAGGTCAATTGTGAGAGACTAAAAAAACGAACTACTTTACCATTGATTTATATGCCATTCACACTATATTGTACTAATTAATAGTTTGACTTCTTAACCTGAGTTTATTAGCCAATAAATTGAAAAAGAAAATAGTGGAGAAATAGAAATAAAAGAATGCGTCATTTTCTTCAAAAGATGGTCAAATTGGGAAAATCATATATTTGCTTTCACTGCATTAAGTAGTGACCCAATCATTAGAATAATCATTATATAATCGTTATTTAGTCATTCAACAGGAACAAATTAAATCAGCCTAAATTCAAAGGAGACTTCTAGGTAATCACGGTCAACTTAACACTTATTTGAAAGTAAACTCGTGTGAAATGGTTAAAAACCTTTTGATGCAGTTTATATGTAATTTGAGAGATGTTTTTCAATAATCAAAAGTCTAAGATAAAGCCAATAACTTATTAAAAACCTACTATTGTTTCCTTCTCGTTGTAAGAATGTAAACTTCTTAATTGGATTTCGAGCTCACATAAATCTCTTACCATTAAAATGGAAACGATTCCTAATTAAGGTTAATGGTTTGACTCAATCAACGGAGATTTTTTGAACGCAAAAAGATCATAATATGACTCCGAAGATCACATAATGTTTTAGCTTCAAAAAGCTTTGTGTAGTATGCAAATCAAGTTATTTTTCTAAAGAGACCTAAGACTTGGTGTTCAAAAGGTGTCTAAACTCAAACCCTTTTTGATACACACAGTTGATAAGATTCAAACCAACGATATTAGAAGTAATATATAATGAACGTAGATTTCTTGTGAACTATTAAAATGGTACGCTTACATTTTCAACATCAAAGAGCTACTTTATTATTGAAAGAAAGGAGACATTTTAATTGTTTAAAGAATTCAAGCTGACGTTTCTGAAAAGTGAAATCCAACAACCTTATAAACTTCAGAAAGGTCTAAACCTGTAAACCACATAAAAAAAGAGTGTTAAAGAGGTTCACGCGGAGGAAGGTGTGGATATTGGCGAGCCACCACCTCTTCCAGCTGGCTGTCGGAGGAGACAGCTGCCTTTCTTCACCCCTCACCGACACCCATCCCTCTCACACGTGATTCACAAGTCACAAGCCCTTTCCAACTCCTCCAATTAGTACTACCCACCCTTTTTGTTAGATGCAAAAACTTACAGCAAAGGCTATTTCTTAGCCTGAGATTATCCACTGTTCCACCCCGAGAAGCATTGTGGAGGATAAAATTCAGGAGTCTCCACCGTCTCAACTCCAAGGAATATGATGCAGGATGCAAATCATGAGCACAGCGGCCTCCTAGGTTGGGTGAGGACTTACGCAGTGACCCAAAGAAGGTCTCCCCATGTAAACCAGGCTTTGGTCCTAGCAGCATTAAAACACCTACACTGTGCGTGTCTCTGGATTCGAACTATTAACTTCTTGAAACAAATCACAACCCGAATACCAACTGAGCTATGCCTGAGTTGTTGGATGCAAAACTTATATCATTAATGTACGACTTTTTAAGTAACTTCGTAAATTATGTAAATTAAATCATCCAATGGATTTTTTAAAGACTAGATATACAGTGTTTGTTATTCATAAAGAATTCAGATTTAAACTGGTCACATCATAGATTGGAGTTGACTGCAGAATTCAAATTCATACATTATTTGAACTATAATTTACTGTTTGTATACCAAATGAGATACGGTTCAAGAGATACCATGTCGCTTACTTTTTTTTCGCGGGAAAATATCTTTATTGAATATTAACACACAAAAAATTTACATCTTTCGAGTATATTAAGCCTATTTATTCTATGATATTCAATGATTCGATGTCATTGATTAAATATGTGATTGGTTATTCATAGTCATTGGAATCTAGATGGTACGTATACATGTCTTTGTAAATTGCTTTTTAGTAGGCAAAATGATAGAGATTCATGATCCTTCCTTTAAGTAAAAGTTCAAACCACGGTCTTTAGGTTTCTATCGCTTCAGATCCAAGGAGTATTGTGGACAGTGGCGAATGTTAGCACTGTAATCAGAAAAGTGCACTGTGTGCATGTGAATAAACTGAAAACAAAAACGCAAGCAAAACCGAGGCGAGCGTAAAGACTCTGTCCTTAAGACGAATTGCTCCGGTATACTGTGCCCAACCGGATGGAACAAACGTCTCCCAGGATACAACGGTTTTCGTTCATACGAGTGGCACTACAGCGTAGGAACATCGACGAACCTGTTACAGGTGTTCTGATATCTCGAGTATCGTAATGGAATGCAATGCACAATGATTTTTGATGGAAAAATTGCAGTACTGTAAAAAACAGTGTATTTTTCGTATGTATGCATGGCTATAGTATATATAAATGGAGGGTGGTTGAAGGAGGTTGAAGTCAGTTGATGGTCAGAACGAATCTGGACCGTTGGATTAAACCAGTTAAAGATCTCCACCGTTAGATCATAACCTTTGTCTGAACAAACGTCAACCATTGGATCAGTAAACCGAAGATAAGATCAAATCTGAGACGTAGGATCAACAAACCGCGATCAACCGCAGATAACCGTAGGATCAGACTTGATCTGCACCGTTGGATCACGCGATCAACCGCACCATAGGATCAGACTTGATCTGCACCGTTGGATCACCGCAGATAAATCGTAGACCGTAGGATCAAGTAATTATTTTTCTGGAAAAATTTAAACGAAATTTATCCAAAAAGATAAGAACCGGGCGGGCGAGCCACGAGCCACGAGCCCGAGCCCGAGCCGAGCCGAGGCGGGCGGACAGGCGGGCAGCGGCGGCGCGCGCACGCAGATAAATCGTAGACCGTAGGATCAAGTAATTATTTTTCTGGAAAAATTTAAACGAAAATTATCCAAAAAGATAAGAACCGGGCGGGCGAGCCACGAGCCACGAGCCCCGAGCCCGAGCCGAGCCGAGCCGAGCCGGCCGGCCGGGCGGCGGCAGCGCGCGCGCACGCGTGTGTGGTGAACCTTGCCTGAGCTGCGTCCTGACTCCGTCAGAAAACTTCTCATGCCCAAGGGCACATCTTAGAAAGCTCCAACTTGTAACTTATATGGTGGCCTTTCTCTCTCAAGTGGGCAATGTGGTATACAAGCAAATTGGTGATGTGTTCACTCCTCAAGAGGCCACATCACCAATTTTACTCCAATTTTGAGCATTAATTTCTCATTCACCCGGTATCGGAATCGAGTGATTCAAAAGCCAAAAATCATCTACTCGTTACGTAGATAATTTAGAAATTTTTAGTTTCCGTTTTTGATTAACGAACACTAATCATAATTAAGCTCAAAGTATGGTGGTTGTCAACTTTTGACAAACCCACTTGCAATCCAATCTTTTCCCATTTCATTTATCCAACAATCCCCCACATGAATGAAAATTAATGCAAATGTGAATGCAGACTCTATCGAGAAATCAGACAAGGAAATGTTGCATCAGAAGAGGTAGCTTCTGGCCTTGAACCTTTCTTAGTGATGTACCATCGGATCCATTCAGCTGGGTAGTGACCTGATGTCTTGAACTATCAGCCTTTACTATGAACCTAGACAATGATACTCACACAACATTTCCTTTAACACCCCTTTTGGTTCTCATGGTTGTGTTCATTATGGCCATGAACAACCCTGGTTTCAGAAAGTGTTTTTAGAGAATTCTTGCCTATCAGAATTCTCATAGAAGCGGCCCCACTTCACACTTACATAGGTGATTCCTATCAAGAGTATTCTGTCATACCCCACTTGATTTATCAAGATATAGGACATCATTAAAAGCATTAGCTTAACCTAACGGTTCTCTGCAGACAGCACTTTTGTTTCACGAAATGAGTAAGTGCTAACTGAATCCTCATAACTTAGTTTTCCCATTGAACCAAGATTCTGGGATCTCCAGTCAACAAGGTTGGGTTACCGTTACAAAGATTCATGCTTTGTAGGCTTAAGTCCCATTCCATTTGTCAACTTTGACATTTGATCTCTAGGCAAAGCTTTTGTAAGCGGATCCGCAAGATTCTCCTTTGATTTTATGTAATCAATGGAAATCACGCCATTAGAGATCAACTTCTTAATGGTATTATGTCTCCGACGTATGTGTCGTGACTTACCATTATAGATGCTGGTTTGAGCTCGTCCTATAGCTGACTGACTGTCACAGTGTATGCTGATAGGAGCGATTGGCTTAGGCCAGCATGGAATGTCTTCTAGGAAATTTCGAAGCCATTCAGCTTCTTCCCCAGCTTTATCGAGTGCTATAAACTCAGCTTCCATAGTTGACCGAGCTATGCACGTCTGCTTTGTAGACTTCCATGATACAGCACCACCACCTACAGTGAATAAGTATCCACTGGTGGATTTAGAATCCTTACAATCTGATATCCAGTTTGCGTCACAATATCCTTCCAATACTGCTGGATATCTTGTGTACTGTAATCCAAGGTTCATTGTGTATTTCAGATATCTCATCACTCTATTTAGAGCTTTCCAATGTTCGTCACTTGGATTACTGGTAAACCTACTCAATTTGTTTACTGAACAAGCCAAGTCAGGTCTTGTACAGTTTGTTATGTACATCAGACTCCCAATAACTTGTGAATACTTTAATTGATCTACAGGTTCATCTCGGTTCTTCCTCAAGTATATACTTAAGTCCAGTGGGGTCTTTACAGGTTTTACATCAAGCATATTGAATCGTTTAAGAACAGACTCAATGTAGTGACTTTGAGACATGATCAATCCTTCAGCTACCCTAGAAATTTTAATTCCTAGAATAACATTGGCAACCCCCATGTCTTTCATGTCAAAATTTCTCGTTAACATCTTCTTGGTATTCAAGATGATGTCGTGTGTATTACCCATGATTAGCATATCATCTACATAGAGACATACTATCACATAGGCGTTTGGTGTGTTTTTGATGTAAACACACTTGTCACATTCATTGATCCTGAAACCGTTTGACATCATGGCTTGATCAAACTTCAAATGCCACTGCTTTGGTGCTTGTTTAAGTCCGTACAAAGACTTAACAAGTCTACAAACTTTCTTTTCTTGTCCTGGGACAGTAAACCCTTCAGGCTGTTCCATATAAATCTCTTCTTCCAGCTCGCCATTCAAGAAGGCAGTTTTTACATCAATTTGATGGATCTCTAGGTCGTAGACTGCAGCAATAGCAACTAGCATTCTTATGGAAGTAATCCTAGTTACTGGTGAATAGGTGTCAAAGAAGTCAAAACCTTCTTTTTGTCGATAGCCCTTAGCTACCAACCGGGCCTTGTACTTATCAATGGATCCATCCTCTTTGAGTTTTTTCTTAAAAATCCACTTGCATCCAAGTGGTTTACTCCCTTGAGGAAGATCTACCAGCTCCCACGTGTGATTTTGAAGAATTGATTCTATCTCACTGTTTACTGCCTCCTTCCAGAAGGGAGCTTCTGGAGTTGACATCGCCTCTGAAAACGTTCTTGGATCGTTTTCTACCAAGTATGTTAGAAAATCTGGTCCATAAGATGTAGGTATTCTAGTTCGTTTGCTTTGACGCAGTTCCTCACTTTCTTAAGGAGTCGTCTCACGCACTCGCTTACTAGTGCTTGCTTCTTCGCTGTTTTCGTCTTTCTTTGGAAAGACATTTTCAAAGAACACTGCATTTCTTGATTCCATGACAACATTCTCATGTATGTCAGGAATGTCGGACTTGTGCACCAAGAATCGATATGCACTACTGTTAGTTGCATATCCTATGAATATGCAGTCAATTGTCTTAGGCCCAATTCTAACTTGTCTTGGTTTGGGTACTGCGACCTTTGCCAGACACCCCCACACTTTCAAGTATTTGTAACTAGGCTTATGGCCTTTCCAAAGCTCGTATGGGGTCTCATCCATCTTCTTTGGTGGTATTCTATTTAAAATGACGTTGGCGGAGAGAATTGCTTCCCCCCACAAGTTCTGCGGTAAGCCCGAACTTATCAACATAGCATTCATCATCTCTTTCAGAATACGGTTTTTGCGTTCAGCAATACCATTCGATTGAGGTGAATATGGTGTAGTCGTTTGATGAATAATGCATGTTCTGAACAGAATTCATTGAACGGTGCATCATATTCGCCACCTCTATCACTACGAATTGACTTAATTCGTTTGCTAAGTTGATTCTCAACTTCATTTTTATAATCTTTAAAAGCATCTAAGGCATCATCTTTGCTACTTAGCAAATAAACGTAATAGTATCGAGTGCAATCGTCAATAAAAGTCACAAAGTACTTTTTACCGCTTCTTGTTTGCACTAACTTTAAATCACAAACATCTGTGTGAATTAAATCTAACACTTCAGTGTTTCTTTTGATTGAAGGAAATGGTAACTTAGCCATTTTTGCTTCAACACAAACTTGGCACTTTTCATTATTGAAACTTAGTTTGGGTAATAAGTCGAGATTAATCATTCTTTGTAATGACTTATAATTAACATGACCCAAACGTAAATGCCATAAACATGAAGACTCAAGCATGTAAGCGGAAGTAGAAGCAGTCTTATTAGCCTCATCGGGCGTAGTCTTCGTTGGTACAATAGTTATAACACGAAGTTTAAACATATTGTCCATCAGGTACCCCTTCCCTAGAAATACACCATTCTTAGTCAGAATACATTTGTTACAATCAAATACTAGCCTAAATCCATGCCTGACTAGTAAAGCACCAGAGACTAAGTTCTTGCGAATGTCGGGAACATGCAGCACATCCTGCAACGTCAATTCTTTCCCGGAGGTCATCTTCAGAATCACTTTGCCCGAACCTTCAATTTTCGAGCTATCTTTGTTTCCCATGTACAGCCTTTCATTGTCTTTCGCAGGAGAATATTCCTTGAACATTCCCCTGTTTGCACAAACGTGTCTAGTGGCGCCAGTGTCCACCCACCACTGGCTAGGATTACCTATATCATTACATTCAGAAACAACAGCACACAAGTCCAAATCATCCATTGCACTTACAAGGTTGGCTTTGGCTTTCTCTTGCCTTTTCTTGGGCTTCCTACAGTCAACACTACGATGCCCCTGAATTCCACAATTGTAACATTTTCCAGTGAACTTTTTGGCAATCTTCTTGCCCTTCGCGTTCACTCCGACAGAATTTCCTCTCTTCTTTTTCGACGCCTCTGCAACATGAGCTTTTGCATGGCCAGAAATGGAAGACGGCTTCTTGTCTGCCCTTCGATTGTCTTCCTCTATACGGAGTCGGACAATCAAGTCTTCCAAAGACATTTCCTTTCTCTTGTGCTTGAGATAGCTTCGGAATTCCCTCCACGAAAGAGGAAGCTTCTCAATCACAGCAGCAACAAGAAAAGATTCACTCAGGGTCATACCCTCCTCTTTCATCTCAGCCACAAGCATCTGAAGTTCCTCAATCTGAGAAACAACAGTCCTGGAATCTGTCATCTGAAAATCAAGAAATTTTCCAATAATAAATTTCTTAGTACCGGCATCCTCAGTCCGGTACTTTTTGTCTAACGCCTGCCATAAGGATTTCGCAGTTTTATAAGTAGAATACAATCCATACAATGAATTATCCAAACAACTTAAAATGTGACTCAAACAAACATAATTGATGTAACTCCATGCTTCAGCAATCAGATTGTTTTGCATGTTCACATTCTGGTCTTCCACCGGCACCACCTCCGGAGGATCCTCAGTCAGCATCTTAGCCAAACCCAACGTGGTCAAGAAGAACAACATCTTCTGCTGCCAGCGTTTGAAGTAACTTCCTCCAAACTTCTCTGGCTTTTCAACCTGTCCAACAGCAGGAACAGGAGCAGTGACTGGAGCAGCGGGTGCAACAGGAACAGCATTGTTCTGTTCCTCAGAAATGCCCAGATGCACACCGTTGAACGAGTTGGAACATTCGCCTTCCATATTTCAGTTTCTGTTACAGGTAACACAGAAAACAGAACACGACGCCAATTAGTATCGTACAAACAGAAACGAACCAGATTACAGTATATTTCACCAAATTCGTCTTAAGAATGTTAGCACTGTAATCAGAAAAGTGCACTGTGTGCATGTGAATAAACTGAAAACAAAAACGCAAGCAAAACCGAGGCGAGCGTAAGGACTCTGTCCTTAAGACGAATTGCTCCGGTATACTGTGCCCAACCGGATGGAACAAACGTCTCCCAGGATACAACGGTTTTCGTTCATACGAGTGGCACTACAGCGTAGGAACATCGACGAACCTGTTACAGGTGTTCTGATATCTCGAGTATCGTAATGGAATGCAATGCAGAATGATTTTTGATGGAAAAATTGCAGTACTGTAAAAAACAGTGTATTTTTCGTATGCATGCATGGCTATAGTATATATAGATGGAGGGTGGTTGAAGGAGGTTGAAGTCAGTTGATGGTCAGAACGAATCTGGACCGTTGGATTAAACCAGTTAAAGATCTCCACCGTTAGATCATAACCTTTGTCTGAACAAACGTCAACCATTGGATCAGTAAACCGAAGATAAGATCAAATCTGAGACGTAGGATCAACAAACCGCGATCAACCGCAGATAACCGTAGGATCAGACTTGATCTGCACCGTTGGATCACGCGATCAACCGCACCATAGGATCAGACTTGATCTGCACCGTTGGATCACCGCAGATAAATCGTAGACCGTAGGATCAAGTAATTATTTTTCTGGAAAAATTTAAACGAAATTTATCCAAAAAGATAAGAACCGGGTGGGCGAGCCACGAGCCCCGAGCCTGAGCCCGAGCCGAGCCGGCCGGACGGGCAGGCGGCGGCGGCGCGCGCGCGCGCGTGTGGTGAACCTTGCCTGAGCTGCGTCCTGACTCCGTCAGAAAACTTCTCATGCCCAAGGGCACATCTTAGAAAGCTCCAACTTGTAACTTATATGGTGGCCTTTCTCTCTCAAGTGGGCAATGTGGTATACAAGCAAATTGGTGATGTGTTCACTCCTCAAGAGGCCACATCACCAATTTTTCTAATTTCCACCAATTTTACTCCAACTTTGAACATTAATTTCTCATTCACCCGGTATCGGAATCGAGTGATTCAAAAGCCAAAAATCATCTACTCATTACATAGATAATTTAGAAATTTTTAGTTTCCGTTTTTGATTAACGAACACCAATCATAATTAAGCTCAAAGTATGGTGGTTGTCAACTTTTGACAAACCCACTTGCAATCCAATCTTTTCCCATTTCATTTCTCCAACAGCGAACGCATCGGCTACTCTTTGGGGGGGACAAAATTCACACTATGGGATCACCGTCCATCTTTTCGGATTCAATAGACATTCCATCGAAAATCCGGCAAAAATTCTCTTACAATATAGATATATGCAAATATTATAACATAAAATCTAAACCAACACATCCACTAATCAAAATGCAACAATAATAAGCAACCATCAACAATATCCAACAAAAGTTATTCATAAGAAACATTAACAAGCAACAATATCCAACAACAGTTATTAATTTGACGCTCGACATACCTTTTATTTATGAAATGAAGGACGAGCAGCAGGAGGGATTATCAGTGGCCGCAACAAATTTCTTCGAGTTTCCAAATTCTGAAATTGTTGCATAATGTTTTCATTTGAAATGGTTCCAAAAACTTCCTTCTCGAAGTAACACAGTAAACAGTCCGATAGTAAGTCGTCTCCCAATCGGTTGCGCATATCAGTCTTTATTATATTCATCGCAGAAAAACTTCTTTCCACACTCGCTGTTTTGACAGGTAAGATCAGTGCTAACTCGATGAGCCGATATACTAAAAGAAAGTAATTATGATAATTCAACTCCACCATTTTCTTTGCAAGAACTCCAAGATTAGTAATATGAGAGAATACTTCATTTGATTTCATATCACCAATGTAACTTTTAAGTTCATGGTTGAGCTCAATTCGATCTATGGTAGTGAAATCTTCTGGATATAACTTAGCAAGGTGTAGCAATTGACTATGATCAAAATTTGCAAAAGAATTGGAAGGATCAAGGCACATCACACATCTAAGTAAATATGTGCTGGCTTCGGTGAAGTGTGTATCCATTTCCATAGCAATGATGTCAATTACCTAAGATTTTATATGAAAAAAAAGATATAGACAAATCAATGATCAATAGTGTACGTATCAATTACAATGAATAGAAATTAAGTACCTTTATGAAAATTTCTGTGCGAAAATGATAAAAATATGTTGTCGATTCTCCATCATTGAGCTTTTTTCTAGAACGACCTTTAACAATATCATCCATGTTAGGCACATCAACTTGATGTTCTTCACAAAACTCAACAACTTCTTTCAACAAAGAATCCCAACCACTTTGCCTATATTCTTGTAATTCATTTTTTGTTACATTGATCATATTAAGAGCACAGCCTATGTGTTGGTCTCTTATTTGTAGAATCTTTGAAAGAGTATTTGTCATTCCCAAAATTTGCAACATAAACTTTCCGATAAATACAAACTCAAAAGAGTCCATCTTATCAACTAATCCAGATGCTGTATTTCTGATTTTTATATTCTCACCATCTCTGTACAACCAGAATAGTACTTCTCCAATTGGATTCCACATTTCAAAAAGTCGGAGAATGTTCTGTAGTATTTTTGGGATTAAAAAACAGATACCTTAAATTTAGATAATCAAAAATACAACTGCATCTACCTACTACCTAAATTTTTTCTCTGAGTTGGAGGGGGGCTGCCCCCCGTGCCCCCCTCTGAACACCCCTGATTGTGGAGGATGCAAATCAAGAACTCAGCGATTTATGCAACGACCCACACAAGATGTCTTCTCGCAAACTAAGTTTTCTGCGGATCAACTCTAAAACTAGACAAGATGTCTCCCCGCAAACTAGGTATTCTACACTTCATCTTTTTTCAATTTGTAAAATAACTAGTTCCTCTAAACCGTTGTTCATATATTAATGGTTGTAGCAGGAGAAGAAGGTGCCGAGGTCTCGTTAAGAAGCCACCGTAAGTTGATCTCGGACAAGCCCAGCAGGCCGAGGGAGAGAGGTAATCGCTCTAGAGGCCGAGATCCCAACTGCCCAGGTCGAGCAACATATTCTGACTATGGGCGAGTTTGATGAAGCCGACACTGTGAAAAATCCAGCCACAGCCAAAAAGGATGAACAGTTTGATCTTTCCTCTGGATAAGCAGCGGTTCTCGGCCGCATCCTGGGAGAGTCTAATAAACTCCTTCAATATTAATTCAGCCATGGTATGGGATACTTTCTTTTGATGTATATACTTAATCAAATAATTTGGGCTGACGCTTGATTTTGGTGAACCAGATCCAAGTCCAACAGATGGAAATTGTCAACCGGGGTGAAGAGCTGAAAAATTGTCTTGCGGAGAAACTCGAAGAGCTTGAAGAGGTCTCCCAAGAGAATTCATCCCTGAAATTAGAAGTCACCAAGCTTCGGGAGTTAAAGGAGGAGGCCGACCAGAAATGTACTGCCTCCAACTCTTTGGTGGCCGAGCTGGAGAAAAGAAATGCTGATCTCGAAGCATGCTATGTTCAGACATCTTCAGAAGTGGCTTCTCTCCAGAAGGACAAGGAAAATGGGCTAAAGAGGGAACAAGAGCTGGAGTAGTAGGTGGCCGACTTGACTCATAAGCTGGAGTCGGCCAAGGCTGAGGCAGTGGCAGACTTCAAAAAGTCTGAATTCTTTGAAGAGAACATGCTGCTGTTCCAGGGTCCAGTCATGCAGATAGGTCTGACCAAGGCCATCAACCTCTGCTCGGAGATCTGCCCCCAGCTAAACAAGGTAGACTCTCGGCTTGTTGAGCTTACAATCCAGATGCCGAGGCAGACTTCGAGAGTAAATTTCAAAAATTTGCAGAGGGAGCTAACTTGAGAGATGAAGAAGAGACTTAGAATTTTCTTGTAATAGGCCGAAGTAAATCTTGATGTACTCTGACCTTTTAATGAATGGAAAAACTTTTCTAAGTCTTCAGCACTTGTATTTTTCTTCTCTTCTGTGCTTTAACTTTGGGTTTTTAACCAAGTCCTTACTTTCTAGACTTACTATTGCTGAGACTGAATGTCAGCTTTGTTACACTTTGTAAAAATAAACTAAGTTTTTAAACTTTAAAGGGTAGAATAAACCTGTTATTCTGCCAAACTGAAACAAAGATAAACTAAGAATAGGTCCTGCCCTGCTTCCGCTGAGCTTCGATTTGGATACTACTTAGTAATAATCTAAGTTTTTAATTCAAAATTTCGCACCTTGGTGCAATTTTTCCTAGTTCTGCCAGGTCTAAAGAGGTGCATATACTCTGCCCTGCTTTACCTCGGCCCCCTACGTCGGTGGGTTTATGAAGCCTGTTCATATAAGTTCACCCTTTAGCGGGCTCTTGTCTTGGACCGGCCGAGGTCATATAAGTTCACCCCGGGCTTTTGCCTCGGACCGGCCGAGGTCTTATAAGTTCACCATTTAGCGGGCTTTTGCCTCGGACCTGCCGAGGCCTTATAAGTTCACCCTTTTGCGGGCTGTTGCCTCGGACCTGCCGAGGTCTTATAAGTTCACCCTTTAGCGGGCTTTTGCCTCGGACCTGCCGAGGTCTTATAAGGTAACATGTCCCGTGAAGTGTTCGAGGTCTACCCGGACACCTTATTCTTGCCATGACACTTTGATCTATATAAATGCTAGCTCGAAAGAGAGTTGACAATGTTTTTATATATACAACATAATTACAAGTACATCACTGATGTAAGAGCCATAGATGAGAAGAGTGCCAGGTTCGGGACAAGGCCCGGCCTTCTAAAGTTTGCAACTTGTACGCTCCAGCAGAGTAAACTCAGCTATCCGATAAGGGCCTTCCCACTTGGGGTTGAAAGCTCCTGCTGGCATCACATGACTTACTTCATTATTACGCAATACCAAGTCTCCCACTCAATAAGACCTTGACCGCACTCGAGAATTGTAGTATTGGGAAATTAAGTTTTTGTATTGTGCCATACGAATATGAGCTTGATCCTTCTAGTTCGTCTAAGTTCAACCGCAGTTCCTGGTCATTGGCTTGGGTAGAATAGTGATCTACCCGAGCTGATGGAGAACCAATCTCTGCAGGAATAAGGGCTTCTGTGTCATAGACTAGAGAAAAAGGAGTTTCCTTCGTGGAGCTAGATGGTGTAGTGCGATAAGCCCATAAAACACTGGGCAGCTCATTTATCCAACTTGTCCCAGCCTTATCCAAACGCTTCCTCAGACCGTCTTTAATAATTCTGTTAGCAAGCTCTACTTGACCGTTAGCTTGAGGATGGGCCACCGAGGTGAAACGTTGTTTGATATATAGGTCAGTACACCAGCTTTTCACAGGACCATCAGCAAACTGTCTTCCATTATCCGAGATCAAAACATGGGGTATGCCGAAACGGCAAATGATGTTCTTCCATAAGAACTTTTTCACCTATGCCCCAGTGATTATGACTAAGGCTTCAGCTTCCACTCACTTTGTGAAGTAATCAATAGCCACAAGCAAAAATCTGACCGAGCCGGGGGCTCGGGCAGGGGTCCTACCAGGTCGATTCCCCACTGTACAAATGGCCAAGGGCTAGTAATGACAACCAACTCTTGACTCGGCAAGTGAGAGGTCTGAGCATGAGCCTGGCAAGATTGGCATTTTTTGACTAGCTCTTCCACATCCTTGCGTAGGGTAGGCCAGTAGTTACCAGCTAAGTAGCATTTACGAGCCAAAGGACGTGTCCCAGAGTGACTTCCACATATTCCCATGTGCAATTCCCGAAGAATATAGTCTTCTTTCTCTTCAGGTACACAACGTAACCAGGGCTGGGGCAAAGACTTTCTATACAAATAATCATTAAAGAGAGCGTACCTTGAGGCTTTTAAGCGTAAACGCCGAGCTAAATATCTGTCTTTAGGTTGGGTTTGATGTTCCAAATAGTTAATTATTTCGTCCATCCATGTATTGCGGTTGTCATGTTGTAGTACTTTATTACCGTCAAAAGCACGATGTTTTACCAGTTCTACAACAATCTTTTTTCCTACCGTAGTTGAGGTGGACGAGGCTAGCTGGGATAACGCGTCTGCACGCTTATTAGCCGACCTGGGGATAGGTTCCACACTGAATTGCTCAAACGTCCCTTTAAGATGTTGTACCTTGGACAGGTTTCGCCTCATATTGTCTTCTTGAGCCTCATAATCACCATTGATTTGAGAAACTATCAACTGTGAGTCACTTCGGGTAATTATTTGCCGTGCTCCTAGTTTTCGAGCAAGACTCAATCTGGCTATCAAAGCTTCATACTCGGCCTCATTGTTGGTTGCCTCAAAGTTAAAGCGTAAAGCATATTCCAACTCCTCTTCGCTTGGGTTGATTATTAGAAGACCTGTCTCACTTCCTTCTTTGGAAGAAGAGCCGTCTACATACAAGATTCAACCATGTGTTGGAGGGCAGTCTTCCTCGATGGACATTCCTTCAGCTAAGAAATCTGCCAAGGCTTGAGCCTTGATGGAAGTGCGCGACTTGTACTCAATATCGTACTCGGCCAGTTCCATAGCCCACTTAGCAGCTCGGCCAGAAGTGTCGGGTCGGGTCAGGATAGGTTTCAGAGGTTGATCCGTCACCACAATTATAGGATGAGCTTGGAGGTAGGGTCAAAATTTCCTTGCCGCCACTATTAGTGCCAAAATTATCTTTTCTGCGTTGGGGTAACACACTTCAGGTCCATGCAAAATCTTGCTGGCAAAATAAATGGGTCTCTGCACGCTGTCCTGCTCTCTGAGCAGAACTGCACTCACTGCCTCATGGCAAGTTACTAAATATATGTATAGGACCTCCCCGGGAAGAGGAGAGGTTAGCATTGGCACCTCGGCCAAATGTGCTTTTAAGTCATCAAATGCCTTCTGACATTGGTCATCCCACGTGAAAGCAGTTCGTTTCTTCAAAACTTAGAAAAAAGGAAGTGATCTTTCCACAGATTTGGAGAGGAATCGGCTCAAAGCGGCTATTCTGCCCGTCAACCTCTGGACTTCTTCGATGTTCCGAGGTGGGTGAATATTCTTCAAAGCCTCAATCTTGGCCGGATTAGCCTGCACTCCATCTTTAGAAACCATGTATCCTAGAAATTTTCTAGTTCGTACCCCGAAAGTACACTTTTTGGGTTCAATCTCATGCGTGCATCCCTTAAGATAGCAAATACTTCTCTCAGATTCTGGATATACTGATCAAGAGTCCTGCTCTTGATGAGCATGTCATCTATATATACCTCTATGCTTCGGCCAATTTGTTCTCGGAATAACAAGTTGACCAAGCGCTGATAGGTAGCTCCAGCGTTTTTAAACCGAAAGGCATGCTGACATAACAATAAGTGCCTGACTCTGTGATAAACGAGATCTTCTCTTGATCCTCTTTTGCCATTATAATTTGGTGGTAACCTTTAAATGCATCGAGAAAATCATAAACCTCATATCCCAGATTTTAAAATCATAATTTGGTGGTAACCTTTAAATACATGTCTTCAGCCGTCCATGCAAAGATCACAGCAAACTCCCTCAGTAAGCTCTGAAGCTGGGCCAACAAGTCGGCCGACATCCACGTCCCGATCTTAATAGTGTTGTTAGGGCGAAGAGGATCCAGGATGAACTCCTACACTGCGTCATCTGAATGCATTCGCTCCTCAGCTGGGGGAATCAGGTTATCTAAGTTAACCTGTTGGATAGCACCGCTACCTTGCGCGGCCACGGCATAACAACTTTGTGCCATTGGAATGTCTCCCTGAAGTGTGACCGCTCCAGCTGGGGTGGGGAACTTCATACTAATATGCAAGGGGGACACTACTGCCTCCAGGGCTACTAAGGCTGGTCGGCCTAGTAAAATATTATATGCTGATTTTTCCTTGATCACCACAAAATCCATCCATAAACAACGATATGCCGGGGGCTTTCCAAAGCTGACGCTGAGAGTAACCAACCCAGCTGTCTGAACTGCTGTGCCAATAAAACCATATAAGGATGAAGTTACCGACATCATTAAGAAATCCGTGAGACCCAATTGTTTATATACACTATAGTACATCACATTTACCGTGTTTCCGGTATCTACATATACCCGGCGTACCTCTACTATATTGTACGGGGCCAAGTGCACGCATAAATCTATCACCAGGCCCGTGTTATTAGAGTCAAGTGGGATATAATCTTCGGGTCCATAGATCAATTCCCGAGTTAACCTCATCTTCTTGGTAGGAGGTCCAGAGGAAGACCCCGCCAAGCTGAGCTCCCCTTGGCCTTTCTTGATTGGCCCTCCTGCAATGGTGTATATAATGGAGTTGACTTGAGGCTTCCCTGCAGCCCCACGTCGGCCTCTCTCCTCGTCATCGTCCGACCTGGGACGCCAAGGTGGAGTCTCTGGCTGGCATTTATCTTTCTGGGGACTTTTGCGGAAATCCAAACAATTATGGGGGCGGGAGCGAGGGTCATAGAACTGTTTCAAATGACCCTACTCTATCAGCTTTAGGATCGCCTGAGCTAGATGAAGGCAGTCTTCCGTATCGTGGCCGAAGTCACGATGATAACGGCAATACAGCTTAGGATCTCTCTTATCCCTAGGGCTGGCCAGAGATTTGGGGTCGGTCCTTAGGCCATCCTTTTCCATAACGGATAAGATTCTATCCTTCGAGGCCAAAAGGGGCAGACCTTTCCTACCACCTTTACCTCAGCCGCCCATGCGATCAAACGCACTGCATCGATCGCGGTCTTTTCCATCACGCCGATCTCCCTTCGAACTGGGTCGGCTTTCCCACCGAGAACCTTGCTCGGCTTCTTTCTTTAATCTGTTTGCCTCTTCACCCCGGACAAACTGATGTGCTTTCTCCAGACATTCCCTTAGTGACGTAGGCCCCTCCTCTGCTAATTGGGAGAAGAGGCGGCCAGCTCTGAGACCATTGATAAAAGCTGCTGCTTTAACCCCTTCGTTTCTGTCGCTGACCTGTAGCGACTCATCTGAAAAGCGCTGCATATACTTTAGCACTGACTCCTCGGGACCATGTCTCAAGGTCATCAGGTGCGAAGAATTTTTAACAAAAGGAGCGCTGGAGACAAACTGAGATTTGAACTTTTGCGCCAACTGTCTAAAAGACTCTACCGATTGTGGTGGGAGCTCCTGGAACCATCTTCTGGCCTTTTTCCGCAAGTACATAGGAAAAGTCTTGCACCGCAGCAGATCGGGCACATTTTTCAAACTCATAGCGGTCTGAAACTGGAAGAGATGATCAGTGGGATCTGAAGTTCCATCATAGGTGTCCATCTTAGGCACCTTAAAATTATCCTGTGCCAAGTATTCAGCGATGTCCCAAGAGAAGGGACTCTCCTGAATCACTCTCATGTACTCTGGCCTAGGATCTCCATGGTGGCTCCTCAGCCTAGGACGATCTTCAACCTCTTGTGGAACACTCTTGAAGGATCGGGGCCTCACACCTAGGCGCTCCCTGGGCAAGGGCACCGACTTGACAGTTGGGGCTCTTGTACTACCCCGTCTGGCATCAGCCATGAACCCTTGGGGACCATGAGAGGACTGTTGATGGACCTTCCCCGGGGGATAAAGAGGAAAAAGGTCTTCCTCCATGTCCTCAACCTCGGGGTGCTTCCTTTTGAGCCGCTCCACTACGGCCTCAAATACTTCCAAATTCTCAGTCATATATTTTATGGCTTTGTCCCGCTCCTCCACCGTTACTCCAAGAGCCTTTTTCGCACCCAGCTCTGATCCCCTAGAGTCCTGCCCGGGAAGACCAGAATGAGCCTCTCTGTGACGACGAGGATTAATGGACTCCCCCAATCCTTCACATGGTCCTCGCCCCATATCAAGGGATGACAACGAACTTTCCAACGTCAACAGAATACTCAAAAGAACTTTTATTTCGGAGGTTCGAGCGCCAATTTGATGATGTCAGATTTATCACCAAGTAATAGATGTGACCCGGAGGAATACGCCATCAAATTTCTGTCAATTGTCCGAAATTAGTCTTGTCAGCTGAGCTGCACAAATAACAACGTTAGAGGACCCGGGGACTATGGCCTTAGGTAAAACCCTCCGACGCTCAAGTCAGTTAGGGCCATTTATGGTGAAGTTTAAATACTGGATCAGTAAATTTATGTAGTTTTTCTGGTAACCAGGTTATTTCACTGCGAGGAAGATGAATCACTATCGGTAGTTTATGGGTTTTTTCTTGCCTTTCTCTCTTTTGTTTTCTGCTTTTTATATGTGTGTCTGAGCCAATGGATGTGCATGATACAGAGAAGGTGACACGCAAGTAGGTCATAAAGACGACTCTTACTTCTGCATGCTTGTCAAGTGGCGTGGTGCTTGATTAGGCAAGCTTGCTACGGACACTTGGAAAGGAGTTTTACCAAGGAGGATTACCTAGGGTAAACTCCAGGGGCCGAGCTTGACCCCTTAGACTTATTAAAAACCAGAGTGTCCGAGGTGGCCTAGGCCGTAGGGTCTGTTCACTGAGGTGCAAGTGGCTGATTCGGTGTAGTGGCCGACTCGATAATGTGTAGGCCGGTCTGTCATGATGACACTGTTGCAACCTAACCGATGCTTGACGCCTGGAAGGTAGTATGCGATTAGCGGCCTAGAGTGAGTTGAGGCCGTATGTTATGGCCGGGGTGTGTTATGGCCGAGACATTTTATGACCTTTTGGCCGAGGCTATCCGGTCAAGTAGCTGAACCTGAGTTACGTTGACCGTTTACCCAACCAAGAAGTTTTGTCTTTTCTGAGAAGGTCAGATTTTAGCCCACCAACCACCATGGTGCTTTGGAATAAGAGCTAGTATCCCAGTACACATGTCCTCAATACTAGTATCCTCTTATCTGTCTCGTCTTTTGACTTAACATATCAATCAATAATATCCAATATATTTCAATGACATCAAAAGTTATCATTAGAATTTGAAAAGGACCATTAGAGTTTGGAAAGAATGAGAGACATGTAAACAATATAGAAAGTTTGCTTCCTAAGACATGCTAACTTACTATGTATATTCCCCCTCTGAATATGTGTACATGATTTATTTTTATTAAATTAGTTAGAGAGTCTTCACTCTTCAGTTCATTATTTAAAATATTTGGCATATCAACTATTCTTTAGTTTAAAGTTATTTACAAGGGTATGGTTTCGGAGTTTATGGGTTTGAGGATAAAAGTCATAGTTGTTTGGTATTAAAGTGGGAATGAGTATGATTGACATTGATGGTGTTTAAAACGTATCGGAATTTAAATGGGTATCAAAGATGGACGGCCGTAAAATTGGCTGGAAAAATTTGACCGTCCGGAATACTGGCCGGCAGGCGGCAGGCAGTGGCAGGCGGTGTTGACCGGTTCGAAAGTCATATCCCATTCCTCCATATTGATAGACAAGTAGTATATCAAAAAACGATATCCATTACCAAATACTCGGATATCAATCCGAAATACATACCTCCTATTTTCCTAAAGAAACAATTTTTATAGGTTTGGATTCCTCCAAACCTATACGAGAAACCCCAACCAAACATCCCTTAATGTGACATTTATTTTTTAGAAATGTGTTCACACACGTTTTGAACTATCTATTATGTTGTTTTTGATAGTGGGTAGAATCAAACTGTCTAACATATATCTCTTCCGCCTTAAATAATTAATTATATTATGATAATATTTTTGAAACAAAATAAATAATGTCTATGAGGATAACTTTAGTATTCTATCGGGTGTAATTTTAGCTGCGGATAATTTATAGATTCTTGAAAGACAAAGAACTAAAGAAAAAAATATCTCATATGACGTTTCCTTAACTTTCATTGAATAAAGATATATTAGAGAATTTAATTACAATCCCCCGTTGAGTCGTGCATATATATATATATATATATGTATATATATATATGTATATATATATATGTATATATATATATATATGTATATATATGTATGTATGTATGTATGTATGTATATGTATATGTATATGTATGTATATGCTAATATTCAGCTCATTCTAGATGATGAAACCCCGCAGGCTCCACGACAATTATATGAATCCACCAACTTGTAGTTTTCACTGCAGACAAACTTCGTGCCTTTCCTAACAACTGTAGCTGATGCATTCATATTTTAATACTAATATTTTAAATATAATACACGATTACATCAAGGAAATAAGTATATGTCGATATTATCTAAGAATCAAATTTTATTAAAACTGAACTTATGAAATAGAAATCCATCATATTCGATGCGCAAACAAGTCAAGATTTGATGCATTTTACTATCCGATGCCTTCCTGGAATGATATGCCTATGCTGTGTTCTTATGTTTTTCTGGATAATGTAACTTTTAGTGTTAAGCTGTCTTTTCCTATATCAGATTTCGTGCATTGTATCCACTCTTGATTTTTAATATCAAGAAATATTAATTTGAGACATATAGATCATGAGTTCGAGTCATGAAAACAGCTTCTTGCACAAAGTGTAGAGCAATGCTATATACATCAAATTGCGAAACGATCCGGTCCCTTCCGGACCTACACAAACGCGATAACCTAGTGTTACGTTCTTTTATATAATTAAGTTACTTAACATGTTTGAAGGTTTAATTTAAGTGCTGAAACGTATAACGTTATATTTTACTATTTTAACAGTAATAATCGACCGACTGGTTTGATATTACTGAAAGTTATGATTATCCATGTTTGCACAAAAGTAGACCCTAAAATTGCCAATTGTAACAAATTATCTAGGTCATAAAATTACTACAGACTAATAACTAATCTATTCTTCAAATGACAAATAGTAAATAATTACTTACAAGATTAATTTTATGTTAGTCTTAGCAATAAGTTATCAATTTCAACCAATAAAACATACCTTATACCACAAAACATGTCTCACTAATAGTATAATTGTTATTTAAATAAAACAATACATGATGCTCATATTTTTTTATGTGCTCATCTTCCATTGTTAAATAGTGTCATTAACGAAGATTTATCTATAAGAAGGATTGATCAAAATAGAAGGTCTATGAGTATTCTATTTCCTTGATTGGTCGTGTAGTAACTAATTATATTTGTTTCATAACAATTCTAAAATTTGCGTATATTGGTACTTTCTGTGAATACGAAATCGCAATCAACCTTCATTTTCTAGTTTTTTAACACTTTATATTTCTCTCTTTTTTCTTTTTTTTTTTTAGAAAACTATTTTTTCATTTAGGTGCGCAAAAAAAGGCAGATTAAAATCTTTCATACAGCTGAATGAAGATTAATGTTTTAATTTATTTATTGATAGTTGTTCTACTTTATTTTGCAAAAAGGTCTTGAGTTTATATAATTTGCACATATTTAAGATACGTGTTATTCTGTAGACTCTATTTATAAAAAAAGGTTTATGACCGGAAACCCCTACCAGATCCCTATCAACTTGTCCCAAGATGCGATAGGGATGAAAGTCATGTGTCTAAGGCCTGCTATGACAGATTTTAGATTGTTCAGACAGCCATACAAGGAGTCCACTGCAAGCAATGGATCTCCAATACCATATGTTTATCTGGAAAGAGAGTCGAAAATCTTGTGATAAACCATAATTAAATCGTTTGTTAGTCAATGGTTCAACTTCCGTAGCTCAGCGCTCAAGTACTGCAGTTCGGCAGTCCAGCGCCCAAGCATGGCTGTTCATCCTTGGCTGCACTTCAGCGGGGCAGCATGACACTTATTATAATATTGAAGAATATGCCAAGGTTTGCACCTCGGCACCAACTTCAGCTTCTACACTAGTGTCGCACCTCAGCCCGCTTCAGCTAAATTCAACTTTGTACATCAGAAAAGCCTTGTCCTGCACTTCGGCAAGGCCTAGTTGGGTACTTCAGCGAAGGAATCCAGCACATCATTACACCGAGAAATTATCAGGCAAAAGTGCAATTCGAATATAATGATTACAGCTGGTTGTTTAGTATGAATACGACTAGGTCATTTCAGCAGGCCTATTAGTCACATCAGCCGGTCTACTAGTCACATCAGCAGACCTACGATGTCCTAGGCTTTCTGCCCCAAGCAAATATCTTATCTGCCATTAGAGATCAAAGGCGGAAAAAAGTTAATAAAAGCAGACCAATCGAGATGAAGAAGGGGATCCGAAATCCAAACATTGACATCCTAAAGCAAATTCATACACTTTGCTCTTCAGTTCATATTGTGAGAAACACTTAACTCTCCATTTAAATTATATTCTCAGTGAGAAATGGTCCAAACTGACTTGAGCGTCGGAGGGTTTTTCCCGGGGCCAACCCCCCGGGACCTCTGATCTGTGCTTCATTGTGCAGGATATTTTGGAAACTATTCCAGCTACAACCTTCAATCCAGTTAACCACTCTTCAAGTTAACTGACGACGTTATAATTTGAGGTCATCTTGACCCTTGGTGAAGATCCGACTTCATCATCTTGCTTGGGACAAGAATCAAACTCTCGATACTCTTTCGAGTTTGCACCACTGGAACCATTGTGCCACGTCCTAGAAACAACTCTTTATTTCATATTATTTATTGACAGTTGAGTATCTAATTTGTTTTTTTTTTAATTTAAAAGGCCGGCACGATGGGTCCTTCGTGATTAGGGTCGCCCAAAAGGAGGGAAGTAATTTATGTAAATGTGAAGCAATGAGAAATTTGAAAAAAAGCATAAAACAAAACAAAAAGGCGTCACTTTCACCATCGACGCATCATTAATATACAATCAAATCCATCCCCGCCCTACCGGTCTCTCTCCTCTTCATATATTTGCCTCGTTTACATCTCTCTCTCTCTCAATGCCCTTTTCCCTCTCTTAACTGTATTTCCAGTTTTCGCCGTCTATTCAAATATATACATATATATATTTTCACTCTATTTCTTTAATGCTTCCTAGTAATTTTTATTTACGTGAAGCTAAATTTTCCGTATTCCAATGTTAATACTATTCTGTTGAACTGCCACTGAGTGAGATTTCCTTTCAAATTTGAGATCTGCTGCTGGTAATTTCTCTTCGATGATGCGTTTAGTTGCGGAACATTGAATTATATTCTTCTGGAAATATACTTTGCCTTATTGTTTTTTTAATTTATTTATTTGTTCCTATGTAAGTGATTCAGTTCCTGATGAGATTAAATCAAGGAGCATAGCCAATGGTGGTGCATACTAATCGAATTTGAATTGATTGATTCTGCAACGTATATGTTGAAATATCAAATTGAAAGGTGGCGATGAACTTGGATTTATGAACCATGGATTCAGCTCAAGGATAAATGCGGAGGCAACAGCAGAAGTGGAAGTGAGAAATTGAACCGGTTCTTAGTGTTGAGTTGTGGAGTTGCCAGATATCTGCACCTTATTGTGGGTAAGGTGTTTTCTTTTAGTGCTGTGATTGGATGGATTTCAATTCTCTCTCCCTATTAGAATTTTTAAAATTAAATGGATATTGAATTAATGTCCATTTCCCCCCAGTATTCTTATAGTGCTGTTACATGGAGCTATCTTTTCTTCTTCACCAGTGGGATGAGATTGAATAGCAAGATATCGTCTCATAGTTATCATGTTGCCTACTGTAGGTGTTATCATGTTGCCGAATTAGCTGTTTCCAGGGACTAGTTTTGAATCAATTGGTTACTAGATTTAATTATATGAGAAATTAGGATTCACAAGGCGTGTTAGATACTGCACGGCTTATGTTTCATTCTTTTGTGAATAGTTATTTCATGTTTTAGTTGACCATTGGAAACAGCAAGAAAATGTCATCTGTCGAGAGTTCAGATGGAAGTAGGCAAAGCACTTGCACAGAAATTGGATCATGCTGCAGTTTACTCTCATTCCATAACGGTTGTACTCTGTGGCAGAGTAGGATAGATACCTGGAAAGGTAACAGGTAAAATCCTGCAGGAGTGAGAGAATCTACAACATGAGAGATTTCTTGATTACTGTTATACATATGAGGACAAGGATTTGGTGAGCCTGGTTGGGGTTTGTTTGATAAGTTGTGCATCTATTTCCTGTAAGTCTGCTGAAAATGCTGACAAATTGGACATGATCAAACTGTAAGACACACACACACACACAGACACACACACACACACACACACACACACACACACACACACACACATATATATATATATATATATATATATATATATATATATATATATTGTAAATTAGTTTTTCATTGATGTAAGAATTTACATAGGATGAAGGGAAAACCTAGGCCGCCTCCATAGAAGAGGTAGGCTTTCCCAGCTTTACACAAAAGAGCTAACTAACTGTGCTTTACAGAAAAAGAAGCCTACTGGCGTTGCACAAAAACTTTGAAATGTATACACAAGTTACCATGTATTTCCCAAATGGTCCTATCTTTCCTTATACTAGAGCAGGAAGTTACAAACAGCCAATGTCTGTAGCACTTCATGAACAGTACTGTTGCTGTTCTTCTCCTATTTTCATTTAGTCTTAAGTTCCTCTTTCTCCATACCCATAGAATGTAGCAGCAAAACCAAAATAAGCTAGTCTTTTTGAAAAGTTGATTTCCAAGAGGATCTTCAAATCAAGAGCATCCTGCCATGAGTAGATCCTTTGGTCACACAATAGACGCATCAAAACTTTTGTCCATATATCAGCAGACTATGGGCAATGTGGCGCTTAGCCATTCTAGGTAGCTTCTCAGTTTGCTCTCTGCTCCCTTAGCTTGTTATTTCCGAAATTTTATTAATCAATCTGAGGAAATAGAGCAGTTATAATGCATGTGCCATCAAATAGTCGTAGTTTGCCACTGAGATGTTTCTGTCTATGAGTTTCATGTAATGGGGACATGTGCTACTTTTGTCCTCTATAATTGACATCAATGTGCTTGGTCCTAATTTGAGTTGACACTTCCGTCACCCTATTTATTTGAACGCAATTGAATAATGAATAGTACACTTGTTTTTGTTTCTTGATAGTTTGTCAGTGTTGCAATCCATGAGTTATTTCTATTCTCCACAACTATCATGTAAAAGACACTTGCTTTCGTTGGAACCCTTAAGGGAGGGAGCACATTTTAAGGAACACTTTTGTTGCTTATCATCTAAGCTAGAAACTTCTAGCAAAGAAAGAAATTACTTTCACTGTAATAACTTTTTCGTTACAAGCATGTATCTCATGGGATTTATGGTGTGATAACAGATTTCTTGAATGAGAAATTCAATGTTGCCATATCCTAAAGTTAGAAACTGCCAGCATATAACAACAACAACAACAATAATTATTATTTTTCATTCTTTTGTGAATTAAACTTTTCATTCGTAGTTGGGTATAACAGAAGGTATGGCCAGAATAACACTGATACACTCTAATCAGATGAGAAGGAAAAGGATAAAGAAAAGGAATTTGAGGTTCCTTAATTTGGAAAAATAATAATTCTCAATGAAACATCATCGGAAAAACAAAAGTAGGGGAGGTTAAGGGGGCAAAATCTAAAAGATGATTAAGTTAGCTAGTTGGAACGTTAGAGGGATTAAATTCCTCTCTTATGCAATAAGAAGTTAAGAAATACATTGAGAAAAGAAAATTTGGTCTTATAGGACTAGTGGAAATAAAGGTTAGGCAAAAGAAACATGAAAGCATTGCTAGAAACATCTTTAGGAATTGGAAGGTTGAACACAACAATCTGCCTAATTTTGTTTCTAGGATTTGGCTAGCATGAAACCCCAATCTATTTGAAGGTAAACTATACATTGTACTGAGTAATCGATTACATGCATAATGAGATTAAACTTCTCTAAAGGATGATGAGTTTACCCTATCAGTAGTTTATGGTTATAATGGGAGGAGTAATATAATAGAACTATGGAGGAAACTAATATACCAAAACTAGCTTTATGGAGATAAAGCATGGTTAATTATAAAGACTTTAACATCATCCTATATGACCAAGGAAAAATAAGTGGGACGAGGATTTATAGGAATGTAATCAAAGAGTTTACAGACTGGATAAATGACATAGACATGATAAATATTTTCTAAAAAGGCTTTGAATATACGTGTTCTAATAATAGGGAGGATGACAAAAGAGTTTACACGAAAATTGATCACATATCATGTAATGAACACTGGAAGACTCAATTCTCCTATTTCCAACTTGATTATGAGGCACCCATCTCATCTGATCATTCTCCTGGTATACTATCCATCTTTATGTACCTGGAATTTGATCATAAGCCTTTCAAATTCATGAAGGTTGGATGAAACGTCCAAACTTCACAACTACTTTAAGGACAACTGGAAATGAAGGGAATGGAGAAGCCCTTTAGTTTGTCTATCAAACAAACTGAAGAGATGAAGGACCCTCTCAAGAAGCTAAACAAGGGAAAGTTTGAGGATAACCAGGTTAAACCTTGAAGACCTCCAAACCCAATTGTTAAAGGATTTTTTTAACCATCAGCTGCAAGAGGCATCAGCTGCAAGAGGGGGTGAAAGGATTAAAGATACTTACACCAGATTTCTTATATTTTAGGAAGCTAGAAAGTAGGGTTGTGAAGTGCATTTTTATAGGATATTCTAATACCCAAAAAGGGTATAAATGCTATGAACCTCATTCAAGGAAGCTGTATGTTACCTTAGATGTAAAAATTGATGAACAAACTAGTTATTATAATCAATCTCATGTCTCTACCAAAACTATTGACTCTGATTTCTGGTGTATTATTGATATCTCCTCCAATACTAACAATCACACTGAGTGTCCTACATAGAATGTGTCTGGATCTCTAAATTCTGGAACAAGTACCAAAGATATGGAGACCGGCCTCACTGATCAGACACAGAGACTGTCTATCACAAAGATATATCATAGAAGAAAGCAGGGTCAGAGTCAAGCATCATTAGAACAACAAGTAACTCAAGTGACTCAATCACCCTCTGAGGTATTGCAAGAAGAACAAGATGTGTCCAACAACCCAGGTTTGCATTATTCTACGGAATCTCAATCACATGGATTCCATTCTTGATAATATGCTATCAAGAAAGGTATAAGATCTTGCACTAAGTATCCATTGAATAAGTTTGTATCATGTGCATATCTTACTCCAGGGTTCTATGCATTCACTACTGCATTAGATACACACAAGATACCACTATCTATTTATGATGCTATGAGTCACCCTATGTGGTATAAAGCTGTTCAAGAAGAAATGAATGCGTTAGTTACTAATCAGACTTGGGAATTAGTAGACGACAAGAATCTATAAAAATTGTTGGGTGTAAATGGGTTTTTTCTATTAAAAACAATACAGATGGAACTATTAGTAGGTATAAGGCTAGATTAGTTGCAAAGAGATTTACTCAAACTCATGGTATAGACTATTTAGTGACGTTTGCCCCAGTTGCAAAACTTAACACTGTTAGAATCTTATTCACACTGATAGTTAACTTAGACTGGAAGTTACTGCAACTTGATGTTAAAAATGTCTTTTTAAATGGTGACCTGTGTGAAGTGGTATTTATGGAAATCCCACCTGGTTTTCTCAATTCTAAGAATCAGACTAAGGTATTAAACTAAGGAAAGCTTTGTATGGGTTGAACTAGTCTCTTAGGGAGTGGTTCAAAAGATTCACTAAGGTAGTTGTTAATTATGAGTTTGTTCAAACACATAGTGACCCTACATTATTTATAAAGGGTCTCGGATCTGGGAAGTTTACTATTTTAATTGTATATGTTGACGACATTAAACTGGTAATGACAATCAAGGGATTGAAGATATCAAATGTCATTTGGCTAGGGTATTTGATCTGAAGGATCTTGGACACCTTAGGTATTTCTGGGCATGGAAATACGCAGGATAAAAGATAATATTAGCATATCACAAAGAAAATATGTTCTTGATTTGCTTTCTGAAACAGGCATGCTAGGTTGCAAACCATCTTCTACTCCAGTAGATGATAGCTCTAGGTCTAAAACTGTGAGTACTGAACCTACTGATAAATTGAGTTATCAGCGGCTTGTAGGAAAACTAATCTATTTGTCCCACACCAGACCCGATATTTGTTATGCTGTAGGTTGTGTGAGTCAATTCATGCATAATCCTACTACATATCATCTTACTGCTGCTATGATAATACTTAGGTATTTGAAGAATGCTCGGGGACAAGGTCTTCACTTAAAAAAGTCTAAGGAAAGGGAGCTGGTTGTATTCACTGATGCTGATTGGGTGGATCTCCAGTTGACATGAGGTCCATAATAGGATGCAGGACATTTCTTTAGGGGAATTTGATTACCTGGCGTAGTAAAAAGCAGCTCGTTGTTGCTCGAGGCAGCGCTGAGGCTGAGTTAAGTGCCTTAGCATTGGGACTGTGCGAAGGACTTTGGATTAATTGGGTATTAAAAGATCTGGGCCAAACTATTTCTCTACTTGTTCGGTTATATTGTGATAATACATCCGCCATCCATATGATTGAGAATCCAATTCAACATGATAAGTCCAAGCACATAGAAATTGATAGGCACTTCATCCATGAGAAGATTGAAGCTCAAATCATTAAGATTCTACATGTGTCTTCTCAATATCTGATTGCTGGCATCTTTACTAAGCCTGTTACAATTCAAATTTTCTATGATTTACTTAGCAAGCTTGGTTGTATTAATGTATATACCAAGCTTGAGAGGGCGCGTAAAAAAGTATAAAATAATGGTTGTATTCTTTATTCTAGCCGCTAGATGTGTAGAATTCTATTTCTTTGTCTTCTTCTCCTCTATATAAGATGATGCTATTTTGTCATAGAAGTGTGATGTACGCATAAGCACTGTGAACATTATTCTGAGCTTCTCACAATATTAATACAAGGATCTACTATTGTGTTCTTTAATTCTTTAGTAACTAACATATATGTTTTACTCACGGCCCTTTAAGACTGAATCCTGAAGCTACATTGGCATTAAGTTCTAAGCTCTTTAAACATGCTATTAGGTGATGTATTGATTGCTTGGCTGTTGTGACCAGGAATAAATAAAAACATAAGTGTTCTTTTCTTCCAACTCTTTTTTCGCCATTATGTCTTTCCTTTCTTGCTCTCATTTTTGCAGTAACCGTTGAAAGTCATCACTGGTTGCCTGACACAATCTTTTTTGTTGTTCTGCAGGTTGTGTGGCCTCTGGATTTTTATTCATGTGGAAGTGAATTCTGCGTAGAATGAAGCATGGAAGAAAAAGGTGATGAAGTAGGACCCTCAGAGCAGAGGCCATATGGTGCTCCTTGGTGGTCTTCAGATCTTGTTGGTAAATTTGGATCCATTTCCTTAGATTCTAAAGAAGAACTTAATAGGAAGAAATCAAATGAAAACGTTGGAAGCAGTAGACCATTGCATCAAACAGCATCACAAATCCTTTGGAGAACTGGAGTGCTCTCTCAGCCAATCCCAAATGGCTTCTATTCAGTTGTTCCTGTGAGCTATAGACCATCCATCTTTTTCTGCTAGTATTTTGATTAACACCTGGCATCCATATTAGTGTGATGCTTTCTTTTGTCATGCAAATATAAAGGATTATGTGGTTTTCTTTTCCTACCTTTTGTTCTTTTCCATTTCTTCCTTTTGAAATTTTCACCTTGAACTGTAATGCGGTAATGCCAGCTGACTGTACAGTGTCTTTGGAGTTTGAAAATCGTGAAGTTGCTCCTAGTCCTTATAGTTTCTTGGGTTCTTATGATTTGTATTCTGCCAGGGCCTCTCTGTCATAAGTTTATGTATATTGGGTAGTCTCTTGCACCAGTTGTCGTTCAAACCCTCTCTAGATCAAGGTTTGCTGATAACCCTCTTTCATGTGCAGGAGAAAAGGCTTAAGGAACTTTTTGAGAGTATCCCCTCCTTGGATGAATTACATGCTTTGGAGCTTGATGGCTTAAGAGCGGATGTCATACTTGTTGATGTAGAGAGGGACAAAAAGGTCTCGATGCTAAAGCAACTTATTGTTGCCTTGGTCAAAGGTTTAAATTCAAATCCTGGAGCAGTTATTAAGAAAATAGCAGGCTTGGTGAGTGGATCTTAGTTTCATGTGTAGCATAATTTTCCTGCTTTACAAATATTATGGTCTGCAAAGTTAACCCTTTTAAATTGAAAAGATGGTACTTAATTTCTGTTTACCATGGTTGCAATGGCTAAGCATGATTTTCATTTTCTTTAAGCAGTGATAGGGTCTTATTTTTTGAAGAACTCTTTCATTGTTATCATTATTTTACCGGCATGTGTAGTTTAAACACTAGCTTTTTCTCGCTGTCTCTTGTTTGTCAATGAATAACATTTTAGCGGTCTAAAGTTTGCATAGTTTGTTATCTTTTTTAGCATGCCAGGTGTCTTTGTTTCGGCTTAGATGTTCATATGATTCATGCTGGAAATCCATCTAGATGTGGCCTCGGACACAAAAGGATGTCCTTGTGTGTCTTACCTTTTCTTCTTTGTGTTTTAATTCATTTATCTTTTATTTTTGTTTTTATTTTTAGTATTAATATTATATTTTCCTTCTTAATGTCCCATGATCTTGAGCATCTTATTCTGCATGTTATCTATTTTTCTATACTTGTTAAAATTTAGCTTTTGTTAGTATTTTGATTTATCTAGCTGCTTATTACATGTCGTAGCATCTTCTTGGGTGACTAATTATTATTTGGACATTGGTTCTTTATTACTCTCCCAACTAGAGATTTTTCTTCACCTTTTCATTGGCCAGTTGTGTAGAAATATAGTGTAAATACAGTATAAATGTACACAGTAAATACACATATTTGTACAAACACAATATACACATACTAGTAATATATAAATGTAACTTAATATTAGAATCTTAGTTTAGACAAGTATATAGTGTAGGAAACAAAGTACATGTTGTTGGCCACTTGGAATATAGCCGTTGGACATTTAGCCGTTAGATGCTTAAGCCCTTTGGACTATTTAAAGGCTCATTCTTTCTAATATGAAGTTAAAGCTGAATAATGTTCACTTTCTTCATTTCTATAAGTTTTCTTAAACTTAATGTTAACTCAACAGGTGTCTGATTTCTATAAACGACCAAATTCAGAAATGAGTCCAGCAAAAGCTGCGATCGAGGGCACCTCTCATGACTCTGAGGCGAGAGGAATCCAGATGCTAGGTCAAATTAAACGAGGTTCTTGCCGCCCTCGAGCAATTTTATTCAAGGTTCTTGCCGATACAGTTGGTCTTGAAAGTAGGCTCATGGTGGTAAGATTTATCCAAACAGTGCAACCTTTCACGCTGTACATAATGAATGTTCGGTATCTTCCCTCTTAAAAGTTCTTTTGGGGACGTCTGATTTTGTTGGTTGTTTGATGTGAACTCTTCTCAGGGTTTGCCTGCTGAAGGAAATTCCGAATGTGTTGACTCACACAAGCATATGTCTGTGTTGGTTGTCTTGAACTATGTAGAGCTTCTGGTAGACCTTATGCGATTTCCTGGTCAGCTCTTGCCTTTATCAACCAAGGCCCTTGTTATGGCTCATGTTTCGTCTGCTGGGGAAAGTGATTCTGCAGAAAATGATTCCTGCGATTCACCCCTGGAGCCAAATAGTCCTCTTTATGGGTTCTCAGAGAAAGCAGACCATGAGAGGTAGGTCACCTGTTTTCTGTCAAATGACAGATGCCTCTTTTTTGCTGGTAACTTGCTATATTGAAGATGTATTCGAGATTTCCATAAGTAAAAGATCTATATTGGTCAATACGATACATTCTGTAGAAAATAGAATATTAATTTTATATGTTAGAAGTATGTAGCCGTTTGGGCTCAGCAGCTGTTAGGTTTGTGCTGTATATATATACGTCGCTTCTGCAACTTGTAAGGAAGTTCTTTTATGAATGAATAAGAAGAATAATTCTTCTCTCAATTTTTATCTCCTTTGAATATTATTCATTAAATCTGAAAGGATCACTTGATCATTAGTTCTGGGTGTAAAAATCTTTATGGTATCAGAGCTAGACAATCTTTACTCATCAACAATTTATCATTTCTCTGTTATTCCATTGATCCTTGTTTGATAATTTCCCAAGAAGAAAAACTTCTTGCTGTTCTACATAAGTGCACCACCTGCTACATAAGTGCACCACCTGTTATTAAGCATCTTGAAGACAGAAACAGAGTCGAGAAAAAAAAAACCAAAATCCGAAGTTCAGTTCGTTACAGGAAGAAAGGTGGTGTTTAAGTGAAGAAGATGATTAAGGAAGACTTCTGAGAAGAAAGAGAGCAGCTGTCAATATACATATTTTTTCATACGATTGTTGCGAGAAAAAAAATAAAAAAATAAAAAAATATAATAAAATATTTTTTTAGGCTTCCTCGAGTTCTCAGTCAAAGCGCATGTGAGCCCATGTGAATTTTCTAAAGTGAGAAAATCAACAGAAAAAGGAAAAGAAGGAAAGCGCTACGTGTCGAAAATCCCGGAAATACACGACATCTGATTCTGCATGTGAAGAAACACGTGCCACAAACAAACAAATCTCAGGAAAAAATTTATTGTGTAATGTCGGTATCAATATTCCTTTTGCATGTTGTCTCACTTCCTTCAAGGAGCCTTGTACTTGTCTGAATACTCTACCTACTTTGGTCATTCCTTACGTCCCAACACTCACCGTCTTCCATCTACTTCCATCTACTTTTCTCATCTAACTTGTTTTATCTCATCTTCTTCTTCAACCCAAAACATTCATCGCTTCTTGTTTATACAAACATCTTCTATTGCAAAAACCTCGCTCTTTTATGGCTGAACAAAGTGAGGTCATCTCAAGCGTGGAAAAACAGATCTCCAGTACTCCAATGTTGGATACTGCACCAGTAAACATTATCAAGCTAAATGGCAACAACTATCTTGCATGGAGTAGAGCCATTGAGCTCTTCATTACACGAAAAGGTAAGAAGGACTATTTGTTAGGCAAGGTTACTGTACCGAGTGAAAATGACCCAAAGTTTCAGGCTTGGGAATCGGATAATTCCATGTTGATGTCTTGGATGTTGGGGTCTATGAATCCAGATATTAGTGAAACTTTTATGTTATACAATATTGTTGATGAGATCTGGAAGGCTACTAGAGAGATGTACTCGAAAAAAGATAATATAGCAGAGCTATACGAACTTAAGACTCAGCTGAAGGAGATAAAACAAGGGGAACAAACTGTCACGAAATACTATGGAAATCTCTCCCACATTTGGCAGCAGATAGACTCCTTTGAAGTTTTTAAATGGAGTAGTCCTACAGATGAACAAACATACAAAAACATAAAGGAAACTGAAAGGATTTTTAGTTTTCTAGCTGGACTCCATAAGGACTTCGATGGGATAAGAGGTAGGATTCTGGGAACAAAACCACTTCCTACCATGACTGCTACTTTCTCACAAATTCGACAAGAAGAGAGTAGAATGAAGATAATGTTAGGAACTGCTCTTAACATGGGTACAGAGTCATCAACTTTGGTGCCTACATCTAAGACTGCAACTGAGATTACAGAGGCAAATCAGTCCTCTGGCTTAGTTGCAAAGAGACATGCAGGAAGTTTTCCTCCTAGAAAATTCTGTAAGTATTGCCAGAAACCTGGTCACCTAATTGAAGAATGTTACATGCGTCCTGGTTCAAACATAAAGCCTCCTTTCAGACACAATCAATATAGGAACCAGTCCTGGAAATCTGATCCTAACATGTCCAGGGCTGATTCACACAGCAACTGGAGAAACTCAAAAGGGAATATGGCTAGCATTGATCAGAACAATATCCAAGGCGGACCAAATCCATCAACGCAGGATACCTCAAATCAGAAGCTGTCTCCAGAACAACTCAATGCCTTACTTAAGGTACTCAACCATCATCTGAATGAAGAGAACGTGTCCCAGATTAGAGCAACAATGGCAAGCACCAGTATTGAAGGTAAAGGTTGCTCATGGATCATTGATTCAGGAGCAACTGATCACATGACCTCTCAGAGAAGTCTATTTGATGAATATAGAGTATTTCAGTGTCTTAAACAAGTTAAAATTGCTAATGGACATGGTCTAAAAATTATTGGTAAAGGAAATATATATCTATCTAAACATCTGGTGCTTAAGAATGTCTTACATGTTTCTCAATTAGAATGTAACCTTATATCTGTAGGGAAAGCAATGTTAGACAATAACTGTCTAACAATTTTGTCTCCTTCTGAGTGTTTCTTCCTTCCTCTCAATGGCTTTCAGGCGAAAGTGTTGAAGGAGGAAGCATTGGAGGAGAAGACTGGATATGGTAGTTATCAAGATGGACTCTTTATTTTGCCACATGAATCAAGATTTTTTGAAGACTTTTCTAGATCATATTCTTGTATGAACACTGTCTCTGTTAAAGGTGTTCCCAGAATAGATGTTCAAGGTCAGGGGTCTGACTTAAGAGCTAATAGAATACGTCTTATTTTGTTATGTCACTCAAGGTTGGGTCATCCCAATTTCGTGTACTTGAAGAAACTTAAGCCAGAATTTTTTAGTAATGTTAATCTTGGTTTTTTAACTTGTGAGACATGTATATTTGCTAAGCAGACCAGAAGCCAGTATGCACCAAAAGCATACCAGGCAAGTACTCCATTTAATCTCATACACTCAGATATATGGGGTCCATCCAGGGTATCTAGCATCAACGAGAGTAAGTGGTTTGTAATATTTGTGGATGACCACACTAGACTGACATGGTTATACCTGATGAAACACAAATCTGAGTTTTGTAAAATATTTAAGCAGTTTGTTGCTTTGATACAGAATCAATTTAGTACAACCATTATGACTCTCAGGTCTGACAATGGTTCAGAATACATGGATTCTGAGGTAAGTACTTTCTTGTCTAGTCTAGGTATACATCATCAAACATCAAATGCATATACACCCCAACAAAATGGGGTGGCTGAAAGAAAACATAGGCACATCTTAGAGGTAGCCAGATCCATGATGTTCTCTATGAATGTCCCAAAGCATTTGTGGGGAGAAGCTGTGCTAACTTCTGTAATAGAATGCCATCCCGTGTACTTGACTATAGAACTCCAAGACAAACTTTATTAATTTCTTATCCACACACTCATCTAATATCTGAAATTCCATTCAGGGCATTTGGTTGTACAACCTATGTCTTTCTACTGCCCCACACTAGAAGCAAATTAGATTCTAAATTAGTCAAATGTATATTTGTAGGATACTCTAGTACTCAAAAGGGTCATAAATGCTACTGTCCGTCTACTAAGGAAACGTATATATCACTAGATGTATTATTTGATGAAGTGCAACCGTTTTACCAAAGAACACAATCATCCAGTTCTGAAGAAGGTGAGTTCTGGAGTGTGATCGATAGAGGTACTACTAATATATACTCCCAAGATGCTGGAGATGTGCAGGTACATTCCAAGGATACTGAAGTTCAGTTACCACTTAGCATATCAGAACCACCATCACAGGCAGAAGGGAGTACAGGGAAAATAACACTGGAAGAAAGGACAATGGAAAACCAGAAAAAGACCTCCTCACAGCTGCAGGTATATTCAAGAAGGCAGAGGTATGATCAGTCTCAAGTACAGGTATCGATAATTCTGCCACATATTCCTGTAAGTTCACCAACACCTTTGGTAAACACTCATTCTTTTGTACCTATGCAACAACAGTACTCATCTAATAATGAAGAAACTGTAACAGATAATCTACCTATAGCCTTAGGAAAGGGAATTAGGAGATGTACTATGCTACCTTCACAAAAACACTTTGGATTCCTGAGCACTAAAACTTGTTCCACTAAACATCCCTTGAGTAAGTATATGTCATATGAAAGGTTGTGTCCTAACTTTAGAACACTCACTGTAAACTTAGACACTGAAGCTATTCCCATCAATATTGATCAGGCCCTTAGGGATCAGAAATGGAAATTAGCAGTAGAAGATGAAATGAATGCGTTGATTAAAAATCAAACATGGGAACTTGTACCTAGCACTTGTTCAAAGAATCCGGTTGGGTGTAAATGAGTTTTCTCTATAAAGTATAACTCTGATGGCTCAATTAGTAGGTACAAAGCACGTTTAGTTGCAAAAGGGTTTACACAAGAATATAGAATTGATTACATGGAGACATTTGCCCCTGTTGCAAAACTAAATACCGTTAGAATTATTTTTTCCATTGCTGTGAATTCGGATTGGAGATTGTTTCAATTAGATTTCAAAAACGCATTCCTTAATGGTGAACTCAAAGAGTCAATATTCATGGAGATTCCTCCAGGATATAGAACTGAGAAGAATAAGTCCATGATTTGTAAACTTAAGAAATCTATTTATGGATTAAAACAATCTCCTAGAGCTTGGTTCGCTAGGTTTACAACTGTTCTACTTAAATATGGTTTTAGACAAGCTCACAGTGATCATACACTGTTTACCCAAAGCCAGGATCATGTGATTACAGTTCTCATCGTCTATGTTGACGATATCATTTTGACTGGGAATAATGAAAAGGGTATTCTGGAGATTAAAACACAACTTGCGAAAGAATTTGAGCTAAATGACCTAGGAATACTAAAGTACTTTTTAGGCATGGAAGTAGCTCGCTCCTCTCAAGGTCATTATATTTCACGGAGAAAATATATTGTGGATTTGTTGCGTGAGACTGGAATGATTGGATGTAAGCCAGCTATTACACCCTTAGAACTGGGAAAAACTGCATATAAGAGTTGTTTGGTAAAACAAACTTCTGAATCAGACATAGACAGATTAAGCTATCAACGGTTAGTTGGCAAATTAATTTACCTATCTCATACTCGTCCGGACATTTGTTATGCAGTAAGCTTTGTTAGTCAATATATGCATGCACCTAATAACAATCATTTGAACGTGGTTATGAGAATTCTCAGGTATCTTAAGGGTGCGCCCGGACAAGGGATGTTTTTCAAGAAAACAGAAGACAGAAAAATACAAGTGTTCACAGACGCGGGCTGGGGAGGTTCAAAACAAGATATGCGATCCACGTCTGGATATGCCACATATTTATGGGGAAATTTGGTCACTTGGCGTAGCAAAAAGCAATCGGTTATTGCAACGAGTAGTGCTGAGGCTGAGTTGAGGGCTCTAGCTTTAGGCATCTGCGAAGGACTATGGATTAAAAGGGTATTACTGGACCTCAGCTATTCTGGAAACCTAAGTATACTTGTATATTGTGATAATGTATCTGCGATCAATATGATTGAAAACCCTACACATCTTGATAAATCTAAAGATGTAGAAATAGATAGACACTTCATCAAGGAGAAGCTCAAGAACAAGACCGTAGCTATCAGACATATTCCCTCAGATGCACATGTAGCGGATATATTGACAAAATCTGTCTCAGGACCTGTCTTTCACAAATTATCTACCAAGTTTGGCTGTACCAATATCTACACCAAGCTTGAGGAGGAGTATAGAAAATAAAATATTAATTTTACATGTTAGAAGTATGTAGCCGTTTGGGCTCAGTAGCCGTTAGGAGCCGTTAGGTTTGTGCTGTATATATATATATACACACGTTGCTTTTCTCTGCAACTTGTAAGGAAGTTCTTTTATGAATGAATAAGAAGAATAATTCTTCTTTCAATTTTTATCTACTCTGAATATTATTCATTAAATCTGAAAGGATCACTTGATCATAGTTCTGGGGGTAAAAATCTTTACATTCTTCATAACTGGTTTTTTCCCGCTCATTTTTGTTCCCCCCGGTCTTCTGCAGTGCTGAGAAGGATGAAGGCGTACACTATCAGAGGAGATCAGAAGTATCTTTGAATGCTGTTGGGCCGTCTATGAGGAATAAGATTTTCAGGTCTAATACCTTTGTAGACAGGAAATTGAGGTATTGTTTCTCATAAGTTTGGATTTAGTATGATAATTTGTAGTTTCGAATCCCCGTTCGTCTTTTCTTTTTCTACAGCAGCTCATATCACAGTGAACCCAATATTGCTAATAATTTGTGGCGGAGGAGCCGGAGAAGGGTCATTGCTGAACAAAGAACTGCAAGTTCAAGGTTGTATACACGAGTCCCCTATCTTCAAATGTAGTTATGATTTTTAGATCATGTATACTCATGAGCAGCTGTGACCTTGGGCCTACATGTTTTTTGCTATCAAAACCTTGCTTTCAGAAGTTGTGAGATATAGCATGTAGAATTAAGTAAGGTAAAGTTGGTTATCGCAGAAAATGTGAGATTATTCATCTTTATCCTATATGCTTAGAGGTTGTTGAATGTGATTATCATGTGAGCTCCTGCTGTTATGCCTACTTAAGTAAATGAACAAGGGAAAGGCTTGTTCCATCTCGTATTTTTTTCTTCAGCATTATATTTTGGTGTGGTATCAGAGCCTGTTTGGTACTTAGTCTGAGTCGTTTCAAATCAGAGTTTGTGTTTGGACCGTGTGTGTGTGTGGTTGGGGGGGGGGGGGGAGATGTTCCGTCCACTTTACCTGGGAAGCATTGCTCGCATCTCTTCAACGTTTTAGCAATCAACTTCCGTTATGTTGTTTTTTTATTCTGAAGCCTTGTGAGCCTATTGTTGAATTGCTTCTAGTCAGCTCCCCCTCTTCTGTCATCACTGGCCTGTAGCTCTGCCTTTTTCAGTCACAGCCAATATTTTTCTATGGATTGATTTTTGCTGATTCTTTCAAATGAATGGTCCTCACTGTGCTGCCTTTGCATATATTTGGTTGTGTTTAAGATGATGGAACTTCAGATCTGTTTTCGGTTCCCATGGTTCCAACTTCTATTTTTCTTTATCTCGCGTGGGCCGGCGGACTTGCCTATTCGTTGGAGTGTTAAAGATTTGAGAATACACTGTGTTTGATTGGATTTTGGAAGATATCATGTGATATTTATATCAAAGGGAGAGCATTCAGGACAAGAGCTTTGAATTTTTTGTGCTTGGGCAAGATTACTGTTTTGTTGTTTCAGAAGTAGGGTACATTTTTGTTCTTCTGGGCACAGACCTCCACTTTGTTGTTTTGGGACAATATCCCAGTTTCCGTGTAGGTGAATTTTTTCAACTCCCTTTCTGAAGTGGAAGTTTTTCTTTCTTCTCCAAGCACATGAAGACAAATTACCAACGTCTCAGCTGAAGCCTATGCTGCTATACAGCTTCCTTTTCTCTCAGCAGCCAGCTTGGGCGTGTTCATCTTTTGATTCATAATTCAGTCACTTTTCTCTCCACTTAGGATGGTTTCCCTAGGGGCAAGATTACTGTTGATTATGTTTTTTTACAAGCTGGGTAAGATATAGATTGTACTCCGCTTGAAGTGAGTGTTGAGAGATTTAACTTTTCAGGATTAAATTTGTGAGGGTGTTTACTACCATAGAGGTTGTTAGATGTTACTCATGTTTATCCTATGTAGAGGTTGTTTGATGTGATTATCATGTAAGCTCTGGTCATCTCTATAAGAATGAAGAATAAAGGGGACGACACGGTGTTTCACATATTTTCGTTCAACCTTTTTTTTTTTTGATAATATAATGTAATGGTTGGTTTTAGATTCTTGTTTTTGTTTAAATTGGAAATAAGAGCTAGAAGGGGATTTATTTGTTACTAATTTACAAGCATATTTGAGGCGTGAGTTGTTTATTAGGTTTAAGAACTGATGAAGAAATGAGGGTAGGATTAGGGCAAGGCCAAGTTTTTGTTAAGCTTGCTGTTGGTACATTGCAGTTTTTGCTGAAATAGAAAGCTTAATTATTGAGTTAATGATAGTGCTAGTCTTTTAGCAAACATATTTTTAGACGGGAAAGCAATCAAGGTCTCAGCTAATTAGTTTTAATATTGATGTATCAGTCCTGAGCATCCCTCAGCTCGAGCACGGGGTAGGTCTATGCTTAGCGGTGATAACAAGACGTTCCGAGACTTTTCTGATGACATTGCTACTTCCAGGTGCCTAACTCAAACTTTTCACTTTTTTCTTTTGTTTCTCAATTCCCATCCAATGGAGTCAAAGACACACAATACTTGACGCACTTTTTATTATGGGTCATCCGGAGACCACCTTTTTGTGTTTACAATAGATGGATAAAGCTGCATACACCTGACCCCCTTACCCCGCCATACACGGGAGCCTCTAAGGCAATAGACAAATGTTGTTGTCGTCTCAATGCACATCCAACATGTGGAAATATGCGGCAGTGGGAGGAACCCTCCCCCCTGGCGAATAAGAAAAGGAAAAGAAGTAATCAAACATGTTGGCAGGAGAAAAAAAAAAGAAAAGAAAAAGAAGCAAGAGAGGTGAGCTGGAATCGAAGCTGTGAAATGATGTTTTATTGGGGGTGTACTTGAGCTTCTAGTTAACAAAAGTTCAGACTAACACAGGTCACATTTGTGAAACCCAAGTAAGGGTCATTTAGCAACAGGCTGGCCCGAGTTCAAATGACTATAATAATAGCTAAGAAATAACTTTCTTGGAAGCTATGTATAAGCATTTTGTTAATTACGAACGCTTAAAATGCCATATTTGTGAAACAAATAAGAAACAAATGAGTAAGAAATACGAGTTAACAATACTTCTAAAAGAAATAATAAAAATTCTATGCAAGAACTGAGCTAAGAACAAGATTTTGTCTCTAAGAGTATTGTGCCATTCATGTTTTCTAACTGCATAATTACATAAACCTTCAATTGTCCTGCATTAAAATTTTTTCGGATTTGCATATTAGTCATGCAAGATAGCAGGTATCAATGCAACATAAGGATAATTTTGCAATGGTTGTCATAATGTATGAAAAACTACCTTTGCCTTTCGCCATTTTTGCCTTTGGTGCCTTTTTAACATCCATGTTTAGCAGGTAAACCTTTGCCCCCTTTGTGTTCTAAGCGAAGGGTAAAACTGACTGATTTTGCCAGTTTTCTCAGCAAGCGTGCCATAGAAGCTATTGTTGTGACTTCTGGTAAAGCTCCCTCCAAAATTATTAAAATTTTGGACAAATTTTAACCCCGATAGTTAAACACCCTCTTTTAGGGTGGTGGGGGTGGGGAAATCCAAGTGGGCCCGGCCACTCCACTCTGTCCAATTTTTCCTTGGACAGCAGCCAAAACACCCCACCTCATGCTCGCCTCTTGACTGGACTCACCCTCCTTCACTCTCTCGTCATGCCCCTCCGCCTTTTTCTCATCCCCACTTCCCCGGTCCCTCACAACCCGCTGTTTCTCCTTCAAACCTCTCTCTTGCCTTATGTAGAAATTACAGTATATTAGGATAAAATAATATTATTGAGGAAATTCTCTCTCCTCTCAAATGTTACTGTTACTTACCGTTAGGTTGAGTTAGGTTGTGTATATGGTAGCTTTGATGACTAACCGATGTAAGTTTTGTGTGGAACAATATATGATCCGCTCAGTTCCTTCTTCTTCATTTGTGCTGTTGATTTCAATACACTCAAAGTTGATAATTTTTATATGGTATCAGAGCTATCGTGCTCTTGAGCAATATATACATCTGCACTCTGTTTCCAACCTTTCTAAAGATCTGTGATTCATATATATATATATATATATATATATATATATATGGACCTGCTCATTCCTGGGTTCTGATGTATGCATGATATTTGTCTGCTTACAAGCTTTGAAGAGTGTTAAAATCTCTTCGTAAGACTGTGGAAAAAAAATCTCAGATGGTGCATTTTATTCCATTCAGTTGCAGCAAATAAAAGTAGAAGAAGGAAAAACTCTGTGGAGAAGAAGTCTGGACGAAGAGTAGATAGGCTTTAGGATTTTATTTTTTAAAGTTTCTGAATACGTGTAAATTTAACACCAACAGGTGTAAAGTATCTTTATTTGCTGGCTTAATGCATGTACACCACCTGTCCCACTAACAACTGAAGCCAAGTTTTTTACAAGGCTTCCTCGAGAAGCTTCACCTCAATATCCTAATATTTTATTTCGATATTCTAAAATCCCAACTTCCTCGAGAAGTTTCGCGCATCTACCGAAAAAACCTCACTCTCAAGTCTATTCCAACTGTACGTTCACGGGCCACTTCATTTTACCTCAGACATTTTTCTTCTCCTTCCCTTATCTCTCTTCTTCTTCTTCAATTTTCTTCACCTATACATTTTTTTCTTCCTACTTCTGCGTACTTCACTCAGATTACTCATTCCAAAATGTCTGAAACAACTGAATCCTCAACTAGATCCCACTCAACCGAACAACCAACTGTGGTTGAAGGACATGCAACAGGAACTGTCGAGTTACCTAGCTCCATGGATGGAAATGCTATCCTAATAACCAATCACAAACTAACTGGTCATAACTATTTGTCTTGGAGCAAAGCGGTTGAGATGTCCATTATTGGAAGGGGCAAGGATGATTACCTTTATGGTAATCTATCGACAACACCTACTGAAAGTGGCTTCAGACAATGGAGATCTGAGAACTCCATGATAATGTCATGGTTGATTGGATCCATGTCTCTTGAGGTTGGGAATAATTTCATTCTCTATCCCACTGCTGTAGCTATCTGAAAGGTTGCAAGGGAACTTTATTCCAAAAGAGACGATGTATCAGGGATCTACGAACTAGAGCTTCAACTTCATGAGGTACATCAGGAGATCAGACAGTAAGTGACTACTATTCCCACCTCACACACCTATGGCAACAGCTGGATGTCTTTGAGACTCACAATTGGACCACTCGAGCTGACGACTCTTCTTTCAAGCATTATATTGTCAAAAAACGAGTATTTTGTTTTTTGCATGGTTTGAATAGGAACTTGGATGCTATCAGGAGCAGTGTGCTTGGTATGAAACCTCTTCCTAACCTTAATGCTGCGTTCTCTGAGGTAAGGCAAGAGGAGAGTAGCTTTAAAGTCATGATAGGAAACCCAACACCTATATCCCATGAAGGATCTGCACTGATAACTAATTCTCACAACACAAATTTGGCATGCAACCCAAACCAGCATGGTACTCAAGGGGTCAGCTCAGGAAATAGTTTGGTAGTCAGAAGGAATCAGGGAAATTATGGATCTCGTAATCCGTATAAGACAACTCAGACTTGTAAGTACTGCAAAAGCCAGGACATCCAGTTGAGGTCTGCTTCAAACTTCGGAGACTCAAGCAATTCCAGAAACAAAGTGGCAATGCTAATGGTAGATTCCCTCCATCATGGGGAAACACAAGATCTCATACTGTGAATACTATGGCTGCTGCAAATACTATGACCAAGGACTCAGATCTAAGACTATCTCAACAAGTAGAGGTATTAATTCAACTTTTAACACAACAGCAACTTGCTGGAAACCCATCTGCTCAACACAACTCAGGATCATCTACTCCTATTCAGGCAACAATGGCATCTAAAACAGGTAACTGGTCAAATGGTTCATATTGCTCTTGGATTAGTGATTCAGGGGCATCAGACAATATGACCAATAACTTAAGTCTCCTTTGTAAGTTCCATGTATACAACATTCCAAAGAACGTAACCATAGCTAATGGGGTTAATCTGAGGGTAATTGGTGGAGTAGTACAGTTAATTGAAAAGTTGTTACTATATAATGTGTTATATATACTTGCCCTGAGTTTTAACCTAATCTCTGTGAGTAAAATAACACGTGATAATAATTGTTGGGCATTGTTCTCATCTTCTGAATGTTTCTTTCAGGAAAAACATTTGTGGAAGATGATTGGCAGTGCTAGACAGTTAAATGGCTTATTTATTCTTCAAGGAGATGGAAAACAACCACCTTTTAAAGTGTTCTCAAAACATAAAACATCAATTTGTAAGAAGGAGGAAGAAAAACATCCTGAAGATCACGAGTTCAAGACAAAGAACAACTTCTTCCAGTATTTTGAAGTCTATGTCATGTATGGGTGCCAGGACTGATAAATTAGAACACATTTTGCTGTGGCATAAGAGCTTGGGGCATCCAAACTTTGTGTATTTAAGGAAATTAATGCCACACATTTTTCTGATTTATGTATTAGCAACGTAAAATGTGATACTTGTATACTTGCTAAATAAACTAAAGCTAGTTATTTACCGAAGGTTTATGAACCAAGTAGTCCGTTTAATTTAATACATTCTGACATATGGGGGCCATCAGGGGTTGCAAATATAAATGGAGGTAGGTGGTTTATAACATTTGTTGATGATCACATGAGACTTACATGGGTGTATCTAATGAAAAGTAAAGTGCAAGCAGGACATAGTATCGGAACATTTCTCGCATTAATTCAAACCCAATTTGATGCTAAGGTTAAAGTACTTAGAAGTGACAATGAGAGTGAATATCTTGATAAAGAAGTTCAGGGTTACTTAGCTAGCTTAGGAATACATCATCAAATGTCATATGTTTATACACCCCAACAAAATGGGATTGCAGAAAGAAATTTATTAGAGGTAGCTAGAGCTATCATGTTTACTATGCATGTTCCTAAATTTTATTAGGGAGAAGCTATACTTACATCCACCTATCTAATTAATAGAATGCCATCACGAGTGTTGTCATTTAAGTCTCCAAGAGAGCAATTGTTGGATTACTATCCGAATACAAAATTAATGTCTATGTTGCCTGTTAGAGTTTTTGGTTGTGTTGCATATGTGTATGTTCAGCCTACATTGCGCATTAAATTAGATAAACACACACATAAGTGTATATTTTTAGGTTATTCCAGCACACAAAAGGCTATAAATGTTATTGTCCTTCAACTAGAAAGATGTTTGTATCCCATGATGTGTTATTTGATGAGAATAATATGTTTTACTTTTCTGATTTAACAATTCCGAAATCAGGAACAACTGTTGATCATTACTGGAATATTCTGAATGTTGTATCTCACGGATACAATAAATTTGACAATGAAGGCACTGTCCTAGCTACAGACATATAAACCCAGGTATTGAAAAATGTTCAAAATCTGAGAGAGGAATCTGAGACCGTAGAAGGAAGGATGATGCTACCCATTACTCAAGTGTATACTAGGCGTAAACTTAGTCCTAACACTGAGGTAATCAATCAAACAAGTGAAGAAAGTAATTTGGATAGCCAAATAGATTTGCTTATAGCCCTTAGGAAAAGGATAAGAGAGTGCACAAAACACCCACTTTATAATTTCTTAGCATATGACAGGTTGAACAGAACACTTAAGGCATTTACATGTTCCTTAGACCATCAACAAATTCGAAATAACATTAAGGAAGCCTTAATTAATCCTTCATGGAAAGAAGCTGTGGGAGAGGAAATGAGTGCATTAATTAAAAATAGGACTTGTGATTTAGTTAAGTCAAAACTCGGGATTAAAATGGTTGGGTGTAAATGGGTTTTTTCGGCCAAATATAATGCAAATGGCTCAGTTAATAGGTATAAAGCAAGATTGGTTGCTAAGGGTTTTACGCAAATGTATGATATTGATTATGTAGAGACATTTGCTCCTGTTGCAAAGTTAAATACTGTAAGGGTTATTTTTTCATTAGCAGTAAATTTGGACTGGTGCTTATGGCAATTAGATGTTTAAAATGCATTTTTGAATGGTGATTTGCAGGAAGTAGTATACATGGACATACCTCCAAGCTTTGAAAACAGCAATAACAAAGGAATGGTATGCAAATTAAGGAAATCCTTATATGTGTTGAAACAATCACCTCATGCTTGGTTTGAACGATTTACCACTGTAGTATTAAAATATGGATTTAACCAAACACATAGCAATCATACTATGTTTGTGCATTTTTCGGATAAAACAAATATTACTTTACTCATTGTATATGGATGTCATTATACTAACATGAAATGATAAAGTATGGATTTATTTAATAAAGGAACAATTGTCAAAGGAATTTGAAGTAAAGGATCTAGGTAATTTACGCTACTTCCTAATAATGGAGGTTTCATGTACTAAAACCGAAATGTGTATCTCTCAATGTGAGTATGTACTAGGCTTGTTAACTGATACAGACATGCTGGGATGCAAACTTGCATCTACACCCATGGAGACAGGTCATAAACCGAAGGAGGTACGAGATTCAGCTCCCACGAACAAGTTGAAATACCAGCGATTGGCTGGTAAATTAATTTACTTATCACATACTCATCCTGACATATGTTATGCTGTTAGATATGTTTCTAAATTGATGCACAATCCCACTAATGAGCATCTTAAGGCTGTGTTGAGAATTCTTAGGTACTTGATGGCTACTTCAGGGCAAAGACTGTCACTCCGAAAACATTCAGATATGAGTGTCTTGGTTTACACTGACGCTGATTGAGCTGGATCAAAATCTGATATGAGATCTACTACGGGATACGATACATACATCTGGGGGAATTTGGTAACTTGGAGAAGTAAGAAACAAACAGTAGTATCACGAAGCAGTGCCGAAGCAGAGTTAACGACGCTTGCATTAGGAATCTGTGAGGGATTATGGTTGAAGAAAGTATTGGAAGAACTGCGGATGGAAATCACAATGCCAGTAAGGGTATACTGTGACAATATATCGGCAATAAGTATGGCAGAAAACCCCACACAACATGACAAATCTAAACATATCGAGATTGATCGACATTTCATTCGGGAAAAAATTGAAGACAAGATAATAGAGCTTAACCGTGTTCCTTCGGCTGAACAAATTGCGGATATCTTCACAAAACCAGTATCTGTACATACATTTTTATCTCTTGTTGACAAGCTTGGTTGTATAAACATATACACCAAGCTTGAGGGGGAGTGTAGAAATTATTGTATATTAGGATAAAATAATATTATTGAGGAAATTCTCTCTCCTCTCAAATGTTACCGTTAGTTACCGTTAGGTTGAGTTAGGTTGTATATATGGTAGCTTTGATGACTACCTGATGTAAGTTTTATGTGTAAAAATATACGATCCGCCCAGTTCATTCTTCTTCATTTGTGCTGTTGATTTCAATACACTCAAAAGTTAATAATTTCTAGACCTTATGCCCCAAGCCGCCCTCCCCCCTAATCCACCTCCTTTCCTTCTCCTTCCTTCTCATGCAGTTTGCCTAACTTCCCACCCGGTTCCAAAGACAATTTTAACTTTTCTTTTTACTTATTTGGCAGTTGACAGTCTGGGAGGTAGTCTATAACCGATACCGGATTCTCTTGATTTTTCATGGTTGACAGTTGTTGGTTGGTTTATATAAATTGTACAAAGATGAGATTGGAGGGCAAAATCGGTGTTATTACAAATGTGTTTTCACATTGTTGGACTTCAGTTCCTCATTGGAGAATTTCGTAAAGGCTAAGGTTCAGTTGTTTTCTTCTGCTCGACTTAAATCATTTTCAGCCTCAGTGGCATGCTGGACGCCTTTGTCCTTGATTCACGTGAACATGATTGAACTGGATTTGGACCAAACCATTTGTCTGTGTTTTATGGTGAAAGGAATCAGTGTGGTTTATGCCATAAAAATTAGGTGCCAATCCTTTCTAGCAGTTTGGCTTTTCCCAATCTCCCGTTGCTAGTCAGATTATGGATCAAATTTTTCTAGAAGATATTTGCATATACAATAGGATATGGATTACTGGAACCATGTGGTTACTCTTTGAATCCATCAATGTTTGATACTTAGGAGTATTTGGGCTGTCATATATGCAGACGAAGTTATATTTATACGAAGTCCAGGATGTCTTTAAAATTCTATGAAAAATATGAGGGAGCATATGAGTAAAGAATGTTGATGCTCAGAAAATCTTGTAATATATCAAGCTATGGCTGAAGGAGGGACAAAAAAAGGACAGGAAGACTAAGAGGGCGTTGGATGAAACATCTGAGATAAATGGAAATCATAAGTCTTGGATTTGTTAGTTTCCGGAAATTTTCTGCTTTGTCTGTACGTGGATTTTTATTTTGGATAACATTATTAAAGAATGGTTGTTTTGGTAGTTATGCAGGCAAGGTCTGCGCAGTGTTGCTTAAGGATGGTTGATGGTTGTTTAATGTTATTTGGCTGACTCTTCCTTTGGGTACTGTGTTGTGCCCTTGATACAACAGTGACCTTTTTAACACCACTCTCTTGCTCCATGAATTAGTTTCTGTGTTAGTGTCTGTTTGCAGGGAGCAGACAATGAAATTGCAAATATTTTTCTGTTTATTTAAGATATTTATTGGCCTTTTCTTCTCTCATGTGCTGTAGAGATCTCTGTGCTTGCTAATGTGGGAAAGCAAGCTTTGTAATTATGATAAGGACAGTGTTTTACTATCATTTACTTTACAACAGTCAGTGTTTTACTGTTGCCTGAATCAAACTTTGCTGCAGATCAGAAGGGGCTTCAACTTCAGAAACATGTAGAATTAGAAGAAGAAGCATCAGTATGATTCCTGAAATCGGTGATGATATTGCTAGGTTATGATTAGCTCAACACTTCCTTCTTTGTTGGTTTATCAGTATCATTTTGGGTTTATCATCATGGAATATTGGACTTGTAGTGCATCAATTGTTTGTGTTTGTTTATTTATTTGAGAATTTTTAGTAAAACTCATTTCTCGGAGAACAGATTACAGAGCATTTTTGAATCTTTTAACTCAAATATTTAGAAAACATCGTTTCTTTGGTTTTCCATCTTACTTGAGACTGCTAGGGCCATTGTGCACTGTTTATGGTCCAATAGTCTACAAGCTTTCTTTTGAGTTTTTCTATGCATTAGATATTAATTTGATAGTTCAATAGATAATAATATGACACTGTTACACAATTGGTAGAAAACTGATGGTGGTACAAGTATAAAATTATGGTGGAAGAATTCCGTGGTTGAGTGTGATCTGTTGATTTTCTAATTTGTCCATCACGCTTTACTCAATCTGTGCTAGTTTACCATAGTTCAACCTGGAATGAATTTTTTTTATTATTATTGAGTAATATCATTTGCTTTCTTTTGTTTTCTTTTTCCAGTATGCTGCATTTTCCTTAAAAGGACTTGTCCAGTTCTTTCAATGCCGTACATATGCTGCCTATACCTCCTGAGTCAGTGGGGGCTTTTACTTCTCTTTCACGTCTCATCCATTGCTTCAGTCTTTTCCTTTCCACTCTATCCCTTTCCTGCTAGCTTCAGCCTGTTAGACATCTCTCTGTCGAGTATTTGGGAGCTTTTAGCTGCTGCGTGTTATATTTTGTTATAAATTATATCTTCTTGGCTTGACAAAAAGAAAAAAGAAAAAAAAAGAGAGAAGAAACTAAACACTTGAGTATGCTTAGAGTCTGAATTGAATTGACTTATTGGATTGGAGACTGATGTGAACCAAACAAATTTAGCCAGTACCATAGTTTTTATGAGATACAGGTAAATCTTATTTGTCTGTTGAAGGGTTCATGCTAATATTTCCATGCAAAATATATCTTTCATTGATGCTTTTAGTTTTTTAACTCTTAAGATTGTGAATGTTGTTTGCTAAATCCTCTGGCTTTTACCAGGTTTCGACAATGCTTGTTCTTGATATTGTTCTATCATGAATCTTTGCAGGGCTGTTCGTGCAATGAATGAAGCATTAAAGCAGAATCGGGTCTTAAAAGTTCAAGGGGAAAATAGGTCTTTCTCGTGCACCTCAGACGAAAGAAGTGCGTCTGACATTCCCAAAGATGTATGTTACTTTTCTATTTCCTCTTTGAGAGAATTTTATACCTGAATCTACTTGATTTGTCAACTGCTGTCTTATCTCATTCTTATATTTTGCTAGACTTGTTGGAAACTGTCAAAGCACACGCATCTGTATTCCAGTGCTGCGTGTTCTACTTTTGGGTTGTCTTTATTTAACTACAAAAAGCATAATCATCAATTACCTTTATGTTTACTTATCTGTTTATTAATGTAGAAAAGCCTTTGAACCTTTTTTTTTTTTTTTTTTTTGGGGGGGGGGGGGGGGGGGGTGTTACCACGACAGTTACCCTTGGCCATGTTCAGACGGTCTCATGTTACCAAATGTATGGACCAAATCTTAGCTGTGGGAAATTCTGACTGTGTGTTGGCTGTCTCACCAATGAACTATCAGTCCAGAAACCTGCTTGGTGCCTGTTTCGTGGGCTACTCCCTGAAGTAGTGTACATTTTAGATAAAAGCTCCCTTGTGGGTGGAAATATCATTAGTTTTTAATATTTAAACAAATTCTTCTGTGGAAAAGTATTTCATGGAAACAATTCTTAGTCCAAGGTATAGAAGCAAGTCTGATAGATTGTACGCCAGAGATAGGCTGCTACGGTTCACCCAACTAGAGGCTTATGTATGCCGGCATATGATCCTCATTCCCTTAAACACTCTCCTCTGGTCTCTATTGTGACACACAGACATTCCGATTGGATTTTATTTTCCGGAACTTATACACGATATTGTATTTATGTTCTTTAGGTTGTTGATCTAGGACAGGAGTTTTTCCCCCTTTATTTTTTATTTTTTTCTCTGCATTTTAATTTATTGCTATACAACCTTTTTTTTTTGCTTTTGTTACATGTTGAAATATTAGTTTTATATTATGATTGTACTCTGTGTTTTTGCTTATAGCCGTTGCACTCTCATGAGTGGCTCCTGTACTTTATTTCTAGCCGTTAGAATGAATAGAGTATATAAGGGACTAAATTGTACTGATGTATTTTAGCTGAGCACTTTTGAATGTTAATAGAAGATTTCATTTGTATTTCATACTCTTTCCACATTATTCTTTATGGTATCAGAGCTTGGCAAAGCTCATACGTATACATAGCAATTGTTTGTGAAAGCAACTGTAAAAGAGGATTGTTCATCTTCCTTGTTGTGGTTGTTGCGATTCGTTGCTGACTACTCAGCAGGATTGCTGGGTGAGTTTACTACACTTGAAAACTCTCAAGAACAAGAGAGTTATATCACTAGTATAAAAATTATAGGTAACGAACCGAAGAATCGTCGATAGAGACTATGTTGTGAAGAAGGGGAAGAAGAGTATTGTTGAAGTGCAATTTACAGAGAAAAAGAACAGTCTCGTCGATAGAGACGACTGGGTGGAGAAAGTAAAAGAAGAAGTGGAGGATAAAAGTAATATTTTATTGTGCTGATTATAATATTTTATTGTGCTGAATCTAGAAGGATCGAAGGAAGCGGGAAACAGCTGTATTTACATTCCTTATTTTTGTTTCCCGGGTATTTTTTCTTTGTTTCCGTGGATGGTCTCTAAATTTCCACGTTACTGCCTTCAGCGTGTCCTTTTGCATGTAGGACACGTGGATTCCACTAAGTTTTTTTTTGAAACCAAAGCTTCTTCAATACGCTTGGTAAATTTTACATCCAGTTTATTTTTCACTTCAGAGCTGTCGAAATTGCTCTTCAGTCTCACATCGTCTTGAATCCTGCTTCATCCTCAGAGACATCATCTCTAAAATTAGCTCTCAAACTTCACTACTCCACCCTATTACGAAAATGTCGACTACATCTACTTCTCCTCCTAGCTCTGCATCTCCAAGGCCTGAAGGATCTGAGATTACAACTGGAATACCACCAATACCTCCAATGCCTACTTCAACTATCTTTGAGGGTAACTCTGTGATGGTAACGAATCTCAAGCTCACTAGTAGCAATTATCTGGCATGGAGCAAGGCTGTAGAGATGTTTATAATGGGACGTGGCAAGGATGATTACTTATATGGTCACATGCAAGTACCAGCTACCACGGATCCTCTGTTTAGACAATGGAAGACGGAGAATGCTATGATTATGTCTTGGCTGATTAGCTCGATGACACCTGAAATAGGTAATAATTTCATTCTCTATAGTACTGCTGCAGATATATGGAAGGCTGCAAAGGAGCTGTATTCTCAGACCGACAATGTTGCCGAGATCTATGAGTTGGAAACTCAGGTCTCAGAGATTAAGCAAAGTGACCAATCTGTAAGCGCATATTACTCACAGCTTACTTTGATCTGGCAACAGATTGATACTTATGAAACACATAATTGGGGGTTGCCTGCTGATGCTCTTGCATTTAAGAAATTTATTGAAACTAAACGTGTTTTTAGGTTCTTACAAGGTCTTCATAAGGACTTTGATTCAGTTCGTAGTAGAGTCTTGAGTACCAAACCTTTTCCAACCTTAAACTCAGCGTTCTCCGAAGTACGATTAGAAGAGTCAAGAATTAAGGTTATGATGGGGGGACAAACTAATAGCACCGAAAACTCTGGATCTGCATTGGCTGTCCAGAAGTATGCACCAGAAACTTCCACCGCTTTATCTACCTATAAAGGATCTGCCCAGGGTGGAAAATTTCAGGGAGCTAGACCTTACTGTAAGTTTTGTAATCGCCATGGACATACCTATGATAACTGTTACAGTAGGCCAGACGCTAAAGTTCAGAGACCTTCTAAATTTTTTGGAAATAACTGGAAGAATAACCAGAACTGGCGAGGGGGCAATAATTCAAACTGGAAACCACCTACTAATGATAACTGGAAGGGTAATAAAGCTCAGGGGTCAATGGCTCATATGGTTAATCAAGTAAATAGTGAGTTATATTCTCAGCAAAATGACCAATTTGGGCAAGGGAATCACCCCCCTGTTCAACAACAGCTTGATACTATATTTAAACTGCTTGGACAACAACAGATTGAGAAAGCTGCTGCAAATTCTGAGGGAACTACATCAACTATATCTGTTGCAACAATGGCTCAAACAGGTAACACTGGTAATACTTCTAATGTGAAATGGCTAGTTGATTCAGGAGCATCAGATCATATGACTTTTGATAGACAATTACTCAGTAATTATAAAGTTTTTTCTAAACCAAAATATGTCCAGGTAGCAAACGGATCAAGAACTCAGATTCTTGGTTATGGAAATATCAGTCTTAACAATGCTCGATTACTTAATGTGCTTTATGTGCCAACATTGAGTTTTAATTTGATATCTGTCCGAAGATTTACTAAGGACAATATGTGCATTGCCTCCTTCTCACCCTCTGAGGTTCTATTTCAGGGGACATCTTTGGGGGAGAAGATTGGCAATGCTAGAGTCCACAAGGGGGTCTATATTTTGGAAACTGAATTAGAGTCAAGGAATAGATGCTGTGTGGCTAAATAGACTAGGACATCCTAGTTTTTTGTATTTACAGAAAATTATGCATGAACTGTTTATTAATGTTAATCCTGCTTGTATGAACTGTGAGTTTTGTGAATTAGCAAAGCAGGTTAGGTCTGTGTATCCAGCAAGGATGTACGTTCCATCTCATGCTTTTAATCTTGTTCATTCGGATATCTGGGGCCCATCTAGGGTGAGTAATATCAATGGTGAAAGGTATTTTCTCTCATTTGTTGATGATCATACTAGAACTACATGGGTGTTTTTGATGAAACATAAGTCAGAGGCAGGCAGGATAATACAGAATTTCATTACTCTTGTAAAAAACCAGTTCAATATTACAGTAAAAACTTTAAGATCTGATAATGGTCTTGAGTATCTTGATAAAAGTGTGCAAAATTTTCTGGTCAGTCTTGGTGTTCATCATCAAACATGTACTTACACCCCTCAGCAAAATGGGGTTGCTGAGAGGAAGAATAGGCACTTACTTGAGGTTACACGTGCTATTATGTTCACTAAACATGTTCCTAATTTCTATTGGGGAGAGGCGGTGTTAACTGCCACATATCTCATTAATAGATTACCTTCTAGAGTTTTATCATTTCAAACTCCTATTGATGTTCTACGACAGTGTTCTCCTCATTCACATTTAATATCCATGCTGCCTGTTAAGATATTTGGAACTTCTGCCTATGTGTATCTTCCTTCACATTTAAGAGGGAAGTTAGAACATCGGGCTGTTAGGTGTATCTTTATTGGTTATTCAAATTCTCAAAAAGGCTATAAATGCTATGAGCCTATTACAAAAAGGGTATACATTACGATGAATGTGAAAATTGATGAGAATAGTGCATTTTATGGCAAACAATCTAACTCATTAGTTGATTCCAATCATCATGATTTTTGGAGTATTGTTGATATTTCTTCATCATGTACTAATCCCTCAGCCGAGGATAAAAGTGTTAGAAAAACAGTATCCTTGGAAAACTGCATGGAAACTGGAGCACAGGATCATGAACAGAGTCTGCTAGAAACCAGGAAACCAATTACAAAAGTCTATCAAAGACGAAGAATGGGGCAGAAATCCACAGAGCCTACTGGTGTGTCTCTCATACCTCAACAATTTGGAGAATTACAGGAACAGGGACAGGACTTAGATGGTCACCAAGATTCTGGTACTGAATCTCATCACCTGGATCAAATTCTTGATGATAGACCAATTGCACTCCGAAAAGGTATAAGGGATTGTACCAAACATCCCTTGAGTAAGTTTGTCTCATATGCTTCCTTATCTCCTACATTTTTTGCTTTTACTTCTTCGCTTGACTGTGAAAAATTACCAAAAAATGTTCATGAGGCCTTAAAGCATCCTTTATGGTGTACTGCTATCAAGGATGAAATGGAAGCTCTCATGAAGAATCAAACCTGGACCTTGGTTAATAGACAACCGTCTATGAAAGTTGTTGGGTGTAAATGGGTATTTTCTATTAAATACAATTCTGATGGGTCTATAAATAGATATAAAGCTAGATTAGTTGCAAGAGGATTTACACAAACTCATGGCGTTGATTTTTTGGAAACCTTTGCTCCTGTTGCGAAGTTAAATACTATTAGAATTATTTTTACTATTGCTGTAAATTTAGACTGGAAAATGATTCAACTAGATATAAAGAATGCATTCTTAAATGGTGATCTTCATGAAGAAGTGTTTATGGACATTCCATCTGGATTTGTTAATTCCACTAACTGCAACAAGGTATGTAAGTTGAAAAAATCACTATATGGACTTAAGCAATCTCCTAGGGAATGGTTTAGGAAATTTACTAGTGTAATCATTCAGCATGGTTTTGTACAAACTCATAGTGATCATACTCTTTTTATAAAAGGAATAGGTACGCAAAGGTTCACTGTCTTAATTGTGTATGTAGATGACATAATTTTAACAGGTAATGATGATCATGGTATTAGTGATGTTAAGAAATTGTTAGCATCAGTTTTTGAAGTTAAAGATCTGGGAACTTTGAGGTATTTTTTGGGTATGGAGGTTTGTCGAACTAAAGATGGTATTAGTATATCTCAAAGAAAATATGTGTTAGATTTGCTAACTGAAACTGGAATGCTTGGATGTAAACCTGCCAATACTCCTGTTGATGCATGTTCTAAATCACATACTGCTAGTACTATGGAAAAGGGAGAAACGGACAAGGTTAGTTATCAAAAATTAGTTGGAAAATTAATTTATCTATCACATACTAGGCCAGACATTTGTTATGCAGTTAGTTATGTTAGCCAATTTATGCATAATCCTACTGTTTATCATCTTAGAGCTGCAATGAGAATACTTCGATACTTGAAGAACGCTCCTGGACAAGGTCTTCATTTCAGGAAGACGGAAGATAGGGGGCTAACCATTTTTACTGATGCCGACTGGGGTTCTTCACCAGATCTAAGGTCCACTACTGGATATGGTGCTTTCTTATGGGGAAATCTTATTACCTGGCGGAGTAAAAAACAACCTGTGGTCTCACGCAGTAGCGCTGAAGCTGAATTGCGAGCCTTAGCATTAGGAATTTGCGAAGGGCTTTGGATTAATAGAGTACTAAAAGATTTGGGTTTGTTCTTGGAACATCCAATTCAAGTTTATTGTGATAACATCTCTGCTATTCATATGATTGAAAATCCAATACAACATGATAAATCTAAACATATTGAGATCGACAGGCATTTTATTCGGGAGAAGATTGAAAATCATATCATAAGGATTCAGCATATTGCCTCTTCACTACAGATCGCTGATATTTGGACGAAACCTGTCACCATCCAGATCTTCCATAATCTTCTTAGCAAGCTTGGTTGTATTAATATATACACCAAGCTTGAGGGGGAGTGTTGAAATATTAGTTTTATATTATGATTGTACTCTGTGTTTTTGCTTATAGCCGTTGCACTCTCATGAGTGGCTCCTGTACTTTATTTCTAGCCGTTAGAATGAATAGAGTATATAAGGGACTAAATTGTACTGATGTATTTTAGCTGAGCACTTTTGAACGTTAATAGAAGATTTCATTTGTATTTCATACTCTTTCCACATTATTCTTTATTACAGTAACGACCGTGTTCTGCTTCTCAGGAATCTCCTTTCCACCAGGATGAACCTGACAGTTTGGCTGGTGCAAGCTCTTCGTTGTATTCTTTTCAGAAAGAGCACATGAAATCTCAGAAGGCAATATCATTACCTTCTTCTCCTCATGAGTACATCAATCAGACCCCTGAAAGAGGCGGGACTTCTGATTATAGGGTGAATGAAGAGATGGTTGCCACCTGGAACCGAATTTTACGATCACCCATGTTCCAGAATAAGCCTCTTCTACCATATGAAGAATGGAACATTGACTTTTCAGAATTGACCGTTGGCACTCGTGTCGGGATTGGTAAGTGATCATCTTTACAATAGTTGCTGTTCATCTTCTATCTTCATAAGCTATACAATGTAAAATTGCAAACGAACGGTATAAGAGTTAATATTATTAACTTTATGAATAATATTGGAGAAAATGAAGGAACGATATGAGCTGAATATCGTATAATAAATTCTCTTTAAATTAATACTGTTGGGATTGTAAAATTTTATTAATTTAGAGAGGTATTAATAAAGCGAAATGATTCACTAAATTTTCTGCCTTATTGTATTTTGAAGTAGCAACCGATCAGCACAACATAATGCAATTTTCATTATAGGTCATCCAAAAACAATATCTTTGTGTTTCCAACACATGTGTAAGGTTGCATATTCCCGACACGCTTTAACCCAAGCGAAGCCTCTAAGGCAATGAAATAATGTTGTTGTTATTGTTGTTGTTGTAGACTATTATTAATTAATGAACAAATTAATAATTTATTAACTAAAAAAGGTTGTCTATATTCATCGGACGTATTAGGATATTCTTTGGATATCTCCATTAGAACCGGTTGCATGAAACGAAGCAATAATGACATCGAAAATCCTTCATCGTTTTGTTGCAGTTCGAGAAGGACACATTGGAGCTTCTAGATGACTTGAGAAAAGTTGGAGATAAAATTAATTTTGATTTAAATTTCAATAAAAATCAAACAAAAATAAGTTCATATTTTACTAAATTACCTAGCTTTCCTTGTAAGTTTTTGGAGATTATTAATTTATGGTGTTGACAGGACTAAAGTTTTATATAGGGGTCTTTGGAAAAATTATTATCTTATTATTTTATCTAAATTATTAATTTAAGTGTTGATCTCAAGTTGGGACCAGAGAAGACTTGTTTCGGAGAGGTTATTAATTTATCGAGTATTAATTTAAAGACGTTTCATTGTACTTGGTAATCAGCTCTTGGGTATTGTGAATGTTTTTGGAGATATTACATCACATTTTCTCATATTGGGTGTTAGCTATGACTCTTATGCGGACTACAACTGCTCTTGCCTTCATACCTAAAGAAATCTGTCTAGAGGACCATTTTCTGTACACAATTTTTTCGATCTTGTTAACTGTTTTTTGATGTAATATCTATGAATTTTCCCGTTCATAGGGTTCTTTGGAGAAGTTTTCCGTGGCACTTGGTATGGGACAGATGTTGCCATCAAAGTCTTTTTGGAGCAAGATCTTACAGCTGAAAACATGGAGGACTTTTGCAATGAAATAACCATTTTGAGGTATTGCATGTCATTTTGTGGTTCTTATAATTCTTTATTATCATTTATTTGATTTCTTTCTTCTTCTTATTGGGCTGAACTTCAATTGTGCTCGTTTCTGTTTCTTCTGGGTCCTTATAATCTCTTGCTGTTGCTTTGGTTCACATCTTCTCCAGCCGCCTACGACACCCAAATGGTAACCCCCGACTCCCTTTTTTTTTTTTTTAATACTGCTGTTTAAACTTATATCTGTTGCACTGTAGAGAACTTGTTTAATGAAGGAATAATTATCTGGAATTGGTTGAATGCGAGAAGGTGCAGATATAATCTTATTCTTGGATTCGTTTAGTTTTCCTTACATTTGTTGAGGAAGCTCTAGATAAAATAAACATGTGATTGCGTGCTTTGCAGTTATACTATTTCTAGGGGCGTGTACACAGCCTCCACGCTTGTCCATGATAACTGAATACATGGAGATGGGTTCATTATACTTTCTGATCCATTTAAGTGGTCAGAAAAAGAAACTTAGTTGGCGGAGGCGACTGAAAATGCTACGGGATATCTGCAGGTTGGTTCCATCTACTGTGTTGAAATGGTGTTACTTTCTTGCTTGCTTATCTACATGCTTAAAACATGTTAGCTTTCTATGCAACAATACTCAAGCCTTTTCCCACTATGTGGGGCTGACTATATGGATCAATCAATTCATTTGTGTTTTATTTATTTATTTTTGAGTTGTAGCCTAAATCACGCCCTCATCGTGTGTTTCCTAATACCTAATGCATAATATCTGTCTGGCCGAGTTTTTGGCTTACCGGTCCCAAGCCCGAGTAAACGAGAGACGTTGCGTTAAGTTGACAGCCAGCGTAAAACTGTCACTAGACATGATTATGGATCAAATATGTTAGCTTCTATCATGAGTGAATATTGTTGACTCTTTTTTTCTCATATGCTAGCATTATATCTAGGTTTGCCTATGTGGTATATGGGTTCTTTTATACTCCTCATGTGCACCTATCATGTTATCCCATGATATGATTACTAGCAATTGTGCCCAAACAGTTGGAAGTTACACGTAAATTGTATGAAATAAAGTGCAGTTTTTGGACTATGGGCTTTCAAATTGATAGTAAGTAGTAATTGTTGGATCTTATGGAATCGATGGGTGTCAGAAGATTCACAAAAAGGGGGAGAAAATAACAAAATGATAAAAGGAGATGGGTGCCGGAACTCTGAAGTACCCGATTAATGGTGTCTGAAGTCAAGTATCCCTCAGTAGTCGGAGAATGCTGCTATATAGTGTAATTGAGGTTGCAAAGTTGATATTAAGTTTCAGTGCGTTGTTAATCCAGTATTTCCCATGATTTGCAAAGATCTCTTTCCCTGATTAATGAGAAATTATGATTCTGTTGACCATCTGGTGCAGAAAACTAAAGGAGCAGTAAGCAACAGCTCAAATATGGTTAAAGTTATGAAGATATATCAGCCTATCAGGTTTACAAGCGCTGCTAGGGTTTAGCAGAGATAAAATGGATCTAGAGAACTCCTGTGGGAGTAAAGAAAATAATACTCATAGGGATTCAAACACCTGTTTGCCCCAGTGTGAATAAAGAGCGTAATACTCTTTTTTAATCAACAGATATAGCTAGGTAATAAAGCTATTACCAGCTAGCAAAATAGACAGGGAACTATAACAACCCAGTCCTAAGATGTTCCTTCCGAATGAATTGGTATATGGTGGGATTTGAGGAAGTGCTTCTGTTTTCCCGCATGAAATAGTTCTCCTTGACTGCAAACACTCAAGTATGATTCCTTATGTCTATGATTTGAATGGACATCCTCTACCCTGCATTTATGTTAGACTGCTGACAATATTTTTTTTGCTGTGCTTTTGAGTTGTTCTTAGAGCATGGCAGCATTCTGGTTGAATGATGTCAATCATATATGTAATAACCTTGAAGACGGGGTCTGGAACTTACTTTGTAATGGACCTTGCTAATATTGAAATATTACAGACTTGCGCGTAACACTTCAGTGTTGCATGGTCAAGCAAATGATGCTAATACAAGATATTATTGGTTACATTTTTTAATTTTTTTTGCCTGGGCTAGGGTCTGTCTTACATCAATGCTCTTCTCTTTTTATCGGGCAACCTGTATTAACTGAATTCTAACCTGCTGCTCCTGCTTTGTTGACCGTATAGAGGGCTCATGTGCATACATCGAATGAAGATTATCCATCGTGATCTTAAGAGCGCAAATTGTCTTGTAAATAAACACTGGACTGTCAAGATCTGTGATTTTGGGCTCTCAAGGATAATGAAGGATGATATGATGAGGGACAGTTCCTCAGCCGGGACTCCTGAGTGGATGGCCCCTGAACTTATTCGTAATGAGCCCTTTAACGAGAAATGTGATATTTTCAGCCTTGGGGTTATCATGTGGGAGCTATGCACCTTAAATAGACCGTGGGATGGCGTGCCCCCAGAGAGAGTAAGTTGAATAGTTTTTGTTCCATCAGATTTCCTTTGTTAATTTTGCTGCATTTGGTATCTCTGTTTTGGTTGATATTCTCTCCCAACTTACTTCTATGCATACAATGTATTCTGGTCATTAAAAATATCAACGGTCACTTTGTAGGTTGTTTATTCTGTAGCAAATGAGGGTTCTCGTTTAGAGATACCGGAAGGACCTCTTGGTCGGCTTATTGCTGGTACGCTTTTTGTCGGACACATTTAAGGAACCCTTTTCCTTCTCCCCCGCCCCCTAGATGAAACCTAAATACCTACATTTGGATTCCTGGCATACAGATTGTTGGGCAGAGCCAAAGGAACGTCCAAACTGCGAAGAAATTCTTACACGCTTGGTGGAATGCGAGTACACACTTTGCTAATGCAACCAAGCTGGTAGGAAATCTGTTCATTGTACAGAATTACAGACTAGAGTTGTTGCAACATAATCGGCGCGATTGGTAGTTTTGCTTGAATTTCTCTAGTATAGAAACAGACCAAATTTACCTTGATAGGAAACAAGAACATTCATCCTTTCGCCTGGCGCATTTGACGAGAATGAGCCTCGATTGGAAATGTAAAGGTCATCGTCCGCCACCATGACTTCTGTAATGGAGCACACAGCATGTAACAGCATATCTTCTTCTACAGGTGACCAGTATTAATATTTTTGCCGTCGAGTCCATAAATTCAAGACCAGTTCTTCTGGTCTGAATAATCTCCTCCGATTTGCAACAAATTTTACTCGAGTCCAACTACGCACAAAGCGCTTGGTATTTTGCATGTGTTCTGGGTTTTGATGGCTTTGCACTAACTATGGTGTGCATGGAGTGCATCAATCACATAGGTGGCTTCTATTTGGAGCTGATGCAAAGCTTAGACACGCCCTATTCTCATCTCTCTGCTCATAAGCTTCTCAGCGGCTGGGTACAAGTCTTTCCTCTGCTTGGCATAATGTAATTACATTATGCTAGAAAGAAAATTCTTGAAATGTTGATGAGCCTTGCCATGGATAAACAGTTTCCTTGGATGACTATGCTGCCATGAGTAATCAAAGGTGCTAATGTGTTTTTTAAATCAAGGAGGGATTTTTTTAAGTAATTGTGTTGTAAAACCCAAAATCACTGAATATTGGTGCTGCAAATGCTAAAACACATGAGAAATATCCAGGATAACACACATCAGAATGTTCAAATCGTTGTCCTGCTTTCCTGCTTGAGTGGCAGTGCACCTACCTCTCAATTGTGGTGTCTTCCAAACAAATCCTTTGATTGGACTTGGGCGTTATCCTGCTTTCCTGCTTGAGTGGCAGTGCACCTACCTCTCAATTGTGGTGTCTTCCAAACAAATCCTTTGATTGGACTTAGGCTTACTCTTGTAATTGAAATAAAGAGTCATTGGGTATTAAGTTGTGGGGAAATCAAAGACGGTGGTGGGTTGTTGATGGCCCAAGTGTTTTTAGACTTTAAGGTATTAATTAGTATGCTGCCTAGGCAGAATGGAATGATTCACCTTCACACCCCTGCTATTGATGATCATTAACATGGATTTTTTTTTCCTAAAAAGGAAAATGATACTTTATTCAATAGAGATTAACTGCATGAGGAGCTAGTACATTAATAGGAAGATGGTTATCCCATAATGTCAATAGATCCTATCTCAAGCTAAGAGATGTGCAGGGATGCTACCACTATGTTTCACAAGTAAATCTGCACCCGCTTAAAGCATGTTTGCAAACTACAAATGCTAATGGCCACCCTTCATCGAGAGATAAACTCCAGCACTTCTTATTTTTTGATATCCTAACAAATCTTTTCCGCACATATGATGATTTGATGCTAAATTCCTAATCAGAAGCTTTTGATTTGTATTTACTAAATTCTTGCACCAACACACTAGCAAATCATATCTATATTATTGTGTCATATATGTAGGTACATGTAGAGCCGGGGGTCTTACTGGAAGCAAACTCTCTATCCTTTGTGATGGAGGTATTGTTTGCTTGCCGCTCACCTTTCCTGGACCCTAGCGATAGATTTTGATGTCGTTGAGATATACTAGGTATGTGTTAGTTGTTGTTTGATGATTTGATATTTATGAGTTGAAGTATGCCAAAAGCTATCCTTCATACCTCTAGTATCTCAATCAGCTAAGCCGTTTCCACAGTCTATGTCACTCATTTTTTTTTTTTTTTTGAAGCTGCATGAATGTTACCGTAGCAATCTTGGAAAATGACTAATAGCAAGCCTTTCAGTTTTCCATTCTAATGGATAACTTTCTCGCAATCCAAACGATGACCTACGACTCATTCTTGGTCAAAGATGCCAGTTCGGCTTATAGGGATGATATATAGTTTACTATTGTTTCCATTTCGATGTAGTCAAGGATAAACTCTTTGTTAATTTTAGAATATGATGAAATATAACAAAATGACTCACTAAATTGGTTGCACCTCTTATACGGTAGAGTAGCAGTTGATCGAAACAGTTTGATTCAATCTTCATTATGGGTAATCAGAAAACAATCTCTGTGTGTTCCTAACACATGTGTATGGTTACGTACATCTGATCTTCTATACCTCGCCATAGGCGAGAGCCTCTAAGACAATATGGTAATATTGTTTTTGTTGTATATAGTTTACTCTTGGGCTTCTTCAAACCGAGCTGAAGCCCCAAATCTGGCGCTTTCTCTTTCCATAAAGAAGCTGGGGCATTTGTTGTCACATTTCTGATGCTTTTTCAATCTCTCAATGTCATTATACAGTTTTCTCCCATATTTGAAGCTAGCTTTTACATCCCCCTCTCCCCCTTCCCACTCTCTTCACATTTTATCTACTTTTGCAATGATCATCGATTTTGTGTATGATGAACCTTGACCACCAGAAAGTTGGACAAAATATACGCTTAACTTTGCCAAGTTTTGTTCCGGTCCCTGCAAAAACTTATGCAAAGTCACATATAGAGAATATATTCGAGAGAACCGCGCAATTGCATAGACGCTAGTATTAATATAACTTACGTGTATTAATTTGTGTCGTAAATCTACACATGATTTAGAAATGTATAACCACTGATTTCCCCCATTGTTCTAAATGACCAATTGGAATAATAACATGATTTCATAAAGAGTTTATGTGATATTGAACTCTGACCGTCTTTCAAATGACGTTGTTAATTCCGATAAAAAGACGACAAATTAATATAGATCATCCTAAGCATTCACTTCCATATTGAGAGCCTTCTTCTTTTGAGAAACTACTTTCTTCTCCTATTTTTGTGTTTCTTTGACATGACAATTTACAATGAAGTGATCTGTGCGGTCAGACCTAAAACGTTTTTCATCTTTTTTTGTTTGTCTTTGAATGAAAATCTTGAAAAACATTCATACTTGAGTTTTATTTCTTGTTATAACCCTTCTAAACCTCTTAATCAAAAGTGACACTTCTTCATCTGAATCTTCGGACTCAACAACCAATTCTTTGTGTGACACTTGTGGAGACTTTATAGGCTCTATCTTACTTTTTGCTCATCAATAAAAATTTCACGTGTCAATAGATTTCCAAACAATTCATCAATGAATAGTCTTGAGATTCTTGAACTCGATAATGGTTGCCACTTTGGGTATTCACTCTCTTGGCAAATATGTAAGTAATTTAGAGACTTGATCTTCAATTGATATCTCCTTGTCAAGCATGACAAGTTGATTTACGATTCAAATGAATCGATCAATTATCTCCTCAATCTTTTCACCACTCTTCATACCAAACTTTTTATATTCCTTCATGAGCATAAATTTCTTAGTCATTCTTGCTTGCTCCGTTGCTTCTTGTATGACTTCAAACCTTTTTCATGTTTCATGAGCCATTTTAATACCTTGAAGCCTAACAATCTCGATAGTAGTTAGAGCACTTGAAAGGATATCAAATGCCTCCTCATTGATAACAAACTTGAGCTTTTCTTTATCGGTTTATCATCTTCATCTTTGGATATCTTTTCATCCTTTGAGTTTGTAAACGTACGAACTTTAATTCCTTTGACAATCGGTCTCCATATATCAAAACCACAATATTTCAGTTGAGTTGTCATTCTAAATGTTCATAAAAAGTAGTTTCGAGCATCAAACATATGAACCTTGATATTTGATGCCCTGATATATATATTGGATGGCTTAGGAGTTGCGCTAGTGGAAGTGGAGGGTGACGTTATCAAATTTTTTAAAACCTTGCTACTAGAAACATTGGCCAAGAAATCAAGACTTTGTTCGGATACCAATTGTCATGTTGGTAAAAACACTCTAGAGGAAGATGAATCGAGTGTAGGACAATTTTTTCCCTCAATTTATCTCACTCCAGCTCAAAGTATTTACCCAAATAAGAAAGAATGAGATGAGGAATAGTGAATAGAGACACATAATTTAAAGTGGTTTGAATCTCTATTATTCTACCATTATCACTTTGTTCTCAAAGTGGATTTTCAACAAATACTATATAAATTGCCTCAAAAAGATCAATAAGCTCCTATTACAATAACTAGTATAATAACTTATACAACTACTACTATAACTATTAGCAAGAGTCTTAAAGCTTTTTTTACTTTCCTTTTCACAACTTTAAGTAAGTTCTACTTAAGAACTTTCACCAAATAAATTTTGGTTGAAGTAGTAGAGTTACACTTTCAAATCAAATCTAAATCACAAGCAAAATATCAAATATATTTAGCTCCTCTTATGTTAATTTTCAATTATTTCACAATAAAACAATTGATACAGTCAATATAAGCTAGTTGAGCTTTAAACACTTTTGCTCTTGAGAGCTTTTAAGATGAAGAGAGAATTGAGCTTGAAGTAGGTGACATTCTGTTAATCCCTCTTCAATGCTTCTTATATATATATATATATATATATATATATATATATATATATATATATATATATATATATATATATATATGAGTTCTATTTTGTTTTGCAGCCCTCCTCAATGCATCTCACCTTGTTAATTGCTCTTGCGCTAGTCAAATTATCTTCAACAACTTTATTCTTCAATTAGTTGAATCATTGATACATAAGAAAGTTTGATATGTGTACAAATGCTTAAAATAACACTAGAGACATTGGTAATAAATGCGTTTAATTTGGGGCAGAAAAGAACGAGAAAGAGCTTCAAATGAGCAACAAATCCGTTTGTAACAGCTATAAACATTTGAATTCAGCATGACATCGATCGATCAATGTATTTAATTTAGAGGCTGGTGTCCACTTAGATCAATCAATGTACTTAGTTTAAAGGATATCATTTTTTTTATTTCAACAAAGGTTGGTATCCTCCAGAAGTACCAGAACTGCCAAAATTTGATTACCGACCAATTTCCAAAGGTCCCAATTAGGATTAGTGGTGTAAACGAATTCATTTATCGCATCAAGTAGTTTTAGAATTTTTTGAACTTGATCTCAAACATGATCTTTATATGGCATTCGATTTCAAATTTGAGCTTGAGTCGAACTCGAACCGTATTTAAGCATAGTTCGAACAAAGTGAACATAGTTTTTATTCTAAAAATTATATGCACAATTAGAAGCATGCAACTTTTATTTGATATTATTGAACCCTTATTAGTTTTCTTAAAAAAAAGTTATTATAATTTTTAATATATTGTTTGTACTAAAAAATACTAATATAATAGCAAATATTGTAAAATTTTCAAGTTCGAACATGCTCGCGAGCTAACAACTCGAATATCAATATGTTCAAGATTGACTCACAAAGTATTTGAATTGAGTCGAATCAAATTTGATCTCGAGAATTATCGAGCCGGACTAGCTGAGCAAAACCAAACCGAAAGCGGGGAATAAACCAGCGGTGCAAACAATTCGACTCGAGTAAATTATTTTCTTTATTGAACCAATCATGCTGCAAAATTACCTGTGCTCAAGATCAGCTCAAGATCTCCCCAGCATGAAGTAAACTACTTAAGCTCATATCAAATCGATCTTATAAATTCTTGAGATTGGATATTCTTGAATAACTTCGATCATTCGAACACAAACCCGATCACGATTTAACTTGAAATGCCCTATTGCAGATTTCATGTATTGATATTATAACCTTAAGATACCAAAAAAAGAACTCCTTTGGAAATATAAAAATCCTCCTCATCCATCTCTACCTGTCAAATATTTAATAACAACAAAGACCTTTCAAAGCATAAACAGATAATACCAACATAATTTCTTATAAGCAGCACCTTAGAAAAATTGCATACTATATGCTCGAATGCTCAAAGAACAATCGAGTTAGTCTTTTAGATATTTGTGTTCGGCTCGATATATTTAATGAGAGACTCGAAATCGTTTATCTTTGATTTGAGCAAACCATTTTACGGGGCAAACACAAATACTCACAAGCAGGTTGACTCATGCCCAATCACATGGCTAGTGTTTACAGAAGGAAGTATGTTGATCAACAGACCCTGAAGTTGCAGGAAAATGCAGAAGTGAGGCTTAAATACTTCAGCTAATTATGCTTCAGTATAAATTGAATTGAGTCATTAAGAGCTGACTAGTTTTGATGGGCGATAACATCTCATATCTTGTTATGGATTTAATTAATGTTAATGTCTAGGGTGTTGGGAAAAATTTGCAGAACAGTGGAGACAACCACAACGATAATTGCAAGAACGTACAAAAGTAATGAACAATAATCAAAGAAAACAATAAACGAAGAACACAAGATTTAACATGGGAAAACCCTAAAGGGGAAGAAAAACTCACGGCGACGGCAAGCCAAGAAATTCACTATCACCAATTGAGATTTCGGTTACATAGAGTCAGCGTCTAACAGAGGATTTTATAGGGAGTAAATGATCAACATGATTAGGAGTTTTCCTTTTACATCGCTAATTTACCTTGAATAGGACTTTACTTGATATTCCTTAGAGAAAAAATAAGTACAGAAATTTCTATCCAGAACAAGATTCTATTCAATCAAATCTCCAAGGGATATTCCTTTCCATAACTTTCTGATGTACTGCCAGGCTAAGGTCAATGCTTTGAAGTTCAGCTCTGCTCGGCATTGCTTCTGTCCATTTCGACACTAATCAGCTCTGCTCGGCAGTAGTTCACATCTCCAAGTTCTTTGAGCTCGGACTCACTTCAGCTCGGCTGACTTCAGTTCCACCAAACTCAACAAAATCTCCCACTTGGAACTGACCTTGACTTCGACGCATCGTGAATTTCTACTTCTTCGAACTGTCGCCCTTTAGCACTTTCATCAAGTAACAAGACCCAGAGAAGCTTTGCAGAGCTCAAGCTTCTCTTTTGGAACAATCTTTGTCATCATGTCTGCTGGGTTCTTGCTGGTATGGATTTTCTCCAAGTCGAACTGTCTTCCTTCAAGCATACTCCTTATGTAATGATATCTGATGTCAATATGCTTCGTTCTTGTATGATAAGCAGAGTTTTTGGCCAAGTGAATTGCACTCTGACTGTCACTAAATAGTTTGCAGCCGATCTGAGGATGACATAACTCATTTAGTAAACTCCTAAACCACACCGGTTTCTTGGTAGCCTCAACTGCTGCCACATACTCATCTTCAGTTGTTAACAGTGCTACAATCTTCTGCAACTTCGATACCCAGGTGATTGCAGCATTGCCGAGCTTGAAAATATACCCTGTAATACTCTTGCGTTTATTAACATCTCTAGCCATATCTGAGTCTACAAAGCCAAGTAAGTTCAGGTCATCATTGCTGAACCGTAGTGTCAAGCCTTGCGTTATAACTAAGTACCTTAGTATCCACTTCACTGCAGCCCAATGATCAAGACCAAGATTTGACATGAATATACTCACAACTCCCACTACATGTGCTATGTCTGGTCGGGGACACACCATGACATACATCAAGATACCCATGGCTGAGGCGTAAGGTACCTTCTTCATTCGTTCAAGTTCATCCTTCGTCTTAGGACATTGCTTCTTTGATAAATTCTTAAACTGTGCTGCCAAAGGTGTAGACACTGGTTTTGCATTCTCCATATTGAATCTTTTCAGTACCTTAGAAATATAATCTTTTTGGCTCAGCCTCAGCACTTGATTCTTTCTGTCTCGTTCAATACCGAGTCCCAGTATCTTCTTTGCCCGACCGAGGTCCTTCATGGAGAATTTCTTGGCCAATTGTTCCTTTAGCTTCTTGATCTCTTCAATGCTTCCTCCTGCTATTAACATGTCATCTACATAAAGTAGTAGGATAATATACGAACCTTCAAGTCTTTTGAAGTAACATCAGTGATCACCATTGCAGCGGTTGTAACCGACCTCTGCCATGAAGTTGTCAAGCTTCTTGTACCACTGCCTCAGAGCTTGTTTCAAACCGTACACCAGGTCTTCTTTACCAGGTATCTCATAGCCCTGTGGCTAAATCATGTAAATGTATTCTTCCAGACCTCCGTGAATAAAGGTTGTTTTACATCAAGCTGTTCTAAATGCATATCTTCTACGACTGAATGTTTAGGACAGTTCTGATGGTTAACAGCTTGACGACAGGTGAAAAGATCTCAGTGAAGTCAACCCCAGCTTTCTGTTGAAAGCCTTTCACAACAAGTCTTGCCTTGTACCTTTGAGTGCCGTCAGCTTCTTGCTTCAACATGTACACCCATTTGTTCTAAATAGCTTTCTTCCCTGGTGGCTTCTTTACAAGATCCTAGGTAAAGTTACTCTGTAGAGAGTTCATCTCGTCTTCCATGGCTGGCCTATAGTCTTCACTTTTTTCAGAACTCATTGCTTCTTCATAGCAGCTCGGCTCATCACAATCAGTAAGAAGAAAATAATAAAGTGAAGGTGAGAACCTGGTAGGGGCAGTAATGGTTCTCCTCTATTTCTTCGAATACTTGCCTCTAGGCCATCGCAAGAAAATACTTGCCTAAAGTCTATTAAGCATGTCAAGTTCTATAAAAGGTGTTTCTGGTATACTAGGCTTCCGCGTTTGTGTAAGGTCTGGAGAGCGGCCGGATCGTTTCGCGATCTGATGTACGCAACCACACCCTATACTTTGTGCAAGAAGCTGTTCCCGCGGCTCAAACTGTTAAGATATAAAAATGTTTTGATGATGTAAAGATGTTTTAAATAAGTTAAATTTACACTTGAAACTTAATGCAAGATGAGAAGAATACACTGTCAAAAATGGTTGAGATTGGAACTTACTGTCCAACATCGATCTCTCAACCTGAGGACATCGATCGATCGATGTCATTTCAGTCTCTCCCAAGAGAGACTTTGATCGATCGATGTCAGACAGAAAACTTTCTGTCCAACATCGATCTCTCAGTCCAAGAAACATCGATCGATCGAAGTGACATCAGTCTCTCCAGGGGAGACTTCGTTCAATCGATGTCAAGCAGTTTCAAAACTGCAAAGTTTCTAGAGGACATCGATCTCTCACCTCAGGCACTTCGATCGATCGATGTCCCTCAGAATGTCTAAGCTATTGTAGGTTGGCTATTAAGGATCACATCACTCTATAAAGTGGCTAAAGACTATTTGAACATTATCTTGACATTTGATGTAGTTGAAGACATGGTTGAGGCTTCAAAAACATGGTGAACATCTTCTATAAATAGAAGAAGCTTGGATGAGGCAAATACACACTTTCACCATCATCAAGCTTTATTATTCATTGTAGTATACCTCTCTCATATTTGTAAAAGTGTTTAAAGCTTGTTAAGCCTTTCTTTGTTCTTCATTGTTGTATATTGAGAGATAGAAAGTCTAACACAAGAAGAACCATAAATATTTGATCTCTTGCTTGTGTTTAGACTAGTGAGAAAGTGTGAACCCCACTATTTCCTTCAACCCACTGAGAGAAAGTTCTTGAAGAGAACTTTGTTGAAGTTGCGAGGTAACAATAAATTGTTCTTGCTTAGAGCTGTAGTTGCTGTAATGTATTTTGTGCAAGAAGTTGTTGTTGTGGTTGCTTACACTAAGGTGTTAGTGTAAGTGTTGCTGTGGTTGTTCTTATTAGCTTTAATAAGAAGAGTAGTGTTGAAAATCCACTTTGGCAAACAAGTGGTAGTGGAGTAGAATCATTTACGATTCGAACCACTCTATATCCGGTGTACTCATTCATTGTTTCTCATCTCCTATTCTTGCTTTGTTTTTGAATTCCATTTGAGTTGAGCCACAAAAGAAAATTCTGCAAAAATTGCGCAACACTCTATTCACCCCGTCTAGAGTGTGTTACGGACATAACAATTGGTATCAAAGCCTAACCTTGATTGCTTGGCCAATCTTTACAAGTAGAAATGTTAAAGATCATGGCAATGACAACCTCTTCATCCTACACTTCAACTTCCAAGCCAACTGCACTATTCTCAGGATCAAACATTAAAGCACCTATGTTTGATGCTCAAAATTATTCTTTGTGGAAATTTCGAATGATCAATATTTGAAAGGCTATGGATTTGATATATGGAGAGCCGTTGTCAAAAGAATCAAAGTTCCTATGATTACCAACTCAAAAGGATAATCAATGTTCAAAGATAAGGATGACTACATCAATGAAGAAAAGACAAACTTCGCCATCAGTGGCAAAGCATTCGATATTCTCTCAAGTGCTCTTACCACCACAGAGCTCATAAGACTCCAAGGTCTTGAAACATCCCATGAAGCATGGAAAAGGCTTGCAATGATACACGAAGGGACTGAGCAAGTAAGAATGGCCAAAAGACTTATGTTCATGAATGAATATGAAAGGTTCGGGATGAAGAGCGGTGAAAAGATTGAGGAGACAATCGACCGATTCACACGAATAGTGAATAAACTCTCCATGGTGGACAAGAAAATCTCAAATGACGACCTTGTCTCAAAACTCCTCAACTCTTTGCCAAGAGAATGGACACCTAAAGTCACCGCCATCATCGAATCAAAGAATCTCAAGACTCTTGCACTTGATGAGCTATCCGGTAATCTTCTTACTCATGAAATTCTTATTCATGAACAAAATAGGATGAACCCCATCGAGCCCACACAAACATCACACAAAGGATTGGTGGTAGAGTCCGATGAATCGAATTAGGAAGTTGCTCTTTTAGTAAGAAAGTTTAGAAGAATGGCAACAAGAAATAAGGCTCAAGCAAGAAAGTTTTTCAAGAGACCACCCAAGGAAAAAAAAGCAAGTGAAAATTGCTATAGGTGTGGTCGACCCTGCCATGTCATTGCCGATTGCCACATCAAGGAGCCACAAAAACAAGAAAAGAAGGTCTTTTGTCAAAAGAAAAAAGCCATTAATGCAGAGGTAACCACATGGGATGATCTCCTCTCCGAATCGGAAGGAGAAGAAAGTGAAGACAATGATATTGGACTTGTTGCAATTTTTGAAAATCCGAAAGCTTGACATACTTGTCTCATGGAAATCGAGAATGACCTTGAGGTAAACTCTAACTCGTCTAATTTGCAAGATGAAATAGGAGATTGCAAAATGATTTTGAAAAACTGAATTTAAAATATTACCATTTGAAGAAAGAATTTTAAAAATGCATATTAGAAAACAAGAGCTTGCATGATAAAAATATTTTGATGTTTCAAGATCATGACATCATACCCATTATGCATAAAACCGTAACTCTTGAAAATGTGGAAATTAGGAAAGAATGTGAGAAACTAAGGTTATACTTACAAAGACTAACCAATGGTAAAAACAATCTAGACAAATTACTTGGAAACCAAAGAATTGGAAATGATAAATCTGGTTTAGGATTTAATTCATCACATTCTTCCATTAAGCCTAAGTCATCAAAAAAGGCAAATAAGAGAAAAACACAACATGACTCATCATCTTATAAATCAAGGCATGTACCACTTGTTTTTATTGTAACAAAGTAGGACATGTGAAGAGTGCATGTAGAGTTAGATTTGAAAGTATGTATGTTTGAAAGCCTAAGGGTCGACAAGCTAACTCTAAAGGACCCAACTATCAAAGGGTACCAATGCATAAATCTCTTGGTTTTGTAGACTCTCAAGATAAATGGAGTAGCCAAAGAATAAAGAACCAAATGGCTTATAGACAGCGGATGTTCAACACACATGACAAGAGACAAAACTTTGTTCACCAAGCTCAAGCTCCAAGATGGTAGAACGGTGCATTTTGGCAATGAGAGAGCCAAAATCCTTGGACATGGAGAAATTAGTAACTCTTCTTTTACGATTAATAATGTACTATATGTAGAAGGGCTTGAGTATAATTTGATAAGTGTTAGCCAACTATGTGATGCTATTTTTCAAGTTGAATTTGTGATAAGAAAATGCATTATAAAAAAGAATGATAAGATTGTTTTTGAGGCTATAAGGAAAAATGATATTTATAAATTTAGCACACATGATTTGATATCACAAAATGTTTCTTGCCTAGTTGCCAAAAATGATTTGACTCAACTATGGCATAGGCGACTTGGACATATTAGTTTCAAAAATTTCAAAGATATTTGCAAAAATGAAAAGGGGCAAGTCTTCCAAAATTGAATTTTAAAAACCATGGCTTATGTGACACTTGTCAAAAGGCAAAGCTTGTTAAAACAAGCTTCAAGCCCAAAAGTGAAATCTCCACCACCAAACCTCTACAATTGCTTCATATGGATTGGTATGGGAATATTGGTACAGCAAGTCTAGATGGAAAACATTACACCTTTGCGGTGGTAGACGACTTCTCTAGATACACTTGGTAATGTTTTTCGCCAAAAAAAATGATGCATGCCAAGAGTTTATAAAACTTTGTAGGAGATTAGAAAATCAAAAAGAAGACACAATTAAGGAAATTAGAAGTGATAGAGGCGGTGAGTTTGATGGTGAGTTTCAAGAATTTTGTGTATCCAAAAGGTATAGACACAATTTCTCGGCTCCAAGAACTCCTCAACAAAATGGTGTTACGGAAAGGAAAAATAGAACACTTCAAGAAATGAGTAGAGCCATGCTAAATGAATTTGAGCTACCCAAGTATTTTTGGGCCGAAGCGGTAAACACCGCTTGTCATGTAATAAATAAAGTTTATTTGAGACCAACTCTCAAGAAGACTCCTTATGAGCTTTGGAAAGGTAGAGTACCGAATATTGATTATTTCAAGGTTTTTGATTGTAAGTGCTTTATACTTAACAACAAAGATAACTTGGATAAACTCGATTTCAAAGCGGATGAAGGAATCTTCATGGGATATGCTCAAAATAGCAAGGCATTTAGGGTATATAATAAAAGAAGCATGAAAGTTGAAGAATCAATTCATGTCAAGTTTAGTGAATTCATTGAGGATGAACCAAACACTAATGGTGATGATGATGAAATAATTGAAGTCATATAGAAAAATTTGAGAATCCAAAAGGTAATATTGTCATTGACCTTAGGATTGATCCCCTGGAACCTAAGGTTGAAAATGAAGAAGTAGGAGGAGATACCTCAAATTTACCGGATTCATATAAGTATAGGAAAGATCATCCTAGAGAATTAATATTAGGTGAAACTAGTCAAGGCATAACGACTAGGAGAAAATTTAAGGAAAATGTCTTCATTTCACAAGTTGAGCCTAAAAATATAAAAGAGGCAATAAATGATGAAGATTGGGGTATTAGCCATGCAAGAAGGTTAAATCAATTTGAAAGGAGTGATGTTTGGGAATTAGTTGATAAACTTAGTGATCATCCCATAATTGGCAGTAAATGGGTATTTAGAAACAAAATGGATGATAAAGGAAATATTACTAGAAACAATGCTAGATTAGTAGCTCAAGGATATAGACAAGAGGAAGGCATAGACTATGATGAGACCTTTGCCCCCGTAGCTAGGTTGGAAGCTATTAGGATGCTATTAGCATATGCATGTTATAAGGATTTCAAACTATATCAAATGGATGTGAAATCCACATTCTTGAATGGAATAATTCAAGAAGAGGTGTATGTAGCTCAACCACCGAGGTTTGAAAATCATGATTATCCAAATCATGTATTTAAACTCAAAAAGGCCCGTTATAGACTTAAACTAGCTCCTAGGGCATGGTATGAAAGATTAAGTAACTTCCTACTTGAGAATGAGTTTTCAAGAGGAAAAGTCGACGCTACTCAAAACGGATGAAGGAATCTTCATGGGATACGCTCAAAATAGAAAGGCATTTATGATATATAATAAAAGGAGTATGAAAGTTGAAGAGTCAATTCACGTCAAGTTTAGTGAACTCCTTGAGGATGAACCATGCATAAATGATGATGATGATGAGGAAATAATTGAAGTAAGTCACATAGAAAAATTTGAGAATCCAAAAGAGAATATTGTCATTGACCTTAGGATTGATCCACTTGAACCTAAGGTTGAAGATGAAGAAGTAGGCGGAGATACTTCAAATTTACCTGATTCATATAAGTATAAGAAATATCATCCAAAAGAACTAATACTAGATGAAACAAGTCAAGGCATAATGACAAGAAGAAAATTTAATGAAAATGCCTTCATTTCACAAGTTGAGCCTAAACATATAAAGGAGGCAATAAATGATGAAGATTGGGTATTAGCCATGTTAGAAGAGCTAAATCAATTTGAAAGAAGTGATGTTTGGGAATTAGTGGCTAAACCTAGTGATCACCCCATAACTGGCACTAAATGGGTATTTAGAAACAAAATGGATGATAAAGGAAACATCACTAGAAACAAAGCTAGGTTAGTAGCCCAAGAATATAGACAAGAAGAAGGCACAAACTATGATGAGACCTTTGTCCCCGTAGCTAGGCTAGAAGCTATTAGGATGCTGTTAGTATATGCATGCTATAAGGATTTCATACTATATCAAATGGATGTGAAATCCGCATTCTTGAATAGAATAATTCAAAAAGAAGTGTATGTAGCTCAACCACCAGGTTTGAAAATCATGATTATCTAATTCATGTATCTAAACTCAAAAAGGCCCTTTATGGACTTAAACAAGCCCTAGGGCATGGTATGAAAGATTAAGTAACTTCCTACTTGAAAATGAGTTTTCAAGAGGAAAAGTCGACATTACACTTTTTATTAAAGAACAAGGAAACCATCAATTACTTGTTCAAATTTATGTGGATGATATTATATTTGATGCTACTAATGATTCTCTTTGTGAAAATTTTGCAAAATTGATGGAAGGAGAATTTGAGATGAGCATGATGGGTGAACACAATTACTTCCTTGGTCTTCAAATCAAGCAAACTCAAGATGGAGTATATATATCTCAAACAAAGTACACAAAGGATCTACTCAAGAAATTACAAGTTCGAGGATGGAAGAAGTGTGAGCACACTAATGAGCACTAATACAAAGCTTGACAAAGACGAAAAAGGAAAGCCGGTTGAGGTAACAAAATATAGGGGTATGATTGGTAATTTACTTTATTTAACTGCTAGTAGACCGGATATTTTGCATGTTGTGTGCTTATGTGCTAGATTTCAAAGTATGTCTAAGGAATCACATCTAGTTGCCATTAAACGTATCTTTAGATATTTGAAAGGAACTTTGAACTTTGGGTTAAACTATCCCAAAATTGTTTTGACTTAAGAAGATATAGTGGCTCCGACTATGCCAGAAACCTAGTCGATAGAAAAAGCACCTCCAGAACATGCTAATTCCTTGGAGATTGCTTAGTTTCTTAGTTCTCCAAGAAACAAAATAGTGTGTAACTTTCAACGGCAGAATCTGAATATGTATCGGCCGCTTCGTGTTGTGCACAAATACTTTGGATGATCAACACCTTAAATGATTACAATGTTAAGTTTGATAAAGTTCCAATCTTATGTGACAACACATCAACCATAAGTAAAGCACAAAACCCAGTTCACCATAGTAGAACCAAACATATTGAAGTGAGACATCACTTTATAAAGAATTGCATTCAAAAAAAGATTAGTATATGTTTAATTTGTTCCAACCAATGACCAACTATCGGATATTTTTACCAAATCTTTCACTACTGAGGCATTCGAATCAATTAGAACAAGATTAGGGATGATAAATAATGGTTAGAAGGTCAACATTGCCAAAAAGGGAAAATTCAGCATACATTGATCGATCTATGTAGCTGTTTCAGGGACTGATGTAAAACAAACATCGATCGATCGAAGTTGGAGACATCGATCGATCGATGTCATCATGGGCAGAAAAATTAAAAGCTGCAAAACCTTAATTTTTATGCACTTTCCTTTTCCCCCAAAACGAATCCCTAACCTCTTTCAAGCAAAAACTCAACAAATCCAAAATTCAACTAAAATCTACTGCACCAAACTTGATTTCTCGTCAATTCAATCATTCTTCTCATCATTTTCATCCATTTCATCCCAAAATTTTGAAAATTTTCATGCCCTAAATCTCCAATGGCACCAAGAACTAAAAACCATCCAAAAAGGAAAAGAACTTCACAAGAAGAGAGTCAACCACGAGTTCCAACAGGGTCTAGGACAGCAGGACTGAGGAAGCAAACTTAGACCTCCCAAGAAAACATGCTACGAGAGGTTAGAGAGCGACTAATGATCAAGAATTTCCCATAGCTTAAAACTGGAGAATTTGAGAATGCACTTGCAGCACCAGTAGGTCTAAGTATATTTGTTCATATCTCTCTTAGAGCTCAAATGTTGTTTGAAGAATGGGAGAGCATTAAGAGGTCTACTATTCCGTTGAAATTGTTCAAATTCCAGACATTTTGAGTAATGAGGAATTGAGGCCAATCATAAATTGGTTAGATGATCAAAAATGGAGACCTATTTGGGACTCCTCTGAGATGAGCTCTATGTCAACATGCTATACTAGGATGTTGTATGCTAACCTATGGGTTAAATATCTCAATGGGATGTCTTTCTCTCTAAATTCGGTTATTGATGGTCAATTAGTTGCATTTGATACCAAGACCATCAATGAACTTCTTGGCGTCCCTGATGAGGGAATTCAAGATTTTGACCCTTGGAAGTGGGACAATTACAAGTACCAAGTGTCCGAGGACGAAGCGAAAACCTTCCTTGAATTCCATCCTACCAAAAACACAAATAATATGCCTTTAGTTTACCGAGTCTTGCTTGCCGTTGTCACTTTTTGTGTAAATGGTAAGTCGGCAAAACTACCAAGTAACCTAGATTTTTGCATTACCTATCGCACATTCATGAGGGACCAAATAAACTTTGGAGAAGTTTTCTTTGAAAATGTATTGGAAGCAGTCACCAAGAAATCCAAAGCGCTTCCGTATAGCAATCTAATTTATAGATTGTTGCGAAATGCTAATATGGTGTTGACTGAAGATTATGAAGAGTCAATTACTAATAAGGATTATTACACAAATACCAACATTCAACAAATACATAAGTCACGGAAAGAAGCACAACGGTGGGGAGGTCAGAATGAGCTAGAGGAAGAAGAAGCTGAAAACGTTCCAGTCGACGAACAAGTCCCTCCAACACAACCCACTGAACCTCCCACTGAACCCCCATCTTGACCTTAAACACAACCACCCTCACAACCAAGTCCTACCTCCTGAGTGGACAAGGGAAAAGCTCAAATGGAGCAAGGTAGTGATTCTGAATTGCCTTTTGATGCGGAGGCTGAGATTGAAGAATTACATCGTGATCTTGATTAGTGGGGAGAATATCTAACCAAGGAAGCCATATGTATTGATGATTTAGAGAAAGGCAACGCAAATCTCACGACGAGGGTCAAGACTTTAGAGATGGAACTCAATGCCCAGAAGACAAAATATCAAAAGCTCAAGGCCAAACTCAAGGCTGCTATATCCGGCTTGTGTTTCTCCTTTGACGAAGAATGAAAATCCTCGTTCATATTTCCTTCGTAGCCATAGGTTGACTTAGAAGTTGAGTTTACTTATATATCTCAAAACTTCGTACTTTCTTAATGATATTTTAATCCTTCATTTTATTGTCTCTTGATATTTTTTTTGATGCTTTCAAAAAGGGGGAGAAGTTGGTATGGCATGGAACGGTTTTAGCATGGTTTAAGTTAGTAATTTGACATGGTTTGCATAAGTTGGTCTTGACATTGCTTGTTTGGTAGCATGAGTTGCTTGATGTGAGTTGATGAAGCATGAATTAATTGAGTACTTACATTGCTTGTTTGGTATATAGTATTTGAGTTTGGCATGCTAGTATGGTCTATACGTGGCATGGTTATAAGTAATGTTGCATGGAAAGAAGATTGAGGTTGGTATATGCTTGTTTAAAATGATTGGTGTTAACACTGTTAGGCAATGTTACTTTGGTATGCTAATTGATAACTCACATATTTAAAAGATGAAAATATGAAATTTGATACATGGTTTGGTTGAGAAGGAGCATTTTGATATTGTCAACATACTTATTGATTTTTGGTATATTACATGTTGAAGGAGAGTTTTTGATGTGTTCATGTGATGAGAGAGCATGGACTAAGGGGGAGTTGTAAAATATCAAGTTTAGATGTAAATTTATCAAGCAAAAACATCTTTTGTATCATGGGTTTGAAATCATCAAAAAGGGGGAGATCGTTAAGATATAAAAATGTTTTGATGATGTAAAGATGTTTTAAATAAGTTAAATTTACACTTGAGACTTAATGCAAGATGAGAAGAATACACAATGTCAAAAATGGTTGAGTTTGAAACTTACTGTCCAAAATTGATCTCTCAACCTAAGGACATCGACCGATCGATGTCACTTCAGTCTCTCCCAAGAGAGACTTCAATCGATCGATGTCAGGCAGAAAACTTTCTGTTCTACATCGATCTCTCAGTCCAGGGGACATCGATCGATCGAACTGACATCAGTCTCTCTAGGGGAGACTTCGATCGATCGATGTCAAGCAGTTTCAAAACTGCAAAGTTTCTGGAGGACATCGATCTCTCACCTCAGGCACTTCGATTGATCGATGTCCCCTAGAATTCAAATTTCTGTGAACATTGGAATAAAATCCAAGGGAGATTCATGTTGTTTTTCTATCCAATCTTGCTCAAATTTCTTGTAGACTTTTCTACATCATAATACATGCTTCCTTGACTATTATATCCATGTCTAAGCCATTCTAGGTTGGCTATTGAGGATCAAATCACTCCATAGGGTGGCTAAAGGCTATTTAGACATTATCTTGACATTTGATGTAGTTGAAGACATGGTGGAGGCTTCAAAAACATGGTGAACATCTTCTATAAATAGAAGAAGCTTGGATGAGGCAAATACTTTCACCATCATCAAGCTTCATTATTTGTAAAAGTGCTTAAAGCTTGTTAAGCCTTTCTTTGTTCTACATTGTTGTATATTGAGAGATAGAGAGTCTAACACCAGAGGAACCATAAATATTTGATCTCTTGCTTGTGTTTAGACTAGTGAGAAAGTGTGAACCCCACTATTTCCTTCAACCCACTGTGAGAAAGTTCTTGAAGAGAACTTTGTTGAAGTTGTGAGGTAGCAAGAAATTGTTCTTGCTTAGAGCTTCAGTTGCTATAGTTGCACAAGTGCATTTTGTGCAAGAAGTTGTTGTTGTGGTTGCTTACAATAAGGTGTTAGTGTAAGTGTTACTGTGGTTGTTCTTATTAGCTTTAATAAGAAGAGTAGTTGTTGAAAATCCACTTTGACAAAAAAGTGGTAGTGGAGTAGAATCATTTACAATTCGAACCACTCTATATCCGGTGTACTCATTCATTCTTTCTCATATCCTATTCTTGCTTTGATTTTGAATTCCATTTGAGTTGAGCCACAAAAGAAAATTCCGCAAAAATTGCCTAACACTCTATTCACCCCCCTTTACAGTGCGTTACAGACCTAACACAAACCCATGACGGTGGAAACGACCACTTGCACAAAGTGTAGAGTAAGGCAGCATACATCAGATCGTAAAACGATCCGATCCTTCTCTGGATCTTGCGCAAACGTGGGAGACTAGTGACTCGGAACGCTCTTTATAGAACTTGACGTGCTTAACAGACTTTAGGCAAGTATTTCCTTGCGATGGCCTAGAGCTTCTCAAATGAGCCATACATCTTATTAATTGTTGAAATATAAAATGTTTTGATGATGTTAAAATATGCTTTAAATGGGCTAAAATGGAATTTCACCCCTTGAGTTTGAAGCAAAATGAGAAAAACACACTGTGATACATCAATCTCTCACATGGATCGATTGATGTATACATCAGCCCCTCAGGAAGGCACATGGATCGATCCATGTGAAGATTGTGCAAGATTAAATCTTTCGGCCCAACGTCGATCTCTCAGCCAGGGGAACATCGATTGATCGACGTCACATGAGTCTCTCAGGAAGAGACGTCGATCGATTGATGTAAGGCAGATTCAAAACCCGAAAGCTTCGGCAAGACATCAATCTCTCAGGCCAGAAGACATCGATCGATCGATGTATATCAGTCTCTCAAAGGAGAGACATCGATCGATCGATGTACTACAGTTTCAAAACTGGAACCTTTCGGGTGGACGTCGATCTCTCAGCACAGGCACATTGATCGATCGACGTCCCCCAGAATTCAAAATTTTTTGAACGTTGGAACAAAATCCAAGGGAGTCTAAAGTGCATTCTCTCTCCAATCTTGCTCAAATTTCTTGTGGACTTTACTCCAACATACTACATGCTTCCTTGACTATTTTATCCATATCTAAGATTCTCTAGGGTGGCTATTGAAGATCAAATCACTCTATAGGGTGGCTAAAGGCAATTTTCAATTTTTCAAGACTTGGAGATTGACTTGAAGACATGGTAAAGGCTCCAAAACGTGGTAAACTTCATCTATAAATGGGAGAAGCTTGGATGAGCAAATAGACACTTTCACCATCATCTAGCTTCATTATTCGTTGTATAGTTCTCTCACATTTGTAAAAGAGCTTAAAGCCTGTTAAGCTTTTCTTTGTTCTTCATTGTTGTATATTGAGAGATAGAAAGTCTAGCACAAGAGGAACCATACATATTTGATCTCTTGCTTGTGCTTAGACTAGCGAGAAAGTGTGAACTTTACTATTTCCTTCAACCTATTGTGAGAAAGTTCTTGAGAGAACTTTGTTGAAGTTGTGAGGTAGCAAGAATTTGTTCTTGCTAGAGCTGTAGTTGCTGTAGTTGCACAAGTGTAGTTTGTGCAAGAAGTTGCTGTTGTTATTGCTTACGCTAAGGTGTTAGTGTAAGTGTTGATATGGTTGTTCTTATTGTCTCTAATAAGAAGAGTAGTTGTTGAAAACCCACTTTGGCAACAAAGTGGTAGTGGAGTAGAATCATTTACGATTCGAACCACTCTATATCCGGTGTATTCATTCATTGCTTCTCACATCCCATTCTTGCTTTGATTTTGAATTCTTTTTGAGTTGAGCCAAACAAGAAAATTCCACAAAAGTGCCAAACACTTTATTCACCCCCCCTCTATAGTGTGTTTCGGACCTAACAATTGGTATCAGAGTCTAACCTTGATTGCTCGGCCTATCTTTTCAAGTAGCAAGGTTAAAAATCATGGCAATGACAACCTTAACCTCTTCATCTCACACTTCAACTTCGAAGCCTACTGCACTATTTTCAGGATCAAACACTAAAGCACCTATGTTTGATGCCCAAAATTATTCTTTGTGGAAATGTCGAATGATCAATCATTTGAAAGGCTGTGGATTTGATATATGGAGAGCCGTTTTCAAAGGAATTGAAATTTCTATGATTACCAACTCAAAAGGAGAATCAATGTTCAAAGATGAGGATGACTACACCGACGAAGAGAAGATAAACTTCGCCATCAATAGCAAAGCATTTGATATTCTCTCAAGTGCTCTTACCACCACCGAGCTCATAAGACTTCAAGGTCTTAAAACAGCTCATAAGGCATGGAAAAGGCTTGAAATGATACACGAAGGGACTGAGCAAGTAAGAATGGCCAAAAAGCTCATGCTCATGAAGGAATATGATATGTTCGGAATGAAGAGCGGTGAGAAGATTGAGGAGACAATCGACCGATTCACACGAATAGTAAATCAACTTTCCATGGTGGACAAGCAAATCTCAAATGAAGACATTGTCTCAAAACTCCTCAACTCTTTGCCAAGAGAATGGACACCTAAAGTCACCGCCCTCATCGAATCAACGAATCTCAAGACTCTTACCCTTCATGAGCTATCCGGTAATCTTCTTACTCATGAAATTCTTATTGATGAACAAAATAGGATGAATCCTATCAAGCCCACACAAACATCACACAAAGGATTGGTGGTAGAGTCCGATGAATCGGATGAGGAAGCTGCTCTTCTAGTAAGAAAATTTAGAAGAATGGCAATAAGAATAAAGCTCAAGCAAGAAAGTTTTTCAAAAGACCACCCAAGGAAAAGGAAGCAAGTGAAAATTGCTATAGATGTGGTCGACCCAGTCACTTCATTGCCGATTGCCACGTCAAGGAGCCGCAAAAACAAGAAAAGAAGGTCTTTCCTCAAAAGAAGAAAGCTCTTAATGCGGAGGTAACCACATAGGATGATCTTCTCTCTGAATCGAAAGCAGAAGAAAGTGAAGGTCAAGATGTTGGACTTGTTGCAATAGTTGAAAATCAAAATGCTCAACATACTTGTCTCATGGCAATTGAAGATGACATTAAGGTAAAATCTAATCCTTCTAATTTGCAACATGAAATCGGAGATTTGCAAGATGATTTTGAGAAACTGAATTTAAAATATAAACATTTGAAGAAAGAGCTCACGAAGTGCATCTTAGAAAATAAGAGCTTGCATGATAAGAACATTTTGATATTTCAAGAGCATGACATCATACTCACCATGCATAAAACCGTAGCCCTTGAAAATGTAGAAATTAGGAAAGAATTATGGTTAGATTTACAAAGACTAACCAATGGTAAAAATAATCTAGACAAACTACTTGGAAACCAAAGAATTGGAAATGATAAATCCGGTTTAGGATTTAATTCATCACATTCTTCCATTAAGCCTAAGTCATCAAAGAAAAAGACAAACAAGAGAAAAACACAACATAACTCATCATCTTCTAAACCAAGACATTACCCACGTATTTTCATTGCAATAAAGTAGGACATGTGAAGAATGCATGTAGAGCTAGTTTGGAAGCATGTATGTTTAGAAGCCTAAGGGTCGACAAACTAACCCTAAAGGACCCAACCATTAAAGGGTACCAATGCATAAATCTTTTGGTTTTGTAGGCTCTCAAGATAAATAGAGTAGCCAAAGAAGAAGAAACCGAATAGCTTATGGACAACATATGTTCAACACACATGACCGGAGATAAAACGTTGTTCACCAAGCTCAAGCTCCAAGATGGTGGAACGGTGCATTTTGGCAATGGGAGAGCAAAAATCCTTGGACATGGAGAAATTAGTAACTCTTCTTTTACTATTAATAATGTACTATATGTAGAAGGGCTTAAATATAATTTGATAAGTGTTAGCCAACTATGTGATGCTAATTTTCAAGTTGAATTTGTGAAAAGAAAATGCATTGTGAAAAAGAACGATAAGATTGTTTTTGAGGCTATAAGGAAAAATGATGTTTACAAATTTAGCACACATGATTTGATATCACAAAATGTTTCTTGCCTAGTTGCTAAAACTGATTTGACTCACCTATGGCATAGACGACTTGGACATATTAGTTTTAAAAATTTCAAAGAGATTTGCAAAAATGAAAAGGTCCAAGGTCTTCAAAAATTGAATTTCGAAAACCATGGCTTATGTGACACTTGTCAAAATGCAAAGCTTGTTAAAACAAGTTTCAAGCCTAAAAGTGAAATCTTCACCATCAAACCCCTACAATTACTTCATATGAATTTGTATGGGGATATTGGTACGGCAAGTCTAGGTGGAAAACATTACACCTTTGTGGTGGTAGATGACTTCTCTCGGTACATTTGAGTAATGTTCTTAGCTAAAAAGAATGATGCATGCCAAGAATTTATAAAGCTTTGTAGGAGACTAGAAAATCAAAGAGAAGACACAATTAAGGAAATTAGAAGTGATAGAGGTGGTGAGTTTGATGGTAAGTTTCAATAATTTTGTGTATCTAAAGGGTATGGACACAATTTCTCGGCTCCAAGAACTCCTCAACAAAATGGTGTTGCGGAAAGAAGAAATAGAACACTTCAAAAAATGAGTAGAGCCATGCTAAATGAATCAGAGCTATCCAAGTATTTTTAGGCCAAAGCAGTAGACACCGCTTGTCATGTGTTCAATAGAGTTTATTTGAGACCATCTCTCAAAAAGACTCCTTATGAGCTTTGGAAAGGTAGAGTACCAAATATTGGTTATTTCAAGGTTTTTGGTTGCAAGTGCTATATACTTAACACCAAAGATAACTTGGATAAACTCGATTTCAAAGCGGATGAAGGAATCTTCATGGGATATGCTCAAAATAGCAAGGCATTTAGGGTATATAATAAAAGAAGCATGAAAGTTGAAGAATCAATTCATGTCAAGTTTAGTGAATTCATTGAGGATGAACCAAACACTAATGGTGATGATGATGAAATAATTGAAGTCATATAGAGAAATTTGAGAATCCAAAAGGTAATATTGTCATTGACCTTAGGATTGATCCCCTGGAACCTAAGGTTGAAAATGAAGAAGTAGGAGGAGATACCTCAAATTTACCGGATTCATATAAGTATAGGAAAGATCATCCTAGAGAATTAATATTAGGTGAAACTAGTCAAGGCATAACGACTAGGAGAAAATTTAAGGAAAATGTCTTCATTTCACAAGTTGAGCCTAAAAATATAAAAGAGGCAATAAATGATGAAGATTGGGGTATTAGCCATGCAAGAAGGTTAAATCAATTTGAAAGGAGTGATGTTTGGGAATTAGTTGATAAACTTAGTGATCATCCCATAATTGGCACTAAATGGGTATTTAGAAACAAAATGGATGATAAAGGAAATATTACTAGAAACAATGCTAGGTTAGTAGCTCAAGGACATAGACAAGAGGAAGGCATAGACTATGATGAGACCTTTGCCCCCGTAGCTAGGTTGGAAGCTATTAGGATGCTATTAGCATATGCATGTTATAAGGATTTCAAACTATATCAAATGGATGTGAAATCCACATTCTTGAATGGAATAATTCAAGAAGAGGTGTATGTAGCTCAACCACCGAGGTTTGAAAATCATGATTATCCAAATCATGTATTTAAACTCAAAAAGGCCCGTTATAGACTTAAACTAGCTCCTAGGGCATGGTATGAAAAATTAAGTAACTTCCTACTTGAGAATGAGTTTTCAAGAGGAAAAGTCGACGCTACTCTTTTTATTGAAGAACAAGGAAACCATCAATTGCTTGTTCAAACTTATGTGGATGATATTATATTTGGTGCTACTAATGATTCTCTTTGTGAGCATTTTGCTAAATTGATGGAAGGAGAATATGAGATGAGCATGATGGGTGAACTCAACTACTTTCTTGGTCTTCAAATCAAGCAAACTCAAGATAGAGTGTATATATCTCAAACAAAGTATACAAAGGATTTACTCAAGAAATACAAGTTTGAGGATGGAAGAAGTGTGAGCACACCAATGAGCACAAGTACAAAGCTTGACAAAGATGAAAAAGGAAAGCCGGTTGAGGTAACCAAATATAGGGTATAATTGGTAGTTTACTTTATTTAACCGCTAGTAGACCCGATATTTTGCATGCTGTGTGTTTATGTGCTAGATTTCAAAATATGCCTAAGGAATCACATCTAGTTGCCATTAAACGTATCTTTAGGTATTTGAAAGGAACCTTGAACTTTGGGTTATTTTATCCCAAAAATGGTTGTTTTGATTTAAGAGGGTATAGTGACTCCGATTATGCCGGAAATCTAGTTGATAGAAAAAGCACCTCCGGGAAATGCCAATTCCTTGGAGATTGCTTAGTTTCTTGGTTCTTCAAGAAACAAAATAGTGTGTCACTTTCAACGGCAAAATCCAAATATTATCGGCCGCTTCGTGTTGTGCACAACTACTTTGGATGATCAACACCTTAAACGATTACAAAGTTAAGTTTGATAAAGTTCCCAACCTATGTGATAACATATCAGCCATAAGTATAACACAAAACCCGGTTCACCGTAGTAGGACCAAATATATTGAAGTGAGGCATCATTTTATAAGAGATTGCATTAAAAAAAGATTGCTATGTGTTGAATGTTTTCCAACCAATGACCAACTAACGGATATATTCACCAAATCTCTTCCTACTGAGACATTCGAGTCCACTAGAACAAGATTAGGGATGATAAACAATGTTTAGAGCGATAAAATTGCAAATTTCAAAAATTAGTATACATGGATTAATCCATGTATTAAAAGGAGAGATCCATGTACGTCGATCTCTGACGTCGATCGATCGATGTACGTCGATCTCTGACATCGATCGATCGACGTCATCATTTTCTGCACTTTTAAATCTAGGTCAGAAACGCATTCTATTCATTTCTAACCTAAACAATCGATTGAAGTCTCTACTGCGCCTCCCTATGCAAAAACTTCTCCTCTCTTCAATTTCATCCTCCAATCGAAATATCATTATCTCTACTCTTAATTTCCATCTTCTACCCTCATATTCTTCTACTCTCCTCTAGAAAAATTCTCAACTAGTGCCCTAATTTTCTCCAACATGTCTTCAAGAAGCAAAAACTCAACAAAAAGGCCAAGATCATCTAGAAGTGCAGGAGAAGGGTCAAACAATCCTTCTCATGGGCAATCTTCTCAACCTAGGAGGAACGATCAATGGATGAGAGCCAAAGTCAAGTCCTAGCCGAGATTAGGAGTGAGCTAAACTTCTCCTACTTTCCTTGGATCAAAACTAGAGAAACCAAAGATACTTTAAAGGAACTTTACCCACCCGGACATGTGAGGTATATCACTAGACACTCTCAAATGTTAAATGACAAATGGGATAATGAAGAGAGGGCCACTATCCCACTCAAATTGCTTAGAATCAATGATATTCTAAGCAATAATGAGTTGAGCCCTATCATTGAATGGTTGGATATCCAACAATAGAGAAGTATTTGCTTTGAGAGAGAGATGGACAAAATGTCCACTAGGTACACTAGGCTTTTTTATGCAAATCTATGGATTCAATACATCAATGATCTTCCTTTAGCTTTGCATACTATTATTGATGGACATCATATTGAATGGGATGTTGGAACAATTTGTGGGTTGATTGGAGTACCCAACGAGGGATTCTTTGAGTTTGACGTATGGAAGTGGGATACGGCTCGATGGAGAGTCACTAAGCATGAAGTGAAGACATTCTTAGGCTATCATCCCACTAAGAACATAAATGATATGCCTTTGGTCTACCGTACCCGTCTCTCCATTGTTACTTTTTGTATAAATGCCAAATCCGCTAAAGGGCCTAGTAACCTAGATTTCTACATTGCATACCGAATAGCCAACCGTGAAAAAGTCAACTTTGGGGAGCTTTTTATGACAAATGTTATTGAGGCCGCCATCAAACAAAACAAAGCTCTTCCCTATAGTAATTTTATCTATAGGATGCTTGTAAAGTCAGGGATTGATGTAGGCAACACGGATGTTGACCAAAACACGCATAATGATTTCTATGATAAGGTTAACATCCAACAAATATTAAAGGCTAGAAAAGAAGCCATGAAAGGGCGGGCCCAAGAAGAAGAAGCAGACGAAGACGAAGGTGTTCCAGACGAGGCACCTATTCCTGAAACAGACACGAAGCACCTAGTAGCTTGAGCTCAAATGTTCCTGAACTTCAAGCTCAAGTTGCCAGCCTTCAATAGGAGGTTGGTGAGCTCCGAGGCAAGGTGACCTTGCACGAGTCAAGGTTTGCCAAGCTCAAGGCTAAGATGAAGGCGTGCATTCTGGGCATTTCATTTTCTTCCGATGAAGACTAAAACTTCTTTTAGCTTGCTCCTTGTTTATCATTTTTATGATTCTAGCTTAGTATTTATTGGATTATGTACTTGCTAAACTTGGTTGCGTTTTGATGTGTAATGAAGTAGTATGTTGTCGTTGTTTTTGATGCTTCCAAAAAGGGGGAGAAAGTTAGTGGTCGTGGTCTTATTGTTTATTGCATATGAGTTAGTTAGCGGCTTAATGTTTGTTGCTTATGAGCTAAAATAGAAACATGAAAAGCCTGCTTGATATTTGATTTTATAAATTTGATGGCTAGTGCAAAGAGGTAATTTAGAGATTGAACATGCTTGGTTGAGGGGGAGGAAATTGGTGCATGTTTGGGTTAAGTTGAGTTTACATTGAGGCATGTTTGGGTCTTATTGTTTATTGCTTATGAGTTAGTTAGTGGCTTAATGTTTATTGCTTATGAGCTAAAATGGGAACATGAAAAGCCTGCTTGATATTTGATGATATAAATTTGATGGCTAGTGCAAAGAGGTAATTTGGAGATTGAACATGCTTGGTTGAGGGGGAGGAAATTGGTGCATGTTTGGGTTAAGTTGAGTAAATTGATGCATGTTTGGGTGAAGAAAGTTTTGGAAATTGATGCATGTTTGGTTGAGGGGGAGCCTTTTGGTGCATAATTGTAAAAGAGAAGCATTTTGATATAATCATTGGAGTTGTAAAATCATGATCACATTGGTTATTATGGAAAGTATAAAATGCATATACTAAGGGAGAGATTAAATTTTTTTCAAGTTTGAAACATCCAATTAGCTAAAAAAAAGCAAAAACATCTTTTAAAATATTGGTTTTGAAATCATTAAAAAGAAGGAGATTGTTGAAATATAAAATATTTTGATGATGTTAAAAGATGTTTTGAAGGGCTAACATGGAATTTCACACCTTGAGTTTGAAGCAAAATGAGAAAAACACACTGTGACATGTCAATCTCTCACATGGATCGATTGATGTATACATCAGCCACTCTGGAAGGCACATGGATCGATCCATGTGAAGATTGTGCAAGTCTAAAACTTTTGGTCCAACTTCGATCTCTCAGCCAGGGGAACATCGATCAATCGATGTCACGTGAGTCTCTCAGGAAGAGACGTCGATCGATTGACGTAAGGCAGATTCAAAACAATAAAGCTTCAGCAAGACATCGATCTCCCAGGCTAGGAGACATCGATCGATCGATTGATGTACATCCGCCTCTCAAACGAGAGACATCGATCGATCGATGTACTACAGTTTTAAAACTGGAACCTTTCGGACGGACGTCGATCTCTCAGCACATGCACATAGATCGATCGACGTCCCCCAGAATTCAAAAGTTTTTGAATGTTGGAACAAAATCCAAGGGAGATTTAAAGTGCATTCTCTCTTCAATCTTGCTCAAATTTCTTGTGGACTTTACTCTAACATACTACATGCTTCCTTGACTATTTTATCCATATCTAAGATTCTCTAGGATAGCTATTGAAGATCAAATCACTCTATAGGGTTGCTAAAGGCTATTTTCAATTTTTCAAGACTTGGAGATTGACTTGATGACATGGTGAAGGCTCCAAAACGTGGTAATCTTCATCTATAAATGGGAGAAGCTTGGATGAGGCAAATAGACACTTTCACCATCATCTAGCTTCATTATTCATTGTTGTATAGTTCTCTCACATTTGTAAAAGAGCTTAAAGCTTGTTAAGCTTTTCTTTGTTCTTCATTGTTGTATACTGAGAGATAGAAAGTCTAGCACAAGAGGAACCATACATATTTGATCTCTTGCTTGTGCTTAGACTAGCGAGAAAGTGTGAACTTTACTATTTCCTTCAACCCACTGTGAGAAAGTCCTTTATGGAACTTTGTTGAAGTTGTGAGGTAGTAAGAAGTTGTTCTTGCTAGAGCTGTAGTTGCTGTGGTTGCACAAGTATAGTTTGTGCAAGAAGTTGCTGTTGTTGTTGCTTACACTAAGGTGCTAGTGTAAGTGTTGTTGTGGTTGCTCTTATTGTCTCTAATAAGAAGAGTAGTTGTTGAAAATCTATTTTGGCAACAAGGTGGTAGTGGAGTAGAATCATTTACGATTCGAACCACTCTATATCCGGTGTATTCATTCATTGCTTCTCACCTCCCATTCTTGCTTTGATTTTGAATTCTTTTTGAGTTGAGCCAAACAAGAAAATTCCGCAAAAAATGTCAAACACTTTATTCGCCCCCCCCTCTAGAGTGTGTTTCGGACCTAACATTAATGGTTATTAAAAAAATCTATGATACCACTATAATTTTTGAAACTAAAATTCTTAAAACTTTGAAATATTAATAGTTAATTAAAAAAGCTGGCAGTGCATGACTTTTTGACTATCTAAACTAACAGAAAAATATGGTTTATATAAATCGGGTGTTATAGTTTTGTTAAATGACGATGGATTCATAAATAATACACTTTTGGTTATGCTTTTCTTTTGACACTAAATTCAGAGGGAATTCCATTTGGAAAAAAAAATACACCGAGCACTCTCTTAAAATATTTTACATTATTAACATAGAGGGTAACAACATAAAATTGCCACCAGTGCAATAGACGACAGCAGCAATGTTCACCATGGCTAGATTATCTATAGCATTTCTGCTTTCAGGACTGCAATTTAGCCAATAATAAATACCTGTTTAGAAAAGAAGATCAATTATATCAGGTTGAGCTGCAAATAAAATATTCTCAAAAAAAAAAAAAATGAATGTAGAGTTTTTAATTAGATTGAAATCATTTGCCCCTTTGAATCCATGCTCAGTCATGGATTACAAAAGGGAAAGTCTTCACTTCATTCTAAAATGAAAAATAGACAACTTTATAAACTTTTCCTTTGTCTTTAAAAAGAAAATAAAATATACAAAACTTCTATAAGTTTTTTTTTCCCTTAGCGTCATTTCGATGTAACTTCTGTATGAAAGGAATTTTGTTTGAACAAGAACAAATCAAAACCAATTGCTTCATTATGAACGACTTTACTTGCTCAACTATATAACGAAGCATTTTTTTTTTTTTTTGCATTAAGAAAAAGAAATGTATGATACTTCCTATGATTCAAAAATTTGTGTTCGTGTATATTTAAAACTATGATAATATTTTCAAGATGGACAAGTAATATTTGTTATTGTTTTGACTTAGTTTGATATATTCGTGGAAAATATGGCTAAATATCAAGTATTCCTCCCGTCCCAAAATATTGTCACAATTGGTCAGCAAAAGAGTCAGAAAATCAATTAAGACTAAATCTTCAAAGTATTAAACATAATAGTTTCTTAGAATAGTATTCACATTATTTATAACCAAATTTCACTCAACAATTTATAAAGTATTTGAACAATTAGATAATAAACTAGGTTTGGCCAATTTTACGTTTCACCAGGTTTTTTGAACAATTCTATAATAAATAGGTTTGACCAACTTTAGGTTTCATGCTAGAAAACACTCCTTGTCTGAGAATAATTTCTTCACTACTTCATTTGATTCACATACATTGTGTGTATATATAATACAAGATTTCCTATCTAAGTCAACAATTACTGTGATTTGGTGGTTGAAGATTTGATATGAACAAATCTCAATCTTATCTACAGAATCTAACCTTTTCTAACTTACAAGTCAAATCATATCTCTTAACATCAAATCATATCTCTTAACACTGCCCCTCAAGTTGTGTATTGGGACATCCAATACCCAACTTGCTCAACGCCTCTTCAAACGCTCTTCCTGATACTGCTTTAGTTAAAATATCTGTAAGTTGATCTTCAGACTTCATATACGGTAACTCGACGATCCCTTTCTCAAGATTTTCTTTGATAAAATGTCGATCTACCTCAACATGCTTAGTTCTATCATGCTGCACCGGGTTCTCAGAAATGCTTATTGCTGCTTTGTTATCACACTTTAACTGTACCGAAAGTTGTATCAAGATTCCTATTTCATTTATCAGCTTCTCTAACCACAAAATCTCCATTATCCCTTTCACAATCCCTCTGAACTCTGCTTCCGCGCTTGATAGTGCAACTATCTTTTGTTTCTTGCTTCTCCATGTGACCAGATTTCCTCCAACAAATGCAAAGTACCCTGAGGTAGATCGTCTATCATTTGGATTTCCTGCCCAATCAGCATATGTGAATACTTCAATGTCAAGATTTCCATGTTTAGTAAACATTAACCCTCGGTCGCTCGTTCCTTTTAAATATCTGAGTATCCTTTTCACCGCTATCATGTGTGCCTCTTGTGGTTTATGCATAAACTGACTAACAACTCCAACTGCATAAGCAATATATGGCCGAGTATGGGAGAGATAGATCAACTTTCCAACAAGTCTTTGATACCGTTCTTGGTTAACTATTGGTTCTCCTTCTTTTACTTGCAGCTTGTGATTTACCGTCATAGGAGTCTTAGCGGGTTTGCAGTCGGCCATTCCGACTTCTGTTAGTAGATCCAGGATATATTTTTGTTGACATATCACAATCACTTTGGCTAACCGTGTAACCTCTATGCCCAAGAAATACTGTAAATTTTCCTAAATCTTTCATTTCGAATTCTGCAAATAACCTCTGACGAAGTCTACTGATTTCTTCAACATCATCCCCAGTGATAATCATATCATCTACATATATAATCAGGCACGTCACCATTTCTCCACTTCTCTTAAGGAAGAGTGTATGATCTGCATTACTCTGACTATATCCATTTTGTTTCATTGAAGCTGTAAATCGTCCAAACCAAGCTCGCAGACTTTGTTTAAGTCCGTACAACGCCTTCCTCAACCTGCATACCTCGCCCCTTTTAAATTTATCCGAGAAGCCTGGGGGAGCTTCCATGTATACTTCCTCCCGTAACTCACCGTGTAAGAATGCATTCTTCACATCAAACTAAAATAAAGGCCAATCTTTGTTGACTGCTACGGAGAAAAGGACCCGAATGGTATCAATGTTTGCTACTGGAGAAAAAGTCTCTGAGTAATCAACTCCATATGTTTGAGTATATCCTTTTGCCACAAGTCTTGCTTTATGTCTTTCAATGGTTCCGTCAGCCTTGTATTTGATGGTGAACACCCATCGACACCCTACTAGTTTCTTTCCTTCTGGTAACATGCATTTTCCCATGTTTCGTTCTTGAGTAAAGCCTCCATCTCAGCAGCCATTGCTCCTCGCCACTCCTTCTTCATTTTTGCTTCCTGTACTGTCCTTGGAATAGACTCTGAATATATAGGAGCCAGTAATGCTCGTCCTTGATTCACCGGATACCTACTGGTTCGAGTCACTGGACCTGGTGAATACCGTTCTGGTGGAATCCCTCTAGTGCTTCTTGGTGGGAGTACACGTTCCTCACGTTCTTGACTCTCAACAGTGTTAGGTACTAACTGTTCAGGATTCAAATCAATAGGTGGAGGACTTACCTCTTGTGGGACATTTTCCGAAGTAGATGTCTCAGGAGTAGGCACTGAAACTTAAGTCTCTCCCCTATCGATCGTAGTCAGCTCAGTGGCGTCACCTACTTGTTCGTGTTGGTCATCCATCGACCAGTTGAGGCTGTGTAACCACTCAAAGTTAGAGGACTCACCCTTTGTCTCCCCCTGAGGCCCAACTTGGTGGTGGAAGTAATATTCAGTTTCAAGAAATACACAATCCATGGTGACATATAGGCGACGAGTGATGGGGTTATAGCACCGATAGCCTTTTTGGTGACTGGCATATCCGACAAACACACATTTTTCTGCACAGGAATCCAGTTTGGTTCTACTGGATTTGGGTAGGTGAACATACACAGAGCAGCCAAATATATGAGGTGGTAAAGTCAACACTGAGGGAATATTAGTTTGTGTTGCCAGTTTTTGAAGGGGGTTTTGTGGTTCAGGGCCTTTGTAGGGAGACGATTTAAGAGGTACACCACGGTTCCAACCGCATCTGGCCAGAGATATTTAGGGGCTGATGATTCAAGAAGCATAGCTCTGGTCATTTCAAGTATAATACGTTTTTTCCTCTCAGCGACACCATTTTGTTGGGGTGTGTGAGGACACGACGTTTGATGTATAAGGCCATGTTCACGAAGGAATGGACTAAGGGGTCGGTATTCTGTTCCATTGTCGGAGCGTAGGACTTGAATTGTGGTATTATATTGTGTTTGGACCAAATGGAAAAAATGAATAATTTTTCAGGGACCTCTGACTTATTTTTGATAAAGTACACCCAAGTCATACGCGAAAAATCATCAATAAATAGAACAAAATACTGAAAATGGTGGGGATTAGAAGCATTAGATGGCCCCCACACATCAGAATGAACTAGAGCAAACATTTTTTCAACTCGAGTATTATTTGGTTGGAATGTTGCACGGTGACTCTTAGCACGAATACACGTCTCGCACTGAGGGAATGTACTAAGATGAGAAAACAGACTAGGGAACAAAAGTTTTAAGTATCCAAAAGAAGGATGACCTAGACGGCGGTGCCATAGCCACAACTGTCGACTGGTTGCCCGGTGAGCAAGCATGGACCGGTCCTGTTGAGCAACTTCATCGACAAAGTAGAGACCGTCGCGTTCAGTGCCACGCCCAATAGTCTCCTTTGTACGTATGTCCTGCAAGAGGCAATAGTGGGGATATATGAGCGCAGTACACTGAAGTTCTTTTGTAACATGACTCAGGGAAAGTAATTTAGAAGACAACGCTGGAACATATAAACAGTTAGGTATAATCATGGTAGGTGAGATCTGAATAGTTCCCCCACCGCACACTGGAAGTCGCTCACCACTCGCAGTCTCCATGTGTGTTTTTAAAGGTTTTGAGTATGTGGTAAAATCAGTTAGATCATTGGTCATAATGTCTGTGGCTCCGCAGTCAAGTATCCATGAGTCAGCACTGGATTGATTGGTTTGGGCACTACCTTTGGTATGAAGTTGAGGGTCATATATTGAATTAGTTGATAATTTGGGACTAAGTTTTTTCGGGTGGAAAACTTGGAGGCTTGGCTGGAATTTTGAGAAGCTGAGGGACTGGATTTTATACATCCCGATATTTGGTGGGCTTGACTGTCAGAAATAATATTTGAAGGGAGATAATTTCTTTTCTGGAAACATGAGGGACTGCACTGCATATTGTTAGGAACAGAAGGGACTAAATGAGTAAATTTTGAATTATATAAAGGCTGAGGGTTGGGAAAAATCCCAACCCTACCTGGATATTTCTCCGCCGCTCCATTGTTCCCTTCTCTGGAACCTTCTCCAACGGTTCCATCTCCTTCTTCCCTCTTTAATGCGCTGTCACCTTCTTCCTGCTGAGAAATGCTCCTGCTGGTTTCTCCAATGGCTACAACCCCTCTACCAATGGCTTCTCCATTGGACTGATTCCTGCTGGACCACCACTCCGGGTACCCAACCAGAAGAAAGCACGTTTCTTTAGTGTGCTTCTTCCGGCTACAGTGCGTACATCTAAGGTTCATCTTGTCCTCCTTCTCTGTTGGTTTGGGGTATTCTGAGCGCGATGATGGTCTTTCTGAGCGCCGTGATGAATTTCCCCTGCCTCGTCCTGCACCACTCCGGGTCACCATTCCATACCCCAATGATGTAGCATCTGCTGAGGGGTCACCTTTTAATATCTGAATCCGGGCCTCTTCTCTTCGGATAAGGCCATATGCAGTTTCTACTGAGGGAAGAGGTTCCCTTTTCAGTATTTCTCATTTAGTTGGTTCGAATCTTTCGTCTAGAGTAGTTAAAAACTGGAACAGTCTTTGTTCCTGAATTTTCTGGTTGTATACTCGGATATCATCTGCGTCTTTCATTGGGTTTGGGTCCTTGATGTCTATAGTCATCCAGATAGACTGAAGTTTGTTCCAGACTTCCTCCAGAGTATGTGTTCCCTGCCTGAGGGTGTTAGCCCTTTTGTGCAAATCAAAAACCTGGAGGGAATCTGTACCGGATCCGTATGTGATCATCAGTCCGTCCCATAATGCTTTGCAAGTTGGATATTGAGACACGTTAGTCACGAGGTGAGACTCAATGTTCTGAATCAACCACGTGAAAACGCATTCATCCTCTTGTTCCCAATGGGAGAATCCTGGATCAGTTGGTGAGGGAGGAGCAGGGACTTCCGTAAGGTGAGAGCTCTGCCCTCTCCCACCAATAGCCTTTCGAATTAGGGTTGCCCGTAAGGAGTAATTCTCGCCGTTAAGTTTTACTCCTATGGTGAGATTTTCTGGATTGTTCATCAGAGTCTGCGATCCGAGACTCTGACGAAGAAGTTGAGCCAATTGGGCCGTGATTTCGTCAGTGAAGCCAGAACCAGTCTTTGGGGCTGAGCTTTCTTCTGACATTCTGTCCGCGGATAACTACTTTGGTTTAGTCTGTTGGTCAGGTAAGGTATTTACGAACAGTGATGAGGACAGACTCTGAGTCCTCAGATAAACAAACAGCTTCTACTTGTTTGGTTTTTTTTCGGTTGGATTGAATTTTTTGGACAATGAGGAAGAACAAGTTCTGAGTCCTAGAATCAGTATCGCTCTGATACCATGCTAGAAAACACTCCTTGTCTGAGAATAATTTCTTCACTACTTCATTTGATTCACATACATTGTGTGTATATATAATACAAGATTTCCTATCTAAGTCAACAATTACTGTGATTTGGTGGTTGAAGATTTGATATGGACAAATCTCAATCTTATCTACAGAATCTAACCTTTTCTAACTTACAAGTCAAATCATATTTCTTAACATCAAATCATATCTCTTAACATTTCACCAACTCTGGCAATATTTTCGAAACTAGGAAAGTTTATGTTCAAAGATAAAAAATTACGACAGGCCATTGACATTCCCTTTGCCAGTATTGGCGTTCACGTTGAAGAGCACATTTACGGAAGCGAATCTGTTGGGAAAAATCTCAATTAAACCACCTTATAATTTTTCATATGCAACAATATATCACCTGATGCTCTATAATTATCGTTCATGAAGTTCTACATTTCTTTATAAGCTAAAATTACGTTCAAGTTATGCTTGAAATTACCTTGAGAAAATTAGTGGATCCACACACATATATAATCATATGTATGTGTGAATGTATATGGACACGCACATGTGTGTGCATGTACGTGTAAACGTGTATGTGTGTGTCCATATATGTCTTACAGTTCCATTTGTCCAGTATATTACTTGGATGCCACAGTCTACTTCATCTAGTAAGATAGGAACAAAAACATCTTCGAAAGAGCACCATTTGTATCTAGGGATGTAACACAGAGAATATGCACGCATGTGCACAGAGTTATGTATAAGTTCTATCCACAACTTATAGACATAGGCACCATGTTACCTTTTGATTAAGAATGCCTTACACTGCTGAGTAGTACACGTATGTCAACCTGTTGGCCTATGCGTAAGGCTATTGCATGGATTGCGTCCTCTTTGATTCTTTGATCGTACTGGTTAATATATTAGTATTTTAAGCAAAAGAAACGAATTAAGGTATTTATGGCCATCTATTATTTTTTACAATGGTACTTAGATGGGTTCTTATCTTCTTACTTCTAGATATTTAAAGTCAGTCAAACTCGTAAAATATAGTGTATGCAAATGATTTCGTAGCATATGTACTAGTCATTCAGGTTTTTTTTTAAAAAGAAAAAAACAGAATTTCCCTACCTAGCTGAATGCATGCCTAACATTTTTTAAGAGCACATATCCATGAAAAGGTTTTCACAGAAGAAGCTATATAATTACATGTAGGACCAGAATATAGAGGATTTTGGGAGACATGAGATATCAGTTTAACCCGGGGGAGGGGATGTTGGATAATTTCCTCATTGGATTAGGATTCCTAATTAGAAGGAATTAAAGATAGAGGTATTATCTGAAGATTCCTTAAGTTGTATTTATCTATTCTAGTTAGGATTTGTTTTAATGATGTTTATCTAGTCCTAGTAGAGTTTGGTTTTGATTAGACTAGTTAGTCTATAAATAAAGGGGGCCAGCCATAGTAGATGGTGCCTCAAGAGTGTCAAGAGCCTCAAGAGTGCCAAGAGCGCCAAGAGTGCCAAGGCCAAGAGTGCCAAATACCAATCCCGGGTAGGGTGATTGGTGAGTCAATGTCGGGTAGGGTCATTGACAAGGGTGGCGAGTGTTGTTCGGTTTTGAGTTATTTTCCGAATATCAATAAAGTGTGTTGTGCTTTATACGCGTTGTGTTTTGAATCCGTTATTTACTTCAATTGGTATCAGAGCAGTTGTTATTACTTCAGGGAAGGGGTTCTCGTCGCAGAGTATAATAGATCATATGATTATGAACCACATCCCAATTTTCTCAGTAAGATTAAGAAATAAAAATTAACCCTGACATTCAAAAACATCATGATGTAACATTTGTGTCCAACATTGACTAGAAGATGTAGAAACAAGCACAGACGAGGTACGTCGAGCTTAGCTGAGGTGCACCGATCTGAATATAGTAGTTGACGTACTGGGAAAATAAGACGTGACTGAAGTAAGTTAGTCGAGCTGACCTGAATATAGGAGTGACTGAGCTAAGTAAGAATGGATGAAGTGAAGCTGTAGTGAACTGATGAAGCACTATTGCGGTACTGAGGTGATCAAGGTAGGGAAAGGAAGAGCTGAAGTGAAGAGGAGCACAGAACCAAGAATAGCCGAAGTGAAGAATGACAACAAAATAGAATTAGAATAAAGATGTGCTGAGCTGAGGTGATGAGGTGAAGCACAAGTCAGACATCAAAGCTAAGACAGAGCTGCAACTCTTAGTCTAATATAACTTAGGACTTTTACCATACATAGGTCCGAGCAGAACAGATAACTAGTTGTTATCTTGTAACCGTTAGGAATCAATGTAGATAAACAATAATCATTGTACAAGGGGGAAAAAGAAGCCGTTAGAGTCGGAAAAACTCCTATAAAAGGAAAGTAACTTTGTAAATTTGATTCTCAACTTAATGAGTTTCCAATTCTTTCAATCTCAATAGAAGAATACCCTTTTTATTCTTAAAATATTGTTACATTTGATTTTTTAACATAGTATAATATACATCTGCTAAAAATCAGCTATGGAAATATTTTGGGGTCGAAGTGAGGATAAGTTAGATTAAGACATAAAATGAGCTTCGGCATCGCTAACAACCTCAGTTATTCATAATGATGAAGCCTGATGCATTAAATATTATGCAACACCCATGATATATGCCATTAAATCCAAGCACCAATATGTTCACTGTCTAACAAGGGCTGCATCAACTCTAAGACGACCTAACAAGAGCTGCATATAATTTCTGTTGGCAAATAGTGAATCCCATTGAAAATTTCTTTCTTTCAGTGAGTTGAATGATTCATTCTGCTTTTGTACATTTAAATTATTAAAATTTATTCAGTCTGACGGTCCAGAACCTGATTAAACTATTCAGTCATCTGAACGAATAAATACCACATTTCTTGTTGGTGCTTAGGGAAGAGACTACAACACTACACACATGTTGTTTTCCGATAACCCATAATGAAAATTGCATCAAGCTGTGTCGATCAATTGATACTTTACAATATAAAAAACGTAGGCAATATAGTGAGTCATTTTGCAACTGTTACTTCACAATATAAGAAGCACACGCAACATAATGAGTCATTTTGATTTATTCTATCATATTCTAAAGTCATAGAAGAATGTGTTCTTTACTCTATTGAAAATGAAAAACTAACTGTCATGTTACAATACTCAAGAAATCCAATTTGTTTCCAACACACACCCACAGACACAAAAAATGTTTGAGCAAGGGAACTGTTTTAGTCCAGCCAAAAACTACTGTAAACTGAACAGGTATTCTCAGAAAGTAAAAAAAAACACATCTAGTCATCTTTCTGCACTGAAAATATAGAGCAACACGACAAAATATATGTCTATAATGTCCCACAATATCTGATGCAGGGAGAGAGCAATCTACTAAAGGGACAAAGAACAAATGATGCAGAGGAGCATATTTCTGAAAAGCCCATTTCAAAGATTCAGTGCTATTAAAATATTAATACTTGTGCATTATAATAATAAAAGCTATCCTAAAATATACTAATATATGAGAGTTCAAATCTTTAAATGACCACCTAGATTTCTCGTACATTTGCAACCTTTGGAAACACGATTAGATGGTTGATTAATGGGGAAAGAAAAAAAAAAAAGAAGATGCTTGCATGGGACCTAAACTACAGTCTGCAGATGTTTGATTCTTGGAAAGAACCCTTTAAAATAATCGATATATTTGTCCACTCTATATACAGTTTGTCAGCTCATTGGAAGAAATATCTTTTGGGAGCAAGAGAATCTACAAAAATCTTCAAAAAACTGTACAGCAATCAAAGGCTGACATGATGCTTAAAAAATCTGGCATCTATACTAAATCTTAGAGCAACTCCAACCTGAATACTAACTGAGCTATGTTCTGAAGGCCTATCTATGCTAAATCTTGGTAGTACTACCTAACAGAGCTATGTCCTGAAAGACCATCTATGCTAGCTATGTCCTGAAAGACCATCTATGCTAAATCTTGGTGGTACTACCCAATAGTCGTTCTTGCTGCTTTTTTATGGTGTAATTTTAGACACCCAAATGACACAATTATAAGTGATGTTCTAACCTATTGGCCGAGGCTAATTATTAAGTGAGTTTTTGTAGGTTAAATCATACAAATTAAATGATCCAATGATCCAAAGAATGACTTAACCATTCAGTGAGTTGAATTGAAGAAGTACCCGTTCTCTATCCTCGAACACGATTTATGCAATAGCCACACGCTACATTATTATTGATTTGTCACATTGAAAGAGTATTTTGATTATATTTTCTTCACAAATTTAAATTGCTTCCAAGTATTTCTTTGGGACTTTAAAGTAGGTCTTCACAGAGGATTCTAGTCCAATTACTAAAGGAAAATGAAGACCAAGTACAGTGTTTGATGTATACTGCAACCCTGGTCAAGTGGCGTCCTTATTCGCCTGATCTAATGGTGGATCTTGGCTGTGATATATCACACAGCGAGTACAGACGAAATTTTTTGAAGAATCTTCAAAACTGTCATAATTTAGGGTTCTCTAGGGTTTAGACTTCATGTGCAAGAAAGCATATCTCCTCTGATTATTGATCTAATTCTTATTTCTACTCTCATCATGAACATCCAACATCTAAATCGCTATTATTTCCTTTGTACTAATATTTAATCTTTTGTATTACAATTTTTAGTCTACTGTGCTAATACTTGAGCTATAGTGTAACCAAATCTTTAGATCAAATAAATGATCTAAGGATTGTATCATGATCCCACATGTAACCACTCTTATTTGATTTGAAATTACTAATACCTTTTACAAAATGATTCAAATCTTATAAGTTCACTTTCAAATAAAAACATATAATCCAGTGCAAATTGAATTACCGATTTTCTTGGAGGACTTCAAGAATATGGCAATGCAGAAGAAGATGATCCATCATCCCCCTTGCTAGAGCTACCTGCCTTCTTCTTTTTCTTCTTATAAGGTATCCCTCTAGCCTTAGCTTGTGAGTCTTTAACTTCCCTTAGATAAATCCTTATCGCGCTGCTAGCGAAAGGGTTGTTCTCCGGTGATCCACCGTGCTCCTCATACGCAGCACGAAGCCTACCAATCAATGCATCAAGACTACCCCAAGCTTGCCTAAGGGGACAAGTACAAGGAGCTGGTGGCTCAGGCTGCCCATAAAACATGCAACTCTCATAGTGAACCTTAGTTTTCCCGAATTGATCAAGATAACGTAGGAATTCGAGAACATGGTTGCTATTGCATTGTGAGATTGCAACTGGAATTCTTTGGTTCCTTAGGTATTGGCAAAAAGTGTTCCAGTCTCTTCTTTTTTGTGATTCATAACGGCTAGGTGTAGCTGGCTGATTATCAGAAGATCTTGATGATCCTTCTGCCATGCTTTTTCTTTCTTTCTTTTTTTAGATTGACTTTTGAGGATGAGAATTGGTGAAGGGAGATGAGCCTTTGTTGCTAAAGAAGGAAAAAATCTCAGTTAAAATTGAATGAATAGGTGAAAATGGAGTGTAAGAATATGAGATCACATCAGAAAGCTGTTGAGTTGACATGTTATGGCCCACAGGGAATTTGCTTTCTTTCTCTATCTTCTCCTCCCCCAACCCAAATATATTCCACTAAAATTATTGTAAACACAAGAAAGGCATAGTCCAGTGGTAAGTGGCAAAGGTGATTGGGGCTAGAACCCCGACGTCCCGAGTTTGAGTCCGTGTGCAGACAATCCTTGTTGAAATATTACAAGGGTTGCCTCTGGGCTGGCTGAGTCTCGAGTGTCCTCTCCCTTTGCAGGGCTGCCGGTGGAGCACATCCCTCGATTTACATCCCACCTGGCTAAGGGGCCTCTGGTACAGATGGGGGGAGAACCCACTCCCTCATCAAAGAAAGGCGAAATCCCTTTGGCCCTCACTTATGGATATGCGTGAAAGATGCAAATTCAGCTACTCAGCGGTCTTAAGGGAGTGTCAGAGCCCACATAAGATGCATACTGCAAACCGGAACATCAATCTTTTACTCCTAATTGGGTCGGATACAATGTCATAACCATTATAGACCTAGACAACAGTAATACACACACTGCGCGTATCCTGAGTCGAACCTACGTCATTCTAAATACAATTTCCTAACCTAAGTACTAGTTGAACTACGCCGGTTATTTCACTAAAATTATTGTATCAATGTTTTCTATATTTAATTTATTGATCAATGACTTCTAGAATACCATATTTTTTTTAGTCATATCACATAGGTCCCATTAAAAACAAAATGCTATATTATAAGGATTCTAAAAAAGGCCTTCATATTCCACCAAAACCTTAATGGTTGAGCTAAGATCTCCTAACCAAATAATTTTGATAATAGTATATTGACGACCAATCAAATATGACTACAAAATAGTAACGAGAAAGCTTTGAAAGTGAGGAATTGTTTCTATTTGTTTATTCCCTTTAAATTATGATTATTTGGAAGGCACACCTTGGAGCAACTGGAAGCTTTGTGATTTTGAGGTCACGGGTTCGAATTGTAAAAACAGCCTCTTGCATAAAATGTAGGATAGTTCCGTATATATCAGATCACAAAGCGATCCGACCTCTTCCCAGATCCTGTGCAAACACGGAAGACTAATGTATCAGAAACACCCTTTTAAATTAGAGCAACTGGAAGCTTTGTGATTTTGAGGCCACGAGTTCGAATTTCGGGAACGTAGAATGTAAGAGAAATTCAAATGTTATAACTCCATCAGGAACCATCAGAAAAAGAAAGACTCGGTCTATTCGGCTCCGTTCTTGCGGCTGCTTGGGTGGGCTCTGAGCTTGTAGCCAATATGTTTAGAGCCGTAGAAACAGCATCTTGCATAAAATGTAGGATAGTTTCTGCATACATCAGATCACAAAGCGATCCGACCTCTTCCCAGATCCTGTGCAAATACGGAAGACTAGTGTACCAGAAACACCCTTCCCAGATCCTGTGCAAACACGGAAGACTAGTGTACCAGAAACACCCTTTTAAATTATGATTATTTGGTGAGATAAGTTAGTTTTCAGTTATTATTGATTCTTCCTTTAGCTCTTATATTGTGGGATAAATTAACAATTATTGTACGTGGGTTTTGTCCCTATTGTCCCTATTATCTAAAACCGACACTTACGACTGTAGAACATGAGATCTGCTACCTGCATGTGCAATTAATAGTAGCTAATTTAGTACAAATATATTGCAGTGACTAGTCAACTTTAATTATTAGACTGTCCTAAGTTCCAGGGACTCGTATATCGCTTGTGTCATGCCGTACAGAATATTGTCAAACAGACATGTAAATCGTACCTTAAGCAGAAAGACTGTTCAGGACAAGAGATTTACACTCCCGACCTCTCATTTCTGTGCCGCACCTCACATCATTTACTCGATTTAGATAGCAAAGTTCATCGTTATGTAGGAAGATAAATTGAAGACCTTCAAGCTGATCCAAGATAATAGAAGATCTATTTATAGATAGAGAACAGATCAAATATATTTGAACACTTTACGTTGAGGTCTGTTTAAGAAGGAGGTGATATGCAGATGAAGTGATCAATTGGCATTTGGTCGAGCAGTTGTGTGCTGATTGCAAACACATGTGTGCTGGACGAATGAGGAAGATACAAGACAGGTGGTTGATAGATGGGAGCTAATTGTGTCACGTGAAGCTGAAATACTTGAAATTGAAAAGTGAAGAACGCGTGAAATAAGAAAATCAAGGAGTAAAAAGGGAAATGTGCTGAGCTAACCAGGAAGAAGAAAGGGGACGCAACTCGCTGACGCCAAAAGTTTAAAACGTGTGAAAAGACATTTGTGCCCTTAGTTTAATAATGTAGCTGAGTTAGTTAAATGTCATGTTTTGTAATTTCACATGTTATCTCCTTCATTCAGCTATAAGAGCTGAATCTGTTGTAACCAACTGCAATTTTTTTGGTTTCCTTCTTAATTAATGAGCAGTTACTTTCTTCTCTCAACTGTTTCTATGTCTTCCAAAGCATTCCTTCTTCTTCTTTGTTTTACCTTAATTCAATGCTTGTGTGATGCTTGTCATGATTAGATTGTTGACTGTGAGAATTTTGACATGATATCAGAGCTTTTACAGTGATTAGGAAGTGCTAATTGATTGTTTGTGGATTTCTGTATTGGCACCATGACCACAGGCTCCATCAATTTTGGTTCCATGGATCCTACGGAGGATCCTCTGTCATACATTCAAGTGATAGTCCATCACTTGTTCTAGTTCAATCTCTGCTGACGTCCCAAAATTACCACGGCTGGAGTAGAACTGTTCGTAGAGCCTTGGAGACGAAGAATAAAGCAGGTCTCATTGATGGCACGATTCCTAAACCTGCTGAGGGCGAGCACAAGTATCTACATGGATCAAGGCCAACAATATGGTGGCCTCTTGGATCATTAACTCAGTAAGTCCCTCGATTGCGCAAAGTATAATGTGGATTGATAGTGCTGCTGAAATATGGAAAGAATTGAGACTTAGATATGGTAATGCAGACTCATTTAGGCTCTCAGATCTGCAAGAAGAGTTTTATTCGATTAAACAAGAAAGTTCATCTGTCACGGATTATTACACTAAGCTCAAGGTAGTTTGGGAAGATTGAGTGTTTTGAAATCTTTGCCTTCTTGTACTTGTAATATGTGCACATGCAACATTACTGCTCAGGTGAACAAATATATTGAGGATGGTTTTGTGATCAAATTCTTGAAAGATTGTCGGATGAATTTGAACATGTGAAGTTAGAAGTTTTATTGTCGAGTCCATTACCTGATATCATCACAACATTTGCTATGGCTGCTAAATTTGAAAGAAAAGTCTTATATTCTAGTGGACAAGGTGGCTTTATGAACAATCCATCTCCCATATTGAATATCGGAGATGCTTCCTCAGTTTTTGTTAAACAGACATCTGGTTTTCAGCGACCTCAGGGATCTAGACAAGGTCTGCTTGCTCCCAGAGGACAAGGCATCTGGTTTGAGTGTCTGGTCTTTGCACTCAACACTCAGCAAAATAAAAGAAAATTTGACCACAGATCAAAAGAATACCGAATCCTTGAGATGTCTCATACTAAAAAAGGCTATATTTCACAAGGTCTATCCACAAAAGACATCCTTATTTCAGAAACGTTGAATTTGATGAACATTCCTTTCCTTTCAGGACCTCTTCTTCATCTTCTTTTTCTTCTAGTCAATCATCAGAATATTTCTCAAAACTGTCTGTGTTACCACCAACTATTCCCACAATCTCTAAATCTAGATTTCTTGAAGAAACTCATCCTCCAGCCTCTGAATCCAATTCTGTTCCACTCACCAGCTTGAATCCCTTGCATGAAAATTCATTGTTCCATTCACCTAATCCTCCTCCTTCATCTCCTGAGTCTACAACTACACCTTTTGCTTCTTCACCTTCAACCTCACTGCCTACTTCTCAACCATCTGTCCATTCAGATCAGATACACATCACTTCTATTGACATTACATTACCTATGTGTTCTAATACTAGGCCCGTCATGGAAAGAAAAAACACGCAGCTATCTACAATAGTACTACTGTAACCAACTATATTCACATGATCAAATTGTCTCGCACAACAGCACTCTACATATCCCGGATCAGTCTTTTTCTTTGCAGTCATTGGCACCTAAGTATAAAGAATATGTTTTAGCTTCTAGTATACATACAGAGCCTTCTAATTACTCAGAGGCAGCTAGTTCCTCAGTTTAGCAGGAGGCTATGCAGGAAGAAATAGCAGCACTGGAGGCTAACCACGCCTGGAAGTTGGTGCCTTTGCCACCTGGGAAGCAACCAATTGGTTGTAAATGGGTTTATAAAATAAAGTATCAGGCAGATTGTACTGTAGAGAGGTACAAGGCTAGGCTGTTAGCCAAGGGTTACATATAGCAATATGGAATTGATTATCAGGAGATATTTTCTCCAGTAGCCAGGATGACAACAGTCAGATTGGTCTTAGCCCTTACAGCCAGTAAGCATTGGCATCTTCATCAACTAGATGTAAAGATTGCTTTTCTTCATGGGGAGTTACATGAAGAAATATACATGGTGCCTCCACCAGGAGTAGCCTTAGATCATTTTGGTCTGGTTTGCAAACTGGAATCTCTCTATGGACTTAAGCAAGCCAGTTGTGAATGGAATGCTAAGTTCACAGTTTTCTTATTATCTAAAGGCTTTACTCAATCCAAGAATGATTACACCCTCTTCTTTAAGGTCAATTCTACTCATTTACTCTTGGCTTTAGTATATATTGATGATATTATTCTAGCCTCATCACAACTACCAGCTATACAGCAGTTGAAATGTGAACTTAACTCATCATTCAAAATCAAAGAACTAGTTGACCTTAGATACTTTTTGGGGATTGAAGTAGCTAGGTCATAGGGGGTTGGCGATCAATCAAAGGAAGTATGCTCTGGAACTATTGGAGCACACTGATTTTTCGGGCTCTAAGCCTGTAAAAACACCTATGGAAACCAATGTCAAGCTATCACACGATGATTCCCCACCTTTGACTGATGTATCTACCTATAGGAGTCTAATTGATATGTTGATTTACCTGATAATAAAAAGACCTGACATCACATTTCCAGTACCACAGCTTAGTCAGTTTTTGGATTGTCCAACACAGAACCATTTAAAAGCAACACACAAGCTGCTGAGATATATCAAAGGGACAGTAGGACAAGGTCTTATATTTTCTTCCGACACAGAGTTGAGATTGAGAGCCTTTGTAGACTCTGAATGGGCAGGGTGTACAGAAACAAAAAGGAGCGTTACTGGTTACTATGTATTCTTAGAAGACTCATTGATTTCATGGAGGGCAAAGAAACAGACCATAGTGTCAAGGTCATCTGTAGAGGCTGAGTACCGTGCCTTGGCAACATTGGTTTGTGAGGTGCAATGCTTTTGTATCTGGCCAGGGACTTGCAGATAGGAAATCAGGAACTTGTAGAGGTGTTTTGTGAAAGTAAGAGTGCAATACACATTGCTGAAAATCCAGTATTCCATGAAAGAACGAAGCATATAGAGATAGATTGCCACATTGTTCACGAAAAGGCTCAAGGAGGAGCGATAAAATTGATGCCTATTAGAAGTAAGTTATAGGTTGCAGATGTGTTCATGAAAGCGCTGAATTTAAGAAAGCTAGATGATCTAATAAGACTTTTGGGGTGTACAACATATGCAACAAGCTTGGCTTGAGGGAGATGTTTAAATAAGGAGGTGATATGCAGATGAAGTGATCAATCGGCATTTGGTCGAGCAGTTGCGTGCTGATTACAAACACCTTTGTGCTGGACGAATGAGGAAGATACAAGACAGGTGGTTGATAGCTGGGAGCTAATTGTGTGACAGTGGAGCTGAAATACTTGAAATTGAAAGGTGAGAACGCGTGAAATAAGAAAATCAAGAAGGAGTCAAAAGGGAAGTGTGCTGAGCTAACCAGGAAGAAGAAAGGGGACGCAATGCGCTGGCGCCAGAAGTTTAAAATGTGTGAAAAGATATTTGTGCCCTTAGTTTAATAATGTAGCTGAGTTAGTTAAATGTCCTGTTTTGTAATTTGACATGTTATCTCCTTCATTCAGCTATAAGAGCTGAATCCGTTGTAACCAACTGCAATTTTTTTTGGTTTCCTTCTTGATTAATGAGCAGTTACTTTTTTCTCTCAACTGTTTCTATCTCTTCCAAAGCATTACTTCTTCGTCTTCTTCTTCTTCGTTTTACCTTAATTCAATGTATGTGTGATGCTTTCCGTGATTAGATTGTTGATTGTGAGGATTTTGACAAGGTCTAAAGTGGCTTACAAGATGGCATATTCAATAATAGTAATCTAAGACATTTGAAGAAGAAATAAAGAGCATCGGTAATGGGTGGACTAGATAAAAACGTCCAATATGTTCTTGAGGATATTTAGACTTATTTCATTTCATTATATTATTTGGAGTCAGATTAGAGTTTGAAATCTATTTTTTATTAACACTGTTCTTTTTCATTAATTGTTTTAGAAAAAAATTAAGGTTTTTATCTTGAAGAGCAGCTTACAAAATTGAGGACTTCTTGGCCACCCTTTTAGTCTTATAAATAGATGGTTTCTTCTCTTTTTGTAATTGAGACTTTGTAAAAAATTAAATTAAAAAAAACCAACTTCGGTACTAATTCGTGTAAGATATGTTCTTAGCACACGTTGTGGTTCGAATCATCTTATTCTAAATGTCATCATGTATAAGGATGGACCTTGGAAAGGTGCATACGTTTTCTGTGGTTCGAATCATCCTATTCTAGATGTTATCATGTATAAGGATGAATCTTGGAAAGGTGCATACGTTTTCTGTGGTTCGAATCATCCTATACGCAGTGCCTTGAAATGCAGACCACAGAGGATTCTGGAGGTTTGACAACTCACTCCCAAGTACGCTCCCAGATCTATGAGACTTGAATGAATCCACATATACCTTGGGTCCCAAGTGTAATTCGCAGTGCGACTTGGGTACTATACTAAACTTGTTCCATGTAAATTTCTTTCATTATTCGACTGGCACATTTTTTTTCACAGCTTTGTCACAACGAAAATATTACCAGCTTTGACTTTATTCTATTTTTCACCGATTCTTGTCTTTTTTGTTGATCCCACAGCTTTATGTTGTGCCTAACGCCCCTAAAGTGGCTTTGTGGGGCTCAGAACCTAGTAATAAGTATGAGTTAGCTTTGGATCAGACAACTGCAAGTAAACAATCAAAGATTCTGCGAAGAAGACAACTTGGTGCTCCAAACAGACTCCACAGGTTGAAGAGGGAGATCAAGAAATGGTAGGACCTTGAAAATTTGTATTCAAGCCAGCATGACACATCGTAACACATCGCACCGGATAGTGAAAATCTTGCATGAAGTTTTGCCTCCCCCATCAGGGCCAGCCATGAAGGAGGTTGTCAAAATCACAAAACTACAAAAAAAAACAATTCAACCGATCTGAAAATCAAACGAAGAAGAAGGAAGAAAGTTGAGAGTATGTGAGAGGCGAAAAGAGAATAACTGCCAAGAAACAAGGAAGCAAAAAACACCCATTTCGTTCACTATGAAACAGAAAAACAGTCGAACGATTTAAGTAGAAACACAAGGAAGAAATTGTAAACTGTCATATGAAATTACAAAACTGCCCTTAGTAACTAACTACATTTTATTTACAACAGAGGACAATTTAGCCATTTCCCTTCCTTTTAAACCTTCGCGTGCTACTGCTGCTTCTCCACTGAACCTCTTCTTCACCGTATGCCTTCTCTGCACAATCCTGCATCCCATTGATTCTTATTGTGATTGAACCACCAATCAACTCATGGGAATTCCATGTTCCAACTACCTCATATGATGTGTGTCATCTCCCACTTATGATCACAGCTGTGCTGTCATGGAACTCCTTCTTCCACCAGATTCCTATCCACCATTGATTTCAACACTTCAGTCGCTTCAACACCCCCCTCAAACCAAGCTGGCCAAAAATATCACATACTCCCATGGCTAGACTAAGTTTGCGTAATCTCTGAGAATCCAAGGGCTTAGTAAAGGCATCTGGTAGTTGAAAATCTGTCTTAACCGGCATAGGCTTGATTACACCTTCCAAATACTTCTCCCTTACCACATGACAATCTATTTCTATATGTTTGGTCCTCTCATGAAAGACGGGATTTTCAATTATATGCATAGAACTCTTGTTGTCACAGAACAACTCCACTGCTCTATTCTGCTCAATGCCCAAATCTCCCATCAAATACAGAATCCACTGTACCTCACATGTTGCTGCAGCCATAGTGTTAGACCGTGCACCTGCAATAAACACCACTAGAGGGTGAATAGTGGTTAGCGGAAATTACACTACTACCCTTTGTAAAAATCTTTTTGAAAACAGAATATGAGGCTACCTCAGATTCAGAACCCGTGTTTGAAAAATTCAAAAGTAAGTGTACACAACTCCACAAATTATGAAACTTTGCAGAATTTAACTTCAATGTGTTAACAAGACTCTGTCCAAAAATCAAAAAAAATAAGATCGTTTGACCTTTCAAATAAATAAAAAGATTCAGATGGTCAATCTGAACAGAATTGGACAGAATGTTGCTGATTTTGAAAAACGTGTTTCTCTTTAAATACTCAATTAAAAAGGTTGATATTTATATCAAAACACTACTTAGGATGTGTAGTTGATGTTTCCAAAAGTCTCTAACATTAAAGAATTCTTGATTAATACAGAATTCATGTTTTCTCAAAACTGGTCAGATTGCAGCTAGATTGGAGCAGTTATGTTGCAAAGACTGAAATACTAACTTCCCTTGCTCAAATCAAGTGATTCTTGTTTCAAATGAAAGATAACAGTATGAAGTATAACTCCACCAAAAATCACGAATTTTGAAAGTGTTTAGCTATTTTTTCAAATTGTGAGAAGTTATGTGAAAAATGCAGTAAAAACGGGTAGAATGCAGAAATGAAGAAACAAGACAAGAACACCGAGAATTTATCCTGGTTCGGTCAATGTGACCTACTCCAGTCCCAAGGAACACCTTTCCTTGGATTTCACTATGAAATGAATCACCTTACAACAAGAACCAAGCTTGATCCTTGGGTTATACACCAACCCTATTCAAGATCTGGATGAACACCTTCTATGCAACACTTAGTTGCAATACCTCTACCACCTATTGATGTAGCCTTATAGAAATGGCTAATGAATATTACAAATGAAGATCAAGATGCTTGTAGCTCAACAAATACAACAAGAACATCTTTGCTACAAAGAATGGAACAAGAACAACAAGAAGAAAATGATAGCTAGACAATTCAACAAATGCTTTCAAGTGAGCTTCATGTGTGTTTCATCTTCTTCACCATTGCCTCCTATTTATAGTGTGAAGTGAGCCTTGGAGATAAGAATGCACATGTGTCATCATCTTCATCATCAAGTCCAAGTGTCTTCTTATCATTGGTTAGCCTTGTACACTTGGCAAAATAAGACAACATAATTGGTCCACCTTGGACACCCTTTGTTGGCCGAATTTTAGCTCCAAAAATGACTTGGAATTATCTTGAAAATATGAAGATAATATGGCCATAACAACTCCATCATTTTCTCAACTCCTTGTCAAGATAATAGGCATGTGAGAATAAACACATTCAAATAAAAAATCATCTCAAAATTCAGCCTAGTAGCCGTTGGCTACTTAACTCAAATTTTCCAAAAAATAGCCTTGATTATCCCTTGTAAATTGTAGATAATAAGGGAGGATAATACCACCAAAATACCCTCAACTTCAAGCACATGAATAGGGCATGTGAAGTCTTCATTTTGACTCAAAAATCTGATCACAACCTCAGCTCCTGCCATTATATTCAAATGGAAAATTCCAAGTTGGCAATTTTTGCCAACTAGCTCCTTTTTGATTGGTCCACTTGCCACCAACTCATAAAATGAATAACACATCATACTCATATGAATATACACATTTTAAGCATATGTATATGTATATCAATTCAAATTTTTTGAAGAAGAAACCACTAAATAATAATTGACAAGATTATGTCAATATGTAACACCAAAATTCCAACTATTACTTCTTGTATGTAGTGATCATTTCCATACCTTTAACACCTTTGATATCTCTGAAATGATGATAAATTTGCTCTCATAACATATATAAGAGGGTCTTCAAGAAAGAAATAGAATGTGACATCACAACTCGTCACATATCCCGCTATAGTCAATAATACCATCATATGAGAGAAATGATATAAGATCACCATATAATCTTCAAGATAATAATTACTCAACTCCAGAATGAAGATAATAATATGCTCAAGAGATTTCTTGAGCAAAAAATACCAGAAATACCCTCAGGGGTGAAATAACCAAAATACCCCTGGTGAGAAAAAACTCCAGAAATGACCCCAATGGTCAGAAATAATCATAATATCATCTTTGTCATAATAAATAAGATGATAATAATTCCTTGATATATATCTACCATATCATGTTCCTACAAAACTCAAAATACCAATTTTGCCCTTTTTGGTAAGTTGTAGAAACTTCCAATACACATTAGTCACAATACATTTAAAATCACCAAAAACACATAATATTCACATAATGAACATGTATAAATCATATACAAATGAAAAAAACTATTTTATCACATTTTAAAAAAATATTTCTAAAAACCCTAGACATCGATCGATCGAAGTGCCTCAGCTTCAGAGATCGATGTCTCACCATAAGTTTCAGAATTTGTCTCTGACCTACATCGATCGATCGAAGTGAGGATTCGATGTACATCGACCGATTGATGTGTCTCAGATTTAGAGATCGATGTCTCACCGTAAGGTCTTGAACTTTCACTGCCTTACATGGATCGATCGCTGTGAGAGATCTATGTACATAGATCGATCGATGTGCAACAACCTAAAAGATCGATGTCAATTTTTCAACCTTTTCAACTTTTAAACACATATAACATCATGTATGATATTTTTATGTATTCACCACTTAAAATCATTACTTTGAAAATTATCCAAATATATTTCTCAACACATAGAATGGTATTCTGCTTCTGAAGATGACCTTGATATGGTTCTTGATATGGTTTTTTGTTTCTTGGCTGTCAAGGAAATCAAGGCTTCTCCCAAAAACACGCAAAAGCAGTGACTGATTTTCTAGTTTCAACACGCCCTCCCCAATCAGAATCTGCAAATCCTTTTAACCGTAAATCTCCTCTACTTGGGAACATCAAGCCTTGACCTGGTGTCACTTGAATGTATATCAATAGCCTATGGGCTGCTTTTAAGTGTTGCTGCATAGGAACATCTAAGAATTAGCTTAATTGATGGACTGTGTACGATATGTCTCATCTGGTGATGGTAAGATACAAGAGTTTTCCAATCAACTTTCTGTATCCAGAGACATCCTCAATCAGATGAGAATCATTATGGGCTAACTTGAGGTTTTGTTCCATTGGTGATTTAGCAGGTTTGGACCCCAGAAAACCTGTTTCTTCTAAAAGCTCAAGAGCATACTTTCTCTGGCACACCAAGAACCCCCCATGAGACCTTGCAACTTCCAGACCCAGGAAGTATCTAAGGTCTCCCAAGTAGTAGGAGAATCACTAGCAACCAGAATATCATCAACATACACTAAAAGAACTAAGAAGGAAGAACCAGTTTTCTTAGTGAACATGGTGTAGTCATGTTTAGACTGAATGTAACCTTGAGCTAACAGAAAACTGGTGAGCTTAGTGTTCAACTCTATACTGGCTTGCTTTAAGCCATAGAGAGACTTGTCCAGTCTGCATACTGTGTTGGGGGATGAACACCAAACCTTCAGGAGGAATCATATAGATTTCCTAATGTAAATCACCATGAAGAAAAGCATTATTAATGTCCAGCTGATGAACATACCACTATTTTACTGCAGCAATAGATAAGATGAGTCTGACTGTAGTCATTTTGACTACAGGTGAAAAGGTGTCACTGTAGTCAATTTCTAGTTGTTGAGTATAGCCCTTGGCAACTAACCTGGCTTACCTCTTAATTGAGCCATTTGCTTTTCTTTTCAGTTTGTACACCCATTTACATCCAATGGGTGTTTTACCTGGGGGCAAAGGGACTAAAGATCAAGTGTCGCTGTCTGCAAGGGCCTTTAGTTCTGCCTGCATAGCAAGCTGCCACTCTGCTGATTTGATTGCTTCTTGATATGTTTTAGGTTCATGTTGCAAACTGATAGACAAAATATACTTCTTATAGTCAGGAGCTAACCTATCAAGTGCATGATAAGATTGAATGGGATAAGGAGTGGATGAAGTAGAGGTGAAGGGTGCACTGGTGAGTTGATGGCAGTAGTAATCTTGGAGGTATGATGGTGGATGTGTATGTTTGGTAGGTCTCGTAGAATGACAGGTGGAAGGAACAGATGAACTTGGAATGACAGGTCTAGTTGAAGTAGGTGTCATTTCTGGTTGGGGAGTGATATCTGGGAAAGGGCTATTTTGGGACTCTGAAGTCTCTGAAAGCTCGTTTGTTGATGTGGCTGAGTGATGAGAAGTAACAGTGTCTGGGGAAAAATTGTAGGAAGAAGGAATATGGATTACAAACATGATTATCCTCTCGTATAATACACCAAGATTATTTCTATGTATCTTTTGTAGTCTGGGGATGGATGCCCTAGTCTGTAGTGCCAAAATAGTCTTGGGGAAGCTGCAACATCCAAGGAACTGAATAGGCATTTAGTGGGTACAGGCTGTAAGGAATGGCCTAGCAAATAGTAAAGACCATGATACTTTTCAGCTGAACCAATCATCCTCTTGGACAACTGATCCTAAAGGATACAAGAATCATTATAGAAAAAAATAAGTAAAGTGGGATCTGTGATTAACTTGCTGAGTGAAATGAGATTAAAGGAGAAGGTAGGAGCAAAGAGGACATGATGCAAAAGTTAAGAGGTTGTTTATAACAACTGTGCCTACATGTGTGGGATTAGTAGCAGCTCCATTTGGCATGTTAACAACAATATTGTTTACAGGTCTAAAGGAATGAAAAAGGTTTAGAGAAAATGCAATATGATCTGTTGCTCCTGAATCAATAATCCATATATTGTGACTATTAGAAGCAATGTTACCTTTAAACATATCAGAAGAGGCAGTCATAACAGCAGCATGAGAGACATTGCCAGCAGGAGGTTGGATAGGAGGCTGCCTCTCTTCATCCATGCTCAGCAGCCTAAGCAACTTCTGATGCTGCTCAGGAGTCAGCGCAGATGACAACATCTGTGTCCTTTGATCAGGTTGAATAACCTCCAGTGATTCTCCATTCCAAGCCTCTACAACATTGGCTTGACTCCTGAATTTAAACCCCGGTGGAAAACCATACTTCCTGTAACACTATCAATGGTATATGCCCTATCATACCACAATGCGTACACTGTGCTTTCCTTGTATTATCTGGATAGAACCTTCCACTTGCTCTTCTAAATCCTGAGTTCTGAGCCTTATTGAAATAAGCAACTGATTCATACTTGGTTTGTGCGTCATTGTCTGCCAAAAGTGCTGTTGGCGCTTTAACAAATGATCCTTGACTCGTAGACCCTGTCACCTTTCTCTCAAACTTGAGTGCCATAGAGAATGTTGTGTTAATGTTAGGTAGCGAACTCATGACAAAAACCTGTGACTTAACAGGTTCATATTCTTCGCTTAAGCCTTTCACAAACTTGATCACATAATCACCTTCCACAAATTCCATCATTCTAGTATTGACATTACACCTATAGCCATGACAGTTACATTTAGCTAAGGGTCTAAGGGCCATGATTTCTTCCCAAACCACCTTAACTCTGGTATAATACTCATTCACCGGCAAGCCTGCTTGCTTTATACTATAAAACTTTTCCAGAAGATCTAACAACCTAAACGGATCTCCACTACCAAATCTAAGTTTAAGATCCTGCCAAACATCATAAGCGCTTTCATACCACATGATGCTCTACGCTATTGAAGGTGAAACACTGTTCATGATCCAAGAATGCACCATGCTATTCACTTGCCTCTAGGAAGGTAACTGAGGATCATTAGACGGAGGAACTGGTATAGTACCATCAATAAACCCTATCTTGTTCTTAACCAAGAGTGCCATCTCAAACATTCTACTACAAGAATGAAAATTATGTGAATCCAGCAGGGACTGTGCAAGGACAATCACTGGGACTGTCATTAGGATGGATATACAATGGATTGCTTATGGAATTATCTACGCCTTGCTGAACATTAGGTCTAGCATTCGCCATTGTTCCAGAGTACTTTGAAAGGAAATCCCCAAACACAATTCCAGAACACCAAATGTGATTGCAATCAGTAAATACGCCTACTACTCTCTAATATCATGTCAAAATCACAAAACTACAAAAAACAATTGAACCGATCTGAAAATCAAACGAAGAAGAATGAAGAAAGTTGAGAGAATGTGAGAGGAGAAATGAGAATAACCGCCAAGAAACAAGGAAGCAAAAATACCCAATTTCATTCACCGTCAAGCAGAAAAACCATCGAACGGTTTAAGTAGAAGAGAAGGAAGAAACTGTGAACTGTCATATGAAATTACAATACAGCCTTTACTAACTAACTACATTCTATTTACAACGGAGGACAATTTAGTCATTTCCCTTCCTTTTTAAACCTTCGCGCGCTACTGCTTCTTCTCTACTGAACCTCTTCTTCACCGTATGCCTTCTCCGCACAATCCTGCATGTCATTGCTTCTTATTGTGATTGAACCAACTATCAACTCATGGAAATTCCCTGTTCCAAATGCCTCATATGATGTGTGTCATCTCCCACTCATGATCATAGCTGTGCTGTCATGGAACTCTTTCTTCCACCAGCTTCCTATCCGCCATTGATTTCAGCACTTCAGTCGCTTCAACAGAGGTCTTCATACCTGGGTTGCTTATTCATAGTTCCTTCAGTCCTTTCTTTTTTGCCTAGGTCTTCTCTCCCACCTAGGTAGACTCTTCGCCCTGCCGAGAAGGATGAGAAGACTCAGGTACAGATGCTGCAGGTTGTGGAGCAGGATTGATTAGGACCTTCTTGGCATAAGATTGTTAGATGACCAGCAATAATTTAGATTTCAAATCTTATTATAAATTTTATATACTTAGATTTAAACTTTTTAGCGTCAGATTTCTACTTTTTTTTTTTATTATTAGGTTTTCCTCTTTCGAACCCGTTTATTGGGTTCTTAACTTTCAGTACATTATCATCCCCGACTTTTTCTTTTGTTTACTTCCGTTTGTAGATATAGGTAATTAAAATGAGCTTCCAGGGCATAGTCCACTTGGTAATTGGGTTAGGATTTGCTCCAAGAGGTCAAGAGTTTGATTTCAGGGACGCACACAAGGTGGGTGTTGCTCTGCTGCTAGGCCGAAAGCCTGATATGTGGGGGAACACCTTGTCTGAGTCACTGCGCAAGATCTCACCTATCTAGAAGGCCGCTGGGCTCCTAATTTGCATCTTCCACACATGCTCTTTAAGACTGGGATGGTAGAATCCCCGGGAGGAGAGATTTGACCTTTTGCTACACGGTAATTAAAATGAATAGTGTAAGTTTGATCTCTTATATCCCCATTCCTTTCCCCATCAGATATAGCATCAAAATCTATTCCATTTGGTTTGTCCTTGTGCCTCTCACAGAGGTTTTGTTTCCTCAGAAATGCAACATCAAAACTTAGGATAGTTCTGTAAATTCCTTGAATTCATTTTTTTAAAAGAAAATAGGAAAAGAAAAAGAAAAAAGAAGAGAAAGAAATAGAGATGCACCAACATTTGTTGTTTAACGTGAAGATTAAGCATTTTAGTAGGCTACTTCCATAAGTTAAAAGTACTACACTACACTATTAAAACCAAAATTGATCTTCAGAACAAAGGCAAAGGCAAATGTTTTGTTTTTAAGAGACACATTAGAATGTTAGGAAACAAACTCAGGGTTTATAGCTTTTAACAACAATAACAGAAAAAACAAACATTCAAAATAAGAAAAAAAAGTAAGACGAAAGATACAAAATTATGTGGTTCGATAAAGTTACGTCGACTTCCAGGTTCATGCTGAAGCAAATATTACTTAAGGATAGTACCAAAAAAAATCATCTACTCTAATTGGCAAAAGCCCAAACACAGATTATGGCTTATAGAGTTTTACTCGAGCCGTGAAACCTTCAGGACCAGGATGTGACCGGAGTAAAACCTCTTGCCACCAAAACGTTAAGAGTTCTATGCCAGAGACATGCACAGTGTGATTGTTTCACTGCTGATTGGTTGAATGCCTAATTTGCGGGGGACACCTTATGTGGGTCCTTGCGTAAAGTCTTTATCAACCCAAGAGATCGCTGAGTTTCTGATTTGTATTTTCTACAATACTACTATAACGTTGAGGATCCTCATGGTCAGTGTCAATTTTTTTGATCAATACTCCAAGAATTGAACACAATCGCAATGACAAAAAACAAAGATAAGAATTCGCAGAAAAATGTAATTGCATGTTGAGAATCAAATGAGAGAAAGTGACATTATCATTGTGTTGCCAGTGTTGCTGCTGAGGTTCTGTTTATATAGAACACAGCTACAGGGAATAAAGAAGATAAAATGCAAATTTACAATAAAATCCCTGATAACTAACTTTTCTAACTAAGTAATACAAGGTCAAAATTGTCTTTTCATCTATTTTAAAGAGTTCCCGCCTTGTATCTTCCGCGTCCAAAATTTGTTGCAGACAGTTAATACTGTCTGCAACACTTACTGCCTTCGCTGCCCCCGTGATCACATGGCCTCAGCTAATCACAATCTAGTATTTCAGCTCAAAGTAACTTCCTTAATCGTCTAATGTCAATTGCAACCTTCATCTCTCTTCAATTCTCTCTCCACACTGGTGTTTGATATAATGCATCATGTGTTTGACCTTATTACTTCACCATTGCCGCAACATCTTCAGCACCTGCTTTGACACCCCCCTCAAGCCTGGCTTGCTATAGATGTTGTATACTCCAAATGTTCTCATAAGATCATTCATTCTTCTTGAATCTAGTGCTTTTGTAAATATGTCTGCAACCTGAAGTTCTGTTCTGATTGGCATGGGTTTAATTGTCCCATTTTGCACCTTCTCTCTTACTATGTGACAATCTATCTCAATGTGCTTTGTCCTCTTGTGGAAAACTGGATTCTCAGCAATGTGCATCACACTCTTACTGTCACAAAACACTTCCACTGGTTCCTGTTCATTAATTCGCAGCTCATGAGACAAATGTAGTAGCCACTGCACCTCACAAGACAAGGTTGTCAATGCTCTGTATTTAGCTTCAACTGAAGACTTTGAAACTGTAGTTTGCTTCTTGGCCTTCCAAGATATTAATGCATCACCCAGAAACACTCAGAATCCTGTTACACTTCTTCTAGTTTCTGTACATCCTGCCCAATCAGAATCTACAAAAGCCCTCAACTGCAGCTGTGTGTTGGATGGATACAATAAGCCTTGGCCCGCTGTGCCTTTGACATATCTAAGTACTCTGTGAGCATCTTTGAGGTGTTGCTCCGTTGGACGATCTAAGAACTGACTGAGCTGCTGTATTGGGAACCCAATGTCTGGCCTTGTACTTGTTAAATATATCAATTTTGCTATTAAGCTTCTATAGGTGGATATTTTAGCCAGAGTGGGAGAATCACATGAGTGAGCTTCAAATTGGCTTCCATGGGAGTCTTAGCTGGTTTTGATCCTAAGAATCTAGTATTTTGCAACAACTCCAATGCATATTTTCTCTGATTTACTATAATCCTCCCTGTGACCTGGCTACTTCTAATCCTAAGAAGTACTTAAGGTCACCCAGACCTTTTATTTTGGAAGTACTGTGGAGCTGAGACTTGAGAGACTGGATAGAAGATAAGGAGGGTGAAGTAACAATGATGTCATCTACATACACCAAGGCTAGAAGTATGGAGTCAGGTGAATGCTTAACAAACATTGTATAGTCTGTCTTAGATTGTATGAACCCCAGAGACAACATATAGGACGTTAACTTGGCATTCCATTCCCTACTGGCTTGCTTAAGTCTATATAGATATTTTTCAAGTTTGCAAACTAAATCAGGTTGTTGAACAGAAAGTCCAGGTGGGGGATTCATGTAAATCTCCTCACGCAAATCATCTTGTAAAAAGGCATTGTTAACGTCCAGTTGGTGTAGATGCCACCCCCTACTGGCTACTAGTGCTAGGACAAATCTAATTGTAGTCATCTTAGCCACAAGAGAGAAGGTTTCTTAATAATCGATACCATACTGTTGAGTATATCCCTTGACAACTAATCTGGCTTTATAATGTTCAATAGTCCCATCTGCCTGATATTTTATCTTGTATACCCATCTGCATCCAATAGAGGTCTTTCTAGGGGGTAACGGAACCAGTTTTCAGGTATGATTTGCCTCAAGAGCAGCCAGCTCAGTCTGCAGAACTGCCTGCCAGGCTGCAGAACTAGATGCCTCTAGATAATTAGTAGGTTCTGCATGCATATTAGAAGTTAAGATATATGATTTGTAACCAGGTGCCAGATGATTCAGAGTGAAGTATTTATCAAGAGTGTGTGGTGTAGATGTAGACTGAGGAGAAGTAAAGGAAAAAGTAGGATTAGATGGGGAAGAAGAGGCTTGTAGCTAATTACAATAATATTCTTGTAAGTATGATGGTGGTTGTCTATGTCTGGATGGTCTAGCATTTGGCTAAAGAGGCAAACAGACGTCAATGGATGTAATAGGAATGAGGTCAGCTGAATGGTGAGGAGATGACTCAGGAGATGACTCAGGTGTAGTAGAATGGGGATAAGATCTGAAGAGTTCAAAAGATGATTGTACATGTATTGAATGGGTGGATGGTACATGAGTGGAAGGACAGAGAAGTTATGGCATGAATCATGGGTTGATTGTATGATGGCTGGATTGGGAAGTTGACTATTTTGGTGTTCAATAGAGTGTCCTTCTGAGAATGGAAAGACATGTTCCTGAAAATCAACGTCTCTGGAAAGGAAAACATCCTTAGTATTCAAGTCCTGAAGAATGTAGCCCTTGGTGGTGTGGGAAAGTCCAAGAAAAATGCATTTCCTAGACCTGGGATCAAACTTCCCTTTATTAGGTTGGGTACTGAAGGCAAATGCTAAACAACCAAATACTCTTAGTTGTTGATATGATGGATCTTTTCTATAAAGATTATGATAGGGTGTTCTGTTATCAAGAACAGGAGAGGGAATCAGATTTATCAAATACATAGCATGCTAAATACAAAAGCCCCGGAGATTAATGGGTATATGAGCCTGGAACCTAAGGGCTCTAGCTACATTCAAGATATGTTGTTGTTTTCTTTCTACTAGTCCATTCTGTTGTGGTGTATGAATGCAACTAGTCTGGTGAATGATACCTTTATCAAAATACAATGAATTCATCTTGAACTCCAGACCATTGTCTGAGCGTATGATTTTTATTTTTTGTTCAAAATGTACAAGAACAAAGGTTTAAAAACTCTGCAATATGCTTCTAACTTCTGATTTATTCTTCAACAGATAGACCCAAGTGTATCTACTGTAATCATCAACAATGGTAAGAAAATAACGTTGCTGATACAATATAGGGTGCCTATAAGGGCCCTAGATATCTGCATGAATCGAAGAAAATGGAGCTACAGAAGAAGAAGTAGATATGGGAAAAGGCTTTTTCTTCTGCTTAACAAGGGGACAGATACAACAGAGACTCATATTGTCTGAAACAGCTACTAATGGATCTAGTTTATGGATTTCTTTCATCCTGGTTAGGGAGGTATGCCCAAGTCTTCAATGCCAGAGTTCAGCCTTGGACTGTAAGGAGGCTTGGATAGATAAGTGTGGAAGATTACCAACATAAGACAGAATCTGTTGATGTTTGAGCATAAGAAGTTTCAGTGAACCATGAAGTTTGTACAAGCCTTGGCTCTTTTCAGCTAAACCAATCATCTTCATATTTGTCTGATCAAACAGCATACAAAAATCAGATTGAAACAAGACACTTATATGTTTCTGTTTGGTAAGCTTGCTGAGGGATATCAAGTTAAAGTAGAAGGAAGGTATATGCAATACATCATTCAGTGTCAATTCAGAGTTCATGACTACAGTACCCACACGTGAAACACTAACAGAGTGATTATTTGGCAGTTTAACTTTTAAGGAATCAATAGGACTGAAGGAATCAAAGAGACTTAGAGAACAACAAATATGATCAGTGGCACCTGAATCCAAAATCCATGTATCTAAACTTCTAAATGATACATTACCTGCTTTCTTACCAGGGACAACTAATTGCTGAGCTGACATAATAGCATGTTGTCCATCAGTTTCACCATCCATTCTTGTTATCTCTTTGACTCTCATTTGCTGATAGTCCTTCAACATATTCATTAACTGCATATACTGGTCCTAGGTGAACATATTATGAGACTGAGGAATTTCTCCATGATCAACATATTCCTTCTCATCACCTTGACCATTCTGATTGTACTGTATATCATCAAAGTTACTTATGCAGTTTACTTGTCCTTTTGGTTTCTACCTATCAATTTTGCTCTGTTTGCCCCCAACAATCCACAATAATTGCATACAGGTCTCTTTCTACCACTTTGTCCTGGCTTCTGCATATAATTTCCTTCTTTCTTGAAGTTGTTTTGCTGTTTGACAACAAATCTTGACATTGGTCTTCTAAAGGATCCAGTAGCCTAACCAACAAATGTTAGATCGTTTTCTCCTGTACTCAACACCACTGAAGGATTATTCAAGAAAGATGTTTGGTTATTTGAATATAATACTTTTCTCTCAAACTTTACTGCCATGGAAAAGGCAGTGTTACTATCAGGCAAGGGACTCATCAACAGCATCTGAGATTTCACTGGTTCAAATTCATCCGACAAACCTTTCAAGAATTTTATTACAAAGTCATCCTCACCAAACTTATTTACTTGAGCAGTTATATTTCAATTGCATCTTCTACACATACATGATGGTATGTCTTTTAAGACAGTTAATTCCTCCCAAACTACTTTCAATTTCATATAATATTCAGTTACTGTCAAGTTTTCTTGCTTAATCATATATAATTCTTCTTGTAAGTCAGAAAGCCTGAATGCATCCGTATTCCTGTACCTTAGTTTCAGATCTTTCCAAATTTCTACAGCACCATCAATCCATACGATACTTTGAGCAATAGTTGGACTTACAGAATTCGTGATCCAGGCATCCACCATGTTATTTGCCTTAATCCAAACATCAAGTCTGCGATCACCCTCAGCAGGTTTAGCCACTGTACTATCTATAAAACCTGCTTTGTTCTTGGCTTCTAGCGCTCTATGAACAATTCTACTCCAACCATGATAATTTTGTGATGTGAGAGGATTTTGAGTTAGAGAAAAAGAAGGACTATCAGAAGGATGAATGTAAAGAGGATCTTCATAAGGATCCATAGTTCCAAACGTGACTGAAGAAAAAGAAGCCATATCAAATTACAGGATAAGAAATATAGAGTATTGATGATCAATACTCTGATACCATGTCAAATTTTTTTGATCAATACTCCAAGAATTGAACACAATCGCAATGACAAAAAAACAAAGACAAGAATTCGCAGGAAAATGTAATTGCGTGATGAGAATCAAATGAGAGAAAGTGACATTATCATTGCATTGCCACTGTTGCTGCTGAGGTGCTGTTTATATAGAACACAGCTAAAGGGAATGAAGAAGATAAAATGAAAATTTACAAGAAAGTCCCTGATAACTAACTTTTCTAACTAAGTAATACAAGGGAAAAATCATCTTTCATCTATTTTAAAGTGTTCCCGCCTTGTATCTTCTGCGTCCAAAATCTGTTGCAGACAGTTAGCACTGTCTGCAACTTACTGCCTTCGCTGTCCGCATGATCACATGGCCTTAGCCAATCACAATTCAATATTTCAGCTCCAAGTAACTCCCTTAACCGTCTAATATCAATTGCAACCTTCATCTCTCTTCAATTCTCTCTCCACACTGGTGTTTGATATAATGCATCATGTGTTCGACTTTATTTCTTCACCATTGCTGCAACATCTTCAGCACCTGCTTTGATAGTAAAAGTATGGCCTTTGCCATCGAGTTTTACTCCAGCCGTACGCTAACTACAAAATATACCAAAATCATGTTAATAACGGCCGAAAGACTCAGAAATACTACGGCAACATAGTACCTATAAAGGTATACTCAAATAAAGTAATAATCAAATTAGTATATGTTAAAGCATGCGTTGATGCACAATGCAATGATCAGCAGCAGACCAAGTGTAATTTGCTGAGAATTCAGAACCAATCAGAGATTAAAAGGTCTAGGTGTTATGTGGGTGAGTTGGTGCTGTGCAGGAGTGACGGTTACTGGATGGACCAACAAGAATCGAAGGGAGTAACATTGCAGCGGGGAGGAAGCCTGGGAAGAAGAAGAAGGAATACGCATGTAACTGTTTAAATGAGGGAAATGACTATTTTAGCCTTATGAACATAGATGTAGGGTGATATAATTGGGGGGCTTTTTAGTCATTACAATATTCTATTTTCTCCTTCTTCTTAAGCAGCGATGCAACCGCTGCTAGCTAAGTAGTTTTTCTAATTCCTCTCCTTGGATCAATTTTGTATTAAGATTTCTCTCTCTCTCTCTCTCACAATTCCAATCATTCATTTTCTGATTAATGTCTATTGCGAATACTATTTGATTTTTTTTCGTTTTAATCAAACGAATTGATCAGGACTCAAGCTGCAATAGCTTGAATTTTCACATAGTATCAGAGAGTTTCATAAATTTTGGTACATTCATGGCGTCGAACAATAATCCTGGTTCTTCCTCATCCGCTTCTCCTTCTATTCATTTTGATCCTTCTGATGATCCGTTTTATATTCATCCTAGTGCTAATCCGTCCATGGTACTAGTGCAACCGTTATTGGATGGAAAAATTTATCATGGATGGAGTAGGTCCGTAAGAAGGGCGTTGGAGTCCAAGAATAAGATAGGCTTTATTGATGGTTCTATTGAGAAGCCTGCAGAGACGGCAAGGCGATACAATTCTTAGATGAAGGCCAACAATATGGTTGCTTCTTGGCTAGTTAGCTCTCTAATCCCTAGCATTGGCCAAAGCGACATCTGGCTAGATTCTGCTGTTGATATCTGGAATGATCTGAAGTCCAGGTATGGGAATGCTGACTCTTTTAGGTTATCTGATCTACAAGAAGAATTTTACTCTATCAGACAAGAAAGTAGTAATGTGACTGAATATTATACCAAGTTGAAAAGTGTATGGGAGGAATTGATAGTCTTAAGATCTGTCCCCACATGTATATGTCGTAGATGTACATGTAATTTTACAATTGAGATCAATAAATTTGTAGAAAATGATTCTGTGATAAAGTTTCTGAAAGGATTAAATGATGAATTTGAGGCTGTGAAATCTCTAAGTCCTGTTGTCTACTCCATTGCCGGACTTGAAAACTGCATCTGCTATGGCAGTTAAGTTGGAGAGGAAGATGAATTATACAGGAGGACAAGGACAGTTCAACAATAATCCATCAGCGGTGATGATGTTAACAGTGCAGGAAGAGGGAGCACATCCTGGTAGAAGCAGTGTGGCAGGGGATTTAGGCGAGACATGCCAAGATCCCACCAAGGTGGTTCCAAAATACCAGTTTGTAGTTATTGTAACATGACTGGCCATACAGTTGAGAAATGCTATAAGAAGCATGGGTACCCCCAGGTTATAAGCCTAGGAGTCAGATTAATATGGTGAGTAATAATGGAAATAATGCAGTCCTTGAGGAAATTTGAACAAGGATGAAATGGAAGGATATTGTGCATATGAAGTCCTGAACACAGCAGTGAGTAACTCTCAGAATTATATGCCTCAGATGTCACCTAGCTTGACACATGAGCAGTATGCTCAGCTGATGAATTTGTTGCAAGAGCATCAAGATGGAGGAAGAAAGGGAGTTACTGATTCTGCAGGTGCTGTAAACTCACACCATGTTGCTATGTCAGCACAGCAGGCCACACCTTCTGGTAAGCTCTTAGACTATGCATTACATCAAAACTTGAATATATGGATTTTAGACTCTGGAGCTAGTGATCATATCTGTTCTAGCATTCATCTGTTTAACTCCTATTATCCTGTTGACATCATATCAGTAAAGATGCCTGATCAATCCCTAACCAAAGTTACTCACATTGGTACAGTTCATGTAAACCCCAACCTTACTCTCACCAATGTATTCTATGTACCATCTTTTGCCTTCAATTTGCTGTCACTGAGTAAGCTTACCCAATCAGATATGTTTGCTATTGCATTTTGCTCTGTTTGTCTAATTTAGGACTTCAGAACCAAGAGGATGATTGGTTCAACTGAGGTAGATCAAGGCTTGTATTATCTCCATGCCACGCCAAAATTTCCTACCTGTCACACCAATCCTCTGGCATATGCTGTTAATTCATCAGATACATTACTATGGCACTCAAGACTTGGGCATCTGTCTACACCAAGGCTAAAAGAAATTCAGAAGGTTGAACCAATTGTGACCATTCCTGAATCTTTCACACATGTACAATATGCTCGTTAGCTAAACAAAGAAGAGCACCATTTTCAATTTCTACATATGTTTCCTATAGCCCTTTTTCCCTTGTACATATGGATATTTGGGGTCCATATAAGTACCCAACATTGTACAAGCAATACTATTTTCTTACTGTGATTGATGACTACAGTAGATATTGCTGGGTGTATTTGATGAAAAATAAAGGAGAAACCAGGTCCATTGTTAAGAGCTTTTGTCAGTTTGCTTATGTTCACTTTGATGCAAAAATAAAAACCATCCGGACTGATAATGGACCAGAGTTCAGAATGACTGAATTCTTTGCTACTCATGGCATCTTGCATCAAGCTGCATTAATACACCACAACAGAATGAAATTGTTGAGAAAAAAGGCCAACACATTCTCAATGTAGCAAGGGCCCTCAGATTTCAATCTCATTTACCCTCCCCTTACTGGGGCTTCTGTATACAACACTCAGTGTAACTCATTAATATCACTCCTTCACCCATCCTTCAACAGAAAACACCTCATGAACTTCTATATAAATCCTTACCTGTCTATTCTAATCTTAGAGTCTTTGGATGTCTGGCCTTTGGTAGCAACACTCAGATTCACAAAGAAAAATTTGCTGCCAGGGCATACAGAAGTGTGTTCTTGGGACTCTCATATACCACAAAGGGATATATATTGCAAAACCTATCTACTAAGGAAATAATATCTCAAGAGATGTCTCATTCTTTGAATCAATCTTTTTTTTTTCCATTCTGATGAACATACCAATTCTCCCACACATGCTCAATCACTGCACAATAATCCTAGCCATTATTCATTCCATCACACTGACATACAACCTATTCTCCAGCCATCCTGCCATACAAAGTCTCCTGACCAGCCCATAAACCATTCAAATCCATATGACTCTTCCTTGGATCTATCTTAGTCACATCCTTCTTCTTATGAACCAGATGCCTACTCTTCCAATGCCTTAGATGAGCCTATTACCAATCAGATGCCACCATCTCCTCCCTTGCAACCTGGAAACATTGTCATTGAGCTACCCATTGCCCAAGGGAATCTGCCTAACAAAAGGTACCAACGTGCCTGACAACCTCCACCATACCTTCAAGACTATCACTGTAATTACTTGACCTCCTCCCAAGATATCATAAATCATGTTCATACTTCACCTCACTCTATTCATAAATACATGTCCTGTGCATCATTGGCTCCAAAGCATAAAGCATATATATCAAGTTTGAATGTACATACAGAGCCTAATAACTATGCAGAAGCTACTGGTTCTGCTGTCTGGCAAGCAGACATGGCTGCTGAGTTGGCAACACTGGAGGCCAATCATACATGGAGCCTGGTGCCTTTGCCTGAGGGCAAGCACCCTATAGGTTCCAGGTGGGTGTATAAAGTGAAGTTGAAGGCTGATGGCACGGTGGAGAGACATAAGGCAAGGCTTGTAGCAAAGGGCTACACCCAACAGTATGGCATTGATTACCATGATACATTCTCACCCGTTGCTAAAATGACCACAGTAAGGGTAATCTTAGCCATGGAAGCGAAGTTTCAATTGCCAATTCATCAGCTCGATGTCAACAACGTATTCCTACATGGAGATCTCCATGAAGATATTTATATGCTGCCTCCTCCAGGGCTAACTACTGTGGGTTCCAAGATGGCGTGCAAGCTGCATAAATCCTTATATGGACTCAAACAAGCAAGTAGAGAATGGAACGCTTCTTTGACTAAGTTTCTGATTTCTCATGGATTTCAGTAGTCCAAATGCGATTACACTATGTTCACCAAGGTCATTGGTCAGTCCTTATTGGTTCTTTTGGCTTATGTAGATGATATCATTGTCACTTGTGACAATGAGGGGGCCATCACAGATATTAAGCAAGCACTGCACAATGAATTCAAGATCAAGGACCTAGGACAGTTGAAATTTTTCCTATGCATAGAGGTAGCCCAAGCAAAGAGATCATATCAACCAAAGGAAGTACACCCTAGAGTTATTGGATCAGAATGGTTTCATGTATGCAAAGCCTGCTAAAACACCAATGGAAAGCCACACGAGTCTTACGCATCAAGACTCATCACCACTGAAGGACACTACTCAGACAGAAGGCTGGTAGGCAAGTTGATTTACCTTACAATCACCAGACCTGATATTGTAATCTCTGTGCAGCAGCTTGGCCAGTTTATGGATTGTCCTACTGAGAATCACTTAAAAGCAGCACACAGAGTGCTCAGATAACTAAAGGGAACAGTTGGACAGGGGCTACTGTTTTTCAGGACTATTGAAATGAAGCTGAAGGCATTTGTTGATGCTGACTGGGGAGGATGCCACGAGACTAGGAGGTCAATCACTGGCTACTGTGTTTTCCTTGGGGGGGCACTGGTTTCTTGGAAAGTCAAGAAACAAGCCACAGTGTCCAGGTTATCTGCAGAGGCTGAGTACAGGGTCATGGCAATGGTGGCTTGCAAAATACAATGGCTCTTGTACTTGATGAAGGAATTAAGTCTCGGAGATCAGAGACCCGTAGAGGTTTTCTGTGACTGAAAGAGTGCAATTTACATTACGGAGAATCAAGTTTTTCATGAGAGAACGAAACACATAGAAATAGATTGCCATGTAGTAAGAGATAAGGTACAAGATGGCACGTTGAAGCTTATGCCCATACGGACTGAAATGCAGCTTCCGGATCTATTCACCTAAGGCTTTGGATTGTAGAAGGTCAGTGCAGTTAATTAATGCCCTTGGAGTTCATAATCTGTACATTAATCCAAGCTCAGCAGGCTGAGCTTAAGGCGGGGGGGGGGGGGGTGTTAAAGCATGCGTTGATGCACAATGCAATGATCAGCAGACCAAGTGTAATTTGCTGAGAATGCATAACCAATCAGAGATTAAAAGGTCTAGGTGTCACATGGGTGAGTTGGTGCTGTGCAGGAGTGACGGTTACCTGGTGGACCCGCAAGAATCGAAGGGAGTGACATCGCAGAGGGGAGGATGCCTGGGAAGAAGAAGAAGGAACGCGCGCGTGACTGTTTAAATGAGGAAAATGACTATTTTAGCCTTATGAACATAGATGTAGGGTGATATAGCTGGGGGCTTTTTAGTCATTACAATATTCTGTTTTCTCCTTCTTCTTAAGCAGTGATGCAACCGCTGCTAGGTAAGTAGTTTTTCTGATTCCTATCCTTGGATCAATTTTGTATCAAGCTTCCTCTCTCTCTTTCTCACAATTCCAATCATTCATTTTCTGATTAATGTCTATTGCGAATACTGTTTGATTGTTTTTCGTTTTAATCAAACGAATTGATCAGGACTCAAGCTACAGTAGCTTGAATTTTCACAGTATATAACAGTTATTTCCCAATACTTATGACATCTTCAAACTAAAAACCATAAGCTCTTTATGTTTATAGAGAAAGTGGTCTGCCTTTCTACATTGAGTTGATCTAGGAATAATTTCCACTGACCTAACAAATTTCTTACGTACGAAAATTTATTTTACATTTTTCACGAAACTTTCTAAATTACTACTACTTGTTCATTTCCTCCACAAAACATATTTAAGTCAATACAACAAAATCCAAACTATGCTTGAATCACATAATTTTATGTGCGCTAACCATCATGCATCTCTATCAATGGTGTACTTTGACTAAACTACACCTTCATCCGTGTCATAATAACACAATTCCACCATTGATATACCTAAACTAGCCTTCTTGATCATAACCTTCGTCTGTTTTTCTCCACGTCATGATTGTTATTACCAAGATGTCAAAATCCGAAAAACCTGAGGATAAGAAAAAAAAAAGGTAGTATGGGATGTGATACCAATACCATTTTGTTAATGAACAAACTTGGGTTTTATAGCCCTTGATAACTATAACTTTAAATAAAATAATTTGGATAAAAAAATAAATGAAACGAGAACACAACATCTACTTGGTTTGGTCTACTTGACTTATGCCGGCGGATAAAAGGGTGAACAAATGTTAGTATAACGGTGAGTAAAATAAACTATTCCCGGCCTCAATTAACAAAAGCCTAAATAAAGAACCAAGGCTAATAGAACATACTCCAAATGTACATCAAATACACAATATTTTAAGAACACGGTAACTAAGTCTAGAAGACTCTAGAATATTACAGTACCTATACGTAATACTCGCACGGTAATTAAGTCTAAAAGACTCTCTAGAATACTATAGTACCTATAAATTAATAGCCACATAAAAATATCCTAATTGGTGCATGATATTTGATATTTGATATTCAATATAGAAAATAACAAAAGATTGGAGGAATTCATGGATTGCGAGAAATTGGTAAATGCTTATGGATCAAAGATAGAGGATAGTTGTCATTTAATCTCTTTTATTGCTTTGGTGATGAAAAGATTTGAGATGTGCTGATGTATTTAGGGTTGAATTGTATGTGTAACTGATTTATTGATGTTATTGAATGAAATATAGAAGTGGAATTTTCATGATTTAGTTAATGGAATACACTTTTAATGAGGAGATTGGAATGTAAGCATGATCTATTGAGGAAATTTGACATATACTGCAGAAAATTTCGTACGTTGAAGGTGATTTTTGGTCGCTAAAGAAACAGTTTTAGCCTCGCTGGAGAGTTAAAGACAAAATGTCGCGTTTTACTGAGACAATTGTGTCGCTAAAGTGATAGTTTCAGTATTTTGTCTGTATTTTGTTAATCATATCTGGAGCTACACAATTTTGATTGAGGTGATTCAAAATATTTTAGAACATCAATAGAGTTCTATAGCTCCGAAAGATTGAGTCTTAGTTTTAAGTTATGAAGGTATAGCCGTGCTAAGATAAGAATGATCATGTAAGTGAAGTCTCATTATGAGTTTATGTTGTTGATATTTAATTAATGTGGTAAAAGCATGTTAAACAGTGTTTTTAAACCTCTAAATGATTTTCCCTTATGTTTATACATATGTATAAGCAATGTGTTTATAAAGTTGTGTATGAGCCATCCAAAAACCTACCAAAAAAGAATGAACAAGTGTGTAGACAATGTTCTCCTTTGTTCTTGACTTGCTGGTTATATGTTGGTGAATTATCTACAAAAGTATGTGTGTATTATCATAGCGCTAAGAAGATGATGTGTATGTCCAACGCGTGAATATGATGGTTAAATGTTCATTCGAAAGGTGAACGAAGAGTATGTGATGTTGTTTGAAATTAAACATGTCATATTTAGGGTTTGACCTTTGACATGTAAAAGTGTGAATGTAACGTGTCATGGTTAGAGTATTGTCTCTGGCATGTAAAAATATAAATGTAACATGCTATGCTTAGGTTATGGCAACTGATATGCAAGAATTTGAATGTAACATGTCATGTTTAGAGTATGTTCTTTAACATGTAAGAATGTAACTGTAGCATGTCATGCTTGGATGTAATGAAATGATATATTGTGCAATGAAATGATATATGAGGTGATGAAATGATATATACTATATAATGAAATGTTGTGATCTGATGTAATAAGAAGGTACTTCGCGCCCTAACAATTTGTATGTCAAATATAAGAACGTAAATGTAACATGTCATTCTTAGAGTAAGAATGTTAAATTGAACATGTTATGCATAGGGTACAACATTTGACATGTAATTATGTTAAATGAGAACTTTTATGCCTAGGGTATGACCTCTGACACTATAATATATACTCTGACGTGTGATGAAACTGATGTAATGAAATGATATGCTATGCTATCTACGGAATGATATGTATGAAGAAATGATTAAAGGGATAAGAATTGAATGAAAAATATTTCTTTTTATTGAGTTTTCGGATACAATAACCCTTGCTTTATAGTAGTTCCTAATCTATACAAAATTGTAAGTTCCGATTTGATTTGATCTAATTTATGACTTGATTTGATTTGCTATGATTGCAACTTATCCTCAATTAGGTAGGATTTGATTTGATTATATCCTCAAATCTCTAACACTCCCCTTCAAGTTGATCCGTCGGTTCTCCGATGCTCAACTTGCTAAGCGTCACCTCGAAGACTCTACCAGTCACTGCCTTGGTAAGTATATTGGCGAGCTGATCTTCAGACAGTACAAATAGAGCTTCCACGACTCCCTCGTCTAGTTTCTCCTTTATGATGTGTCTATCTACCTCAATGTGCTTGATGCGATCATGTTGTACCATGTTTTCCGAAATACTGATTGCTGCTTTGTTGTCACACTTTTACCTTGCTAGAGCACGGACGGGGAAACCAATCTCTTTCAATAAATTATTGAGCCACAGAACTTCTATGATTCCTTTTGCTATTCCTCTGAATTCCGCCTCTGCGTTTGACAGTGCGACTACCTATTGTCTTTTACTTCTGCACGTCACAAGATTTCTTCCTACCAGAGAGAAATATCCCGATGTTGATCTTCTATCTACTAGATTACCTGCCCAATCTGCATCAGTATAAACTTCTATTTCTAGGTGTCCATGTCTTCGAAACCAGATCTCTCTTTCTAGAGTTTTACTCAGATACCTTACGATGCGAATAACAGCCTCCATATGATCCTCCTGCGGCTTGTGCATAAACTGACTAACCACCGCAACTGCATATGCAATAGCGGGCCTTGTATGAGAGAGATAGATAAGCATTCCTACTAACCCTTGATACTGCTCTTTATCCACTATCGAGGCATCTTCTTTAATCTCCAGTTTCTGATTGGTCGCCACAGGCGTATCACTCGGCTTACAATTCAACATACCCGTTTCAGTTAACAGATCAAGAATGTACTTTCTCTGGGATATAAATATGCCCTGTGATGATTGTTGGACCTCAATTTCAATGAAGTACTAGAGCTCTCCCAAGTCTTTCATTTCAAATTCGATGAATAGACTATTCCTTAGTTGCATCATCTCTTCTTTGTCACTCCCTGTAATAACCATATCATCCACATATATAATAAGACACGTGATCAACTTACCCCGTTGTTTAAGAAACAAAGTGTGATCTGCATTACTCTGCTTATACCCATGTTTCCTCATGACAAGTGTGAATCTCCCAAACCACGCTCGGGGAGACTGCTTCAACTGATACAAGCCTGCTTTAGTCTGCAGACTTTGTTTTCATTGAACTCACTTGTGAACCCTGGTGGTGCCTCCATGTACACCTCTTCTCTTAATTCTCCATGTAAAAAGGCATTCTTGACATCGAACAGATATAACGGCCAATCTTCGTTAACCGCAATAGAGAACAGCATTTGGATTGTGTCAATCTTCGCTACAGGAGAGAATGTCTCAGAATAATCAATCTCATATATCCGTGTATATCCTTTTGCTACTAACCTGGCTTTGTATCGTTCGACAATGCCATCTGCTTTGTAATTGATGGTGAAGACCCACCAGCATCCTACTGGCTTTTTTTCTATGGGCAGTACACATTTTTCCCATGTATTGTATTTTTTGATGCTTCCATTTCTTCCTCCATTGCCGCCTTCCACTTTTTGTGTTTAATAGCTTCGTTGACATTTCACAGAATATCATCAGAGAATAAGATTTTTGTAGAGACGGCCACATTTACTGGATACCTGGAACTCCGGAGTGCTCGGTCAGGTGAGTACCTTCGGGGTGGAACACCCCTGTTTCTCCTGGGAGGAAGGGTGCATACATGTTGCTCATTATGGGGCTTAGGGTTTTCAGTTAGTTCAGGTTTAGGTTCAGGTGGATCTATAAGTGTGAGTGGAGCATGAAGTTATCAAAATAAAAAGAATCCTCGCTTACCTCTTTTAGAACATCCAAGGAAGGAGGTTCATCGGTTGGTGGTACTTAAGCAACTGAGCTATCTACCTTAGACTGGGCATACTCGTTGGCCCCACCTACTTGCCCTTGTTGGCCAGTTTCAGGCCAACTGGAATTGTGTAACCAGTCGAAAGGCTCACTGTAGGTCTCCCCTGGATCTGAGAAATGGGAGTGAAGTAAAATTCAGTTTCAAGAAAGACACAGTCAAAGGTTACATGGACGCGGCGAGTAAGTGGATTGTAACACCGATACTCTTTCTGGCGTGTAGCATATCCGACAAAGACACAATTGAGGGCACATGGGTCGAGTTTGGTGCGTTTGTGTTTAGGAATGGGAATGTTAATAGTACACCTAAAGATTTTGAGTGGGAGAGTCATTATGGAAGGAATATTGACATGGGTAGCAAGTTCTTGGAGGGGAGTTTGATAAATCAAAGTACGTGTCGGTAATCGGTTTATAAGATATGCTGAGGTAGCGATAGCCTCGGGCCAGAAGCATTTAGGAACACTACCTTCGGTAATCATTGCCCTGGACATTTCATGCAAAAGACAATTTTTCCATTTCGCAACACCATTTTGTTGTGGGGTATTAGGACACGAGGTCTGATGGAGAATGCCATGAGTTTTAAGGAATATTTGCAAGTGCCGTGACATATATTCACCCCCATTATCAGAATGTAGAATTTGAATTTTCTTTCAATACTGTGTATTTACCATGTGGAAGAAGTCCATGAATTTGGCAGGGACATCAAATTTTTGTTTGATGAAATAAACCCAAGTCATACGAGAGTAGTCATCGACAAACATAACAAAATATTGGTAACCCTGTGGTGTAGCAAAAGGCAGCACCCCAAACATCAGAATGAACGGGGAAAAAACAATGTTCTGTAGGATCCGCAAGGCACCACTAGAGGGAGAGGGTTGAATAGTTGATGCGGAAAGTGTGGTCTTTTTAAAATTGTTTTGACTCAAGAATTCAACTTCTGAAAACAGATTCTGTTTTCAGGATAAGTTTTAAAACGTATTTAAAACTAGGTTGTAGGTTTTCAAAAATTCTGAAATTTTGAGAGAACTTAGCCTCAGATGTTATGAGTGTCTCCTAAAACTTTCAGATTTAAATTCAACCTTTAACCCCTTCAAAAATCGTTGGTGGTTAGATTGCGGGAATCTGCCAGAAACGTTAGATTGTTTTGAAAAATTTATTCCTATCTGTAGTTAACTCCAAATGCTCTGAAATTGTAACCACTAATCCCTTATATGTTGTATTTAAATGGGTTGAAACAGTTTTAAAAAATTCTTTCGGGAAGTTAGTCAAATACACTTAAAGTCTCAACCTTTGCAAGCCTGAAAATCAGACTGCACTAGTCTCAGAACTTTGGATGTTTGATTGACTTATACTTATCCAAAAGGGTTGAGTCCCAAATTAACCCTAAGACGTGTGACTATGTTTCTGGAAAGTTCCGTAATTTTTGAAAAACGTTTACTATTTTTATGAACGTAATCAAAAAGAGTAAATAGTGTTGAAACAGAATATAAGTGCTGAAAGTAAATGACATCGAGAATTTTATACTGGTTCGGTTATAAACAACCTACTCTAGTCTTCGAGGAACACCTTCCTCGGTTCACACTAGTCACACAACACAAATACACCTTACCACAGGGTTGATGGAGTTACACACCAACTCCAACCCTTTACAAACCTTGTATGATGAATACAATTACACACGAACACCACCACCTTGCAAGAATGAAGATTGATCATACCTTGATCAATCTTTTACAAAGATAGAGAATGTGTGGTGGTCTAAGATAAGCCTATTCAATAACATGAATGTAAGTACAATAGGCTTTTAGAAGAAAGAAAGAAAGAGAGTGTAGAAGAAGAGAGGTATTGGCGTTTTTCATCTTCAAGAATGTAATGCTTGTTCTTGTTCTTCTTTTGCTCATCTCCTTTCCTTTTTAACATATGGCCATCCCCCCAGGTGCTCTCCCGCTCTTAAAAATTATCTTCTAAGTCTTTGGGAGAGTGTGTGGCATCATTGTGACATGCTCTTGCTTACTTGGCACCTCCTCATTGGATGATCATTTAACCTTTGCTTACTTGGCACTTGTTGATTGATTGAATGTTGTCATCATTTGATGACTTGAAAAATCTGAGAATTCCACTAAAAACATGTGCCAAAATCATCATAAAATAGTTTCCATAACTCATAAGATTATCACCCAAATCAAGCAAGATAAGTTCTCCACAAAATTGATGAAAATTTCGGCCATAAAGGATACTTGACATGCTGAAATTTCAGCATGTGATACATGGAGATATAATTCAAATTATTTCTAAATTTTCATTGATTTTTCTTTTAAAATAAATCGCCAATGAGTAGCAAATATTCTCATCATTTTTGGAAATAAAATTGGACACTAATATGACCACAAAATCGGCCAAGGTGCATACACACACATGCTGAAATTTTTCAGCATGTGTGATATTCAAGATATCACACTTTATGACTTTATATCTTATTCAAATTACTTCCAATTCTTCTTCCAATTGATCACATGTTTCAAGACACAAAATATATGCTCATTTAAGGTGAAAATCGGCCAGCCTAGTATCCACATGCTGAAATTTTCAGCATGTGTTTCAAATGAGATAAAATTTGAAATATTACTTTTTGTAGCTTCTTTCTTTAAATCACCAACATTGTATGATTGATTCTTGACCAATCAATATGCCAACAAGGGTCCACATATGCTTCATCTCAGCTGTATAGGCGTGTATGACAAGTATATGCATGTGCTGAATTTTATTTTTACAAATTTTGTAAAATAGTGCACATTTAATAATACACACATGTTATATTCCAATCAGCCCTTAATTTAATTTTCTATAACACTTTAAGATGTATGAAATATGTAAAAATTGTCTAGATACGTGTCGTATGATGTGTCAAAAATGTTCCATGTGTTGTGTACGTAGAAAACCGAATTTTCGATGTTTATCGATTACCCGATTTTTCTCTAATTCAATTCCAACTTTTTGCACATGTTATATATATTATGTTACACATAATATTCATAATATAAACTTTATTTTTCAGCACTTGGCTGGTCTAAAGTTGTGCCATTTACATGTGACAAAATTGAAATTGGAATCTCCACAATTTGGCCTTAATATGGGGTGATTTGTGTGTGCCGACATGGAATGATTTTATGGCTGGAAATAACATCATAGCCACGAAAATAATAATGATTTTTGGGGTGTAGGGGCTGGCCATCTATTTATGGCAAGTACGTGACACGTTGGCGAAGTTTCGGTATTCGCCCGATACGACAATTTTTGGTTTAGAACCTTTTAACGTGTCGTATTTAATTTGTCATCACCATGACTTATATCATACGATATAAGACCTGAATATACTCATAAATATGAGTTAAGTATGGTGGTGTGACGTTAACGTACGTACGTAAAATATATAACGTGTCGGTAGTACGTTGGAATACATGTGTATGTGCCTTTTTCAAAAAATCTGAAAATATATATTTTCGTATATATATATGCGTGTATATTGATGATAAAGGGAGGAGGAGACTTTCCTTTCTTAGTCCTGTTGCTTTTGTGCCTTGTCCAAATGTAGCTTCCTTTAATGAACTACTTAGTTTAATTAACTAAGTGCTTCACTTAATGAACTAGTTTAGTTCATTAATGGTGACACCTGAAAATAGTATAAACACAACAAATGTTCGCCATTTGATGTAATGGCTCGTTAGTACGGCAACATTATATATGAATTATATAAGGCAAGTAATATGCAATATATCATGCACATTTATGTCATGCTCGTTTTTATGCATATTTAAATCATATATTTTGGAATCACTCAAACCCCCTTTTTCTCTACAATCTCCCCTTTTTGATGATTTTCAAAATAACACATACTCATGATTTAAATCCTATCGCTCCCCCTTTAATCATGCATAAATTCAAATTTTGAATTTTAAATTTCAAAACCCCTCCCCCTTGATTTATGCAATCAGTATCTCTCTCCCCCTTAAATCATGCTTTTTCTCCCCCTTTATTTTGGAAAGTAAATCAAAAGATGCCTGTAAATAAGAAAAGAGAATCAAATCAAATCACATCAGCAGAAATCATGCCTAATTTAGAACGCAGATTTTCGTACGTGACTTGATTTAAGGCTTTAGTGAAAATATCCGCTACTTGTGCCTCTGTGCGTACGTGATCTATGACAATATTACCATTATTTACGTGATCACGAAGAAAATGATAGCGTACTTCTATATGCTTGGCCTTAGAGTGTAACACAGGGTTTTTAGACAAGTTAATTGCACTCATACTATCACAATATATAGGAATTTTATTTAAGGTAATTCCAAAGTCCGAGAGTTGTTGTTTTATCCATAACAACTGTATGCAGGAAAGGCTAAGTGCCATGTACTCAGCCTCAGTAGTGGACAAAGCAACGCTTGCTTGCTTTTTGGAAAACCATGAAATGAGTGAGTTTCCTATAAATTGGCAAGTGCCACTCGTGCTCTTTCTATCTATTTTACAGCCACCGTAATCTGCATCAATATAAGCATGTAAATTAAATTCGGAATCCTTATCGTACCAAATTCCTAAGGTGGGCGTGTGCTTAATATAGCGGAATATTCTTTTTACCGCATTATAGTGAGACACCTTAGGTTGACTCTAAAAACGTGCACACATGCATACACTGAACATTATATCAAGCCTACTAGTAGTAAGATATAGCAAAGAACCAATCATAGATCTATATAAGGCATTATCAAAATCTTTGCAATGTTCATCTTTGTCTAATTTAAAAGTGACACTCATAGGGGTGGGGGATGGTTTCAAATTTTCAAAGTTGAACTTTTTAATCATGTCATTTATATATTTAGCTTGACTTATGTGAATGCCTTTACTCGTTTGCTAAATCTGCAAGCCAAGAAAATAGTTAAGTTCACCAACCATAGACATTTCAAATTCGGATTTCATGCAATTTTCAAAATCTTCAACAAGTCTATGTGAGGTAGAACCGAAAATAATGTCATCAACGTAGATTTGAATAATAAGTAAATCCGATTTATCTTGTTTTAAAAATAGTGTACTATCTATAGTACCTCATTTAAAATCATTTTCTAAAAGGAAAGTAGCAAAACGATCATTACATGCTCTAGGTGCTTGCTTTAGTCCATATAGTGCCTTCTTTAGTTTGTACACGTGATCGGGATGTTTCAAATCTTCAAAACCAGGTGGTTGCTTCATGTATACCTCTTCTTGTATAAATCCATTTAGGAATGCACTTTTTACGTCCATTTGAAACAATTTGAAATCTTTCATGCAAGCAATGGCATGTAAGAGCCGTATAGCTTCTAAACGTGCTACGGGTGCAAATGTTTCATCGTAGTCAATTCCTTCTTCTTGATTATAGCCTTGTGCTACAAGTCTAGCTTTATTTCTTACGACTTTTCCTTCTTCATTCATTTTATTCCTAAACACCCACTTTGTGCCTATTATGGTCTTATCTTGTGGTCGTGGCACTAAATCCCATACATCATTTCTAACGAATTGATTAAGCTCGTCATGCATAACATCAATTCAAGAAGAATCACTCAAAGCATCATGCACATTTTTGGGTTCAATTTCGGAAATCATAGCATGAAATTGATTTATTTCATCCGAAGTTATTCTTCTACGTGGTCGCACACCGTGGGGTGATGTCGCCTATAATGAGATCATGTGGATGATCTCTATGCCATCTTGGTTGATTATTTTCTATGTTATCATGCATTTCTAAGTGATCATGCATTTCTAGTGAATCATTCATGTCATGCATATCAAATGTACCATCATCTTCATTCAATACGGGTTTTAATTCAAAGTCATCATCATATTCTTTATCTTTATCAATCTCACAAAATTCATTGAACTTCACATGAATAGATTCTATGATTTGTCTAGTGAGAGGATCATAACATCTATATGCCTTTGAATTTACAGAATATCCAACAAAAATTCATTCAATTGATTTGGATTCAAATTTATCTAAATTATCTTTTGTATTTAAGACAAAACATTTGCATCCAAACACACGAAAGTAATCAATCTTAGGCATGCAATCATTCAATATCTCATGAGGCGTCTTGTTTATTTTCTTTCTAATAGATAAGCGATTAACTATGTAGCATGCATAATTTACGGCTTCCGCCCACAGAAATCTAGGCAATTTATTTTCGCATAACATAGTCCTAGCAATTTCTTGTAATGTTCGATTCTTTCTTTCTACTACTCCATTTAATTGTGGAGTTCTTGGTGGCGAAAACTCATGCTTGATTCCTTTTTCTTCGCAAAATGAAATCATATCCTTGTTTTTAAATTCACCGCCTCTATCGTTTCTTCTCTTTTTCACATTGACACAGTATTGATTTTCAAGTTGTTTGATTAATTTTGCAATCTCAATGGCACTATCATCCTTATGTGCAAGAAATAAAGTCCAAGTATAACGAGAAAAATCATCAACAATCACGCATGCATAGTGGCGTCCACCAAGGCTTATAGTGCGACTAGGACCAAACAAATTAATGTGTAATAGTTCTAAGACTCTAGTCGTGCTTATTTCATTCTTAGGCTTAAGTGACTCACGTGTCTGTTTGCCTTTTATGCAAGATTCACACAACTGAAAGTTGTCTAAATCAAGTTTAGGCAATTCTTGTACTAGGTTCTTTCGTTGGAGTTTTTCTAGTGTGGAAATACCAATGTGTCCTAAACGTCTATGACATAAATTTACATTAGGTTCGTTTGACATAAAGCACTTAACTTTAGCGTCTACCATATCATCCATAGAAAGCGTAAAGATGTTACCTTCTCGTTTTCCTTTTAAAACGGTTTCTCCATTTTTATTTATTATATTACAATGAGGGTGAGTGAAACACACATCAAAGCCATTGTCAATAAATTGAGAAATACTAAGAAGATTTTAAGATAAGTTGCTTACCAAATAGACGTTGGAGATTTGAAGAGTGCTTGGATTTCCTATCGTACCTTTTCCGATGATCTTGCCTTCGTTGTTGTCTCCAAAGGTCACGGATCCGCCTTTTGTGACCTTTTTTAATTTTGTGAACAAGCTCGGGTCACCCGTCATGTGCCTCGAGCAGCCACTGTCAAGGAACCACTTTATAGTTGTATCTTTTGATGTGTGGGCTCCCTGCAATGTGCAAAAATGATTTAGGTACCCTTTTAACTTTGGGTCCTTGCGAGTTAGTCAATCACCTCTTGGTAAAAGTACCTTTTGGTACCAATACTTGGGTGATCCTTCTCGGTCTAGCAAATGGCAAGAATGTAGATGAAGGTGCAATATAGTAGACATGTGGTGAATGCACTTTGGGCCTTTGGCCAAGGACTCCCTTATACTCATTGTATGTAGGACGTTTTTGATATGTCCTTGTGTTTGTGTGCGTAGTGCGTGGATGAAATGAATGCCGTGTATGCATCACTCTTTTCTTTTCATATCTATATGGTACAAAATTGTATTTCACATGATATGAGGAGGAAGTGGGGCATGAGGAAAGGAGAGGTCTTTGCGTCATCTTAGACGCCGTTTTTGGATTTGGGGTGTCTACTTTCTTAGACACAACGAACTTAGTTGGTTTGGTGGATGCTTCATTTGTCTCAACATATCCCAAACCTGTTTTGTCACTATCATGCTTTTGTGATAAGATAATACGATGTAGCAAGTTAGATCCCGTATCGAATTGTTTCATCATTTTCTCTAAGTCTGTATTCCTTGATTTCAAACTTGAAATCTCGGATTTCATTTTATTATTTTGAGTGGTTAATGATGAAATCTCTATCTTTAATGCATTAATGATGCATGATGACTCTTCTTTAGAATCGTTTAATTGAGCGACAAGATTTTCGTTAGAAGATTCTAACATCTTCTTGTCTTCAATTAATCGCTTCTTTTCTTTAACGAGAGTCTTTGTGAATTTATGCAATTCTAAATACTGACTAAAAAGATCATCATAAGAAGGCTCAGAGTAAGAATCAGAATCAGATGATACCTCATTAGATGCTTTGGACACAAAGCATACTTGTGCAGTCTCTTCTTTGGTTTCAGTCTCGGAATCCGATATATCACTCCAAGTGGAGGCTTTTAGAGCACGTTTCCTTTGCTTGGGTTCCGAGACGAGTCTATTCTTGTTCTGTTCCTTGTCAGGGTATTTATTTGTTTGCTTTTCTTTATTGGGACAGTCATATGATAAATGTCCAAGTTTGCCACATTCATAACATTTAACATCTTTATCATTTGTCTTGTTCTTATTTCTTTTAGTTGTAGTACCCTTATTTTTGTTTCTTAATGACCTTCTCATAAATTTTCTTAAACCTTTAGCCAATAGAATTAGGTCATCGTTATCCGATTCAGAATCACTATCATCTACGTGATCGGAAGAAGTAGAGACGTATTCATTTGATTTAAAAGCAATAGCTTTACCTTGTTTAAATGATTCCGGTTTCCGTATGGTGAGTTTATTCTCATAAACCTTAAGTGATCCAATTAACTCTTCCATCTTTATTGAGTTCATTTCTTTGCTTTCTTCTATTGCGGTTACTTTAGGCTTTACCAAGAGACTCAAGAGAATTGTAGATGTTAGTCAAACGAAGATCCATATCAACAATAGATTCATTAGGCAATAATTTAAACGACTCAAGTGTGGACATAAGCATGTTTATCTTAGACTCTTTTACTTGACTCGTGCCTTCATTTTCATTTCGAGTATTCTCCACATTTCTTGTGCACTAGAACAGTTTGAGACATAACTAGACTCACTCTTACTTAAACCATTTAAGAGTAATTGCATAGACCTAGCATTCATGCTAAGTTTCTTTTTATCATCACTTGTATATTCTTGTCTAGGTTTAACAACTTCTAATGTGACTCCGTCTACGGTGGATAACTTAGATGGAACAAAAGGACCATCTTCTATAATCGACCAAAGATCAATGTCTATTGACATAAGAAAAAGCTTCATTCTTAGTTTCCATTGAATGAAAGACTCACCGTCAAAAAGAGGAGGCCTTTGGCTCGGCATTCCTTCTGCTCGGTTTTGAGATTTGTGGTTGCCATCTCACTGAATCGTTGGATCCTTTGAAGTGAGTGTTCCTGACCTCTGATACCACTTGTAGGATCTGCAAGACACCACTAGAAGGGAGGGGTTTGAATAGTTGGTGCAGAAAGTGTAGTTTTTTTAAAATTGTTTTGACTCAAGAATTCAACTTCTGAAAACAGATTCTGTTTTCAGGACCAGTTTTAAAACATTTTTAAAACTAGGTTGTAGGTTTTTAAAAATTTTGAAATTTTGAGAGAACTTAGCCTCAGATGTTATGAGTGTCTCCTAAAAATTTCAGATTTAAATTCACCCTTTAACCCCTTCAAAAATCGTTGGTGGTCAGATTGCGCGAATCTGCCAGAAATGGTAGACTGTTTTGAAAATTTTATTCCTATATGAACTTAACTCCAAATGCTCTGAAATTTTAACCACTAACCCCTTATATGTTGTATTTAAATGGGTTAAAACCGTTTTGGAAAATTCTTTCGGAAAGTTAGTCAAATACACTCAAAGTCTCAACCTTTGCAAGCCTGAAAATCAGACTGCACTAGTCTCAGAACTTTGGATGTTTGATTGATTTATACTTATCCAAAAGGGTTGTAACTTGTGCCAAATTAACCCTAAGACGTATGACTATGTTTCTGGAAAGTTTCGTAATTTTTGAAAAACATTTACTATTTTTACGAACGTAATCAAAAAGATTAAATAGTGCTGAAACAGAATATAAGTGCTGAAAGTAAATGGCACCGAGAATTTTATACTGGTTCGGTTATAAACAACCTACTCCAGTCTTTGAGGAACACCTTCCTTGGTTCACACTAGTCACACAACACAAATACACCTTACCACAGGGTTGATGAAGTTGTACACCAACTCCAACCCTTTACAAACCTTGTTTGATGAATACAATTACGCACGAACACCACCACCTTGCAAGAATGAAGATTGATCACACCTTGATCAATCTTTTACAAAGATAGAGAATGTGTGGTGGTCTAAGATAAGCCTATTCAAGAATATGAATGTAAGTACAATAGGCTTTTAGAAGAAAGAAAGAAAGAGAGTGTAGAAGAAGAGAGGTATTGTCGTTTTTGATCTTCAAGAATGTAATGCTTGTTCTTGTTCTTGTTTTGCTCATCTCTTTTCCTTTTTAACATATGGCTGTCCCCCCTAGGTGCTATCCCCCTTTTGAAAATTATCTTCTAAGTCCTTGGGAGAGTGTGTGGCATCATTGTGACATGCTCTTACTTACTTGGCACCTCCTCATTGGTTGATCATTTAACCTTTGCTTACTTGGCACTTGTTGATTGGTTGAATGTTGTCATCATTTGATGACTTGGAAAATCTGAGAATTCCACTAAAAACATGTGCCAAAATCATCATAAAATAGTTGCCATAACTCATAAGATTATCACCCAAATCAAGCAAGATAATTTCTCCACAAAATTGATGAAAATTTCGGCCATAAAGGATACTTGACATGCTGAAATTTCAGCATGTGATACATGGAGATATAATTCAAATTATTTCAAAATTTTCATTGATTTTTCTTTTAAAATAAATCACCAATGAGTAGTAAATATTCTCATCATTTTTGGAAATGAAATTGGACACTAATATGACCACAAAATCGGCCAAGGTGCATACACACACATGCTGAAATTTTTCAGCATGTGTGATATTCAAGATATCACACTTTATGACTTTATATCTTATTCAAATTACTTCCAATTCTTCTTCCAATTGATCACATGTTTCAAGACACAAAATATATGCTCATTTAAGGTGAAAATCGGCCAGCCTAGTATCCACATGCTGAAATTTTCAGCATGTGTTTCAAATGAGATAAAATTTGAAAAATTACCTTTTGTAGCTTCTTTCTTTAAATCACCAACATTGTATGATTGATTCTTGACCAATCAATATGCCAACAAGGCTCCACATATGCTTCATCTCAGATGTATAGGCGTGTATGACAAGTATATGCTTGTGCTGAATTTTATTTTTGCAAACTTTGTAAAACAGTGCACATTTAATAATACACACATGTTATATTCCAATCATCCCTTAATTTAATTTTCTAGAACACTTTAAGATGTATTACATATGTAAAAATTGTCTAGATACGTGTCGTATGATGTGTCAAAAATGTTCTATGTGTTGTGTACGTAGAAAACCGAATTTTCGATGTTTATTAATTACCCGATTTTTCTCTAATTCAATTCCAACTTTTTGCACATGTTATATATATTATGTTACACATAATATACATAATACAAACTTTATTTTTCAGCACTTGTCTGGTCTAAAGTGGCGCCATTTACATGTGACAAAATTGAAATTGGAATCTCCACAATTTGGCCTTAATGTAGGGTGATTTGTGTGTGCCGACATGGAATGATTTTATGGCTGGAAATAACATCATAGCCACGAAAATAATAATGATTTTTGAGGTGTAGGGGCTGGCCATCTATTTATGGCAAGTACCTGACACGTTGGCGAAGTTTCGGTATTCGTCCGATACGACAATTTTTGGTTTAGAACCTTTTAACGTGTCGTATTTAATTTGTCATCACCATGACTTATATCATACGATATAAGACCTGAATATACTCATAAATACGAGTTAAGTATGGTGGTGTGACATTAACGTACGTACGTAAAATATATAACGTGTCGGTAGTACGTTGGAATACATGTGTATGTGCTTTTTTCAAAAAATCTGAAAATATATATTTGTGTATATATATATATGCGTGTATATTGATGATAAAGGGAGGAGGAGACTTTCTTTTCTTAGTCTTGTTTCCTTTGTGCCTTGTCCAAATGTAGCTTCCTTTAATGAACTACTTAGTTTAATTAACTAAGTACTTCACTTAATGAACTAGTTTAGTTCATTAATGGTGGCACCTGAAAATAGTATAAACACAAAAAATGTTCGCCATTTGATGTAAGCTTTAAAGCTTCATGGCTCGTTAGTACGGCAACATTATATATGAATTATATAAGGCAAGTAATATGCAATATATCATGCACATTTATGTCATGCTCGTTTTTATGCACATTTAAATCATATATTTTGAAATCACTCAAACCCCCTTTTTCTCTACAAATTGTTAGGTGCAGCAATTGTCCCGTGGCGTAGGCCGTGTGGGCCAAGTCATAGTCGAATGTCATGGGCGCTTGTGTGCTGAATGCACTATAAGGCTAGGGTATGCGCATCTCCTGTCACCAATTGGTTTTGGGAGAGATGGTAGCGCCTGAGGTCCTACAAGTGGTATCAGAGCGAGGTCACGGGTTCGATTCCCAGCAGGAGCAATTGCTGAGGGGGAGATTGTTAGGTGCAGCAATTGTCCCGTGGCGTAGGCCGTGTGGGCCAAGTCACAGTCGAATGCCGTGGGCGCTTGTGTGTTGAATGCACTATAAGGCTAGGGTATGCACATCTCCTATCACCAATTGGTTTTGGGAGAGATGGTAGCGCCTGAGGTCCTACATGTTCAACTCTGGTATTATTAGGGCGAAAAGTGCCCTTGTGATGTTTAGCAAGAATACAAGTGTCACAGGAAAAATGTTTATTGAATTGAGAAAATAAGGTAGGGAATAAAGTACGCAGGTAACCAAAGGAAAGGTGACCCAGCCGACGGTGCTACAACCACGTTGCTGATCTGCCGTCCCGTAGACAAGCATGGATCGGCCCTGGTGAGCTACCTCCTCCACGTAGTATAGTCTGTTGCCTTCAGTGCCACGCCCAATGACCTCTCCTGTATAAATGTCCTACAAGAGGCAAAAGTCTGGATAGATGAGTACCACACAGTTTAATTGTTTGGTTATTTGACTGAGAAAAAGTAATTTAGAAGACAACGTGGGACCATAGAGGCACTGTCTTAAGTGTATGGTTGGGGAGATGTGGATGGTGTTGTGGACTTTGACTGGGACTAGTTCGCCATTGGCCGTTTCAATATGAGTCTTATGTCCAGTGGAGCTAGATAGACTTGCAAAATCCTGAGGGTAAATCGATGGTCCCACAGTCAAGGATCCACCGCGAATGCTTATTCGGTGGTGACGTAAGGGTGAGGTTGCTTTTAACTGAGTTTGTGGATTGTGAAGGGCTAGGATTATTATTGTAAGAACCGGGGGTACTTTTGGAAAAACAGGATGGCGCGATTTCTTTGTTGCAATGAGGTCGGGGAACTTTGGTCATATGTAGGGGATTATTAGGTTGAATATGTTTTGGTCAGTATTGCCATGCGCGTTTCTTCGCGTTTGATGGCAGCATAAGCCATCTCTGGTGGTGGCAGCGGCTCTTTCTTCAATAGCTCTCTTTTGATGGTCTCAAACCTGTCATCTACTGCCATGAGCAGTTGATACACGCGATGTTCTTGAATTTTGTTTTTATAGATGGAGATGTCCTCCGGGTCCTTCATTGGATCGGGTTCTCTTCAGTCTATCTCCATCCATATGCTGTGGAGTTTGTTCCACAACTCTTCCAGTATCTGTCCGCCCTGTCTGACTGAATTAGCCTGCTTGTGCAGGTCAAACACCTACAAGGAATCTGTTCCTGTACCATAAGTCACTACAAGCCCGTCCCAAAAGGTCTTTGCTGTGGGATACTGCGAAACACTATTTACCAGGTTTGGCTCAATGTTTTAGATGAGCAAGGTAAACACACAGTGATCATTGATCTCCCACTGTGTGAAGGTTGGTTCTGTGGCTGCTGGTGGGGGAGGAATACCAGAGAGGTGGTGACTCCGGCAGCGTCCTCCTACTGCCTTTTTCATCAAAGTAGCCCATAATTGATAATTTCTCCGCTCAATATGATCCCAGTTGAGAGACTATCAAGATTTGTATTGGGCACTTGGATGTTAAGGTTGTTTCTAAACAAGTTAACCAATTGGACAGCCAACTCGTTATTTTCTGGTTTGGATTCTCCTTCTCTTGACATGTTGATATGAATCTTATTGCAGATAAAAAAACGTGGATCTTTGCTGTTTGGCTGGGAAAGGTGATTCTGGAGCAGGCACTGGTTGCTATTTGGCTGAGAAAGGAATTTCTGGGACAAGATGAAAAACTTCTGAGTCTTACAGGAAAACAATCGTTTACCTTTTTTTTCTGGGAAGTGTTCTTGGGAAGGTTTCTGTTTCTGGATTTTTTTTTACATAGGGTTGGCTTGTTGTTCTGGATTATGATGAGCTTGTGTTCTGAGTCCTATAAGGATCAGACACGCTCTGATACCATGAAGAAACGCTTAAAGGGCTAAGAATTGAATGAAAATATTTCTTTTCATTGAGTTTTGCGGATACAATAAGCCTTGCTTTGTAGTAGTTCGTAATCTATACAAAATATTAAGTTCGATTTGATTTGATCTAATTTATGACTTGATTTGATTTGCTGTGATTGCAACTTATCCTCAATTAGGTAGGATTTGATTTAATTATATCCTCAAATCTCTAACAATGTAATGTAATGAAATGATGCATTATATAATGAAATAATATGTCGTGTATGGAATGATATGTAATTTTAATGATAGGTCATGTAACGGGACGATATGTCATGTAATAAAGAAATGTGTTTCGTAATGAAATGGCGCGCCATATGACGAATCGATATGTTATTTACCAATTTATCAAAGTGAAGCTAATAAAGTGATAAATCATGCCCTGACAAACTAATATGTTGTGATGAAATGCAATGTTGCGTTAAGCCCGAATAGGGTGATATTTGTGTGAATGCGTGAATACAAGTGTGCAAGAATAGATGAGAGAAGAGTATAATATATAGAGGTATGATTCTGAAGAACTGGAATGGAAGTATGTGATATATGCGCTATATGTGTATATACGTGTGTTTATGGAACTGAAAAGAATGATTTTATGCTTATGTATCAGGAATAGTAAGGGTAGAGCAAAAACAATTAAAGTTGTTAAAAGATTTCTTTCACTGAACATACATAAGTTCATTCTTATCTTCTCTTGTCGTTTTCAGGTAATGATTTAGAAGCAGTTACTGAAGATTAAGATTTTTTCTAAATGTTTACATTTATGTAATAAAACGTGTTTATGTTTTAAGAATTGTCATGTAATGAGATGATGAGTTTTAACACGTTTCATGAGGTTCTATGTTATGTAAGATTTAAGTTTATACATTTTTGTTGTTATTTACACGTACTAAAAAACTGTAGTACGAATCGTCAATCATCTCTTAAAAATGTTGGGAGATGTGACACTTTATCCATAATCCTTTATTAGTAAGTTGGACCTAGAGGCAAAAAGGAAGCCTAGGGCATCCTTTCCCCTTTTGTTAAGCGGTCACTTCTTTCTTCTCCCATGCGCTTTCGGTTAAGCTGTATATCTCATAACTGTGCCAAATTTATTCGTGTGGACTACTATTATTCTCTTTGTTTCCCTCACTTTATTAAGTTTCTCGTATGGTCTTCTTTCATGATGAAAAGTCTCTGAAAACTAAAAAAGACAAACACCAAATTTGTCCAATCATCACCTCATATGCCAACTATTACCATTGGCCCGTGATTTTTTTTATTTTTGATATGTCATCAATATTTAGTTTACAACTAAGGGAGAAAATACCCATCAACGAATAGAAAAGGGGTTATGGTGTCCCCTAGGTTAACTATTCAGTTCAGCATAAATTATACAAATTTATATTATCTAATACTTTAATAGTTTAAAACTATATTGTCTAATTCTTTCTATTTTTGGCTTGTTTCAAAAATATTGTCTATCTTCTAAAACAAGTATTAATAGTGAAAATTTCTATGCTGCTCGTTTGATTAACACCTATATAATTTTTCTATTTTATTTTAAATAAGAATAAAAAAAGGTGTTCCGAGTTATTAGGCTCCCGCGTTTACGCATGGTCTAGGGAGGTTATAAAATTGCTAAACTCTTAGCATAGAGCATCAAACAACAATCATCATTGAAGTGTAGTGATCAAATCAGCCAAGGAAGCAGATCAATACAATGCGAAGCATACAAACTTATTACTAGCGTGCCAAAGGACCTCGTTTGAGAGGAGAAAAAACGGTTATGGAGCAAAGTGAAATATTATTCAGCCAACTAACTTTTACAAAGCAGAATCACTATTTATACAACTAATGGAACCTACTAGAATCTAAATTCCACATGTGTGAAAAACCAAAGCTTGTAAACACTTCTTCTCCGTCACTACACCTACACAGCTGCATGCCTCGGCTTCCTGATCCGACGTGGCAAGTCAGTTAAATGATCCCAAGCAACACTTTTCCAGTTTAACACGCAACTCACACCGTAACTGCTTCATACACTGAACATATAGTCAACTGGCTGCTATACAGAGTTCTCCTACCACAGCAACTCCTGAGCGTGCCAACGTGCCAAGCGTGCCAACGCGCCCTGCCAACGTGCCAACCAAGCCAAGCATGCCAGAGTACCCTGCCATCGTGCCAACCACACCAAGACTTGCCACTGCTTGCCAATGCCTCACTTCTCTTGCTGCAGCTGCATTTGATCCTGTTTCTCAACATCCTCCTTTAATTCTGACTTCCTATACACATTACACATCCCCAAAGCAGAAGTCAAGAATTGTAACTGCCTAGAATCCAAAGCCTTAGTGAACACATCTGTCACCTGAAAATTTGTCCTTACAGGCATAGGATTAATAATCCCCTCCTGATACTTATCCCTCACTATGTGGCAATCAATCTCAATATGCTTAGTTCTCTCATGAAAAACGGGATTTTCCACTATATAAATGGCACTTTTATTGTCACAGAAAAGCTCTACTGGCTGACTATGCTCCTGCCCCATATCCTTTAGCAAATAAAGTAGCCACTGTATTTCACAAGTGGCTGCTGCCAGAGACCTATATTCTGTCTCAGAAGAAGTCCTGGACACTGTAGTTTGCTTCTTAGCTTTCCACGACACCAAAGCATCTCCAAAGAATGCACAATACCCTGTGATAGACCTTCTGGTCTCTGAGCAACCCCCCCCCAATATGCATCTGCATACGCCTTAAGCAAGCCAGACCTTATACTAGGAAAAAGAAGCCCTTGACCAGGTGAACCTTTCAAGTACCTCAGAACTCTATAAGCAGACTTCCACTGTAATTGCGTGGGAGTGTCCAAAAATTGGCTAAGCTGCTGAACACTATAAGCAATGTCAGACCTAGTAATGGTGAGATAAAGCAACTTTCCTACCAGCCTTCTATACTCTGAAACATCTTTCAACAAATCTGAATCATCATATTTTCTTTGGCATATCATGATCCCCCCTTGAGACATTGCCACCTCAAGCCCAAGAAAAAACTTGAATTCTCCCAAATCTTTTATTCTAAATTTCTGATGAAGGAAGTACTTAAGCTGCTGTATTTGTAGCATAGAATTGCTAGCCACTATAATGTCATCAACATAAACCAAAAGGATCAAGAAAGAACCCCCTACTGTTTTAGTGAACATGGTATAATCATGTTTAGATTGAATATTCCCCTGAACTGTCAAGGCAGAAGTAAGTTTTTCATTCCATTGGCGGCTAGCTTGCTTTAAGCCATACAAAGACTTATGAAGTTTACAAATAGCACCAGGCTGAGGAGATTCAATGCCTTGTGGTAAGTCCATGTATATTTCTTGGTACAAATCACCATGAAGGAATGCATTATTAATGTCAAGTTGATTCACAAACCACTTCTTAACTGAGGCCAAGGCAAGGAAAAGCCTGACAGTTGTCATCTTTGCCACGGTTGAGAAGGTATCACCATAATCAATCCCCTGAAGCTGAGTGTAACCTTTTGCCACTAGTCTAGCTTTGTACCTTTCCACAGTTCCATCTGGCTTTCTTTTTATTTTGTACATCCACTTGCAACCTATGGGGCGTTTACCTGGGGGCAAGGGCACAATAAACCAAGTTTTGTTAGCATCAAGCGCTGCCAACTCAAGCTGCATGGCCTGCTGCCAAGCTACTGAAGTGGCTGCTTGTTGATATGTTGCAGGCTCCTGTTCTATACTAATGTTAAGTATGCATGATTTGTATTTAGGTGACAGACCATCAAATGAAATGTAAGACTCTATATGATAAGGAAGGCTTGAAGTGTGCAATGGTGCAGAAGAGGAAGGATGCAGAAGATTACAATAATAGTCTTGTAAATAGGAAGGGGGACGTTTTTCCCTTGTTGTTCTAGTAGGATGTGATGGTGACTAAGAAGTGGAGGCTAAGGGATTCTCAGGAACAGAAGGTGAGGCCATTAAGGGCAGGTCTACATGTAATCCTGAGATAGGAATCTGTGGTGGAGGAGTGCTTGAAGAAGCTGGTGTAGAGTTGGCAGGTAAAGAAGGTTCTGAACAAGGGGAAAAAGAATTTTGGGATTGAGCTGATGAAGATGATGAATGTGAAGGAGTTTCCACAGATGACGAAGGAAGGCTGTCAACATGTTCAACTGAGGAAGGTACATTGGCACTGGTTGATGGCTCACAGGTCTGGGAGGCAGTAGTATTCAGAGGGAAGTTTTGCTTATAAAACACCACATCTCTAGAGATCATTACTTCACTAGTATCCAATCTCCGCAATATGTACCCTTTGGTAGTCAAGGAGTGTCCCAAGTAAACACAAGGCACTGCTCTTGCATCAAACTTTGATTTATTTGGAGAAATATTATAGGCAAGTGCAAGACAACCAAAGGTTTTAGGCTACTGTAAACTGGTTTGGTTTGATATAATAGCTCATAGGGTGTTTTCTGGCTAAGAATAGGTGAAGGTAACAAATTGATGAGATAAACGGCATGCTGGACACAAAAGCCCCAATAGGAGTGGGGCATATTTGCATGGAATCTTAAGGCTCTCCCAACTGTAAGTATGTGTGGGTGCTTCCTTTCAACCACTCCATTCTGTTGAGGAGTATAAACGCAAGTGGTCTGGTGAATGGTGCCTTGTGTTAGATAGAACTCTTTCATCTTGAATTCCAAACTATTATCAGTCCTAATTACTTTGATATGAGAATCGAACTGAGTATTCACATAATGGAAGAAACTGTGCAAAATTCTTTTGACCTCACTTTTGGCTTTCAATAGATACAACCAAGTAAACCGAGTACAATCATCCACTATGGTAAGGAAAAAATTTTGACCATACTAAGTGGGATGTCTGTTGGGTCCCCATATGTCTACATGGATTATTTGAAATTGAGAATGGGAAACAGAAGCAGAAATAGGAAACGGGGACCTTCTTAGCTTTGCCATAGGACAAACTGTACATATATCATGCATTTTAGAGACTACAACAGTAGGACACTGCTTCTGTACTTGTTGCATTCTCTCATAGGAGGCATGCCCCAGTCTGGCATGCCACATATAGGATTCAAAATCTGGTTTATTGATAGCACTGAGTAAGTAGGCTGATTGAGTTGAGGAAGACAACACTGATGAACTGATACAGTACAGTCCATTGATTTTCTTAGCTGAACCAATCGTCTTGTTGGACAACTGATCCTGGATCAAACAAGAAGAGTTATTAAATATAATGAGTAACTGGGGACAAGAAGTGAGCCTACTCAGAGAGATTAAATTGAATGAAAAAGAAGGAACATATAGCACACTTTCAAGCACCAACTCACTGTTGATTCTTGTTGTGCCTATGTGAGTGGAAAAAACAGTAATGTTATTGGGAAGTTTGATAGGAGCATGTGCAATAGGTTTACAGGAAATGAAAACAGACAGAGAGCAGGCAACATGGTCCGTAGCACCCAAATCTACAATCCATACATATTTAACATAGTCAGAACACTTAGTTGGGCCCATATCAGCTTGAGCAGACATCACAGCACCTTGAACAACATTCCCTGCACTTAAACATGCATTATCATCATTAACATTCAGCAGGTTCATCAACTTCTGATACTGCTCAGAGGTTAACATGGGAAATTGCTGGCCAGGACTTGGCTGGAAAGGCTGCTAGCATCCCTGCTCCTCACTGTTATCAACATATTGATCCTCCTTAACCTCTACCATGTTAAACTGACTCTTAAACTTGAAACCTGGGGGGAAACCATGCTTTCTGTAGCATCTATCCGTTGTGTGTCCTACAAGACCACAATGAGTGCACTGAACTCGCTTTCCACTTTCTTGATAATATCTTCCAGTTCCTCTGCTATACTTGTTCCCTTGATTCTTATTAGAATAGTTGCTACCAGAATTTCCATCTCCGGCTCCATAATCAGCCATCAGAGTAGTCGGTGCATTATTGAATCCACCATGTGATCCTGCACCCGCCAACTTCCTCTCAAACTTTAAAGCCATTGCAAAGGCTGTTTTTATATCAGGTAGTGGAGTCATAACAAAAACTTGAGACCTTACAGGATCAAACTCCTCATTAAGCCCCTTGACAAATTTAATCACGTAATCAAACTCACTCATCTTCTTCCCTACATCACAGTTACACCTATGACATGTGCACTTAGAAACTGGTCTCAACGCTGACAATTCTTCCCATAGGACCTTCAATTTTGTGAAATAATCATTCACTGATAGATTCTCTTGCTTAACATTGTAAAAATCTTCCAGCAAGTCTGAAAGTCTAAACGGATCTCCACTACCATACCTCATCGTTAAGTCTTCCCAAACGTCTAGTGCACTATCATACCACATTATATTTTGAGCAATTGATGGAGATACACAATTCATTATCCATGACTGAATCATAGTATTTACTTGCTTCCAAATTTGAAATTGAGGATCTAGAGGAGCAGGTTTCGGCACTGTAGCGTCTATGAAACATGACTTATTCTTTACCAACAGTGCCATTTGAAATGCACGACTCCACGAGTGAAATTTGTGTGGAGTGAGTGGTGGTTGAACAAGAACAATGGCAGGACTATCATTAGGATGAATGTAATATGGATTATTACTCTAATTTCAGCTTGATTACCTCTGAAACAAGGAGGTGCAGCGGTTGAAGACGACGCCATCATGCGATCAATCTAACGCTCAATTAACCAATTGAAAACGACGCAAAGTACTCTCTGATACCATGATAAAATTGCTAAACTCTTAGCATAGAGCATCAAACAACAATCATCATTGAAGTGTAGTGATCAAATCAGCCAAGGAAGCATATCAATACAATGCGAAGCATATAAACTTATTACTAGCGTGCCAAAGGACCTCGTTTGAGAGGAGAAAAAACGGTTATGGAGCAAAGTGAAATATTATTCAGCCAACTAACTTTTACAAAGCGGAATCACTATTTATACAACTAATGGAACCTACTAAAATCTAAATTCTACATGTGCAAAAAACCAAATCTTGTAAACACTTCTTCTCCGTCACTACACCTACACAGCTGCGTGCCTCAGCTTCCTGATCCGACGTGGCAAGTCAGTTAAATGATCCCCAGCAACACTTTTCCAGTTTTACACGCAACTCACACAGTAACTGCTTCATACACTGAACATATAGTCAATTGGCTGCTATACAGAGTTCTCCTGCCACAGCAACTCCTGAGCGTGCCAACGTGTCAAGCGTGCCAACGCGCCCTGCTAACGTGCCAACCAAGCCAAGCGTGCCAGAGTACCCTGCCATCGTGCAAACCGCACCAAGACTTGTCACTGCTTGCCAATGCCTCACTTCTCATGCTGCAGCTGCATTTGATCATGTTTCTCAACAGGAAGGGCCGGATCGGTTCACAATCTGATATACGTAGCTTTACCCTACACTTTGTGCAACACGTTGTTTCCAAGGCTCAAACATGTGAACTCAAGTTTGATTTTATAGAATTATAAATTTTACGCTGAAGCGAAGACAATAATTTTTGGTATTGACAGAGTATCCTATGATCTTCTGCATGCAGGGTGCAGGGTGATTCGGGAGGAAGCACACGGGAGGACCTCTTTTAGAGCAAAACATTTTGGTCTGACAATTTTGCGAATACACGTTCTAAGTAGTGCGCTTTAGTTTTCTCAAATACCAAGTGACAAAAAGCCTGATTGGATGTGCATCAATCCGTTATTGGGCGACAACTCCGCGGCAAACGCAATCCGAGCTAGAATTGACCATGTGATAGTATATAGTTGATACTGAGATTCACTTTAAGATGTCAAGAGTTTGATTTTAGGAACACGCACAGTGTGGGTGTTACACTCCTACTAGACCGATGCCTGATTTACAGAGTGACACTTTGTATGGGTCACTGCGTAAGTCCTCACCCAACCTAAGAAGCCGTTGGGCTCCTGATTTACATCCTCTACAATACTCTTTGGAGCTGGGACGGTGGGAGTTCAGAGCGAGGAATTTCGCCTTTGCTCCAACGAATCCAAGCTAGAATTATATGCATCTCGTTATTATTGAATAGTATCAATTGGTAATCAAGTTGAGACATTAAGTTGGGACATTCAAATGAGAATTATATGCAGCTCTATATATACATGAGATCTGTCCCTCCAAATACGGTTTATTTAGTCTATGTTTTTTTTAACATCATATCAATCTTGAAATTTATAGTTTCGATTGAGTAATTCGTAGTTTTACAGATTTACAACTTTTGAGAGCTTAGATGTACTTCATGTTTATAGGTTTTGTATACAAATGATTTTCTCTTTAATTTCATTCAACATCACTATTTGGCTAAAATATTAAAACACTAATGATTACTTTATACAAAATGGGTTTGTAGCAACTGTCGGAACATCGGACTAGGGTACTAGTTATTACATTATAATGTTGGTAATAGATTTGGGGAAATAAAATATTGTCTACTTAAATTGTTAATTTTTTATTTGCTTTATGAATTTTTCCGAATTTGGATCCTTCAAGCTTTAGACCCCCAAACTTTTCATAGAATTGTAGGATTGTAATTCTTTTTATTTGAGTAATGCCACATATATGAAAATACCGCTAATGAGGAGAGATTCTGCACCTTGTATGGATTAAGTCCAAGACTTTTCGTCTTAATGCTTAATCTTAACTCCTAATTATAAAAAGGTCATCAACATATGATTGCAATAATAATACTCCTAAATAGCTTAAGCCATTCATGAAGACAAACGCATTTTCGTATCCAATTTCTAATTTAATATTAATAACTTTTGCATTTAAACTCTCATCCCTAATTTATTTGGAACATGAGCAACGAAATGTCACGAGGATAAGGAAGGCAAGGGGCCTATGCAGCATAGCTCATATGTTACTTGGGTGATAAATTTCATTCAAATTTGACAGTTTAAATCTTGACAGCTACAGTGTAGATATCTGAGTCCTACCGTTATTTTCTTATATCGGAGCGAGTTTTGCTCAAACACCTTATGGACACTAAGTCTTAAATCTCTCAACTGAAAGATCGTTGAGTGACTTAATTTACATTTTTTACAAATTTTGGTAAAAGCTTTGGGAGTTAGAACATGTAACTTTTTACATGTAAAGAAGGGAGGGAGTGAATGAGAAGCGGATGCAGCTATAAGGAACATGTTATTCGTCTTCGTTGCTATTACTGTAATTGATAAAATTACTTCCGATAAATTACATCGATCGAATTGATTTGGTGAGTGATGAGCCTAAAACTCAACTGTTAAATAAGAGAAGATTTCTCCGTTGGTCAACAAACAGTCAACATTGAAGTACTTTAGCTCGGCTAATCTTTCTGGTGGACCAAGTGTTGCACCTCTGCCCCAAGTGTTGCATCTCTGCCCGGCAATGTATAATTTGACCAAGGCATCCACTTCAGCTGCAATGAGCATATACCCAAGTATCAGGCAAGCAAGCAACTTTTTCACTCAAGGAGTGCAATTCTGCTCTGCCTCAACCCCGAGCTCCAGCCTTGGCCTCAGCATAAATAAAGGTTTATCCCCAAGCAATTCAACCAGATCAGAACAGGAATTCTAAGGAGCTTCATCTCGGCCCCATCAGTACACCTGGCATAGCTATAGTGTAAAGACTAGTTATTGTCGGCTATCTACGCATCCTAGACTGCACAACTTGCAAAAGCGTCTGTCTAATCATACTACACACCTACAACAAGATAGCCCCCTTTACACACGCCTCAGTCACGTCAACCAGCAGAGACACTAAACAGCGGGATGAATAAAGGCAAGGAAGGGAGGAAAGAGAGAGGATTCTGAACCCATCTTCTTCGAGAGCACATACAAAGAACAAAACTCCATATTTTTACAGTGAGAAAAACTCAAACTATTGAAAATATAAAAATATCTTAGTGAGAATTGTCCAAACTGACTTGAGCGTCGGAGGGTTTAACCCGGGAACATAACCCGGGAACCTCTGATCTTTGTTTCCTGTGTAGGTTATTCAGGAAAAATCTCAGTTATACAAGTCAAGAAAAGCTAACGACATCTCTTTCGGATCATCCCTGATCTTTGGTGAAGATCCGACTTCATCATTTGACTCTAGAAGGAGGGCCCATAAAGCAAAAGAAGCGAAATTTTGCTCCAGAGAGCATCAAAGTAATTGCAGAAGAGGTCAGAAAACTCCTCGCTGCAAAGTTTATTGTTGAAGTCTTATACCCCAAGTGCATAGACTATACTGACCTCAACAAGGCATGCCCAAAGGATTGCTACTCACTACCTAAGATTGATAGGTTATTGGATTCAACTCTAGGTCATGAGATCTTTGATTTTCTGGATGCTTTTAAAGGCTATCATCAAATCGTCATGGCAAAGGAAGATCAAGAAAAAACCTCATTCATAACAGAGTCAGGTACTTATTGTTATGTTACCATGCCCTTCGGACTAAAGAATGCTGGGGCTACCGATCAATGTTTGGTCAACTCCTTGTTCAGTGAACAAATTGGCCGGATAATGGAGGTATACATAGATGATATGCTCATCAAGAGCAGGACTCTTGATCAGTATATTCAAAACTTGAGGGAAGTTTTTGTTGTTATGAGGATTCACACATGATACTAAATCCGAAGAAATGCACTTTCGGGGTACGCACTTGAAAGTTTTTGAGGTATATGGTCTTCAAAGAAGGGGTGCAAGCTAACCCTGCCAAGATTGAGGCTTTACAAACCATGTACCCCCAAGAAATATTAAAGAAGTGCAGAGGTTGACAGGTAGAATTGCAGCTTTGAGCAGGTTTCTCTCCAAGTCTACCGAAAGATCACTTCCTTTCTTTCAAATTTTTAAAAAGAATACTGCTTTCCAATGGGACGACCAGTGTCAGCAGACTTTTGATGAGCTGAAGTCCCATCTGGCCGAGGTGCCGATGTTAATCTCACCTCTGCCTGGAGAAGTGCTTTATGTATATTTGTCTACATGTAAAGAAGCAGTGAGCGCAGTTCTGCTCAGAGAGAAGGATAATGTGCAAAAACCAATCTATTTCACAAGCAAAGTTTTGCATGGGCCAGAAGTACAATTTCCCAATGCTGAGAAGGTGGTCTTGGCGCTTATAATGGCTGCAAGGAAGTTCAGATCATATCTTCAAGCTCATCCCACTGTTGTAGTGACAGATCAGCCTCTAAAACAAATTCTGACGAGGCCAGACACGTCTGGCCAAACTGCCAAATGGACTGTGGAGCTTGCTGAGTATGATATCCAGTATAAGTCAGGGACTTCAATCAAAGCTCAGGCCTTAGCAGATTTCCTGGCTGAGGGAATATCCATAGAGGAAGAGGTTCATCCCTTCGATGATTGGACTCTATGTGTTGATGGATCCTCTTCCAAAGATAGATGTGGAGCAGGTCTCCTGATAATCAATCCCAACAAGGAAGAATTTGAATATGCCTTGTGTTTTGATTTTGAGGCAACCAACAATGAGGCAGAGTATGAGACCTTAATAGCAGGTTTGGGCCTCGCTAGGAAGTTGGGGATGTAGGACCTGTAAGGCACCACTAGAAGGGGAGGGGGTTGAATAGCAGGTGCGAAAAATTTGGTTTTTAAAATGTTTTAACCCAAACAACTTCTGAAAACAGTTTCTGTTTTCAGGCCCTGTTTTGTAACGTTTGAAAAACTAGGTTACAGACCTTCAAAGATTATGAAATTTGGATAGATTGTAGCATCAAATGTTATGAGTATCTCCTAAGTATTTCATATCAAAGTTCAACCTTTAACCTGTTGAAAAATTGTTTGTGGTCAGATTGCACAAATCTACCAAAAACAGTAGTCTGATTTGAAAATTTTATTCCGATTAATTCGTGGCTCCAAATGGTCTGAAAATTTAATCACAAACCCCTTAATATATGTATTTAATTGGGTTGAAACAGTTTTGAAAAATTCCTTTGGGAAGTATGTCAAATACGTTCAAGTTCTCAACCTTTGCAAGTCTGAAAATCAGATTGCACTAGTCTCAGAACTATTAACGTTTGAATGACTTATACTTGTCCAAAAGGGTTAAAACTTACGCCAAATGAAACTTAGAAGATTTTCCTATGTTTCTACAAAAGTTAGCAATTTTTAAAATTCGTTTACTATTTTTAAGATTGTGACGAAATAGATGCAAAGTACAGGAAACTGAACGTTCTGTGCAGTAAAGTAAAGAATACAAGAAATTTTATACTGGTTCGGTTGAATCAACCTGCTCCAGTCTTTGAGGACACCTTCTTCGGTTATCAGTAAACAAAATAACACCTTACCACAAGGGTTGCTGGAGTTACACACCAACTCTAACCCTTTACAAATGATACAAGAAATCACACCTTTCACGAACACCACCACCGAACGAGTGAAGGAGTGATCACACCTTGATCAACCTTTTACAACAATGAGCGTGTATAGTGGTCTATACAAAGCATATTCAATATATTTGAATATAAGAACAATAGGCTTGAAAGAGAAGAAGAAGAAAAAAATGTGGAAGAAGAAAGTGGAAGACTCCTTTTGCACTTGGAAATTATGAGACTTGTCTTGCATTTGAGTGGCTCTCTTTTCTTCCTTTTATTAAGTGTTGGCCGCCCCCCTTAGGGCATCTCTTCACCTTGGAAATTCTCTTTTAAGCCATTGGAAGAATTCCTTGTATAGATGTGACATCAACTTGCTTACTTGGCACAACTTGATTGGATGGATGACTTGGCTTTGCTTACTTGTCACTTGATGATTGATCCAACTTGTCATCCTTTAATGAGCTGTAAAATCTGAAATAAACTTACAAAACATGTTCCAAAAAGTATTCAAAATATTACCAAACAATCATCATTCAATCTCTTCAATTTTGGACTCAAATTGAAGACAAAATAATGCTGAAATTTGGCCATAAAAAGCAACATGTGCTGAAATTTCAACATGTGTTGTATTTTGAATTGTTTCCTTGTGTGTTGCCTTCTTCAATGTCACCAATCATGTGTGGCTTATTTTCCACCATTTAAAGTGCCAAATAAGTGCCAAATAAGCTCCATCTAGGCTCCATCATAGCTGAGAATGGCGTGTAGAACCAATGTGCATGTGCTGAAATTTTACTTTAGTAAGCTTTGTCAAATAATGCAAGATAATTACACATATATGGTAAATTCCAATCAGTCCTAATTTGAATATTCTAGAGCACTTTAATATGTATTGAATATGTAAAAAGTGTCTAGATACATGTTACATGTCATGCCAAAAACGTTCCATGTGTTGTGTTCATAGAAAACCGAATTTTCCTTTTGTCGATTACGCGATTTTTCTCTGATTAAATTCAAACTTTTTGCACATGTTATATATATTATGTCACACATAATATACATAAAATAACTTGAATATTCAACTCTAATGGCTGATTAAAGTGGCGCCAACATGTGCTTAAAAAGTGAATTTGGAATCTCCACAATATGGCCTTAATTGGGGATGATTTGTGTGTGCCAACATGGAATGATTATATGGCTGAGTGTACCATGTTAGCCACAAAATTTGTGGCCACTTGTGAAGTGTAGGGGCTGGCCATCTATCTATGGCAAGTACGTGACACGTTGGCGAAGTTTTGGTAGTCACCCGATACGACAATATTTGGTCTACAACCTTGTAACGTATCGTAATAATTTTGTCATCACCATGACTTATATCATATGATATAAGACCTGAATGTACTCATAAATATGAGGTAAGTATAGTGGTGTGACGTTGACGTACGTTCGTAATATATATAACGTGTTGGTAGTACGTCAGAATATATGTGTATTGTGCCTTTTTATAAAAAATCTGAATATATATATATATATATATATATATATATATAAACGTGTGATGAGTAGTAGAAGGAGACTTTCCATTCTTCAATTTGTTGCCATCATGTTTTTTCCAAGTATATCTCCATTTAATAAACTATTTAGTTCATTTAACTAAGTACTTCACTTAATGAATTAGTTTAGTTCATTAATGGTGGCACCTGAAAATAGTTCAAACACAACAATTGTTTGCCATTTGATGTAAGTTTTAAAGCTTCATGGCTTGTTAGTACGGCAACATTATATCTAAAGTATATAAAGCAAGTTTGTTGCAAAAACGTGTCAAGTAATAACTTGTGTCATGCATTTCTTAAACACGCATTATTTAAATCATGCATTTTGTGAATCACTCAAACTCTTTTTCTCAACAGGGGGCAGAGCGAATCATTTCCTGAAGTGATTCGCAGTTGGTTGTTTCCCAAATCAATGGGGATTATGAGGCCAAAGAAGAAAATATGAAAAGATATCTGGCCAAAGTCCAGCAGCTCGGCCAGATGTTTGAGCACTTCTGCATAGAGCACATCCCCAGGTCGGCCAATAAGAGAGCTGATGCGCTATCTCGGCTCGCTTCCTCCACCTCGGCCACTTTGGAAAAAAAGATAGTGGTGGAGCTAGTGAAGCACCGTGCTTTTGATGCCAATGAAGTATTGCAGGTTGATTACCGCAATACATGGATGGATGAGATAGTTAACTACCTGCAGTATGGAACTCAACCTGAGGACAAACGTGCAGCTCGACGTCTACGTCTAAAGGCCGCAAGGTATGCTCTCTTTAATGACCATCTATATAAAAAGTCTTTTTCATAGCTCTGGTTAAGATGTGTAATCGAAGAAGATGGAGACTACATTCTACGCGAGCTGCACCAAGGAATTTGTGGAAATCATTCAGGTGCTCGATCTTTGGCTCGTAAATGCTACCTTGCCGGCTGCTATTGGCCCACTCTGCGCCATGACGCAAAAGAATTGGTTAGAAAGTGTCAATCATGCCAAGGCCATGCTCTTATCTCTCACTTGCCCAGTCAAGAGTTCACTGCCATTGCAAGTCCTTGGCCCTTTGTGCAATGGGGAATTGAACTTGTGGGACACTTACCCCGAGCTCCAGGTTCAGTCAGGTTCCTTGTGGTTGCTATTGATTACTTCACCAAATGGGTGGAAGCAGAGCTCTTAGCTACTATAACAGGGGGTCAGATAAAGAAGTTCTTGTGGAAGAATGTCATCTGTCGCTTCGGCCTTCCACAAGTCCTTATTTCAGATAATAGAAAACAATTCGCAGACGATCCCGTCAAAAGTTGGTGTGCTGAGCTCCACATTGAACAACAATTTATTTCAGTAGTACATCCACAAGCTAATGGGCAGGCTGAGTTGGCCAATCGAATAATCAAGGATGGCCTCAGAAAGCGTTTGCACAAAACTGGGGCAAGCTGGGTGGATGAACTTCCAAACGTTTTATGGGCATACCGCACTACCCCTTCCACCTCAACTAAGGAAACACGTTTTTCCTTAGTTTATGGCACAGAGGCCGTCATTCCAGTTGAAACTGGGTCCAGCTCTGCTCGTGTAAATCACTACTCTGCACAGACAAATGACCAAGTGCTGCGTTTAAATCTGGATGAATTGGAAGAAAAGAGGGAACAAGCCCACATTCGCATGGCTCAGTACAAAAACTTAATTTCTCAGTACTACAACTCTCAAGTGTGACCAAGGTCTTATCAAGTGGGAGATTTATGTAGAGAAAAAGGAGTTTGAGTGATTACAAAATGCATGATTTAAATAACGTGTATTAAAGAAATGCATGACATATTTTCTTACATGACACGTTTTTGCATAAAACTTGCCTTATATAGTTCATATATAATGTTGTCGTACTAACAAGCCATGAAGCTTTAAAGCTTACATCAAATGGCAAGCATTTGTTGTGTTTGAACTATTTTCAGGTGCCATCATTAATGAACTAAACTAGTTCATTAAGTGAAGTACTTAGTTAAATAAACTAAGTAGTTCATTAATGGAAGCTATATTTGCAAAAGGCACAAAGGCAACAAATTGAAGAATGAAAAGTCTTCTTCTCCCTCATGCTACACGTTTTTAACATATATATATATATATATATATATATATATATATATATATGTTCAGATTTTTTAAAAAAAAGGCACCTACACATATATTCCAACGTACTACCGACACGTTATATATTTTACGTATGTACGTTAACGTCACACCACTATATTTAACTCATTTTTATGAGTATATTCAGGTCTTATATCATATGATATGAGTCATGGTGATGACAAATTTATTACGACACGTTAAAAGGTTCTAAACCAAAAATTGTCATATCGGGTGAATACCGAAACTTAGCCAACGTGTCACGTACTTGCCATATATAGATGGCCAGCCTCTACACTTCAAAAATTGCCACAAATTTCGTGGCTTACATGGTATGTATAGCCATAAAATTATTCCATGTTGGCACACACAAATCACCCTCAATTAAGGCCAAATTGTGGATATTTCAAATTCAAATCTTTGTCACATGTAGGCGCCACTTTATTAAGCCATGTGAGCTGAATATTAAAGTTTAATTTATATATATTATATATAACATAATATATATAACATGTGCAAAAAGTTGAAATTTAATCGGAGAAAATCAGATAATCGACAAACCTCGAAAATTCGGTTTTCTACGAACACGACACATGGAACATTTTTGGCATGGCATATAACATGTATCTAGACAATTTTTACATATTCTATACATTCTAAAGTGTTCTAGAAAAATCAATTAAGAGCTGATTGGAATATACCATATGTGTATAATTATATGTGCACTATTTTAATAAGCTTGCAAAAATAAAATTCAGCACATGTACATTCATCATACACGGCTAGCTCAGCCTTATTGGAGCATATGTGGAGCTTTTTTGGCATCTTGATTGGCCAAGAATGAAGTATACAAGGTTGGTGACATAAAGGAATGAACTACAAAAGGTAACATTTCAAACTTTGTCACATTTGTGACACATGCTGAAAATTCAGCATGTGTAGAATAGAGCTGACCGAATTTTCTTCAAAATCATGGCATATTTACTATCTTGAATTATATGGATTGATTGAAGGATAATATGGCAATGTTTTAAATATATTATGGAAATAATCAAGTGATATTTTCAAATATCACACATGCTGAAAATTTCAGCATGTGTGTAATGGATGTGGCCGAATTTGTGGCCTTATTGGTGACTAATTTTTATTCCAAAATTAGTAGAAATGTTGTGTACTAAATGATGATTGATTACTTTTTTATTTTCAAGGAATTAATCAACTGCAAACTTGGCAACTATTTGAAGGGTGAATATCACACATGCTGAAATTTCAGCATGTGTTGGACGAATTTTTGATGGTAAATTGGAGAAATTTGTCTTGCTAATTATGTGGGATGATTATGTGATTTATGGCAATACTTTTATGGCTAATTGGCACATGCTTTTTAAGGTTTATTTTCAGATTTATCTAGTCATCAAATGATGACAACTTCCATCCAATCAATGAGTGCCAAGTAAGCAAGAGCTTAATGATCATCCAATGAGGAGTTGCCAAGTAAGCAAGGAAATGTCACAATGATACAATATACTCTTCCAAGGACTTAGAAGATAATTTTCAAGAGGAAGACCAAGCTATAGGGGGCGGCAAACTTGATAAAAAGGAAAGAAGAGAGCAAACAAAAGACAACACAATTCTTGCAAATTTAAAAGATCAAAATGCATACATCTCCTCTCTAAAAGCCTATTATATTCATATTCATACATCTTGAATAGGCTTCTTACATACCGCCATATACTCTTTATTGTTGTAAAATATTGATCAAGGTGTGGTCAATCTTGCACTTGCAAAGTGGTGGTGTTCGTCATCGTTGTATTCACATACAAGGTTTGTAAAGGGTTGGAGTTGGTGTGTAACTCCATCAAACCTGTGTGGTAAGGTGTTATTTGTATTTTGTGATTAGTGCTAACCAAGGAAGGTGTCCTCGAAGACTGGAGTAGGTTGTTTTAACCGAACCAGTATAAAATTCCTTGTGTTCTCTACTTTCAGCACTTACTTTCAGTTTCCAGCACAGTGCATCGGTTTATCACGTTTGTAAAAATAGTAAACGAATTTCAAAAATCACGAAACTTTCAAGAAACATAGTCATACGTCTTAAGGCTCTTTTGGCGCAAGTTTCAACCCTTTTGGACAAGTATAAGGCATTCAAACGTCAAAAGTTCTGAGACTAGTGCAGTCTAATTTTCAGGCTTGCAAAGGTTGAGACTTTGAACGTATTTGACTATCTTCCCAAAAGCATTTTTCAAAACTATTTCAACCCAATCAAATACACCTAAAAAGGAGTTAGTCATTAAATTTTCAGAGCATTTGGAGTTACGGTTAAATAGAAATTAATTTTTCAAATCACAGACTACCGTTTCTAGCAGATTTGCGCAATCTGACCACCAACGATATTTAAAGGGGTTAGAGGTTGACATTTAATCTGAAATTTTTAGGAGATACTCAGAACATCTGAGACTAAGACCTATCCAAATTTTAGAATTTTTGAAGACCTGCAACCTAGTTTTCAAAATGTTTCAAAACAGGTCCCGAAAACAGAAACTATTTTCAGAAGTTGGGTTTTTGGTTTAAAACAATTTTAAAAACCACATTTTCCGCACCCACTATTCAACCCCCCCCCCCTCTAGTGGTGCCTTGCAGATCCTACGAGTGGTATCAGATTACAAGAACACTCACAACAAAAGGATCCAACGATCTAAGTGAGATGGCAACCACAAGCTTCAAAACCGAACAAGAAGGTATGTCCAGTCAAAGCCTCCTCTCTTTGACGGTGAGTCTTTCATTCAATGGAAGTTAAGAATGAAACTTTTCATTATGGCAATTGATGAACTAATTGGATCACTTAAGGTATATGAGAACAAACTCACCATAAGAAAATCGGAATCATCATCAAAACAAGGTAAGACTATTGCATTTAAATCAAATGAATACGTCTCTACTTCTTCCGATCACGTAGATGATAGTGCTTCTGAATCAGACAACGATGACTTAATTTTATTGGCTAAAGGCTTGAGAAAATTCATGAGAAAGTCATTCAAAAACAAACCTAATTGTATTTTGACTAAAAGAAACAAGAACAAGACAAATGACAAGGATGTTAAATGTTACGGATGCGGTAAACTTGGACATCTATCATATGACTGCCCTAATAAGGACAAGCAATCAAACAAACACCCTGACAAGGATCGGACCAAAAATAGACTCGTCTCAGAACCTTAGCAAAGGAAAAAGAGCCTCAAGGCCTCCACTTGGAGTGATACATCTGATTCCGAGACTGATACAGAAGAGGAGACTGCACAAGTATGCTTTGTATCCAAAGCATCAAACGAGGTATCTTCTGACTCCGATTCTGACTCTGAGCCTTCTTATGATGATTTTTTTAGTCAGTATTTAGAATTGCATAAATTTACTAAGACTCTCGCGAAAGAAAAGAAGCGATTAATTGAAGACACGAAGTTGTTAAATTCTTCTAACGAGAATCTTGTCGCTCAATTAAACGATTCAAAAGAAGAGTCATCATGCATCATTAATGCATTAAAGACAGAGATCTCATCATTGACTAAGCATAATAATGAAATGAAATCCGAGATTTCAAATTTGAAATCAAGGAATACGGATTTAAAAAAGATGATGAAACAATTTGACACATGATCTAACATGCTAGATCGCATTATTTTATCACAAAAACACGATAGTGATAAAACCGGATTAGGATACATTGAGACAAATGAAGTATCCATTAAACCAACCAAGTTTGTCTTGTCTAAGAAAGTAGACAATCCAAAAGCGAATACGGCGTCTAAGATGATGCAAAGACCCATCTCCCCTCATCCCGTCATACTTCTTGTTCATATCATGCGAAATATAATTATGTGCCATATGGATATGAGAAGAAACAAGTGATGCATACACGACATTCATTTCATCCATCCAGATCACGTACTATGCACACCAACACGAGGACATATCAAAAACGGACTCAATATGACGCATATAAAGGAGTTCTCGGCCAAAGGCCCAAAGTCCACTCACCACATGTCTACTACATTGCACCTTCATCTACATTCTTGCCATTTGCTAGACCGAGAAGGATCACCCAAGTATGGGAAATGAAAGGTACTTTTACTAAGAGGTGAATAACTAACTCGTAAGGACCCAAAATTAAAAGGGTACCTAAATTACTTTTGTACATTGCAAGGAACTCACACATTAAAAGACAAATCTATCAAGTGGTTCCTTGACAGTGGTTGCTCGAGGCACATGACGGGTGACCCGAGCTTGTTCAAAAAGTTAAAGAAGGTCACAAAAGGCGGATTCATGACCTTTGGAGACAACAATGAAGGCAAGATCATCGGAAAAGGTACAATTGGAAACCCAAGCACCCTTCAAATCTCCAACGTCTTTTTTGTAAGTAACTTATCCTATAATCTTCTTAGCATTTCACAATTTATTGACAATGGTTTTGATGTGTGTTTTACTCATCCATATTGCAATATAATAAATAAAAACGGAGAAACAGTTTTAAAAGGAAAACGGAAAGGAAACATCTTTACGCTTTCTATGGATGATATGTTAGACGCTAAGGTTAAGTGTTTCATGTCAAATGAACCTAACGTAAATTTGTGGCATAGACGTTTAGGACACATTGGTATTTCTACACTTGAAAAACTCCAACGAAAGAACCTAATACGAGGATTGCCTACACTTGATTTAGACAACTTTCAGTTGTGTGAATCTTGCATAAAAGACAAACAAACACGCGAGTCACTTAAACCTAAAAATAAAATAAGCACGACTAGAGTTTTAGAATTATTACACATTGATTTGTTTGGTCCTAGTCACACTACGAGTCTCGGTGGATGTCATTATGCTTGTGTGATTGTTGATGATTTTTCTCGTTATACTTGGACTTTGTTTCTTGCACATAAGGATGATTGTGCTATTGAGATTGCAAAACTAATAAAACAACCTGAAAATCAATATGGTTTCAATGTGAAAAGGATTAGAAGTGATTTAGGCGGTGAATTTAAGAACAAGGACATGATTTCATTTTGCGAAGAAAAAGGAATTAAACACGAGTTTTCGCCACCTAGAACTCCACAATTAAATAGAGTAGTAGAAAGAAAGAATAGGACATTACAAGAAATTGCTAGAACCATGTTGTGTGAGAATAAATTGCCTAGATTTTTGTGGGCGGAAGCCGTAAATTGTGCATGCTACATAGTTAATCGTTTGTCTCTTAGAAAGAAAATAAATAAGACGCCTTATGAGATATTGAATGATCGCATGCCTAAAATTGATTACTTTCGCGTGTTTGGTTGCAAATGCTTTGTTTTAAAGACAAAAGATAATTTAGATAAGTTTGAATCTAAATCAATTGAATGTATCTTTGTTGGGTATTCTATGAACTCAAAAGCATATAGATGTTATGATCCCATCACTAGACAAATTCTAGAATCCATTCATGTGAAGTTTAATGAATTTGGTGAGATTGATAAAGATAAAGAATATGACGATGATTTTGAATTGAAACCCATGTTGAATGATGATGAAGGCACGCATGATATGCATGATACACTAGAAATGCATGATCACTTAGAAAAATGCATGAGAACATAGAAAATAATAAACCAAGATGGCATAGAGATCACCCACACGATCTCATTATAGGCGATATCACTCATGGTGTACGACCACGTAGAAGAATAAATGCATATGAAATAAACCAATTTCATGCCATGATTTCTGAAATCGAACTTAAAAATGTGCATGATGCTTTGAGTGATTCTTCTTGGATTGATGCTATGCATGACGAACTTAATCAATTTGTTAGAAATGACGTATGCGATTTGGTGCCACGACCACAAGATAAGACTATAATAGGCACAAAGTGGGTGTCTAGAAATAAAATGAATGAAGAGGGAAAAGTTGTTAGAAACAAAGCTAGACTTGTAGCACAAGGATATAATCAAGAAGAAAGAACTGATTATGATGAAACATTTGCACCCGTAGCACGTTTAGAAGCCATACGACTTTTACTTGCTATTGCTTGCATGAAAGATTTTAAACTCGATCAAATAGACATGAAAAGTGCATTCTTAAATGGCTTTATACAAGAAGAGGTATACGTGAAACAACCACCCGGTTTTAAAGATTTGAAACATCCCGATCACGTGTGCAAACTAAAGGAGGCACTATACATTCTAAAGCAAGCACCTAGAGTATGGTATGATCGTTTTGCTACTTTTCTCTTAGAAAATGGTTTTAAAAGAGGCACTATAGATAATACTTTATTTTTAAAACAAGACAAATCGGATTTACTCATTATTCAAATTTATGTTGATGACATCATTTTCGGCTCCACTTCTCATAAACTTGTTGAAGATTTCGAAATTTGCATGAAGTTGAAATTTGAAATGTCTATGGTTGGTGAATTAAATTACTTTCTTGGCTTGAAAATTAAACAAACGAGTAAAGGTATACATATAAGCCAAGTTAAGTATATAAATGATATGATTAAAAAGTTTAATTTTGAGAATTTAAAACCGTCACCGACCCCTATGAGTGTCACAACTAAATTAGATAAAGATGAACATGGTAAGGATTTTGATAATGCCTTATATAGATCTATGATTGGCTCTTTGCTATATCTTACTGCTAGTAGGCCTGATATCATGTTCAGTGCATGTATGTGTGCATGTTTTCAAAGTTGACCAAAGGTGTCTCATTATAATGCCGTGAAAAGAATATTCCGATATATTAAGCACACACCCACCTTAGGCATTTGGTATGATAAAGATTGTGAATTTAACTTACATGCATATACTGATGCAGATTATGGTGGATGTAAAATAGATAGAAAAAGCACGAGTGGCACTTGCCAATTTATAGGAAATTCACTTATTTCATGGTTTTTCAAAAAACAAGCAAGCGTAGCTTTATCCACTACTGAAGCTGAGTACATGGCACTTAGTCTTTGTTGCACACAACTATTATGGCTAAAACAACAACTTTCTGACTATGGAATTACGGTAAATAAGATTCTTATATATTGTGATAGTATGAGCGCCATCAACCTATCTAAGAACACCGTGCTACATTGTAAGGCCAAGCACATAGAAGTACGCTATTATTTTCTTCGTGATCACGCAAATAATGGTGATATTGTCATAGATCACGTACGCACTGAGGCACAAGTAGCAGACATTTTCACTAAAGCATTGAATCAAGCCACGTATGAAAATCTTCGTTCTAAATTAGGCATGATTTCTGCTGATTTGATCTGATTGTTTTTCCATATTTACATGCCTTCTTGATTGACTTTCCAAAATAAATGGGGAGAGAATGCATGATTTAAGGGGGAGAGAGAGATTGATAACACAAATCAAGGGGGAGAAAATACAAAATTTGAAATTTGAAATTCAAAATTTGAATTTGTGCATGATTGGAGGGGGAGCGATAAAATTTAAATCATGGCCATAGGTTATTTTGTAAGTCATCAAAAGGGAGAGATTGTAGAAAAAAGGGGTTTGAGTGATTACAAAATACATGATTTAAATAACGTGTATTAAAGAAATGCATGACATATTTTATGACATGACACGTTTTTGCATAAAACTTGCCTTATATAGTTCATATATAATGTTGTCGTACTAACGAGCCATGAAGCTTTAAAGCTTACATCAAATGGCAAGCATTTGTTGTGTTTGAACTATTTTCAGGTGTCATCATTAATGAACTAAACTAGTTCATTAAGTGAAGTACTTAGTTAAATAAACTAAGTAGTTCATTAAAGGAAGCTATATTTGGAAAAGGCACAAAGGCAACAAATTGAAGAATGGAAAGTCTTCTTCTCCCTCATGCTACACGTTTTTAACATATATATATATATATATATATATATATATATATATATATATATATGTATATATATATGTATATATATATATATGTATATATATATATATATGTATATATATATATATTCAGATTTTTTTTAAAAAAAGGCACCTACACATATATTCCAACGTACTACCGACACGTTATATATTTTACGTACGTACGTTAACGTCACATCACTATATTTAACTCATTTTTATGAGTATATTCAGGTCCTATATCATATGATATAAGTCATGTTGATGACAAATTTATTACGACACGTTAAAAGGTTCCAAACCAAAAATTGTCATATCAGGTGAATACCGAAACTTCGTCAACATGTCACGTACTTGCCATATATAGATGGCCAGCCTCTACACTTCAAAAATGGCCACAAATTTCGTGGCTTACATGGTATGTACAGCCATAAAATCATTCTATGTTGGCACACACAAATCACCCTCAATTAAGGCCAAATTGTGGAGATTTCAAATTCAACATCTTTGTCACATGTAGGCGCCACTTTAGTAAGCTATGTGAGCTGAATATTAAAGTTTAATTTATATATACTATGTATAACATAATATATATATATATATATATATATATATATATATATCTATATATATATATATATAACATGTGCAAAAAGTTGAAATTTAATCGGAGAAAAATCGGGTAATCGACAAACCTCGAAAATTCGGTTTTCTACGAACACGACATATGGAACATTTTTGGCATGGCATATAACATGTATCTAGACACTTTTTACATGTTCTATATATTCTAAAGTGTTCTAGAAAATTCAATTAAGGGCTGATTGGAATATACCATATGTGTATAATTATATGTGCACTATTTTACAAAGTTTGCAAAAATAAAATTCAGCACATGTACATTCATCATACACGCCTAGCTCAGCCTTGTTGAAGCATATGTGGAGCTTTGTTGGTATCTTGATTGGCCAAGAATGAAGTATACAAGGTTGATGACATAAAGGAAGGAACTACAAAAGGTAACATTTCAAACTTTGTCACATTTGTGACACATGCTGAAAATTCAGCATGTGTAGAAATAGAGCTGGCCGAATTTTCTTCAAAATGATGGCATATATCTTGAATTATATGGATTGATTGAAGGATAATATGGCAATGTTTTAAATTTATCATGGAAATAATCAAGTGATATTTTCAAATATCACACATGATGAAAATTTCAGCATCTGTGTAATGGATGTGGCCGAATTTGTGGCCTTATTGGTGACTAATTTTTATTCCAAAATTAGTAGAAATGTTGTGTACTAAATGATGATTGATTTCTTCTTTATTTTCAAGGAATTAATCAACTGCAAACTTGGCAACTATTTGAAGGGTGAATATCACACATGCTGAAATTTCAGCATGTGTTGGACGAATTTTTGATGGTAAATTGGAGAAATTTGTCTTGCTAATTATGTGGGATGATTATGTGATTTATGGCAATACTTTTATGGCTAATTGGCACATGATTTTTAAGGTTTATTTTCAGATTTATCTAGTCATCAAATGATGACAACTTCCATCCAATCAATGAGTGCCAAGTAAGCAAGAGCTTAATGATCATCCAATGAGGAGTTGCCAAGTAAGCAAGGAAATGTCACAATGATACAATATACTCTTCTAAGGACTTAGAAGATAATTTTCAAGAGGAAGACCAAGCTATAGGGGGCGGCAAACTTGATAAAAAGGAAGGAAGAGAGCAAACAAAAGACAACACAATTCTTGCAAATTTAAAAGATCAAAATGCATACATCTCCTTCTTCTTTCAATACTTCTTTCTTTCTTCTCTCTAAAAGCCTATTGTATTCATATTCATACATCTTGAATAGGCTTCTTACATACCGCCATATACTCTTTATTGTTGTAAAAGATTGATCAAGGTGTGGTCAATCTTGCACTTGCAAAGTGGTGGTGTTCGTCATCGTTGTATTCACATACAAGGTTTGTAAAGGGTTGGAGTTGGTGTGTAACTCCATCAAACCTGTGTGGTAAGGTGTTATTTGTATTTTGTGATTAGTGTTAACCGAGGAAGGTGTCCTCGAAGACTGGAGTAGGTTTTTTTAACCGAACCAGTATAAAATTCCGTGTTTCCTACTTTTAGCACTTACTTTCAGTTTCAAGCACAGTGCATCGTCTTTATCACGATCGTAAAAATAGTAAACGAATTTTAAAAATCATGAAACTTTCAGAAAACATAGCCACACGTCTTAAGGTTCTTTTGGCATAAGTTTCAACCCTTTTGGATAAGTATAAGGCATTCAAACGTCAAAAGTTCTGAGACTAGTGCAGTCTGATTTTCAGACTTGCAAAGGTTGAGACTTTGAACGTATTTGACTATCTTCCCAAAAGAATTTTTCAAACCTATTTCAACCCAATCAAATAAACCTAAAAAGGAGTTATTCATTGAATTTTCAGAGCATTTGGAGCTGCGGTTAAATAGGAATTAATTTTTCAAATCAGACTACCGTTTCTGGCAGATTTGTGCAATCTGACCACCAACGATTTTTAAAGAGGTTGAAGGTTGAATTTTAATCTGAAATTTTTAGGAGATACTCAGAACATCTGAGACTAAGATCTCTCCAAATTTTAGAATTTTTGAAGAACTACAACCTAGTTTTCAAAACGTTTCAAAACAGGTCCTGAAAACAGAAACTGTTTTCAGAAGTTGGGTTTTTGGTTTAAAACAATTTTAAAAACCACATTTTCTGCACCCACTATTCAACCACCCCCCTTCTAGTGGTGCCTTGAAGATCCAACAATTTAGTATTACGCAATAATGAAGCAAGCAATGCAGCACCAGCAGGGACTTCTAACCCCAAGTGGGAAGGCCCTTATCGCATAATCGAGGTGCGATCAGCAGGAGCTTACAAATTAAAAACCTTAGAAGGCAAGACTTTACCACGAACTTGGCATTCTGCACACTTAAGACTTCTACATCGTGATGTATAAGTGCTCCACCTCAGTAGGACTGAACAAGCCGAGCAGGTCTTGACAAGTACTTGGGACAGGTATCCCTATAAGACCTCAGCAGGTCTGAGGCACAAGCCCGTTTAGGATCAAAAGTTTTGTGAACATGTTTTACAATCACCCCGAGGGAAGGGTGCCGAGGTGAATCAGGACAGTGTACATGAGCCTCATCAACACCTAGCAGGTCTAGGAAAAGTTGTATCATTTGTATAACCATCAGCAGTGCTGAGGTTTGAATAAAACAGTGTTTAATGGTAATGCCAGTATTGAGACTTCGCAAAATGTTATCTTTTATCTTGCTTAAAAGTTAGCGTGGTCAAACAAAATAACAGGATTACTTTGGTTCAAACATGTGGAATTAGTACTTTGGTTCATTTTCCAAGTTCAAACTTTTATCCCAGCTTCAGCAGAGCCGAGGCTGAGTACTTATCATTCAAGAAACTCAGCAGAGCTGAGGCCAAATGTGGGCGTTATAAAACCCTTGGCAGAGCCGAGGTCAAGTACTTGTGCCATGAAGAAATTTTTCTTTAATCAAATTTGAAGTCAAGTATGGGTTAAAGTCCTTGGCAGAGCCGATGTCAATTACTTATTAATTGCGTTATGAAGAACTACATGCAAAAATTTTGAAAACAAGCTGAAGAGCACAAGAAAGAAATAAAATTTTCATTAGAAAATTTTCAAGATAGTACAATGTCGAGGAGCACAAGTTTGAAAAATTCCTAGTATACTTGCAAATCTCTATGATCAACCCTATTTTTGAACAACGCCAGCTAACTATCAAATAATGTTTCAGCTTCAGGGTTGTAGAGATCAGCAATCTGGGGATGATCTTTATCCAAGGCTGGATAGACCTCTGAGCAGGTGTCGATGGCAAAAGTCTAGCCGACCACCATCACTGAGCTCTGTAATTTCAGAAGATTATCTGCAAAATAATCAGACTGTCTGAACTCAGCAACTACTTTCTTCTTGATGTCTTCAGCTTGATGCTCAAATTGCTGAATGAGTTCAGCTTTGCTTCTTTGCTCTTCTTCCAGTTGCTGAGTCAGCTCAGCCCGGCCTTTCTGCTCATCCTCAACTTGATTTTTGCAACTGCTCAACTCCTGCTCACAAGTGTTGAGCTCCTTCTGGTAGAATTCCAGCTTAGCTTGAGTCTTGGTGAACACCAGCTCAATGTTGGCCACCACTTCCTTCAGCTCATCCACTTGTGAATTGGCGACGGCAAGCCGAGTGTCAGAATCTTCCTTTCCTTCATGAAGTTTGGAATTTTCAGTGGACAAGGATGACACTTCGGACTTCAGACCCGCAACTCTGCTTCAAGTTCCTCTAGCCTTGTCATATTTGGCTTGGCCGCCTCAGCCAGTTCATCGTTTGCTCTCTGAAGAGATGCGTTCTTCTCAGTCAGACGAACAACCATCTTGCACGTCTCTTCAGTCCGAAGGAGCATGTTGAACTCCTGTGCTCGGAACTGCAGCACTGAAATCCTTTAACTAAGGAAAGTACCAAGCAACCAACCTGAAAAAGTAGAAAAATTTCAGAAACTTACCAGAGCCATGTTGCTCATATATGTCTTGTGTGCTAAGTCCCAGTCCATCTGGTTAAAGAGGTTAAAGTTACGGGGCAGCACTGACAATTCTATCAGTTTTCTTGCTATCACTAGGTTTGTGGCGGAATCGTCTGAATAATAGACCATGGTCCTCTGGCAGCGCCGATGACTATGAGAAGACTCCTCTTCTTCCTGGGGGTTTTTCCCTTATCTTTTTGCTGAGCAGATTCCCCAGCATTTCCCCCGTCTGAGCCAGTTGTTCTGACTTCGGTAGAAGGGGCTTCAGAGGAAACAGGACTAGGCACTGATTAAGGCAATGGCTCTTCAGCCTCTACAACAGGTGGGGGAAGAGCCAAGACGGGGGCCTCAGATTCCCCATCTAAGTTCATTGGCTGAGCTGCAGCCTGAACAGGATCAACTGAAGCTGCAGTTACAACAAAAACAAAAGTTGATGAGCTGATTGAAAGCATCAAAGTATGTTATATCCAACCTCAAAAATAAAAGAACACCTGGGAGGCCGACCTCCACAGGAATAGCCCCAGCAGGGGGCACTTGCACTTCTGAAGAGGTTCTAGCCGAAACCTGCTCTGTAGAAGAATGGCTTTCTTCTGTTCGTGGCCTCTTTTTAGGAGCCATTCTTCTCATCCTGGCTACAGCTTCAGACACCATTGCTCCTGCAAATTCAGTAACAAGACATTCAAATCACTTGAAAGGTATCAAAAAATTAGAGATACCCAAAAAACCCAATACATACCCAGAATAACTTCTAAGTCTGTCTGACTAAGAGTTCGAAAGTGAGGGCCAACACACAAGTGGTCCAGGTCGGCAGCTCTTAAAACCGACCTATTCACCTTTTTCCAGTCAACGGCCAGTGATAAGCTCAACAATCTAGAGGCTTCATTGCAGAACTTTTCGCTTGGCCTCTAGTTATCTGAACCACCTGACTTCCAGCGCTCACTCTCAGGTAATCCTATCTTCTTGATGAAGAAAAAAGGGTCTTTCCAGTTTTTAGTGAAGGAAGGGATGTTTATAGCATGGTTAATCTCTCTGTTGGGAAATCTCCTACTGAAGTAAAACCAGCTATCTTTATGCTTACAAACAAACATCCCCTTAAAAACCTTAAGGTCAAATTCCTCACCAAGAGCTCTCAGGTAGAGCAAATAATAGAGGACTACCTTTAAACCATTAGACATGAGTTGGGGCAGCCTAAAGTTGTAAAAATCAAGAATATGGAATAAAGGTTCTGGAACGGGAAGACTAAACCCCGATTTGAAATACTCTTCATAAACTGCCTCGTACCCTTCGGGTGGGTCATAAGGAGATTGATGGGGAAGAGGAAGCATAGGATCAAACATATTTCTATTAACATTATAGACTCTACACAAGCGGGAGAGATCAGTGGCTTTTGAGGTACACACTGAACTCTACACCGCCGGAGACGGTGCTCCCCTATCAATTGAAACGGGGGCCACCTCAGCCACCGGAGCAACCATAGGAGGTGCCCCACCATGACGTAACCTCTGTAAAAGGCAGTTATCTTCACTAGAATCTGTCCTCTCAGAAAGAGGAGAGTTTCTCCCATCCTGCCCCCAAGACCAGCAGAGTATAAGCTTCCTGATTTATTTTGGGAATCAGAGGAAGAAGATGAAATTATAGCCATGGAAACAAAAAGAAGCTTACAGAGTAAAGGTAAGGATGGAGGTTTTGCCGGAGTTGGAGACGGGAAAAGTAGCCGGAGAAGAAGACAGAAAAACACTCAAGAAGAAGAAATACTTAAGTTTAAAAAGGTAAAGGAGGAAGAACATTTGGAGGAAAAATTCTATCTTTTATAAAGAGGAAATTGAAAAGGTGCGACGTTTCAACTTGGGGAATTCGAAAAGGTGCAACGCTTCGTTTTCCCCCCTTTTTGATTATCTCAACTGTCGAAAAGTAATTATTGGTTACTCCATAACTTGCGCCAACATTAAATGGTGGAGACGGCACAATTAAAGAGGTACATGTCACCAACTCATCTGAACAGATTTGTCTGCCCTTGCTAGTCAGCTCGGCCACACTAAATCTGGGGGAAAAGTGATGAGCCTAAAACTCAACTGTTGAATAAGAGAAGATTCCTCCGTTGGTCAACAAACAGTCAACGTTGAAGTACTTCAGCTCGGCTAATCTTCCTGGTGGACCAAGTGTTGCACCTTTGGCCCAAGTGTTGCATCTCTGCCCCATGTGTTGCACCTCTGCTCGGCAATGTATAATTTGACCAAGGCATCCACTTCAGCCGCAATGAGCATATACCCAAGTAAGCAACTTTTTCACTCAAGGAGTGCACTTCTGCTCTGCCTCAACCCTGAACTCCAGCCTCGGCCTCAGCATAAATAAAGGTTTACCCCCAAGCAATTCAACCAGATCAGAACATGAATTTTAAGGAGCTTCATCTGGGCCCCATCAGTACACCTGGCAGAGCTACAGTGTAAAGACTAGTTATTGCCGGCTATCTACGCATCCTAGACTGCACAACTTGCAAAAGCGTCTGTCTAATCATACTGCACACCTACAACAAGATAGCCCCTTTTACACACGTCTCAGTCACGTCAACCAGTAGAGACATTGAACAACGGGATGAACCTTTGCAAGGAAGGGGGAAAGAGAGAGGATTTTGAACCCATCTTCTTCGAGAGCACATACGGAGAAGAAAACTCCATATTTTTACAGTGAGAAAAACTCAAACTATTGAAAATATAAAAATATCTCAGTGAGAATGGTCCAAACTGACTTGAGAGTCGGAGGGTTTAACCCAGGGTCATAACCCGGGGACCTCTGACCTTTGTTTCCTGTGTAGGTTATTCGGGAAAAATCTCAGTTATACAAGTCAAGAAAAGCTAACGACATCTCTTTCGGATCATCTCTGATCCTTGGTGAATATCCGACTTCATCAATGAGTATAATCATGATTTTGTTTTATTGCTATAATGTTGGACTTTTAGTTCACAACATGTTTTGCTTCATTTGATTTAATCATTTGATTGCCTAAATTTAATACAATAAATTATTTTATAAGAATAATATAAAAAATTGAATACGATTATTATTTAGTCTTCGTAACACGTTTTTCAATATAATATAATTAGTTTTCACAAACACGGTCATTGTTATGCAGTAAAGTCAATTCTTTAGTACAATAAAAAGGAAAAAGAAAGTTATAAGTCTTGTTGGTGAAGATGTAAGCAAAATTACACTCATAATCATCATAAATAAACAAACCCATTAGTGTCACTTCCCTCAAAAGTTCAATCATGTAATAGATTGATATTATTGGTAGTATTGAAGTGGGTGAAACATATGATTTTACTAGACTACTAATCAACCGCTCACTTACAATGAAAGTTTATAAAGTAAAACATGCCACTCCAGTTATGTGTTGATCATTTAATTATTCAAAAAAATGTTTTATTTACATATTGCATCCAGCTCTATTAGACTAGAATAGCAAAAGTCTCCGAAAACATATGATTTTACTAGACTACTAATCAACTGATCACTTACAATAACAAACTATTCCAGTTATGTGTTGATCATTCAATCATTCAAAAAAAATGTCTCATTTACATCATATATTGCATGCAGCTTCATGAGGACGTGACAGTAAAAGCCTCCGAAAACATATGATTTTACTAGACTACTAACCAACCGATCACTTACAATAAAAGTTTGAAAGGTAAAACATACTATCCCAGATACTTGTTGATCATTCAATCATTCAAAAAAAATGCCTCATTTACATCGTATCTTACATGTAGCTCTATGAGACTGAGACAGTAAAAGTCTCTCAAGCCAAGAATTTGTCTTTTACAACTAAAAGAATTTTCAGTAGAACATAGCAACGGAAGGAGAAAAAACACAAATTTACCTATTTTTCTTGACATTTAAATTTTAAAGCAGGTGAAGCATGTTAGTCCACCAGACTACTTAACCACTGATGAGTTAAAATGAAAGCTCAAAAGGTAAAAACACATGCTACTCCACTAGTTTGTTGGTCATTCAATCTCTCACTAAAGACATCTCAAATCACTTGGAGAACATTTGGTTGAAAGTCACCATAAGAAACATTGAAAGCACAAGTTTACCAACTTTTATCGACAAGTAAAAAAGGACAAGACCGTGTACTAAATGTTGTGGGGATGGGGAACCCCTCTAAGAGGGGTTCGGATCCCCTGACCGATGCGCCCCTCACCCCTCCCTGGACCGTCCGTCACATGACAACAGGAAGGTGAGACTGGGTGGGGGTCATCCGTATCCAGCCTCACCATCCCCTGTTAGCACGTGGCAGGGGGTCCTTTGTTACCGCCCCGCTGAGGGGTCAGGAGATCCCGTCCGCCTCTAAGAAACCTGAGGAAGCATTCAGGCAAGCAAGGCGTGGATCTAAGAACGCAAGCACCTGTTGGTTTAAAGTTGAAGGTGTAATTGTGGTGCTTGTGATGCTATTTTGTCGGCTTCTTACCGACTATATATAAATAATGATGAGCGGACATGTCTCCCATCCCCACCCCTTTATAGAGTTGGGGTAAAAGTGAAATCAATTATCTTTGGAGTCTATATCGTCCTAGCCTCAATTAACATGTGTTGAGGATGTAAATCACAAGCCCAACGGGCTCTTAGATTGGGTGAGATCTTATGCAGTGACACATACCAGGTGTCTCCGGAAACCAAGCCTTCGACCTAGCAGCAGAGGAACATCTACGTGTCTTTGGAATCGAACTATTAATCTTTTAGAGTAAATCACAACCCGAGTACCAATTGGGATGTGTCCTAAGGGCCCTTTCTAAAGTTAGCTAGATGAAAAAAAATGGAAAATCTACCGAGTCACCTGAAAAATACATAGTCTAATTTACCAATATCAACTCCGCCCCCCCCCCCCCTACCCCACCGGAAAAAAATAGAACAAAACAAAGCACCAACCGCACTCCAGCAGTCATCCTCACTCGCTTTTATGCTTTACGATGCTGAAAGAAGTTCGACATTGTGAAGTTGGGTCATTAGGGGCATCCTGGGACGTCCAAAACTGGATATAACTGATGTGCTACACTCTTTAGAAACTAAAAGAATTTCTCAATGTGGTGTAACACGTACGTATAAATATATATACATATGCATATACATACTGATGAAGCCGGATCTTCACCAAGGGTCTAAGACGACCTCAAATGAACGTCGTCAGTTAACTCGAAGAATAGTTAACTGGTTTGAAGATGATAGCTGGAATAGCTTCCTGAAAGTCCTGCACAAGGAAACAAAGATCAGAGGTCCCGGGGGGATGACCCCGGGTAAAATCCTCCGACGCTCAAGTCAGTTTGGGCCATTTCTCACTGAGAATGTATTTTAGTGTATGGAATTAGAAAATTCTCACAGGTCTTAGCCGAAGAGAAAGTTCAGTGTATTAGCTCCAAGTTCTTTGAGGAATAGATTTCTGATTCTGGATCCCCCCTTCTGGCTTGTATTGGCTTGCTTTTATCAGCTGTTTCCCACCCTTGGCCTCTGATAGCAGATGGGATGTTTGCTTGGGGCAGAAATCCTAGGACGCTGTAGGTCTGCTGATGTGACTGGTAGACCGGCTGATGTGACTAATAGGTATGCTGGAGTGACCTTGGCGTGTACAGGCTGAATAGCCAGCTGTAGTCACTATATTCGAATTGCACTTCTGCCTGATGGGTTCATGATGCAACGCTGCGCTTTTCCTTTGCTGAAGTGCAGAACCAGGCATCACTGAAGTGTAGAACCAGGCTTTGCCGAAGTGCGGTGTTGTACCTGACCGAAGTGATCTGGATTGTAGCACTTAAGCTGAAACTGATGTTGGGGTTCGCTGCCGAGGTGCAGTCCTTGGCCTTTTCTTCAATAGTAAACTGGATGTCATGGGGTACAGCCGAAGTGCAATCACAGCTGAACAGCAATACTTGGGTGCTGAACTGCAAGAGTTATATCGTTGACTGTTGCTGACTAACAGACGATTAATTCTGGTTTATCATTTGCCCCCAGATTTTGTGTGGCTGAGCTGAACTGTGAAGGCAGACAAATCTTGTTCTAATGAGTCTGTGACGTGTCTTCATTAACTGAGCAGTTATCCTCTTATCTGCGCCGTAGTTCCCGCCTTTAATGTAAGCGTTAATTCCAGCGCCTCATCATTATCTTTTCGACGGTTTCAGCTCCCCAGGGGAAAATACTTGAACCGTCACCTCCTTTTGGATTTTAAACGTAAGGTTGTAACCTTTCACTTTTCCCACTTATAAATAGGGATAATTGCCCCAACCCTTTCTTTTCTTCTTCTTCTATTCTGCATGTTGCACATTCTGCTGTTCTGCTCTTCCTCGTCTTTGAAGCCTTTCTCCGTCCTTATTCCGGCGTTCTTCCTTTCATCTCTACCCTTCAACCTTCTGTAAGCTTTTCTTCTTCCATTTTTCTTCCATGGCTTCCATTATTTCTTCTTCTTCTTTGGTTGCCCCTGAACCCATGGTGTCCTCTTCATTGGTGCAAAACTCAATGTGCACCTTGAAAGCCACTGACCTCCTTGAACTATGTCAATATTATAATGTTAACAGGAGCGCTTTTGCCCCCATTCTTCCCTTGCCGCATCAGACTGCTTATGATCCCCCAATAAGGTATGAGGCAGTCTATGAGGAATACTTTAAGTCTGGCTTCAATCTTCCCATTCCAGCTCCTTTATTCCAAATCCTGTACTCTTACAGACTTAGGCTTCCCCAAATAACGCCTAACGGCCTTAGGGTTATCCTTAGTTACCTGCTTTACCTAAGAGCTGCTGAGAAAGCCTTTTCGCTTGCAGTTTTTAGGGGAATATTTGTGTGTGATCAGGAGGGTAGTTGGTATTATGTTGGCAGGAGGCCTCAAAGTAGTGAGAATCTCCATGTTATAAACCTTCCCTCTTCTACCGAGGATTGGAGGGGACATTTTTTTTTTGTTAAGTCTATAGGATTACCTGAAGGGATCCTTCGGAATTCCGACAGTGCAAATAACAGGAGGCCAAGTGAGAAATCTTGCAATGAAGCCTCGCAATTGTTACACTTGCCCTTGGTCGTGGATTGGAAAAAAGTGGACAGGTCGGTTGTGAAGGTTGCCGACCTGGAACACTTGTGGCCAGAACCTAACTTTCGGCTCCTCATCCCCATTGCTTTAAGAATAGTTCGGGGTACGTAGCAACCTTTTTAGCATCTCTAACTGGTTTTGATGTTTGTGTCTTTGACTGATTTGTTTATTGACTTCTGCGGGAATCATGGTGTCCGAAACCCTTGCAAGGTTGAAGAACTTGGTCCCCAAAAAGAGAAAGAGGACAGAAGGACAACCTTCCTCCTCGGGGCAGGCCTCTGCCACCACTTCATCCGAGATGTAGATAACTCCAGAAGCTGAAGTTCCAGGTAGGATTTTTGTCCTGCGTTAGTCTTGAACATATTTTGTCTTCATTTAATCACTTGACCTTTTTCATCTTCAGCCGAAACTCTTGATAATCCTATCCGTGCTGAAGCTCAAGTCCTTGCCCTAGCTTCAGCTCAGCCAGATGAGGGGAGTGGGTGAATTGATGCCCCCATTTGGATTCCTTCCTCTCCAGTTGCCGAAGAGGAAGTTATGCCCCCACCAAGGTGGATTTCTGATGAGGTTGTTCCTTCTTTTGAGCTCTTAGGAGAGACTTCTGGAGGAGATGCACCGGAGGGAGAGTCCTCCTTATGGAATCGCCGAGGTACCAGGACATTGCAATTTTCTTTTGCTGACACTACTGAAACCCTGATGTGGCTAGGAAGGTCACCGAGATGTCGGTGTTACCTCACGATTGGCAACATTATGGCAGTATGGACTGGGATACTGCCATGAACTCATTTGCAATGAATATGGCCATGGTAAGATTTTCTGATATTTCCCATCTTTTTTAGTTTGATCCCTTATGCTTCTTATAACCAGAATGATTTCTGCAGTACCGGGTTCAAGAGTATAACATACTCAAGCGGGCTGAGGAGCTACAGGCCAAATTTGCCCAACTCTCTGAGATCAATGCCAATCTTAGAAATGCCTATGATGGGTTGGCAGAGGTGGCAAGACCCAACAGTTTGAGGTTGAACCAGCTGGAAGCTCAGGTGGACAGCCTGAAATCTGAAGTGGCTGTCCTTACTAAAGAGAACTCCAGACTTCGAGCAGAAAAAGAAGATTCTGATGCCAAGTTGGCCGCTGCTACTTCTCAAGTATTTGAGCTGAAGGAATCATTGGCTGATGTTGAGTTAGTGCCCAAGCTGAGCTGGAGTTCTATCAAAAGGAACTTGGTACTTTTGATCAAGAGCTGTCCAATAGCAAAGCTGAACTGAACCAGCAATTGGAGGCAGAAAGTAAAAGCAAGGCTGATCTCCTTTAACAATTTGAACTTCAAGCTGAGGAGATTAAGAAAAATGTCATTGCTGAGTTCAGGCAATCCGAGTTCTTCACTGGCAATTTCTTGAAGATTCAAGGTTCAGCAATTGCTGTTGGACAGACTTGGGCAATCGATACTTGCTCTGAGGTCTGCCTAAGCCTGGACAAAAATCATCATCAAATTGCTGAACTCTACAGCCCCGAGGCTGGAAGCTTACTGGAAAACCAAATAGCTCAGTTTCAAAGTGGGGCTGATCTCAGAGAAGATAAGGAGGATGAAGAATAGAATAGGATCTTTTTACTTTTCCAATTTTCTTGTAATTGTAATAAATACTTTCTTCAATGAAAATTATACTTTCTTCAACTTGTGCTCTTCGGCTTGTTTCAATTTTCTTGACTTTGTCTTCTGTATGTGAAGTTTTGCTTGTTCTGTTTCCATAGTTGATGTGTTTGTCTTCGGCTTGAGAAACTTTACTTGCTCTATTTTCATAGTTTGCAAGTATTTGTCTTTGGCTTGAGAAACTTTACTTGCTCTATTTTCATAGTTTGCAAGTATTTGTCTTCGGCTCTGCCAAAAGAGTTCTTTAACCACTTCTACGTTGGATCTTCCCACAAGTGTTGGGCTTCGGCCACTATCCTTGGCTCTGCCAAAAATGTTACACTACTTGGCTGAACTGCTACTCTGCTGTGCTTTAATAATTTTAAGATATAGGGAAGCCTGTACCCCAGTGTTGAGTCCTGTCCAACCCTCTCAATCCTGCTGAGCTAGAATATAGGGAAACATGTCCCAATGTTGAGTCCTGCTCAACCCTCTCAGTCCTGCTGAGTTAGAATATAGGGAAACCTGTCCCAACGTTGAGTCCTGCTCAACCTTTCTCAGTCCCGCTGAGTTAGAATATAGGGAAACATGTCCCAATGTTTAGTCCTGCTCAACCTTTCTCAGTCCTGCTGAGTTAGAATATAGGGAAACATGTCACAATGTTGAGTCCTGCTCAACTCTCTCAGTCCTGCTGAGTTAGAATATAGGGAAACCTGTCCCAATGTTGAGTCCTGCTCAACCCTCTCAGTCCTGCTAAGTTAGAATATAGGGAAACCTGTCCCAATGTTGAGTCCTGCTCAACTCTCTCAGTCCTGCTGAGTTAGAATATAGGGAAACATATCCCAATGTTTAGTCCTGCTCAACTCTCTCAGTCCTGCTGAGTTAGAATATAGGGAAACATGTCCCAATGTTTAGTCCTGCTCAACTCTCTCAGTCCTGCTGAGTTAGAATATAGGGAAACATGTCCCAATGTTGAGTCATGCTCAACCCTCTCAGTCCTGCTGAGTTAGAATATAGGGAAACATGTCCCAATGTTGAGTCCTGCTCAACTCTCTCAGTCCTGCTGAGTTAGAATATAGGGAAACCTGTCCCAATGTTGAGTCCTGCTCAACCCTCCCTACCGGTCCCAATGTTGAGTCCTGCTCAACTCTCTCAGTCCTGCTGAGTTAGAATATATGGAAACATGTCCCAATGTTGAGTCCTGCTCAACTCTCTCAGTCCTGCTGAGTTAGAATATAGGGAAACCTGTCCCAATGTTGAGTCCTGCTCAACCCTCTCAGTCCTGCTGAGTTAGAATATAGGGAAACCTGTCCCAATGTTGAGTCCTGCTCAACTCTCTCAGTCCTGCTGAGTTAGAATATAGGGAAACATGTCCCAATGTTTAGTCCTGCTCAACTCTCTCAGTCCTGCTGAGTTAGAATATAGGGAAACATGTCCCAATGTTTAGTCCTGCTCAACCCTCTCAGTCCTGCTGAGTTAGAATATAGGGAAACCTATCCCAATGTTGAGTCCTGCTCAATCTTCTCAGTCCTGCTGAGTTAGAATATAGGGAAACATGTCCTAATGTTGAGTCCTGCTTAACTCTCTCAGTCCTGCTGAGTTAGAATTTAGGGAAACTTGTCCCATATGTTGAGTCCTGCTCAACCTTCTCAGACCTGCTGAGGTGAAATACAGAGGGCCATGCGAGAATCTAACAAAGGATTGATCCTTTAATAATGCAAAGCCGAGCTGAAAAATTACGGATCTACGCAAGAGGCAATAAATCCTGATTCATACAGACTCTTGCTGTCAAGTCAGCCTTGTTCGCCCAGGAACCTGTAGCCCCTTTTCATCGGAATCTGAGTCCTCATCACTTGGCAACCCGTGACGAGGCCCAGGTTTGCAATTTTCATCCAGAGGGGGCCTGCCAAAGTCCAGCCTATTATGCAGCCTTGACCTCGGATTGTAAAAATGCTGTAGGTGACCAAGCTCGATAAGACGTCCAATTTCCTGTCTGAGCTGTCTACAGTCTTCTGTATCATGCCCAAATTCATGATGATAAAGGCAATACAGTCGGCGGTCTCTTTTGTGGATTGGTCCAGCCAGGGGCTGAGGTTCCCTTGTCAGGGACTTCTTCCTCATATAGGAAAGGATATGGGCTTTTGAAGCCAACAGAGAGTTCCTTTCTTTACCTCTGCCTCCTAACCGAATCTTGACAGAGCACCTTTCCTGCAGCGGGGTCTTGCCTTTATTGTCAACTTCTCTGCCATGTTTGAATGGAAAAGATGCCTTTTGAGTGCGTTTTAAGCTCTGGTGGCTAGACTTTTGTCCTGAACGCCTTGCCTCAGCCATAAATTCGGCCTGACACCTGGGGTGATAATCGGGCCGAGTTGGAGAGTACTCCAGGTGTTCTTGCGGGTGAGAGTTACTGGAATGGGACCCACTGGACCTTGCTACAGAGGCTTTCCCCTTCATTTTCCTCACTACAGCTTGGAACACACCCGGGTTTTGAGCCACATAGCGTATGGCTCGCATATGCTCTTCATATATGAAGGCAATGGTGGGAGTTGAGGATTCTCCCAGCTCTGTAGAACACTGTTCTGTTTGCTGTTGAGAAGATTTCTGACTTCTCTTAGATGTCATAGGTCGCTTGGACCCTTGACCATCTTTTTTATCCATCTTTCTCTCCATAGCTTGGTAAGATCGAAATTGAGGAAGCTTTGAGTAACTGTTTTACTGGGTCAAGGGACTAGGAGCCCTCCTTCTAGCGCCAAATGATGAAGCCGGATCTTCACCAAGGGTCTGAGACAACCTCAAATGAACGTCGTCAGTTAACTCGAAGAATAGTTAACTGGTTTGAAGATGATAGCTGGAATAGCTTCCTGAAAGTCCTGCGCAAGGAAACAAAGATGAGAGGTCCCGGGGGGATGACCCTGGATAAAACCCTCCGACGCTCAAGTTAGTTTGGGCCATTTCTCACTGAGAATGTAATTTAGTGTATGGAGTTAGAAAATTCTCACAGGTCTTAGCCGAAGAGAAAGTTCAGTGTATTAGCTCCAAGTTGTATGAGGAATAGATTTCTGATTCCGGATCCCCCTTCTGGCTTGTATTGGCTTGCTTTTATCAGTTGTTTCCCACCCTTGGTCTCTGATAGCAGATGGGATGTTTGCTTGGGGCAGAAAGCCTAGGACGCTGTAGGTCTGCTGATGTGACTAGTAGACCGGCTGATGTGACTAATAGGTCTGCTGAAGTAACCTTAGCGTGTACAAGCTGAATAGTCAGCTGTAGTCACTATATTCGAATTGCACTTCTGCCTGATTGGTTCATGATGTAATGCTGCGCTTTTCCTTTGCTGAAGTGCAGAACCAGGCGTCGCTGAAGTGTAGAACCAGGCTTTGCCGAAGTGCGGTGTTGCACCTGACCGAAGTGATCTGGATTGTAGCACTTAAGCTAAAACTGATGTTGGGGTTCGGTGTCGAGGTGCAGTCCTTGGCCTTTTTTTCAATAGTAAACTGGATGTTATGGGGCACAGCCAAAGTGCAATCACAGCTGAACAGCAATACTTGGGTGCTGAACTGCAAGAGTTATATCGTTGACTGTTGCTGACTAACAGACGATTAATTCTGGTTTATCACACACACACACACACATATATATATATATATATATATACACACACACACATGTATATGAATATGTATTGAAAAGACCTAAAATGTATTTATATTTAGAGTGGTAAGAAGGTCATTGGTGATAAGGATGTATAAAAAATTACATGGGATATAGTTAATGGATTTTTTTCTTTTTAAAATAAAAAATCCTAATTAAATTATAAAGGCTTAATATAGTTAGGATTCGATTATTATAATAGTCAGCCAAAAAAAAGAACTCAGGGAATTGTATTTACATTAAGTAAAAAAAAACAAGAAACAAAGAGCACATTGTTATAACCCGAAATTTTTGAACTAATTGTTACACATTAATTTAATACTAAGTAGTCGATGGGTATAACAACATTTCGGAATTTAGTTTGTTGTAGCGTGTTAATTATGTATGTGCGACTTTGTAAATATATAAAATGGTTACGTAAATATATGTATAGATAGTAATATAAAGTAGGAGTAAAAGATTTAAATTAACTTAAGATAATTATGGGAAGCGGCGGTTACAATAGTAATAAGATTAAGATAATGATAAACAAAATTTAAAAAAAAAATCAAAAACGTGGTTTAAATGGGGGGATAACCGCCCCCATGATTCCAGCAATTTGGAGATATAAGGGGGCAGGGATCGCAGGGATGGAGGGGGTATAATAATATAAAAAAAAAAGAGACCAAAAGCAAGGGAGGCAACGTTTGGAAGAGGATGGGAGGGGAAAGGAAGGAAGAAAAGAGAAGAAAGATGGAAGAAGGAAGCAAGCCAAATCCTTATAGACTCCGTGTAATCGCGCAATGTATCTGCACATAGGTAGGTTTCCTTTTCCCCCTTCAATTGGTACAATTCAGGCATGCCCTAGTGGTATTTTACGTGTTTTAGTTGTTTTAATTGTTGAGTTTAATAGCATGATTGTTAATCCGTGAAAAGCATGAAATTTGGAGACTGTGGTATGCGTTCACTGTGTATTGCGTGATCAGTTTTGATTTTAGGGAAAACTTTGATAATCAAAATAGTAAAACTTTAGTATGTTTAGAGACTTTTCAATTGGTTTTGGCCTTAGAATAGGTTCCCATAGACTGGAAATAGGCGAAAATATAGGTCGAGGTGGAAAAACCGGCAGCCGGAAGCGGCCGCGCGTGGCGGCCACGCGCGCGCAGGGTTTGGACGCGCCTCTGTGCGCAGGGGGCATGAAAACTACAAAAAAATAAAAATAAATAAAAGGTTGGGTAAAGGGCCGAAGCCCGGACCCCTCTGGACAGGCCAGCCCTTTTACGGGCCGGCTACATTTGGCCAGCCTTGGCCCAAATCGCTGAGATATATAAAAAACAAGGAAAGGCTTGGTAGCGGGCCGGGCCGGATGGCCAGCGGACCGGACCAGGTACCAGCCGGCCCAAATTACCAGCGAAAAAAAAGGGGGCATCTGAAGCGGGCCGGACCACAGCAGGCGGAGCCTGTGTGCTGGCGGACCGGGCTATGCCAGGCGCGGACAGGGCTGGAAAAAAAAAGGCCAGCCCTGTTTGCAATAATAAACATTTTCTTTTATTTCTGAATTTCTGGAATTTTGAGTAGATGATATTTAATTAATTTAAAATAGTAATAATTATATGAAAAATATAAATAAATATCAGAAAATCATAATTAAATTACAGAAAGGATAAAATGCTTAAATTAAATTATTTTCATTAAATTTTAGTAATTTTGATAGTTTAGTTAATTTGGATAATTAGGTAGTAAATAGAAATTAATAAGGGAAAAATAAGGAAAAACACAGGAATTGCACGATAAAGGTATACAAGCCGTGGAAAAGTGGATTTGATGCCGAACAATGTCGAGATAGCATACGAGCAATAACTAAACCTAGATTTGAGTGCCGGAGGATGGTGAGGATGGGCCAGGGGCCTCAGGCGTTTGTGTTTTTGCATTCATGGCACGTGCATTGCATTGATGGCGGGTCGTGACGTACGGGTCACGGGCGCTCAGGATGGTGTACGGTGGCGGGGCCACGACACTCAGGATGGTGTACGGTGGCAGGGCCACGACACTCAGGATGGTGTGTGGAGGCGCGGCCACACACACTCAGTATGGTGACTGTGGGGTGTACGACCTACAGCCACTCAGTAGGACCCGGGTTCATGCATTGCACAGTAGGGATATCGGCATTTTGTGTGACATGACTTTGTTGCGTGTGACATGCATAGTAGGACATGCATCACGACGTTGCGCATTCTTTATCTGGAGTGAATTACCTTTCCGCATTATTTCATATGCTTATGTGATATTATGTCCTACGTGCTATGTGCTATATCATTAGTGTATGCTTGTCTTGTATTACTTGGAGGCGGGTGCCTACTGAGTGATTTCCCAGTCACTCACCCCTACTCTCCCCTCCCCCACCAGGTGAGCATGAGGAAGAGTACGACTATGTCTTTGTTGAGGACGGAGCTGACACGGTGGAGTGGGCAGACTGATGGCCGCATTTAGGATACGGGACGATCTTGCGGACATTTGTTATTATTCTGTTAGGATTTCATTAGTCACTATTCTGATTAGACAGTTGGCATATCGATGTTGTTGTTAGTACAGGTTTAGTATTTTATGGAGATAGTTTCTTCTATTTATGGGATTTAATTAATGGCAATTCGTTTCCGCGCGAGAAAAATTTCTATGGTTTTTCGAACAAGTAGAAAGTCGACTCGACACTTTGTATTCTCCTCAGCGAGATACGGCGGGTGCACCGTTCTCGATACTAGGGTTCGGGAGCGGGGCGCTACAGGTGGTATCAGAGCCGAGGCTTCAGATCCGCCTCGGAAACGCAGGATTAACTAGATCACTTAGACTTAAGCTATGATCTTTACCTAGGAATTACGATTATACCCCTAATAAATGAAGTAGACCTAAGTTATGATCGGGTTAAGGGAGGTGTGTGCCGTTGGTGAGCTTTCTTCATTTAATTACCATTGTACCCCTGAACTTTTCGCCTGAGCACCCTAAATGACCAAATCCGTCTATTATTTCTGTCAATCTAAATTCTCGTCAAGGTTCGCGCGAAATCCAAGGAAATACTGTCGAGTCGTAAAAAAAAACTGGCAAAGGAGGCAACGGTGGTTATGGTAACGACCACTAGAATCACGGGGTCATTCCCCAGGCACTGGTTGACACCATGGCCACCACCTGGGCGCAATAGCGGCAGTAACAGTTGAACCAGCGGTTTTT
>AP025048.1:13008232-13133190 GCA_036186865.1 Eustoma russellianum | reverse complement strand
AGGAGGCAACGGTGGTTATGGTAACGACCACTAGAATCACGGGGTCATTCCCCAGGCACTGGTTGACACCATGGCCACCACCTGGGCGCAATAGCGGCAGTAACAGTTGAACCAGCGGTTTTCGCCGCTACTGCCACCGGACCTGAGATTCTATTACATCGAAATGCAGGACGTCCGAATTACGGCGTTTAGAAGGACCCGTCACCAGAGGAGACAGAAATATGCGACGTGACCGCTAACAATCACAGGATCGCCTGTGTCAAAAGTACGGCCGTAGAGGAGCGCATGGTCACCGCCGCCACCATGTGCTCATTATGGACGCCACACTCGGGTAAGAGTAAGGGAAAATTTAGCTGTAGGAGTGCTACAACCGGGACGTTTTATGAGAGAAGACACTGAGCAAAGCCAGCGCCGCCATCATAACAAAATGAGGAGGAGCATAAAAGGGAGCAAGGATCACTATCCAGATCCACATGACGACTGATGCGGACGTCATGGAAACTGGCGACGTCATAGCAAGTTCCACCGTCGCCGACCAGGTATCAATGACTCATCGTCAGTACAGAGGACGTTAGTCATAGATAAATGATCAGAGTTGCGCAACGGAAACGTGGCTTTCTCAATCACGTAAGTTCAGAAGAATGAACCTTAGTTGGATTCGAAGAAGATGAAGGATATCGCTAAGTAGCACTGACCGACCAAGGTGGGAGTTTCTTGGTTTGACCAGCTGCTACATGGAATTCGTTCGAGGATTTTCGTTGATACTTACGCCCATAAGCAGACGGAAGCATAAGAAGGCAAAGTTCGAGTGGACAGTTGATATCAACAAAGATATCAACAAAGCTTTGCTGAGCAAAAAAAAAAATTATCACATAACATAATGAATTATGGGTATACAACAACGTAATTCAACAAATTATACATATACATACATATATACATATATACCACATCACAATCAGGTGCACAAACACAAAATAATGCACACCCCGCTCATGCACGACGCAAACAAATACATAACCTACCGTACCATATAAACCAAATAACTTAAGTGGTTAATAGCCAAACTGCAGTCACAGCTGCAAAACTAACAGCTTGCCCCATCAACACATACACCCCTCCATGCTTAATAAAATTTACTAACTCAAGTACAACATGAACAATAAACACCACAAAGTGCGAAAGACAGATAATAAATGTTTATATACAGATATACCTATACATACAAAGTGACCAATATGGAACTACAAAGCAATAGATAAAAAGCTCACAATACATATAAGATAACAATGTAGGATAAGATAATAACGTAGAAGTAGCAAACATACAAAAGATATACAATAAGACAGGAGTACACGTGTTAAATGACCCCTACATAAAAAAAAACTAGTCTCTTACAACAGTAAGGAGACATATAGACAAACACAATTTGTTACAACATTAATAATATAACATAAATAAGTCGATTTAAGGAAACATACAAATAGATACACGAAACAGAAGTAACTAAACGATGCTAAGTAAATAGCACAAGTATATACACAGCTATTTGAATGACACCACAATATAATTAATGCACCCAAACCAGTGATAAACATCGTAATATATAACAACAAGAAACGACACAATTTCAAAGAATACAATAAGCACAAATATTTTCATACAAGACATGGGTTACGATATAGGCAAATATCTACAAGTTTTTTTTTCTAAAACAGATCATTAACATATACAATTGAAGTAAGCATGTTAATTACGAGTTAGGAACGACACAGCATTGCATGACAACATAGAAATAGATTAAAGTGTAAATAACTTAATAACATGACATATAAAAAGGAACAAACAGTAATATGTGTATATATATATATATATAAACGCATATATATAATGTACTTGAACATCTAAATAAATTATATATATCTAGACTACAAAAAAAAACCGATGCAATTCTGTATTTTTTTTTCGGAATGATATATATAAAGACAATTATACAACAATAAGACAAGCTAGTACGAAAAATATAGAGTACCGACAAGGAAACAATAGTGATAAATAAATAAACAAGTAAATAAATATTAACGACTAACATATGTACACATGAGATCGCGATAAACCAAGACTAAAATGAACGCGCATAATGTGTGTACTCCTTAAAACTCAACTAGCAAACAATATAAACATAATACACGTGACAGACTGCAGGTAACGATTGTGGATTCATGAGCTGCATATGATACACAAGTCATACATGCATATGACATAAGGATACACAACATACAATATATATATCTATACCAAACATGTTCAACAATTTAACAATTAAAACGACGACACATGTTAAAACTTGTATATGTTGATATATAGTAGACGGAACTACGTTGAGCATTGCATTCCATCAGCAACCCGATGAGCAGTCAGAGAGGACGATGCAAACTCCAGAGGGCATGTTGAAGGCTTGCGCACTGGACTTCAGAAGAAACTGGGATGGTATGATCAAGTTGATCAAGTCTGCCTACAACAACGGCTACCATGACGCCACCGGCATAGCACCATTCGAGACGCTCTATGGGCGGAAGTGTAGGTCCCCTGCCCATTGGGACGAAGTTGGAGAGCATACTATTACTGGTCCAAAACTGGTTGAGCAGACCAACTAGAAGATAAAGTGATTCGGGAAAGACTTAAGGTTGCCCAAGACAGAAGCAAGAGTTGAAAAAATTCGAAGAGCCATCCCTTGGAGTTGCTGTCAGAGACAAGGGTTATTTGAAGGTGTCACCTATAAAAGGTGGGGCACGTTTTGGTCTGAACGGTAAGCCGAGGCCGCGGTACATCGGGCCTTATGAGGTACCCGAAAAGATCGGTTCGTTAGCTTACCGCTTGGCGTTACCTCCGACGCTGGACCAAATGTATAGTGTATTCCATGCTACTCAGCTAAGGAGGTACGTTTCAAACCCAGGTCATGTATTGGTCACGCCATCTTTAAGTATTAGACCGGACGCGCCATATGAAGAGACTCATGTTCAAATCATAGACCGTAAAGATCATGAGCTGAAGAAGAATCATTCCGTAAGCCAAGGTGTGATAGAGTAACCATAAGAAAAATGAGGCGACCTGGGAGCTCAAGGAGCACGTACGAGAGAGATAGCCGCCTCTCTTCAATTAACGTACGTCAAGTTTCGAGGACGAAACTTTTTGTAAGGTGGGTATGATGTTATAACCCGAAATTTTTGAACTAATTGTTACACATTAATTTAATACTAAGTAGTCGATGGGTATAACAACATTTCGGAATTTAGTTTGTTGTAGCGTGTTAATTATGTATGTGCGACTTTGTAAATATATAAAATGGTTACGTAAATATATGTATAGATAGTAATATAAAGTAGGAGTAAAAGATTTAAATTAACTTAAGATAATTATGGGAAGCGGCGGTTACAATAGTAATAAGATTAAGATAATGATAAACAAAATTTAAAAAAAAAATTAAAAACGTGGTTTAAATGGGGGGGATAACCGCCCCCATGATTCCAGCAATTTGGAGATATAAGGGGGCAGGGATCGCAGGGATGGAGGGGGTATAATAATAATAAAAAAAGAGACCAAAAGCAAGGGAGGCAACGTTTGGAAGAGGAAGGGAGGGGAAAGGAAGGAAGAAAAGAGAAGAAAGAGGGAAGAAGGAAGCAAGCTAAATCCTTATAGACTCCGTGTAATCGCGCAATGTATCTGCACATAGGTAGGTTTCCTTTTCCCCCTTCAATTGGTACAATTCAGGCATGCTCTAGTGGTATTTTACGTGTTTTAGTTGTTTTAATTGTTGAGTTTAATAGCATGATTGTTAATCCGTGAAAAGCATGAAAGTTGGAGACTGTGGTATGCGTTCACTGTGTATTGCGTGATCAGTTTTGATTTTAGGGAAAACTTTGATAATCAAAATAGTAAAACTTTAGTATGTTTAGAGATTTTTCAATTAGTTTTGGCCTTAGAATAGGTTCCCATAGACTGGAAATAGGCGAAAATATAGGTCGAGGTGGAAAAACCGGCAGCCGGAGGCCGCCGGAGCGCCGCACGCGCCGCCGGAAGCGGCCGCGCGTGGCGGCCACGCGCGCGCAGGGTCTGGACGTGCCTCTGTGCGCAGGGGGCATGAAAACTACAAAAAAATAAAAATAAATAAAAGGTTGGGTAAATGGCCGAAGCCCGGACCCCTCTGGACAGGCCAGCCCTTTTACGGGCCGGCTACATTTGGCCAGCCTTGGCCCAAATCGCTGAGATATATAAAAAAAAAGGAAAGGCTTGGTAGCGGGCCGGGCCGGATGGCCAGCGGACCGGACCAGGTACCAGCCGGCCCAAATTACCAGCGAAAAAAAGGGGGCATCTGAAGCGGGCCGGACCACAGCAGGCGGAGCCTGTGTGCTGGCGGACCGGGCTATGCCAGGCGCGGACAGGGCTGGAAAAAAAAAGGCCAGCCCTGTTTGCAATAATAAACATTTTCTTTTATTTCTGAATTTCTGGAATTTTGAGTAGATGATATTTAATTAATTTAAAATAGTAATAATTATATGAAAAATATAAATAAATATCAGAAAATCATAATTAAATTACAGAAAGGATAAAATGCTTAAATTAAATTATTTTCATTAAATTTTAGTAATTTTGATAGTTTAGTTAATTTGGATAATTAGGTAGTAAATAGAAATTAATAAGGGAAAAATAAGGAAAAACACAGGAATTGCACGATAAAGGTATACAAGCCGTGGAAAAGTGGATTTGATGCCGAACAATGTCGAGATAGCATACGAGCAATAACTAAACCTAGATTTGAGTGCCGGAGGATGGTGAGGATGGGCCAGGGGCCTCAGGCGTTTGTGTTTTTGCATTCATGGCACGTGCATTGCATTGATGGCGGGTCGTGACGTACGGGTCACGGGCGCTCAGGATGGTGTACGGTGGCGGGGCCACGACACTCAGGATGGTGTACGGTGGCAGGGCCACGACACTCAGGATGGTGTGTGGAGGCGCGGCCACACACACTCAGTATGGTGACTGTGGGGTGTACGACCTACAGCCACTCAGTAGGACCCGGGTTCATGCATTGCACAGTAGGGATATCGGCATTTTGTGTGACATGACTTTGTTGCGTGTGACATGCATAGTAGGACATGCATCACGACGTTGCGCATTCTTTATCTGGAGTGAATTACCTTTCCGCATTATTTCATATGCTTATGTGATATTATGTCCTACGTGCTATGTGCTATATCATTAGTGTATGCTTGTCTTGTATTACTTGGAGGCGGGTGCCTACTGAGTGATTTCCCAGTCACTCACCCCTACTCTCCCCTCCCCCACCAGGTGAGCATGAGGAAGAGTACGACTATGTCTTTGTTGAGGACGGAGCTGACACGGTGGAGTGGGCAGACTGATGGCCGCATTTAGGATACGGGACGATCTTGCGGACATTTGTTATTATTCTGTTAGGATTTCATTAGTCACTATTCTGATTAGACAGTTGGCATATCGATGTTGTTGTTAGTACAGGTTTAGTATTTTATGGAGATAGTTTCTTCTATTTATGGGATTTAATTAATGGCAATTCGTTTCCGCGCGAGAAAAATTTCTATGGTTTTTCGAACAAGTAGAAAGTCGACTCGACACTTTGTATTCTCCTCAGCGAGATACGGCGGGTGCACCGTTCTCGATACTAGGGTTCGGGAGCGGGGCGCTACAGGTGGTATCAGAGCCGAGGCTTCAGATCCGCCTCGGAAACGCAGGATTAACTAGATCACTTAGACTTAAGCTATGATCTTTACCTAGGAATTACGATTATACCCCTAATAAATGAAGTAGACCTAAGTTATGATCGGGTTAAGGGAGGTGTGTGCCGTTGGTGAGCTTTCTTCATTTAATTACCATTGTACCCCTGAACTTTTCGCCTGAGCACCCTAAATGACCAAATCCGTCTATTATTTCTGTCAATCTAAATTCTCGTCAAGGTTCGCGCGAAATCCAAGGAAATACTGTCGAGTCGTAAAAAAAAACTGGCAAAGGAGGCAACGGTGGTTATGGTAACGACCACTAGAATCACGGGGTCATTCCCCAGGCACTGGTTGACACCATGGCCACCACCTGGGCGCAATAGCGGCAGTAACAGTTGAACCAGCGGTTTTCGCCGCTACTGCCACCGGACCTGAGATTCTATTACATCGAAATGCAGGACGTCCGAATTACGGCGTTTAGAAGGACCCGTCACCAGAGGAGACAGAAATATGCGACGTGACCGCTAACAATCACAGGATCGCCTGTGTCAAAAGTACGGCCGTAGAGGAGCGCATGGTCACCGCCGCCACCATGTGCTCATTATGGACGCCACACTCGGGTAAGAGTAAGGGAAAATTTAGCTGTAGGAGTGCTACAACCGGGACGTTTTATGAGAGAAGACACTGAGCAAAGCCAGCGCCGCCATCATAACAAAATGAGGAGGAGCATAAAAGGGAGCAAGGATCACTATCCAGATCCACATGACGACTGATGCGGACGTCATGGAAACTGGCGACGTCATAGCAAGTTCCACCGTCGCCGACCAGGTATCAATGACTCATCGTCAGTACAGAGGACGTTAGTCATAGATAAATGATCAGAGTTGCGCAACGGAAACGTGGCTTTCTCAATCACGTAAGTTCAGAAGAATGAACCTTAGTTGGATTCGAAGAAGATGAAGGATATCGCTAAGTAGCACTGACCGACCAAGGTGGGAGTTTCTTGGTTTGACCAGCTGCTACATGGAATTCGTTCGAGGATTTTCGTTGATACTTACGCCCATAAGCAGACGGAAGCATAAGAAGGCAAAGTTCGAGTGGACAGTTGATATCAACAAAGATATCAACAAAGCTTTGCTGAGCAAAAAAAAAAATTATCACATAACATAATGAATTATGGGTATACAACAACGTAATTCAACAAATTATACATATACATACATATATACATATATACCACATCACAATCAGGTGCACAAACACAAAATAATGCACACCCCGCTCATGCACGACGCAAACAAATACATAACCTACCGTACCATATAAACCAAATAACTTAAGTGGTTAATAGCCAAACTGCAGTCACAGCTGCAAAACTAACAGCTTGCCCCATCAACACATACACCCCTCCATGCTTAATAAAATTTACTAACTCAAGTACAACATGAACAATAAACACCACAAAGTGCGAAAGACAGATAATAAATGTTTATATACAGATATACCTATACATACAAAGTGACCAATATGGAACTACAAAGCAATAGATAAAAAGCTCACAATACATATAAGATAACAATGTAGGATAAGATAATAACGTAGAAGTAGCAAACATACAAAAGATATACAATAAGACAGGAGTACACGTGTTAAATGACCCCTACATAAAAAAAAACTAGTCTCTTACAACAGTAAGGAGACATATAGACAAACACAATTTGTTACAACATTAATAATATAACATAAATAAGTCGATTTAAGGAAACATACAAATAGATACACGAAACAGAAGTAACTAAACGATGCTAAGTAAATAGCACAAGTATATACACAGCTATTTGAATGACACCACAATATAATTAATGCACCCAAACCAGTGATAAACATCGTAATATATAACAACAAGAAACGACACAATTTCAAAGAATACAATAAGCACAAATATTTTCATACAAGACATGGGTTACGATATAGGCAAATATCTACAAGTTTTTTTTTCTAAAACAGATCATTAACATATACAATTGAAGTAAGCATGTTAATTACGAGTTAGGAACGACACAGCATTGCATGACAACATAGAAATAGATTAAAGTGTAAATAACTTAATAACATGACATATAAAAAGGAACAAACAGTAATATGTGTATATATATATATATATAAACGCATATATATAATGTACTTGAACATCTAAATAAATTATATATATCTAGACTACAAAAAAAAACCGATGCAATTCTGTATTTTTTTTTCGGAATGATATATATAAAGACAATTATACAACAATAAGACAAGCTAGTACGAAAAATATAGAGTACCGACAAGGAAACAATAGTGATAAATAAATAAACAAGTAAATAAATATTAACGACTAACATATGTACACATGAGATCGCGATAAACCAAGACTAAAATGAACGCGCATAATGTGTGTACTCCTTAAAACTCAACTAGCAAACAATATAAACATAATACACGTGACAGACTGCAGGTAACGATTGTGGATTCATGAGCTGCATATGATACACAAGTCATACATGCATATGACATAAGGATACACAACATACAATATATATATCTATACCAAACATGTTCAACAATTTAACAATTAAAACGACGACACATGTTAAAACTTGTATATGTTGATATATAGTAGACGGAACTACGTTGAGCATTGCATTCCATCAGCAACCCGATGAGCAGTCAGAGAGGACGATGCAAACTCCAGAGGGCATGTTGAAGGCTTGCGCACTGGACTTCAGAAGAAACTGGGATGGTATGATCAAGTTGATCAAGTCTGCCTACAACAACGGCTACCATGACGCCACCGGCATAGCACCATTCGAGACGCTCTATGGGCGGAAGTGTAGGTCCCCTGCCCATTGGGACGAAGTTGGAGAGCATACTATTACTGGTCCAAAACTGGTTGAGCAGACCAACTAGAAGATAAAGTGATTCGGGAAAGACTTAAGGTTGCCCAAGACAGAAGCAAGAGTTGAAAAAATTCGAAGAGCCATCCCTTGGAGTTGCTGTCAGAGACAAGGGTTATTTGAAGGTGTCACCTATAAAAGGTGGGGCACGTTTTGGTCTGAACGGTAAGCCGAGGCCGCGGTACATCGGGCCTTATGAGGTACCCGAAAAGATCGGTTCGTTAGCTTACCGCTTGGCGTTACCTCCGACGCTGGACCAAATGTATAGTGTATTCCATGCTACTCAGCTAAGGAGGTACGTTTCAAACCCAGGTCATGTATTGGTCACGCCATCTTTAAGTATTAGACCGGACGCGCCATATGAAGAGACTCATGTTCAAATCATAGACCGTAAAGATCATGAGCTGAAGAAGAATCATTCCGTAAGCCAAGGTGTGATAGAGTAACCATAAGAAAAATGAGGCGACCTGGGAGCTCAAGGAGCACGTACGAGAGAGATAGCCGCCTCTCTTCAATTAACGTACGTCAAGTTTCGAGGACGAAACTTTTTGTAAGGTGGGTATGATGTTATAACCCGAAATTTTTGAACTAATTGTTACACATTAATTTAATACTAAGTAGTCGATGGGTATAACAACATTTCGGAATTTAGTTTGTTGTAGCGTGTTAATTATGTATGTGCGACTTTGTAAATATATAAAATGGTTACGTAAATATATGTATAGATAGTAATATAAAGTAGGAGTAAAAGATTTAAATTAACTTAAGATAATTATGGGAAGCGGCGGTTACAATAGTAATAAGATTAAGATAATGATAAACAAAATTTAAAAAAAAAAATTAAAAACGTGGTTTAAATGGGGGGGATAACCGCCCCCATGATTCCAGCAATTTGGAGATATAAGGGGGCAGGGATCGCAGGGATGGAGGGGGTATAATAATAATAAAAAAAAGAGACCAAAAGCAAGGGAGGCAACGTTTGGAAGAGGAAGGGAGGGGAAAGGAAGGAAGAAAAGAGAAGAAAGAGGGAAGAAGGAAGCAAGCTAAATCCTTATAGACTCCGTGTAATCGCGCAATGTATCTGCACATAGGTAGGTTTCCTTTTCCCCCTTCAATTGGTACAATTCAGGCATGCTCTAGTGGTATTTTACGTGTTTTAGTTGTTTTAATTGTTGAGTTTAATAGCATGATTGTTAATCCGTGAAAAGCATGAAAGTTGGAGACTGTGGTATGCGTTCACTGTGTATTGCGTGATCAGTTTTGATTTTAGGGAAAACTTTGATAATCAAAATAGTAAAACTTTAGTATGTTTAGAGATTTTTCAATTAGTTTTGGCCTTAGAATAGGTTCCCATAGACTGGAAATAGGCGAAAATATAGGTCGAGGTGGAAAAAACCGGCAGCCGGAGGCCGCCGGAGCGCCGCACGCGCCGCCGGAAGCGGCCGCGCGTGGCGGCCACGCGCGCGCAGGGTCTGGACGTGCCTCTGTGCGCAGGGGGCATGAAAACTACAAAAAAATAAAAATAAATAAAAGGTTGGGTAAATGGCCGAAGCCCGGACCCCTCTGGACAGGCCAGCCCTTTTACGGGCCGGCTACATTTAGCCAGCCTTGGCCCAAATCGCTGAGATATATAAAAAAAAAGGAAAGGCTTGGTAGCGGGCCGGGCCGGATGGCCAGCGGACCGGACCAGGTACCAGCCGGCCCAAATTACCAGCGAAAAAAAGGGGGCATCTGAAGCGGGCCGGACCACAGCAGGCGGAGCCTGTGTGCTGGCGGACCGGGCTATGCCAGGCGCGGACAGGGCTGGAAAAAAAAAGGCCAGCCCTGTTTGCAATAATAAACATTTTCTTTTATTTCTGAATTTCTGGAATTTTGAGTAGATGATATTTAATTAATTTAAAATAGTAATAATTATATGAAAAATATAAATAAATATCAGAAAATCATAATTAAATTACAGAAAGGATAAAATGCTTAAATTAAATTATTTTCATTAAATTTTAGTAATTTTGATAGTTTAGTTAATTTGGATAATTAGGTAGTAAATAGAAATTAATAAGGGAAAAATAAGGAAAAACACAGGAATTGCACGATAAAGGTATACAAGCCGTGGAAAAGTGGATTTGATGCCGAACAATGTCGAGATAGCATACGAGCAATAACTAAACCTAGATTTAAGTGCCGGAGGATGGTGAGGATGGGCCAGGGGCCTCAGGCGTTTGTGTTTTTGCATTCATGGCACGTGCATTGCATTGATGGCGGGTCGTGACGTACGGGTCACGGGCGCTCAGGATGGTGTACGGTGGCGGGGCCACGATACTCAGGATGGTGTACAGTGGCAGGGCCACGACACTCAGGATGGTGTGTGGAGGCGCAGCCACACACACTTAGTATGGTGACTGTGGGGTGTACGACCTACAGTCACTCAGTAGGACCCGGGTTCATGCATTGCACAGTAGGGATATCGGCATTTTGTGTGACATGACTTTGTTGCGTGTGACATGCATAGTAGGACATGCATCACGACGTTGCGCATTCTTTATCTGGAGTTAATTACCTTTCCGCATTATTTCATATGCTTATGTGATATTATGTCCTACGTGCTATGTGCTATATCATTAGTGTATGCTTGTCTTGTATTACTTGGAGGCGGGTGCCTACTGAGTGATTTCCCAGTCACTCACCCCTACTCCCCCCCCCCCACCAGGTGAGCATGTGGAAGAGTACGACTATGTCTTTGTTGAGGACGGGGCTGACACGGTGGAGTGGGCAGACTGATGGCCGCATTTAGGATACGGGACGATCTTGCGGACATTTGTTATTATTCTGTTGGGATTTCATTAGTCACTATTCTGATTAGACAGTTGGCATATCGATGTTGTTGTTAGTACAGGTTTAGTATTTTATGGAGATAGTTTCTTCGATTTATGGGATTTAATTAATGGCAATTCGTTTCCGCGCGAGAAAAATTTCTATGGTTTTTCGAACAAGTAGAAAGTCGACTCGACGCTTTGTATTCTCCTCAGCGAGATACGACGGGTGCACCGTTCTCGATACTAGGGTTCGGGAGCGGGGCGCTACACACATAGAGTCGGTTTTGAAGGAAACGACAAAGAGAGCTTACAACCAAAGAATCCGACCCAAATGAACATGTGATCAATCCACTGTAAATACTTAGGATTGCTTTGCCCTCATTGATTTAATTTTCTATTTATTTGAGTAAATGAGCCTTGATGATTAATATGTGATTTTACTATTTTCACATGATATTTTAAATTTTTTTAGATTTTTACCATCATTTAATGGTTCTGGATAATGATTATTTGATTACTTCATGACTGGGTATCAAAATCAATATACGATTAAACAACCATCATCATGACCATCATCAATCATGTCCAGTATATCGCAACGACATCAAAAGTTATCGCTAAGGTCTGAAGAGGGTAAGCGGCAGACAAACAATACCTCTATCTCAGGAGATAGAGCGTTTGCTTCCAATGAGAACACCGGCTGTATATGTACCTGCATAAATGCACAATAATAAGGATATGGTGTGCTAGTGTGTTAGTGAGGGAATTCAGAAAATACAAAGAGTAGGTTGTCGATATTAAAATACTCATAACGTGTATATGTACATAGATAAAACAACAACAATCATACACAGTAATATCCTAACGAAAGTAAAAGTTATTTCTAGAGTCTAAGGAGGATAAAAGACAGACAAACAATATTTATATTATAAATGATAGATAGTTTGTTTCCAGCGAGACTATGCGAATTGATACCGAAATTGATGCGGTACGAAACTGTATTACATTAGATGGCGACCATCGGATTTGAGACTGACGAGCAGTCAAAGGTTTTGGGCAACCGATCGACAACCTACTCTTTGTATTTTCTGAATTCACTCACTAATACACTAGCACATCATATCCTTGTTATTGTGTATTTATACAGGTACATATACAGCTGGTGTTCTCAATGGAATCAAACGCTCTATCTATTGAGATAGAGGTATTGTTTGATTAATATAATACTTATATTATAAATGATCGAATTGATGCCGAAATTGATGCGGTACGAAACTGTATTACATTAGATGGCGACCACCGGATTTGAGACTGACGAGCAGTCAAAGGTTTTGGGCGTGGCCTTGAAAGCTGTGGCACCGACCAGTGAGGTTTGAGTCCGATACATGTTTTTTTAGTTACTTTTTCACATTATTTTGACCTGGTTAACTACTATCCGCAGGGAATTTGATTTAGATGCTAGCATGATGATCGAATTCTTGTTTGGGGATGAATATGGATTTGATTTATTTGGTGTCTAAGGTCTAAAAATTTCATGAACAGCAGCTAAAGGCAAATTGTAAAAATAAAGGTTGCCTTATAGCATGTGGGGGCTTGCTTAACAAATTTTGGTATTTCATACCTACTTTAAAAAGTATTGGATTCCAATAAATGTTGTATGTGATACCGAGATGGTTGTTGAATCAAAGATAGAGAACAAAGTTAAACAACAACAACATTACCTTATTACCTTAGAGGTTTCCGCACATAAGAGAATGAGGGGTCGAATGTACTCAACTATACCTATGTGATAGAAAAAAATAAAAAGCTCATCAATCCGGTTTCTCCATATGCAGTGATTATACAGATAGTTAAGGTGACTAACTATTCACGGGTATAGATTTAGCCATAACAAACTTAGAATGAATGGACTTTCAACCACCATAACAAAAGATTTGGAGTTGTTTGGTGAAGTGAATATGTGGCGTTGATGCAGTTGGAAGTTGCATGTATGATTGGATGAAATTATTTTCTTTTGATGGAGTTGTTAAATTGAAAATTTGAAATGCGAAATCAATGGAACAAAACAAATGAAAGAGAATTTTACTAAGAAATCAGTGCCAGAATGTTGATTACACCGAAAACTGAAAAAACTACAGCCTTCAACTGCATAACTGCTATTTACACCGCAGTTGGAGGGAAGAAAGAAAAACCAGAAATTACAATTTTGCCCTTATTAACGGCTTACACTAAAACAGGAAATGAAGGGAACAAACGTCAATTCACGTATTTTAAATTTCCCCCCGCTGCCTATCCTTCTTCTTCACAGTTCCCTTTCTTCTCCACTGCTATTGCACCGCACATCCCACGAAATCTTCATGTGCACCGCACCTAAGCACATCAATCAGATTGCCAGCTCATCCTCTTGACATCTTGACCTTCAATTCACTATCTTATCCAACGGTTGCTGTTTCGTTTGTGCTACTCATTGGATTGTGCTTTCTTCAATTTCAACTCTTCAGCATCTACTGCAACACCCCCCCCCCCTCGAAGCTAACTTATCAAAGATGTTACACTCACATAGCATCAGTCAAGTTTCGCAATGTCCTGGAATCTAAAGCTTTCGTGAAAATATCAGCTAGCTGGAATTCAGATCTGATAGGCACAGGATGAATGATTCCTTCTTGATACCTTTCTCCCACAAGTGGCAATCAATTTCAATGTGCTTCGTCCTCTTATGAAATACAGGAATTCTCCACAATATAAATGACACTCTTATTATCACAAAACTGTTCCACCGGCCTTGAATGCACTATCCCCAAATCAGCTAGTAAATACAATAGCCATTGTACTTCACATGTTGCCATTGCTAGAGCTCTGTACTCAGCTTCAGAAGATGACTTAGATACGGTGCTTTGTTTCTTGGCTCTCCAGGATATCAATGAAGCACCCAAAAACATGCAATATCCAGTGATATACTTCCTTGTTTCCACACACTCTGCCCAGTCTGAAACAGCAAACGTTTTTAACTCCAACTTCCCTTCACTGGGGTAAAAGATGCCTTGCCCAGGTGTTCCTTTCAAGTACCTTAGTAGTCTGTGCGCGGCCTGAATGTGTAGTTCCATAGGTTTATCCAAAAACTGACTTAGTTGTTGGGCTGTGAATGAAATATCTGGCCTAGTGATTGTGAGATACAACAACCTGCCTACGAGTCTTCTATATGCTGATACGTCAGAGATCAACTGTGAATCATTATGAGCTAGTTTAGAATTCTGCTCCATAGCGCTGTCTACTAGTTTTGAACCTAAAAATCCCGTCTATTCTATTAGCTCTAGTGCATACTTTCTTTGGGATATCATGATCTTCCCCTGTGACCTAGCCACCTCTATTCCAAGAAAGTAGTTAAGAGGCCCTAAATCCTTAATTTTGAATGCTTGGTTGGGTGATTCCTTAAGAGCTGTAATCTGAGAGGATGAATTGCTGGCAACAATGATATCATCTACATATCTTAAAAGGACCAAGATAGTGGTGTGTGTCTGCTTGCTGAACATAGTGTAGTCATTCTTGGATTGCTTATAGCCCTGATCCACCAGAAATTTTGTCAGTTTAAGGTTCTATTCCCTACTTGCTTGTTTCAATCCATAGAGTGACTTGCGTAATTTGTAGACTATGTCATTACTGGGAACATCCAATCATTCAAGTAATGTCATGTAGATTTCTTGGCTTAGGTCACCATGTAAGAAAGGGTTATTTATATCCAGTTGGTGCACATGCCACTATTTGATAGCAGATACAGCTAGGAGCAACCTAACAGTGGTTAATTTTGTTACAGGGGAAAAAGTGTTTGTGTAGTCAACACATGGTTACTGTGTGAAGCCTTTAGCAACCAGTCTGGCCTTGTATCTCTCTATGCTACCATCAGGTTTATACTTCACTTTATACACCCATTTGCAGCCTATGGTTTCTTTCCAGCAGGAAGAGAAACCAAAGATCATGTTTGATTAGCCTCCAATGCAGCCAACTCCAACTCCATTGCCTTCTGCCAATAAGCAGATTTGTCTGCTTCCTGATAAGATTGAAGCTCCTGTTGCACACTAATATTAAGAGCATATGTTCTATATTTAGGTGTTAGTTAGGTAAAAGACATGTAATCCTCAATAGGATAAAGAGTATATGAAATGAAGAAGAAGAAGAAGAAGAAGAAGAATGAGAATGAGCAGATAGGAGACCACAATAATAATCCTTAAGATAACTAGGAGGCTGTTTGAGTCTTGTGGCTCTGAGGTTCTCACTTTGATGGTGTTGTGTTACTGGTAAATGGACCTCTTGCGCAGTACAAGGGTGGTGACCAGAGTCATGCCCCATTATGTCAGGTGTATTTGAGTCATGTGAGACTGGTTCTGACCCTTCAGAAGACTGGTGATTGGAAGATGGATCAGATGATAATGAAGGTGTGGGCTGAGGTGAATATGGTGTAGGAGAATATGAAGGTTCCTGATGCTGAAAAACATGTTCTATATTATTTGATGGTGTAGTTGAGGTAGATGGTTGTGAAGAAAGATCAGAGGCAAATGGAAAATTTTGTTCATGAAACTACACCTCTCTTGAAATAAACACTGTTTTGGTGCCAATGTTCAGTAGCAAGTAACCTTTAGTGTGGTATGGTAGCCCAAGATAGACACATGAGATAGCTCTTGGGTCAAATTTTGTTTTCTGTGGGAAAGTATTGCTGGCAAAGGCCAAGCAATCAAAAACTTTAAGGTCTTGATATATGGTCTTGGTTTTGAAGAGACATTGGTAAGGTGCATGGTGGTTCAGTAATAGTGTGGGCAATATGTTAATGAGGTGTACTGCGTATTGGACACAGAATCCCTAATAACCAATGGGTATATTGGCTTAGAATTTAAGGGATCGGGCTACGTTTAATATATGCTGGTGTTTACATTCAACAATCCCATTTTGCTATGGGGTGTAAACACAGCTGGTTTGGTGTACAATGCCTTTGGTCATAAAGAATTGGTCCATCTTGAATTCCTGACCATTGTCAGTCCTTATACATTTAATATGCTTATCAAACTGATTGAGGGCATATTGATAAAAGCTCTCAATTATATGTCTGGCTTGTGATTTTTGTCTAAGCAAATATATCCATGCCTATCTTGTATGATCATCAACAATTGTAAGAAAATAACTGATCATACATTGTAGGATGTGCATATGGTCCCCAGATGTCAATGTGCAGAAGATCAAATGAAGTCTTTGAAACAGACTCAGATATAGGAAATGGTTTTCTCTTCATCTTGGCTAAAGGGCATAATGTACATTTATTTGTATCCTGGGAAGTATGTACAGTATTATCAATGTTATGTACCTCTTTTATTCTAAACAATGTAGCATGACCTAATCTATAATGCCAGCATAGAGGCATCCGAAAGCTGAACACTAACTGATAGACATTTAAAGTGAATAGCTGATTGTGTATGCACTCCATGAAGGTAATACAGGCCTTTGTGTTGTTCAGCTAAACCAATCGTCCTCAGGGATGTACGTTCCTGAATGAGACAACAAGTATCCAAGAATTGTATAAGCAAGGAAGGGATAGAAAGAAGTTTGCTGAGTGAAAGAAGATTGTAGGAAAAGGATGGGACAAACAGTACATTATGGATTATCAGAGATGGATTTACAATGACTGAGCCAGTGTGTGTGGCAGGAACTGAAACATTATTAGGCAATCTTATGGATATATGCTCAACTGGTTTGTAGAATTGGAATAGATTGAGGTTACAAGCTATATGATCAGTAGCACCTGAATCTAGAATCCATATATTCAGATTATTAGAGTGACATTTATCTTGATCATTATCCAGGAAAGCAGACATCACTGCTCCTTGGCCTCCTTCATGTCTTGACTGAGGCACAACTATCCGGTTGATATCACCTACACTCATCATTGACATCAATCGTTGAGTCTGCTCTAGTGTCAATAAGCGTGGCTGGCACACCATGCCACCTTGATCAGCTTGCACAGACTGACTATCTCCTCCATCCACCACCTCAGTCAAGTTTGCTTGGCTCCTAGGCTTGAAACTTGGATGATATCCATGCTTGTTATAACATCTTTGTTCAACGTGCCTAATCATACCACAATGCGTACACAATGGCCTTTTTGATGCATCTGGGAAGAACCTACCACTCCCCCTTCTGTAACCATTGTTACCACCTCTATTGGCATACATGCCAGCACTTACTGATAGAGCAAGACCATCAGAACTCCCTGCTACTAATACTGTTGGATTATTGTTGAAGGAACCTTGGGCATTAACATCATTCAGTTTCCTCTCATACTTCCAGACCATTGCAAGCACCACGTCAATCTTAGGTAATGGAGTCATCACAAACACTTGTGATTTAATAGGATCATATTCATCATTTAATCATTTCAAAATTTTTACAACATATTCAGTCTCTACAAATTCATGCATTTTACTTCCAACATCACACTTACAACCATGACATGTACACACTGGAATAGGCCTAAGAGCCATCATCTCCTCCCATAAAACTTTCACTCTAGTAAAGTAATCGCTTACTGAGTCATTTTCTTGCTTAATACTATAAAAATGTTCAAGTAAATCCGACAATCGAAAAGCATCTCCAGTACCATACATTCGCTTCCGATCATTCCAAACTTCTACCACGCTGTCATACCACATGACACTCTGCGCAATCGTTAGCAACACACTGTTCATAATCCAAGAGTGAACCATGGAATTGACTTGTCTTCATGCTGGATACAGCGGATCATTTACACTCAGCTGTTGAATGTTTCCATCAATGAAGCCAATCTTGTTCTTAATCATCAACGCCATTTGAAACATTCTACTCCAAGAGTGGAAGTTCTGAGGATTTAGAGGTGGTTGCGCTAAGATAATGGCAGGGCCATCGTTAGGATGCAGGTAGTATGAACTGCTGGTGTAATCCTCCACTTCTCTGATTGCTAAAACTGGAAGCCATAGTTGCTCTCGTATTATCACGAACAACAATTTGTCAATCTAACAGCACTACAAAACTGTATGAACACTTTCAATCACCTTTCCACAACAATTAACAAGGCTCTGATACCATGTTAAATTGAAAAATTGAAATGCGAAATCAATGGAACAAAATAAATGAGAGAGAATTTTACTAAGAAATCAGGGCCAGAATGTTGATTACACCCAAAACTGAAAACTGAGAAAACTACAGCCTTCAACTATATAACCGCTATTTACATTGCAGTTGGAGGGAAGAAAGAAAAAAAACAAAAATCACAATTTTGCCCTTATTAACTTCTTACACTAAAACAGGAAATGAAGGGTACAAACGTCAATTCATGTATTTTAAATTTCTCCCACTGCCTATCCTTCTTCTTCACAGTTCTCTTTCTTCTCAACTACTACTGCACCGCACATCCCACAAAATCTTCACGTGCACCGTACCTAAGCACATCAATCAGATTGCCAGCTCATCCTCTTGACATCTTGACCTTTAATTCACTATCTAATCCAACAGTTGCTGTTTTGTTTGTGCTACTCTTCATTGGATTGTGCTTTCTACAATTTCAACTCTTTAGCATCTACTGCAACAAAAGTTGTATCATTAATTATGTGTTTTCTAACGAAAATTATTACACCATGAGATAGGGAAGGTTTTGGATGGAAATATTTGGATGGGTCGAGTGACCAGGATATCGGTCGGTCGGTAGGAACAACCGAGGGATTGACGGTCCAGAATAGCTGAAAGAATAAACTATGAAATACACATATATGCAAATATTGTGAAATTTCATTTCCTAAACTACCAGATACATCAGATTTATTGTAATGCGCCACCTATTTGATTAGGAAAACTTTGATGGATAGAGTGACATGTCTAAGATGGAGCCATTTGATGGCAAGTTTTTCAAACGTTGGGCAGCCAAGGTGCTCTTCTTCCATGAGTTTGAAATTTATGGCAAATTCTAGTCAGCAAAGGACATTTGGACAGCACTTCAGAACAAATATGGTTCTGAAGATGTTGGCAAAAGAAAGTATGTGGTCAGCGAATTTTTGAAATTTCAAATGGTGGACCACATACAAATTAAAGATCAGCTTCACCAATATCAGTAATTGGTGGATAATCTGGAGCAAGAAGGCATCAAAATTGACGAGACATTTCAAGCAGCCTCCTTGCTAGAGAAGCTTCCATCTTCTTGGAACAAATACAAGAAGAGAAGGAAGCATGATGATGCCAGATTAACCATGGATGGAGTTATCAAGCATATTCATATTGAAGAAAATAATAGGCTGGATAACAAGGAAAGTGATGAAAGAGACTGTCAAGCCAATGTAGTGGAGCACAAACCTAAAAGACAAAAGATTCAAAAAAGTGGCAAAGATAAGACTTTTGTGCAAGGACAAGGACATAAAAAACTTAAAGGAGCCTGCTGGGTGTGTGAAAAATATGGTCACCGAGCAGCCAAGTACAACCAGCAGAAAGGCCAAACTATCAGTCAAGTCCATGTAGTGGGGACTACAACAATGGACAAAGAGGTCATTGCTGCTGTCGTCTTATCCGAGGTAAACCTTGTCAGTAATACTACGGAATGGATGGTAGACACAGGAGCTACCAATCACATTGCTACCAGCAAGGATCTATCTTTTGATTATCAAGAAATATGTGATGGTGAACAAGTCTTATTGAGAGATGCACATGGAATCCAAGTTCTTGGAAAAGAAAACGTGCTTCTCAAGTTGACTTCGGGCAAAAGACTGTAACTAAGCAATGTGCTGCATGTACCTGCCATGCGTAGGAACTTGATTTCCGGAGTACTACTGAACAAGGCTAATATCAAACTTGTTCTTGAATCTGATAAGGTTGTACTTTCCAAGAATGGGGAATTTGTTGGGAAGGGATTTTACTCCGGAGGGCTACTTGTTCTTGATACTATCTGTGTTATCAATAATAATAACCCATCTAGTTCCGCTTACTTTGTTGATTCTCTTGATGTTTGGCATGCAAGACTAGGACATGTTAATAAGGATGATTTAAAAAGGTTAAAGTTTACTAACCTGATATCTTATCCAAGTAATGATGACTTTGATAAATGTGAATTTTGTGCAGAAGCTAAGCACCATAAAAGTCACTTAAGTCTGTTGAAAGAGTTATAGATAAATTGAAACTTATTCATGGTGACTTAGGAGATTTTAAAGGTTATACAAATAAAAGTGGCAAGAAATACTATATCACTTTCATTGACGATTTTTCTAGATACACTAGAGTTTATTCATTGGCTCATAAAGATGAATCGGAAAGCATGTTTATTAGATATAAAAATAAAGTTGAAAATCAACTGGACAGAAAGATTAAAAGGTTAAAGACAGATAGAGGTGGTGAGTACAGTGTATTATCTTTACAAAAATTTTGTGAGGATAATGAGATTATTCATAAATTCACACAACCTTACACACCTCAATCTAACAGAGTTGCTGAAATGAAAAATAGAACTCTTAAGGATATGATGAATGCCATGCTAATAAGTTCCAGTTTCTCTAATAATATGTGGGGAGTAGCGATTATGTCGGCTTATCATATCTTAAATAGAATTCCACATAAGAAGACTAATAAAACTCCTTATGAACTTTGGAAAGACTATACACCTAACTTGGATTACTTCAAGGTGTGAGGGTGTTTAGCCAAGGTTCGAATTCCAGATTTCAAAAGGAGTAAAATAGGTCCTACAACTAAAGATTGTTTTTTCATAGGTTATGCTCAAAATAATGTCACATATAGATTCTTGTCAATGGATAATGGTTCTATTATTGAGTCTAAGAATGTTGAGTTTTTTAGCATATTTTTTCTATGAATAAAGAAGTACTAGTAAGTTCGGGCTATAAAAAAGGTGAGTCTAGTAAAGTTGAGAATAATGATAACAACTCACCTAGAAGAAGTAAAAGGAAAAGAGTAGAAAAATCATTTGGAGATGATTTTGCTACTGTCTTTATTATGGAAAACGATCCGAAGATGTATCAAGAAGCCATAAAGTCTATAGATTCCAAATTTTAGAAAGAAGCAATTAATAGTGAACTTGAATCTATACTTAGTAATAATACTTGAGAATTTGTAGACTTGACTAGAGGTTGTAAACCTATTAGCAGTAAATGGGTCTTTAGAAAGAAATTAAAAGCGAATGGAACAATTAATAAGTTTAAAACTAAGCTTGTTGCTAAGGGTTTCACACAACAAGAAATAATGATAACAACTCACCTAAAAGAAGTAAAAGGAAAAGGGTAGAAAAATCATTCGGAGATGATTTTGCTACTGTCTTTATTATGGAAAGCGATCCCAAGACATATCAAGAAGCCATAAAGTCTATAGATTCCAAATTTTGGAAAGAAGCAATTAATAGTGAACTTGATTTCATACTTAGTAATAATACTTGAGAACTTGTAGATTTGCCTAGAGGTTGTAAACCTATTAGTTGTAAATGAGTCTTTATAAAGAAACTAAAGACGGATGGAATAATTGATAAGTTTAAAGCTAGACTTGTTGCTAAGGGTTTCACACAACAAGAAAGAATAGATTTCTTTAACACATATTCACCAGTTGCTAGAATAACATCTATTAGGGCGTTAGTAGCATCACCCTCCATTTAAAAATCGGTGATACATCAAATGGATGTTACAATAGTAAATTCTAGCCTAGTATTCTGTAATTGATGGATGTGACTAAAATAGGTTATTTTCATTCTTAACCTTTGCTTTCATTTTGTATTTGAGTAAATTTCGGAATTACATATTGTTGGGGATATTGCTTCATACACATGTTTAAAAAAAATTGTTCCGCACTATCATTTTTTGTGTTTTCCCCATAAAATTATTTTATTTCTTTCCTGCGTTGTTTGTATACGTGTAGTCGACAAAATGAATTAAAAAGAATGAGATTTCTTTTAAAAACCAATTTTCATCAATCTAACAGTGTGTTTTTCAATTAAAGACTAGATTTAGGGTCAACGTAACTCAAATAAAACCATTATTTCAATAGTTACATAGAGATATCAAGATAGTGATCTATATTAATGAAATAAATTTTTTTTTATGTATCTGCATATCGGGATCAGGATGTGCATAATACGGAGATCCTGATATGTAGTAAATCCAAGTTTGAATTTGGTTGAAAATCTAAACTTTGTTTACTATCATCGGTATCAGGGTGTAATAGACACCACGATTGTGGTGTGTAGTAAATTCATGTTTAATTTGGTAAAAAGAATTCAATCTTAGATTTATTATACATCGGTATCGTAAAAAGCTTTTATAAAAATTACAAACAGCCCTTTGTAATATGATGATATTATTGTCTTTTTCATTCAAGGTATATTCATTAATTTATAGAATGCCTCTCCGTTTTTCATATTTGAATTTGTGTGACTTAAAACCTAACCACTTCATCATATCGTCGGTAAGATTCCGTAGGGTATGTTCCTAAAACGTTAATTGAAAGTTGAAACAGAAATGATCGTTTTCATACCCAGAAAATAAAAAGGGACACAGTAACCTTTGATGGATAGGCAGATCAGAAGAGATAGAAAGTGAGGCAAAATATGAGACCTCCAATTACGCGCTGTCACATGTATAAGCAACTATTTTTTTAAAACAAAAAAATTTTAAACATCTTTTCTTTTTTTTGAACACGTGTCAGCGCGTGATTAGAGACCTCATATTTTGTCTCACTTTTTGATTCTTCTGATTTGAACCGTCATTTATCGGCATAAGATATTATTTTTCCTAATTATATAAGACTAATGAGGTTCCACAAACGGAGAGAGGAAGGTCCGGACATCATAATTTTGCTTCGGTCTAAAGTTGATATTTAATGTTGGTTATATATTTATTTTTTAGTAATTATTGACTCAATTTCAACAGTAGGTTAATTTAAAAGGTTGATCGGTTGAAAAAGAGTAGACAGTAACATCCCTTCTCTCGCACTTAAACATAATTGTGGGACCTTATTATATATAACTATAAGTCTAAGTTTTGTACAATTAGCTAGAGTAGACAAATTTTAAAGGAGCAAGAATGATACTTATAATTTGGCATCTTTAAACTTAGCAATACAACCGATTTATTCAAAGGAAAATTACTAACGGCATAATTAGTGCAGTCAAAAGAGTTAAAGGGAAAGGTGGTAAAATTTTAAAATAATAACAGAGGGGGGTAAGAAAAATTTTACACATCGCCATCACAATCAGTCATTCCGATTCCCTTTGTCCTTGAAAATAGACAAATGCAACACAATCGTTTGACTAATTTCTTTGCCTTCTTCCCAAATTTTGGATGAAAATGCCCTATATATATCAATGAATGGCGAGTCAGCCTTTTGTATTATTCCTTCTGGCTAAAGCAGTAGGGTTCTTCAGAGAGAGATTTTTGCTCCAAAGCTTTTGTATTATTATTAAAACTTGTTTGTGGTAGAGAAAGTTGTTTCTTAATATTCCAACTCATACATGAAGAGTAACTTGAAAAGTACAACAACAACAATATTAACCTATGTTTTAGAGGCTCTATGTCATGGTAAAATATGGAGGGTCAAATGTACGCAATCATATTCATATACTAAAAACATACATAGGTTATTTCTCAATAACCTATCATGAAGATTGCGCCAAAGTAACTTACTTGAAAAGTAATTATCATTAATAAGAGCAAGTGAGATGGACAAAAAAACAATTAAGAGATAGGGAAACTTTAAGAAGATTGCTTAGAATTGTGAATCGTGAGCAAAAATAAAAATATTACTATTTTTCAAAAATGTTTATATGTAAGTTATAGAAGTGAAATAGATTGTTGTAAATAAGGCTATGTTTATACGTATATCTATAGAGCAGTGGAAATTTCGAATGGTGCTGTCAAACCCGTCCTGAATTTAGGTCGATGTTGTCAAACTCGACCTAATGTTAGGATGGTTTTGTCAATCTTTATTTAGGGCGTGTTTGTCAAACTATAAACACATAATAAATTAACAAAATATATGCACATAACTTCAAGCAATTGTTACATAATACAAATGTCATAAACTATACACATAAGTATATGAACAAACTAATGATTGTCACTATGTCCGTCAGTACCTCAAGCCTTCCTACGTCTGAGCCATCCTCCACATTTGACAGGTCTTGATGGCAAAGGTGTCTGCATGGACATTGGCTATGGCTGAGTTTGATGCGATGGCGCCATATCTCCTTGAGTATGAGATAGGGATGCCATGTCTCCCTGATTATGAGAGTGTGTCGATTATATCCATTCAAGTGGCCTGCATATCTCTGCATCACCCATAATAGTAGGCATAATATAATCATCAGCACTCATAAGAACATCTATGCTAGACATGAACCTGCAAGTTTTGATAAATATTAGTAATCATTATGTGCATGAAATATTATTCACACAATAATGATACAAACCTATTAGAGTCGAAGTCACTTTTTGTCGAACGGATATCTCTCTTATACACTTGGGGTGTAGAAAGCGTCCCCACTAGAAGGCCCTACAGATATGTCTGTCGAAAGCTGTGTCTAAGTAAATTCATACAATGGAATATAGTCGTTAGCGTTCCGCTGCGTGGTTGTATCAACCGGTTGACTGTTTAAGAGTTCTCTGAAACCCTCAGTTCACAGACTATCAGCACCGACATGTATAGAGAGACTGAATCTCCAGTCTGACATGCAAAATACATATGGGCTATGGTAACTGCCTGTAAACTTTAACATTAGCATCTTGCATCGTTTAATATATTAAACAACAACATTTTATATATGAAAATAAGATAAACATACCATGCGACGTAGATCAGCTGAAGATCCACGATATCTGGCATCACCAATGCATTGAACACGTCACCGACCAAGTGAAATAAGAGTGTGAGGCCTGTACTATGACATATACAAGTGAGTCATCCGCCATATCTCGTGAAATGCTCCCACTCTATTAAACTATCATGTCATCTAGCTCACTACTCTATATGCTGATGGATGCAAGTTGGATAATCAACTCCTGCAATTCGTCTCTCACACTGATGTAGCACGATACCTGTATCAACAAAATGAGGCACTCCCAGTGCTAGATCAAACTGCTTCATGATCCTGTCAGGTACATTTAACTCAACTATCTCCCACAGTATAAGTGACACCCAAACAAGCCACAACTCTTAACTTTCCCTAAACGCACTCAACAGTGACATAATGATCTCGTCCAGATAGGCATCCATATAAAATCACCATTTGTCATGCTATATAGCTGATCACGAACTCCATCATCTGTGTATTTGGTGACCTCTGAAAAATTACATGCATTGAGCCACCAGGTTATACGAGAAGTACCATAAGTAACGACTGGAACACACGGTTATATCATGTCGGTAAATTGGTAATGACACAATGCAGAAAATCTTTCTCACATCCACTACGGAAGAAGGTGTAGCAGTCCTGCCACCTCATGCTTCTAACTAAGAAGAGCCTCATCGCACAGGTTACAATGAATACATACAAACACGACGCTGCCCCAAAGAATACCTAGACGCAACCTCAAAGTCTTGTAGAACAGCTAAATATACCAAGTGAGTCCCAATAGTAGAACAATCATATAATAATGCTATGATATAAAGAAACATCAAAGCTTTATTGCTCTTCAACCCACTATTGCAAAAAATACAAAATGTTTTGATTTTTATGTAAATTGCACAAGAGAGAAATGACGGCCCTGTAGGATCTGCAAGGCACCACTAGAAGGGGAGGTTGAATAGTGGGTGCGGAATATATGATTTTGAAAATTAGTTTGAACCAAAAACCCAACTTCTGAAAACAATTTCTGTTTTCAGGACCAGTTTTAAAACGTTTTGAAAACTAGGTTTCATGTCTTCCAAAATTCTGAAATTTGGAGAAAACTTAGCCTCAGATGTTATGAGTGTCTCCTAAAAATTTCAGATTTAAATTCAACCTCTAACCCTTTGAAAATTTATTGGTGGTCAGATTACGTGAATCTACCAGAAACGGTAGACTGATTTGAAAAATTTATTCCTATTTATACGTAACTCCAAAGGCTCTAAAATTTTAAACACTAACCCCTTATATGTTATATTTAAATAGGTTGAAACATTTTTGAATAATTCTTTTGGGAAGTTAGTCAAATACGATCAAAGTCTCAACCTTTGCAAGCTTGAAAATAAGACTGCACTAGTCTCAGAACTTTGGACGTTTGGGTGACTTATACTTGTCCAAAAGGGTTGAAACTTGTGCCAAAAGAACCTTAAAACGTGTGGCTATGTTGCCTGAAAGTTTTGTAATTTTTGAAATCCGTTTACTATTTTTACAAACGTGATCAAAAAGGATAAACAGTGCTGAAACTGAAAGTAGATGCTGAAAGTAAATGACACCAAGAATTTTATACTGGTTCGGTTATAAACAACCTACTCCAGTCTTTGATGACACCTTCCTCGGTTCACACTAATCACACAATGCAAAAACACCTTACCACAGGATTGATGGAGTTACACACCAACTCCAACCCTTTACAAACCTTGTATGTTGAATACAATGCACACGAACACCACCACCTCGCAAGTCCAAGATTGATCACACCTTGGTCAATCTTTTACAACAATGAAAAGAATATGTGGTGGTCTAAGAGAAGCCTATTCAAGTATATGAATGTAAGTACAATAGGCTTTTAGAAAGAAGAAAGAAAGAAAGTGTAGAAGAAGAGATAGAAGACTCATTTTGCACTTTTGAATTTTGTAATGCTTGTCTTACTTTTGTTTTGCTTTCTTCTCTTCTTTTTATCATCGTTGGCCGCCCCCATGCTCTTCACCTCTTGAAAATTATCTTCTAAGTCCTTGGGAGAATATGTTGCATCATTGTGACATGTTCTTGCTTACTTGGCACCTCCTCATTGGATGATCATTAAACTCTTGCTTACTTGGCACTCATTGATTGGTTGAATGTTGTCATCACTTGATGACTAGGAAAATCTGAGAATTCCACTAAAAACATGTGCCAAAATCACCATAGAATAATTACCATAACTTCCAAGATCATCACATAAATTAAGCAAGATAATTTTTCTCCAAAAAGGGCATAAAAATCCGGCCATAAAGATGTCTTAACATGCTGAAATTTCAGCATGTGACACATGGGTAATCTTTTCAAAATGTTGCCAAGTTTGCTTTGATTTATCTCTTGAAAATGAATCACCATTTAATAGAAGATATTTTCATCAATTTTGAAATAAAGCAAGACACTATCAAGGCCAAAAAAATCGGCCTAGATGCATTACACACATGCTGAAATTTTCAGCATGTGTGATATCCAAGAATATCACTTTCTTTATTCCATAAAATATTTGAAACACTTCCAAATTATCTTCTAATTAATCCATCTTAATCAAGACACAAAATATGAGCCATAATCATGTAAAATTCGGCCAGCACTTTAGTGCACATGCTAAATTTTCAGCATGTGTCACAATTGTGACAAAATTTAAAATATTACCTTTTGTAGTTCCTTTCTTTAAGTCACCAATATTGCATGCTTTATTCTTGACCAATCAATACGCCAACAAGGCTCCGCATAGGCTCCATCTCAGCTGTTATAGGCGTTGGAAATGACTTTGACATGTGCTGAATTTTATTTTTGCAAACTTTGTAAAATAGTGCACATTTAATAATACACACATGGTATATTCCAATCAGCCCTTAATTGAATTTTCTAGAACACTTGAGATGTATGAAATATGTAAAAAGTGTCTAGATACATGTCGTATGATGTGCCAAAAACGTTCCATGTGTTGTGTACGTAGAAAATCGAATTTTCGATATTTATCGATTACCCGATTTTTCTCTAATTTAATATTCAGCACTTGGCTGGTCTTAAAGTGGCGCCATACACATGTGACAAGATTGAAATTGGAATCTCCACAATTTGGCCTTAATGTGGGGTGATTTGTGTGTGCCAACATGGAATGATTTTATGGCTGTAAATAACATAGGCCATGAAAATTATTGATATTTTTGAGGTGTAGGGGCTAACCAACTATTTATGGCAAGTACGTGACACATTGACGAAGTTTCAGTATTCGCCCAATATGACAATTTTCGGTTTAGAACCTTTTAACGTGTCGTATTTAATTTGTCGTCACCATGACTTATATCATATGATATAAGACCTGAATATACTCATAAATATGAGTTAAGTATGGTGGTGTGATGTTAACGTACGTACGTAAAATATATAACGTGTCAGTAGTACGTTGGAACAAATGTGTATGTGCCTTTTTTAAAAAATCTGAAAATATATATATTTATGTATATATATGCGTGTATATTTATGATGTAGGAGGAGGAGGAGACTTTCCTTCCTTAATCTTGTTGCCTTTGTGCCTTGTCCAAATGTTGCTTCCTTTAATGAACTACTTAGTTTAATTAATTAAGTACTTCACTTAATGAACTAGTTTAGTTCATTAATGGTGGCACCTGAAAATAGTACAAACACAACAAATGTTTGCCATTTGATGTAAGCTTTAACACTTCATGGCTCGTTAGTACGGCAACATTATATATGAACTATATAAGGCAAGTTATATGCAATATGTCATGCACATTTATGTCATGCACGTTTTTATGTACATTTAAATCATATATTTTGAAATCACTCAAACCCCTTTTTCTCTACAGGTCCTGATGAGGCTGAGGAGCAGCCCCCTAATGAGGAGCTTGCACAAGGTGCCCTTAACCATAAGGGGCCTTTGACAAGGAGCCAAACTAAGAGGATTAATTGTCTTCAAGTTGGTTTTGATGTTGGCTCTTTTCTAACCAAACATGTGCAAGATGAACCAATGAACGTTCCTCCTAAATGGGTGCTCATTGTTGAGCTTAAGAACTGATTATCCAATGATTTTCAATGTCAATAAATAAGTTAAAGGGTTGGTGGGAGGGCAGGATAGTCAGTCCGCTTGTTGGTGTCGTTTCTGTTGCTTTTAGTTGCTCCTTTCTTTTGATTCTTTTAAAGTTTGTTTTAGAATACTTATGTTTGGTGTATGAGTGTGATTTGTAGGTGTTATAGGTCTTGGATCAAACGCCTTGAGCTTTGGAAAGGAAGGCTTCTCAGATTTGGACCAAGCTTGTCCATACAAGGCTGTTTTGTGGTTTTGGGCTTTCAAGTGAGTTTGGGCGTGCATGGAACCAGCTGGACCTTGAAGTAGACTTAATTTAGAGCATCTTTCATGTTTTGGGTTTTGTCAAAATCAGTCCACAAAAATAGTTACAAGAGTTGCAAGGAAGAAGTCCAAAACAAGCCCAATTGTGCAAATTAGGGTTTTCGGTCTTCTTGAGAGTGTGGCAGCCGCCTATTATCATCAAATGCAATTAAGAGACCTTCTAGAATGTCATAAATCAGATTGGGATGATTGGGATGAAATATGGAGTCATAATTGAAGATTTGGAGCATTTAAGGAGATAATTCAAGTGAGAGAAAGTCACCAAAATTAGGAGATCTGATCTTGTGTCACAAGGAGGGCTAAATGGCGTGTATTGAAGGCACATGGATACACAAGGCAAGTTCTAGAAGGATGGTTAATGATGCAATAATTGGTGATTGAGACAATAAGTGTGGATTTGCCAAGAGAGAGAAGCTTACCTAAAATGACAAATTCAGATTTTGCATCTCAAGGAAGGAAATGGCGCAAACATGGAAGCTCCAAGATGCCCTAGACGTTTTTCTTGGGATTGGCCAACAAGACTTGTAATCAAATATATTGATCACTTAGCATTTCTTTTGGTAGTTAGACTATTTATCATCTTTGAGACTAAAAACCCTACGGTTTGGTATTGTCTTTTGTTCTTGAGTTTCTTGAATAAAAGTTTGTGTTTTTCCTTTGGTTTACACATATCTAAATCAAGGCTAGACCCAATTAAGGATTGTGTGTTCCTTGTTGGTGATCCACAATCCAAGGATTAGGAGTGACTGGTTGGATTGGACGGATTCAAACACATATAACCAAACGGATTTGGAGGCTTGAAAGAAAGGTGGTTGCTTGGCACCATTGTCCATCACATTCAAGGCTTGAGGGACGTTTGGAGAGTGAAGAAAGATCGGGACAACATCAACATACGAACCATATTCGTATCAAGTGGTATCAGAGCTCTCGTTTATCTTCATCTCAAATATCTTTTCTTGTGTCATTTGTGTCATTCTTGTTATTTTCAATCATTCAAAAAAAAAATTGATCTTTTGCTTCATTTCATCAAAACAAAAACAAAGATTGTTCTTTTCTTCAGTCCAACGAAAACCACAAAAAAAAAAGGCTTCACCTTTTGCATCAATATTGATCACCTATCATTAAAGATCTCATCTTCAACACACTTAACTATAGGATCATTGTTGTTTGCATTGAATAGGATTTAACTCCATCTAAAATCAGCCCAAGGCCTAAAAGAAGCTACCTTTGAGTCAAACACCTTGTTGTTAGCGAAGCTTTTAATTAAATTTGCTTGTGTGATATTGAATACAAGTTGTTTGTTTTGGTTGTATTGGTATCCAAGGAAAATCTGTTTTCTACTACACATCCATACAAACACAAAAAGGATCATCTTTCAAGCATACACAACTGATTCTTGCAAAAGCAAACAAAGGTTGCATCAAGGCTGCTTTAAACGTCAAAAAAAAAAGGAAAGGAAAGAAAAGAAAACGTGCACAAAAACAACAAAAAAAAGTGCACAAAGAAAGGAAGAGAAAAGAAGTTCCTTTTTGAACAAAGATTCCATCTTTTGCATCTACTACCCAACCCCAAAAACAACACGCATAGAGCATTCAATTCTCAACCTTGGATACACATTCATACTATCAATCAAAGAGCTTGCATTTGATATTGCATAAGTTGGTTTAATTAAAGATTGCCCAGGACAACCCCTAGCAATTCTTTGGTTCAACCAACTACATCACTTTTGGTTTCTTGTTTCTTTGAATCATAGTTATTAAGTGTGTTTAAATTGTGCTCTAAACTTCTTGACGCTGTTTTACCACTTGTTGATCAATTGGTGTTTTTGAAGGCAAAAGAAGCTTGCAAGGACAGAAAACAAAACAGATTGTGGTTAGCCAATTTGGGACTTGCCTTAAGAGGTTCTGGCTCAAGATTGGCCAAGGAAAAACACTTGAACAATTGAGAGAAAACAAGGGAGGACAAAAAAGGCCAAACAGATTTTCGTTTCCTTTTGTTTTCACTAACAACTCACTTTTGTTTCTTGTGTTAGTTTTCTTTTTTTTTCTCTTGTTTGTGAAAGCGTTTCAGGTTGCCATGGATGGTTCAAACAGTACCCAAGGAGGAGGAGACAAAGTGGAATTTTCAATGGAAAAGATGGCACAAATGCTTAGTAATATGCAATCTAGGTTGGATGAGTGGGAAGCAAGGATGACATCCAACACACCTCCTACCCAAGAACAGCCCCCACCTCAAAACCAAGGCCAAACATCCCGTGGAACTGAACCTAAGGGGTCCACAAGCATGGGAGGTAGAGGAGGAGCAAGGGGTAGAGGAGATAGGAGACAAGGAACGAGACACCAACCTGTTAGGGAGGAATGGAATGATTACTATGAAGAGGAAGAGGTTGAGGAGGTATACCCAAGGCCTCAAGGCCGAATACAACCTAGGAGGCATGTGCCTCAAGAGGATGATTATTTGAAAACCAAAATAAACATTCCACCCTTTTATGGTAAAAGTGACCCTGAAGCCTACATTGAGTGGGAAAGAAAAGTTGACATGATCTTTTCCTATACCAACTATACTGAGTTGCAAAAAGTGAGATATGCAAGTATAGAGTTCTTGGATTATGCCTTGATTTGGTGGGACCAAACTCAAAGTATAAGAAGGACTAGACAACCCACAATTGGAACTTGGGATGAGATGAAATATGAGATGAGAAAGAAATTCATTCCAGAATCTTACGAGAGATCCATGATCCAAAAGTTGCAATGCCTAACTCAAGGAAATAAAAGTGTGGATGAATACTTTAAGGAGTTAGAAAGTTTGTTGATAAAAACTGATACTGAAGAAACTGAGGAGGCAACCATGGCTCGGTTTTTGGGAGGTCTTAATAAGGAGATTGGGTTTCAACTTGAACTCACTACTTATGTTGATCTAAATTCCATGGTTCACAAAGCTGAAAAAATTGAGCGGCAATTAAAGGTACGTTCTTCTACTAGTGGATTTGGTTTTAGAACTAATGCTTCTTCTTTTTCTAAAGTGCAGCCTAGGTCTAATAGCAATGGAGGAACACGGCCAAGTTCAAACAACCTCGGCCAAAACAGCCCTAACGCTCCAAATAAACCACACTTCACTCAAAGGACCAATGGTGCAAATCTAGGTCAAAATGACAAAGGCAAAGGCAAGGCAACCGCAAACCCTCCAAGGACAAGGGAGATTGAGTGTTTTAAATGTAGAGGGAGAGGGCATTATGCAAGGGACTGCCCTAATGCCAAGAAAGTGTTGTACCTTGAGGAGACAAATGAATTCTATTCCGAAGAGGAGGAAGAAGAAGCCACAAAGGAAGAATACCAAGAGGACTCAGCTGAGGAGATAAAGAGTGATGAAGAGGGTGCTTATAAGGACTTTCTTGTGGTAAGAAAGGCCTTAAGTGCACACATGAAGGAGGAAGAAGAAAACTTGCAAAGGGAGAACATTTTCCACATCCATTGTTTGGTAAAAGGCAAAACTTGCACTTTAATTATTGATAGTGGTTCTTGTGCTAATGTTGCAAGTATTGAACTTGTTAGAAAGCTAGATTTACCTATGATTGACCATTCCCATCCCTATAGGTTATCTTGGCTAAATGATTGTGGTGAGATTCATGTGTCTAAACAAGTTCTGATTTCTTTATCTATTGGCGGCTACAAAGATGAAATTGTGTGTGATGTAGCTCCTATGCATGCTAGTCATATTTTGTTAGGTAGGCCTTGGCAATTTGACAAGCATGTTATTTATGATGGTAGATTGAACATGTATGCTTTTACTTTTAATGGCAAAAAGTTTAAGTTACATGCATTGTCTCCACGTAAAGTTTATGAGGATGCTAAGCAGATGAAGAAGAACCATTCAGATCCTAAGGAAAAGGAGGCTGAAAAAAAGTTCTTAGAGGTTCTTAAAAGGGAGAGAAGAAGCCTTTTAGAGGCCACGCACTCCTCGGCCAAGGGTACACAACCCACAGCCCAAATCAGTCCACCCCCACCCACGGTTCAAACACTTTCACAAGCATCCACCCCACAAATTTCACATCCACCTAAGAAGCATGCTTTCTTTGCAAAATCTCGTGAAGTTACACATGCATTGTATGATAATAAAACTGTCTTGGTGATGCTTTACAAAGATAGTGTTGAATGCTTGTTTTCTAAGAATGACTTACCATCTACCTTGCCTAGTGGTGTTGTTTCTTTGTTGGAAGAATTTGCAGATTTGTTTCCCGAGGAGGAACCACATGGGTTGCCACCTTTAAGAGAGATTGAGCACCACATTGACTTTATTCCAGGGGCTGTCCTACCTAATAGGCCAGCTTATAGGGCCAATCCGGAGGAAACAAAGGAAATACAAAGGCAAGTGGAGGAACTCTTAGCCAAAGAGAAGGTAAGGGAAAGTATGAGCCCAAGTGCAGTTCCAGTCATCCTTGTCCCGAAAAAGGATGGCACTTGGAGGATGTGTACAGATTGTAGGGCCATCAACAAAATCACTGTAAAGTATAGGTATCCCATTCCTAGACTTGATGATATGCTTGATATGTTGCATGGTTCACAATGGTATACGAAAATTGATTTGAAAAGTGGTTATTTTCAAGTGAGGATAAGAGAGGGTGATGAATGGAAAACAGCTTTTAAAACTAAATTTGGATTGTATGAATGGTTAGTTATGCCTTTTGGGTTAACTAATGCACCTAGTGCATTCATGAGGCTAATGAATGAAGTTTTGAGAGCTTTTATTGGGAAGTTTGTTGTGGTTTATTTTGATGACATCTTGATCTATTCTAAGTCCTTAGAAGAGCATTTAGATCACATAAGGGCTGTTTTTGAAAAGCTAAGAAAAGAAAAACTTTATGCTAACTTTAAGAAATGTTCTTTTTGTTTGGACAAAGTTGTTTTTCTTGGTTTTGTAATCAGTTCTGCAGGGATTGAAATGGATCAAGACAAGGTGAAATCCATCCTTGAATGGCCTACACCAAAGAGTGTGGGAGAAGTGAGGAGCTTTCATGGTTTGGCAGGTTTTTATAGGCGGTTTGTCAAAGACTTTTCAACCGTAGCCGCACCATTGAATGAGATAGTCAAGAAAGAGGTTGGATTCCATTGGGGGGAAGCCCAACAAAGGGCGTTTGATAAGCTTAAAAGACGTCTCACTACAGCACCTATCTTGAAGTTGCCAAACTTTGATGATACATTTGAGGTAGAGTGTGATGCAAGTGGCGTGGGAATTGGAGCTGTTCTAACCCAAGGTAAGCATCCTATTGCTTATTTTAGTGAGAAGTTGAAAGGTGCTGCATTGAACTATCCTACTTATGATAAGGAGTTGTATGCTTTAGTAAGGTCCTTACAAACTTGGCAACACTACTTGCAACCCAAAGAGTTTGTCATTCATACTGATCATGAAAGTTTGAAGTACCTTAAGAGTCAAGGAAAACTGAATAAGAGGCATGCAAAGTGGGTTGAGTTTATTGAGCAATTTCCTTATGTCATTAAGTATAAGCAAGGAAAAGATAACATAGTTGCTGATGCTTTGTCTAGAAGGTATACTTTGATTACTAAGTTGTCTTCACACTTGCTTGGCTTTGAATTTGTTAAGGAATTGTATAAGGATGACTCTGATTTTGCTTCCATTTATGATGCATGTGTTGATTCTCCCTTTGGTAAATTTTATTTGCATGATGGCTATTTGTTTAAGGAGAAACGATTATGCATTCCTAAGGGATCAATGCGTGAATTGTTGGTTAAGGAAGCACATGGGGGCGGGTTGATGGGACACTTTGGAGTTTTTAAAACTTTAGAAACTTTAAAGGAACATTTCTTTTGGCCTCACATGAAATCAGATGTTGCAAAGGCTTGTAGTAGTTGCATCACTTGTAGGCAAGCTAAGTCCAAAACACAACCTCATGGTTTGTACACACCCTTGGACGTACCTAGTGCACCTTGGGAGGACATTTCTATGGACTTTGTTCTTGGCTTACCTAGATCAAGAGGTGGTAGAGATAGTGTCTTTGTTGTGGTAGACAGATTCTCTAAGATGGCACACTTTATTGCTTGTCACAAAGTAGATGATGCTTCCTACATTGCAAATCTATTCTTTAAAGAAGTTGTTAGGTTGCATGGCATGCCTAAAACAATTGTTGGTGATCCACAATCCAAGGATTAGGAGTGACTGGTTGGATTGGACGGATTCAAACACATATAACCAAACGGATTTGGAGGCTTGAAAGGAAGGTGGTTGCTTGGCACCATTGTCCATCACATTCAAGGCTTGAGGGACGTTTGGAGAGTGAAGAAAGATCGGGACAACATCAACATACGAACCATATTCGTATCAGGTCCTTTTTATTTCTGGGCATCCAGTGCCTAGGACGCACATGCCAGTGCCACCCGGGCACCTAAGACGCACATGGCAGTAATGTCCTGGTCTTGGACACGGCTACCAACATTATTTTCGATTTGGACGCAGCTGCCAGTGTTGTTCCAGCTTTGGTGATTTTCCAGCCTCCCAATACCGCTCGTATTGTTCCACGTCTAGCAAAAGAATCCTGATTTTTAGAGAATTTTTTTTAATTCATACTACATTTGTGATTTTTCTAATTAAAACTACCATATTTTCAAAATTTTCCATCTTAACTCATGCTTAATATTAAGGCCCTAGGATGAAAGTATTGGTTTCAATCGCCAATGCATGTAACCTATATGACATGTCTCTAGGGAAAACTTGAATTCTCTCTAGAAATGAGAGGTACATAACATGTATGTCCATTATAAATAAATTGAATAAATACAAACTCAAGTCACCATCTAAAACTTTTGGTTATTACATTTACACTACGGGACATGCCTTAAGATGACCAATAATAAAGTAATAACCTTGAATTCTGTCGATAAATTATTGTTTGAGTATGAATGTTATGATGAAGTTAAAAAGATGATTGAAAAAGTATAAAATATTCATTTATATTTGAAAAATAACAAAGGCTTGAATGTATAAGAAAAGCAATGTCGATCTCTACTTCAATCTCTAAACCAGATATCAATGTGAAATCAATCTCTATGTCAATCGATCGATGACAGTCATGTTCATAATTCAAGACATATTATCCAACTTTGATCTCTAAAACAGCGAACATCGATCGATGTCAGCGTGATTCAAAATTAAAAACACAGTATCCAATGTCAATATCTAAAACAGAAAAAATTCATCGATCAACATAACTTAGATCTCTAAATAGTCGTACGTCGATCAATCAATGTTATTCAAAATTAACACTTTATAGTTGTTGCGAATAGATCTATAACGGATTTAAAGCACTTTCTGTCTCCAATATTTTCCAAATTGATTATACCTTTATGACTAGCGTCCATAATGTTTTCTTGACTATTGTATACCTATGTAAGCCCATCTAGGATGGCTGTAATTTAGCAAATCAAAGAATTGGATGGTTGAAGACAAGTTGAACTTCTCTAAAATAACTAATAAAGTGTAAGATTTTCATGGAGACTGCAAACGAAATTTACCTCCATTATATATTGAAGAAGCTCAAAGAAGACAATTACACACTTTTATTATCTACAAGCTTCATCTCTCATTCACATCGAAAGCTCTCAAAGTGCAAAAGTGTTTAAAGCTCGTTAAGCTTTTGAATCTTTTTTTATTGTTGTATTGTGAGAATACTATATTCGAACACAAGAGGAACTAAACATATTTGTTTTCTTATTTGTGATTTATACTTGTTTAGAAAGTGTCATTCACCTCTTTTTCCTAACTAATTTGGTGAAAATTCTTAGATAAAACTTTGTTTAAGTTGTGAAGAAGTAAGTAGAAAAGGTTAAAGGCTCTTGATTGTAGTTGCTTTAGTAACTGTTGTAGTAGTTGATATTGCATAAGTTGTTGTTGCCTGTAGTAGTAGTTGTTTTTCTCGTTCCTTGTTGAAGGCAATAAGAAGTTGTTGAAATTCACTTTAGAAACAAAGTAGTAGTAGAGTAGAATCAAGAAGATTCGAACCACTCTAAATTGTGTGTCTTCAGCTTATTATTTTTCATCTTCCTTTTTTCTTATTTCCGTAAGTATTAAGAGTAGGTGTGAGCTCAAAAAAGAAAAACAGAAATTGCCCAACAATCTATGCATCTTCGTCTAAAGTGATTGTTATAGATTTAACAATTATATTTACAAAAACCCTTAGATTTTATTATAAATTTGAGCTTATACATACTCAAATCACTTCCTAATACATTAGATATGCACCAACATAATATTTTTGGCACGCCCAGTGAAATTCAATTGTAATTCTAGTTATTATTTTCTTATGCAACATCAGAACATTTCAAATTGAACATTGTCTATAAAATCTTTTAATCTAGGCATCGAGTGATGCCTTCTCCACTTCATAACATTATATTGTTTCTCTACCATATAATGACTTGATTAACAGGAAAAAGGGATGTCTTTTTTTTTTTTTTTAAAAAAAAAAGATGTGAAGCGGAGCACATATAAAAGCCGCTGTTTTTGATTCACCCTATTTCAGGAAATATGTTGTTTTATGGTTCAATTCAAAGAATATTATTCACTTTTTACTAATTAAAGAGATGGATATTTGCTTCCTTTTTCTTTTTGTTATTTACATTATTAACTAAATGATTCAACGCTGTTTTCAAACTAACCTCAATCTCAATCACTATTCTACCATGGATAACGGAAAAAATACATATATACATAATTTAAGAATATATTTACAATTTTGATTTTTCCTAAAGAGAGGTTTTGCAAATGCCCTACTCATTTCAACCCTAAAAAAGTAAATAGAATGAACAAAATAGAGTAACAACCCTTCAACTCTTTCTAGGAATGTTTTGGTCTTCATTTTTTTTAAACATTTCATCCGTTGGTTGTTTAAAAACAATATATTTTGAGCCTTTTCCTTCCATTATCGAGTCAAAAACACACTCTTTTTTGACTTTGTAATATGATGAAATAAAGCAAAATGACTCATTAAATTGACTGCACTTTTTATATTGTAAAGTAACAGTTGATCGACACAGTTTGACGCATCTTTACGGGTCATCATAAAACAACATCTGGTGTTTCTAATGCATGTGTATGGTTGCGTACATCCGACTCCCCGTATCCTGCTACAGACAGGAGCCTCTAAAGCAATGAGCTAATGTTGTTGTTATATTTTGAGCCTTTCGACCAATTGAAGTAAAAGTTGTCTTTTTATCTTTTTTTCCTTGATAAAAAGAATTTGAAAAAATGATTTCTCTTTTCATTCTCTTTTTTTCTTGCACCAAAAAAGTGAAATCTATCACCTCAAGAGTAATAAGGAGCTGCGCAAGGGATATAAATCAGGAGTCCAGCTGCATCATATATTGGATGAGATCTTACGTAGTTACCCAAAGTTTTCCTCCATAAATCAGGCCTTTGGCCTAACAGCAGAGAAACACTGTACGTGTAGGTGGAGAGATGGGTATCGAATGTGGCTAACAAATGGAGAAGAAGGAAGACCGGGGAAGAAGGAGAGACAGGGAAAAAAGAAAAATTTATTTTTTCTAAAAGATAAGAATAGTAAAAGTACATTTTTTGGTAGTTTGTGTTTACGAAGATATAAAAGATCAAATCGTAATGTGTTGTAAGTAATTTTACTATATATTTTACGGCTCGAACATATAATTTTTACTTGATAAGAACATTGTGTTTTGCGGTGAGTTTTTTTATATAAAAGAACTAAAATATAGCATTTTTAAATATTGGAGTTCAAAATGTTAAAAAAAGTAAGGTTGAAACCGTTAGCCTACTTTGTTTTAATAATTGAAGATAATGCCAAATTTTTAAATACATATGGGCCAGAACATAATTAGCAATAGTTTCAAAGAGCCCTTATTAGTTATATTTACGGTTCGTTCTCTGCAGAAAAATCGTCGACGGGTAGGAACAGAACATCTGGGGAGAGAAATTCTCTGTTTGTCTTTGTGGTAAAGCCTTAAACAATCTTTAATTTAAAAAAGAAGAAAAGGTTCTTGATTCTTCCGACCAGATCGGAGATGGCGGCTTCTACAGAACGTGAAACTTTCTGTTACGTCGCCAAACTCGCCGAGCAAGCTGAACGTTATGATGGTAATTTCTTCACTTTCATTTTAACATCTAGATCTGAAAGTAACAATTGAATTTGTCTTTATCTTTCTGTGTTTTGTGGGGAGGAGTAGGAGTTAGAGGGGGTTCTCGATGTGTCCTTGAAAATGGCAACATAAAGAAGTTTTTTGTGAAGTTAATTTTGTATGTATCCGATTAAGGTGATTTACAGCTTATTTCATTAAGGATCAACCTTTTTCTTTTTACTATTTTCTATTTTTTTACCCTTATTTTGGCCTATTTTAATTTACTGATTGTTGAATAAATGGGTAAATGCCTGGCTTTTTCAGTAGTTAGAAGGACACAAACTGATGAAAGCAAATAAGTGCTCAATCTTTGAGCCCCACCTCTTTCTTTGAAAAAAAGTGCATGTAAAATTGGAGCATTAGAAAAGGGATTGATGAGTTATGATGAACCCAGAAAGGATTGGGTAAGATCACAACTTTTTGAACTGTCAGAATTTCCATTTTCATTTATTTGATGGGCAAGATTAGAACTTTGGTGAATGAAGTATTGCTTTGTAAGGTGGAAGCGTCATGTGTTGAACATATTCTGTCACTTCTGTAGAGATGGTGGAAGCGATGAAGAATGTAGCAAAAATGGATGTGGAGTTAACACTTGAAGAGAGGAATTTACTCTCAGTGGGTTACAAAAATGTGATTGGAGCACGGAGAGCATCATGGAGGATTTTATCCTCAATTGAGCAGAAAGAGGAATCAAGAGGGAACGAGCATAATGCAAAGCGGATCAAAGAGTATAGACAGAAGGTGGAGAATGAGCTTACCGATATTTGTAATGATATCATGGCTGTGATTGATGAGCATCTTCTTCCTGCTTGTACTGCTGGAGAATCATCTGTGTTTTATTATAAAATGTAATTGGCTGACTACTGAATTTGTTTCCTTTAGAAATTTCATTACTGCGTTACTGTTAGTTGATTTGTCTAGCGTGAACATAAGCATGTCCAAGTGTCTCTATATATTTTTTCTTGGTGCAGGAAAGGAGATTACTATAGGTATCTCGCAGAGTTCAAGTCTGGTGCTGGTAGAAAAGACGTTGCTGACCTTTCCTTGAAGGCATATGAGGTGAATATGTTCACTGGTTCCTGTGTCAACTTGCTACTTTGTTTGGATAAGTTTATCACCAGGGATGGTCCTTTTAGTTCTCAGTTGAGTGCAGTGGTGGAAAACATGTATATGATTATAACAAATTTTTCTTGATGTGCATTGATCTCTCTTTTTCTTGGTAAAGCTTGTGCCTGCATGCTGGATATTTCTTGGATAAAGGATATAGTACATGGTTGTGCTTCATTACTAATTCCCTTATGGTAACATGACATTATTTCTTGTTGTGCCAGCTTCTTAAGTGGCTTAATTGTCAATTCCTTTTTTCTTCCAATTAAATATTCCTGATAGACTTTTCTTCTTTTAAGTACCTAGGATCAATTAAGTGGTACCACAGGTAAGTAAGTGACTTTTCTTCAATTAAACATGACATTGTTTCTTGTTGTGCCAGCTTCTTAAGTGGCTTAATTGTCAATTCCTTTTTTCTTTCAATTAAAGATTCCTGATAGACCAGCTCACCATCGATGGTCAAGTGGTACCACAGGTAAGTAAGTTTAAGTACCTAGGATCATTTGTGCAGCAGAATGGTGACATAGATAATGATGTAGCACATCGAGTTCAAGCAGGCTGGTGTAGATGGAGGGCGGCCTCAGGGTGCTGTGTGACAAGAATTTCCCAACTAAATTAAAGGGAAAATTTCATAGGGTGGCAGTGCGACCGGCAATGCTATATGGGACAGATTGCTGGGCCATCAAGAGGTCACAATTGTAGAAGATGGAAGTGACAGAGATGAAGATGTTGAGGTAGATGTGTGGGCATACAAGGCCAGATTGGATCGGAAACGAGGTGTTTCGAGAAAGGTTAGACGTGACTAGTATAGCAGATAAGATAAGGAAGGGAAGAATGAGATGGTTTGAGCATGTCAAGCGGAGACAGACAACGGCATCGGTCAGAGCAATTGAAAGCCTCATTGCAGAGGAGAACAGGAGTAAAGGCAGGCCCAAACTGACTTGGGATGAGCAGATTAGGCACGACCTACTAGATTTGCACCTCTCTGAGGACATGGTCCAGGATAGGAGTTCATGGAGACATAAGATTAAGGTTAACGAGGTATATGTTATATACAGGGACACCTTAGAGTATATTTAGGGACATAGATAGGCATAGACACTATCGACGCTTTAGGTTGACTTTGCACTTGGTTGCTTATGTTTTGCCGTTGTTTTGCATTACATGTATATATACACGTGATGTGTATTTTAATATCGAAAGCCTCTTCTTTGTATTTTCCGAATTCCCTCACTAACACACTAGCACATCATATTTCTATTATTATGTCATTTATGCAGATACATATGGAGCCGGGGGTCTCATGGAAGCAGACTCTCTATCCCTTGGGATAGAGGTATTGTCTGCCTACCACTTACCCTCTCCAGACCCTAACGATAGCTTTTGCTGTTGTTGGGATATATAGGGTATGGATGATGAAGATGATGATGATGATGAGATGTTTATAATGTAATCTTTAGCTTATGGTAACGTTCTTTTCAGCTTCTACAATGTCCTAATTCGTTTTGCATTTATTATGTTTCCAGTGGTTCCTTATCACCTTTGAATTAACAAGGATTTAAATCACATACTTATTGAAAGCATCTTTAGTCATCTGATCATTTGAAGAATTTTGTGGTTGTAAAGTTATTCAGGAACTTATTTGCTGAGCACATTTGAGGAGTATATGTTTTCATTTCTGAAGTATGTAAAACTGTTTTTGCAGACTGCCACGTCTACAGCAGAAGCTGATTTGCCTCCAACACACCCCATCCGTTTGGGTTTGGCTTTGAACTTTTCTGTGTTCTACTATGAGATCATGAACTCTCTTGAAAGGTTGTTTAGTTGCTGAACTATCTTTGTGATCTACTTTGATTTTCTGAAATACTTTGGCTTATGTTAAAATTTCCCCAGGGCTTGTCACCTTGCAAAGCAAGCATTTGATGAAGCAATATCTGAGCTGGATAATCTTAACGAGGAGTCCTATAAAGACAGCACCTTGATTATGCAACTTCTTAGAGACAACCTCACTTTGTGGACTTCTGACATTGCAGAGGATGGAGGTAAATGATACAGCGGCCACTGTTGTCCTGTGGATTATAGCCGTAGGAGTACTTATTCATGTTAAAGTTCCTTTTGCCTTATAAAGATAGAGATAATTTTGTGGTTGTTTTATAGATGGACAGAGTCCTTTGCTTTGATGTTTAAACTGCGGAATTAAAATTCGTATTTCCCCATCTTTAGGTTTATAATATACACTAGCTGGCATTTTTATCCTTTAATTAGGTAGTAACGATTATTGGTTGAACTATTTAGGATTAAGATACCAGTTAACATCATCAGTGCTGATGGGAGGGAGTACAAATTGGACCCTTCAATGTTTTAAATTCACTGTTATTGGCATGATTTACCGCCCTTCATTCTCATGCATATAGTAGGCAGGTCCTGGATGCAAAATTTTCAACTATGGAATTTAATTCTATATTTCCCCATCTTTAGATTTATAATATAGACTAGCTGGCAGTTTTATCCTTTCATTAGGTAGTAAAGGTTATTGGCTGAGCTATTTAAGATTAACACACCAGCTAATTTCATCAGCGCTGATGGGAGGAAGTACAAAACCGGACCCTTCAATGATTTAAATTCAGTATGATTGGCATGATTTACCGCCTTCATTGTCATGCGTATAGTAGGCAGGACCTGGTTGCAAATTTGTGGCCGTAAATTCTTTTTGTACAGGAGCAATGTAATGCAGAATGGACCTGTTTGGTTGGTAGTTGATATCAGTGTAATCCCATTTAATTTGATGATATTACCAGGGATATAGGATACTGGGTATTTTTTGGGATATTATTTACATTTTTGCAAAATTCTGCAAATGAAATTGACTGTAAGTCTGCGTTTTAGCTCTAGGACCTTAGAACCAGTGGTCATATAACCTTTTGTGAAGGTTGGCATTAGCTGCAGGGATCATATTGTAAAGGTTGGCATTTACTTCGACTAAGCATCTGGTTGTTTGGTCGATAGTACATGTTGCAAATTTACCTATTTTGGCTCATATATGAAATTAATTTACACAAAAATAAAAGAAATTGTCTGCAAGTGTTTATCAAGCATGATGCTTGGTGTTCTATCTCTCCTTTCTCTCTATTTTTCTTCTTCCTTTTCTCTGTTCCATGCAAGATTGTTAATGAATTGAAGTGTGCATGTATATGGATCTCTTTCTCGTCTTGAACAATTTAATTTTATCCCTTACTGTGCTTAGATGTTTGTTTATGATGAAATAATGCTAAGGTGCTTGTTCTTCTGCTGATATTTGGTAGGGGTGTCAAACAGGTCGTGTTTTGTGTTTCGTGTTTTCGGGTTTCGTGTATCAAAGTGTCATACCCATACCTTACCCGTTTGCTTCGCGTGTAAGGATGTAGACACCCAAACCCGTACATGTCAGGTTTCGTGTCGTGTATCGTGTATACCCACGAACTTGACAAGTACAAATATTTCAAGTCGTGTACGGGTCATTTCATGTATTTTTCAAGTATTTTCAGGTTTCATGTATTTTTCAGGTTTCATGTACTTAAACGACTACTGCTATAATATATGAAACAACAATAAGTACATAATAAAGATTAGTGAAGGGGGAAATGGATTTTGATTTGGGAATAGGGATTAGGATTTTGGGAATAGCGGAAGGGGGGAACCGCGGAAGTGATTAATGATTAGGTTAGTATTTTTTTTTAGGAAAATTTATTTTTATTATAAATTTTTATTTAAAATATATTTTTAATTTTTCGGGTATTTCGGGCATAAACGGGTAACCCACGGGTATACCCGGATACGACCCGCCTTTAGCGGGTATCTTTCAGGTCTTATCCGATTTGTACACGAAACCCACCAAGGTCATACCCATACACGCGAAAATCGTGTCAGGTTCGGGTCGTGTTTTCGTGTCGTGTCTGAAATTGCCACTCCTAATATTTGGTCATCTGCTTGCGGTCTTTGTTGAATGTGCTTGTGGTACTTGTTTCATGGTCTTTTCTGCTACCATGCATTGATGGACATGCCATAATCCATTGAAATAGGTGCCGTGACAAGTAACTTAATGCAATTGATTGTTCTACTCTATTCACGCTTTGATGTAGATGCATGCAAATTACTGATGCAGAAAGCAGAATGAGATTCAAAATTGGGTAGGGAAATGGGGATTGTACTATTTTCATGGTCACTACACATTATATGCCATTTCTAATTACATGACAAATAACATTAGGCATTTCAGTTGTAGTGCTTTATTCACAGTTTGATACAGATCCAAATTACTCATGCAGCTAGCACTATGCGATTCAATATTGGGTAGGAAAATGATGTTTGGTACTATTTTCTTGGGCATTAGACGAAATTTGCCTGATTGTATGCTGTTTATGTCTTTAAGAACAATTGTTCAACCATGTTAATAATGGCTTCAGCTGTGTTGAGAGTTTCACTCATCAGGGAGTAATGACCTTCAAGGCATTCAATGGGCTGAAACAGTCAGCCTTCTTCTTACCTTCTTTGTAAACTGACATAATGATTTATTCACATGGTGATAGTTTCACTGGTCTTAGCTGCTATTTTTATGCCGTGTCCTGGAACGGGAACCGTTCCACTTGCTATTTTGTTTGTAATCAGTAAAACAATATGAAAAAACATGAGTACTCACACCATCGTCTTTCCATTGAAGATTCTCAGAAGATTGATGGTGCCAACAAAGTTGGAAGCGGTGAAGATGCTGAGGTAGATTTTTCCATGTCTTGGACCTTTGTTTGTTTGTTTTTTTGGTTTTGTTTTTCTAAAATAATTGAAATGCCTAGCAGTAAAGAGAAGTGGACTGAATTTGACATTCTTTCGACTTCTCGCAGTGAAGCAGCTACATGCCTGGAACCTACTATTCTATATTCTTACAGTGGAAGTGTTTCCTTTACAATTTGTGCCAGTATGTCCAGGCGACCATGAGTTCCTAAACCCCATATCACTTACTCAATTAGAAGATTGGTTTGGCAAATAGCCTCATTTAATGGTTTCTTCAGACAAATGCTACTTGTATATCAAGGGTTGTATCGATATTGGTACTGCTTTGAATGATTGTTCTTCCTGATTGTCGTGGTTGATTTTTTCTCCATGCTTTGCCGTCAAACAGATCATGCATTTTATTTAAGAAGTTATTGTTAGAGTTTGAGCTCTATTGTCATATTGATTGGCTTGTCTTTGTATAGTCGGATTTTCTGTGTTATGATTAAAAAGAGTTTATTCTGATAGATTTTTGAAGTATTTGAGACCTGAATTCTGAGTTGATTAAATGCTTTGTGTTGCAACATGGCAATTACAAAGCTTAAGCTCTGTAATCTTCTTGGTCGCGTTAATTCCGAGATCAATTCTCCAAAGGGAGGGGAAGATCCGTAGAAGTCCAGGAAAGTTTTGCCGAAGGATGGTTAGCGGTTCAAGAAAGTAAGGTGTTCCTGCTTTTGCGGGGTAAGAAGGGACAGAGGAAATGCTTCGAGCCAATGTTTAAGTCTCTATGGTTCAGCATAGTTCTGTAAATTCTACGCAAATCAAGATCGTGAAAGCAAAGTTTTTCAATCACTGATTTAAACTTATTGTTGAATCCTATTCAACCTAATATAAGGTACTTATGATAGAATGATCCTTGCAAGATCCTGTGATTATAGTATATTTCAAATACAAGGTTCTCTTCATTACAATTCCAAACCCTCTAAAGAATTCCATGGGCAAAACAGGCTTGTAGCAGTCCGGTAACTCGTTACTGTGGTATATACAGTTTTCCTCCTCTCACCATCCTCTTCTATGGGAAGATGTCTATTTTGGGCTTTGTATACTCAGAGAGAAAATGGGCATCGATGTAATCAACCGATATATAATAAGAGCCTCAGGCTGGTGCATCTAAATAAAAGACGACTCGCAAGAGGGTTTGATCAGACCAGGGACAATGAATTTGGTTATACAATGGCACAACGATGTACACACTCACAAGAGAGAGAGAGGGGGGGGGGGGGGGTTAGAGGCATTGAACGTTGGAAGTCTATAAAGATGGTGATTTTGGGGTATATACGTTTTTGAGGTATATACACGGTTATGACTATTCTAATATCGGAAGCTGTTTATTTGTATTTACTAAATTCCTACACTAACACACTAGCGCACAATTTTTCTATTATTGTGTCATCTATGCAGGTACATATAGAGTCATGGGTCTCACTGGAAGCAAATTCTTTATCTTTTGCGATGTAGGTATTGTTTGTTTGATGCTTGCCCTCTTCAGACCTTAGCGATAACTTTTGTTGTCGCTGGGATATACTAGATATTTGATGTGATGTGTGTGACATTATTCGCTAACATGGGGTGATCTAAATTGTACTTATTTAAGTCTTTTAAACAAGAGATTTTGCATTTGAAATGATACTCTCCTTATTGGAACTGTTAGGAGATGCCTATATGTATTTCTCGATCTTAGTACTTTGGCCAGATTAGTCTTGTTAGATGGATGATATAATTTTATTTTATTTTATAAAGAAAAGGAAAATTTATGTACTTATTGCACTTTCGCAAGAGTTTGGCTCAATGTATTATCGAATCTTTACTTCTGGCGAAAAGGGAGCCAACGAAGATCAAGACTTGTGCTTAGGGAAACGTAGGAGAAATTTCCAAAAAAAAAAAAAAGTTTTAAGAATAAATACCATAATATGTTATGAATTAGAAAAATTAAAAAAAAAAATAATGCATCATTCTGAATAGCGTCTTAGATGTTCTAGACGTCATATTGAATTACACCTTAGGCGAAACTGCCTTTTGGGGTGGAAAACCACGACGACTTAGGTGTCTAAAACACCATTCTGAATGACGTCTTAGTTGCCGGAAGCATGTCTATAAAACAGGTCATTTGTCTTTAATTTTTTGTCCCTGGATTTTTTTCCTTCTTTCTCTCTCCTTTCATTTGCATAGAAAACAAAATATTTTTGTATTTTATTTGCAACATTGGGTTGAACATAATCACAATTTGACAAATATATGATCTACAACGAACGACGACCAAACAAACTAGTGAAAGTTTCTAATTTTATTAGTTTTAAATTTGATATTGGTATTGTTGTTGTTATTATTATGTTGTTGTGATCATTAATACGTTATTGTTATGTTAGTTATTATGGTATTATGAAATTTGTGTTATGTTGCTATTATTGTTAGTATGTTGTTGTTGTTGTTGTTAATATTGTTGTGCTATTGGTATTCTTATTATGCAAATGTTATTTTCATATTCATGTATTATTAATATTATTATGTTATTAAGTTATTATTGTCTTATGTTGTAGTTGTTAACAAACGAAGAACTCGTATGTCTTCGGCTTGAGGCAGAAAGTAGCTCTGTGGTGGATCTTCAACCATCAATTTAGGCCTTTTGTGGCCGATATGGTCGTCTGCCGTAGCTCGTGTAGATGAAAATTGCACACTGGCTCTGCAAGATTAGGCAAAACAATAATGCTATATTGGGAAAAAGTATCAAAAAGTATCCTTGTTGAAATATTACAAGGGTTGCCTCTGGGCTGGCTGAGTCTCGTGTGTCCTCTCCCTTTGCAGGGCTACCGGTGGAACACATCCCTCGATTTACATCCTACCTGGCTAAGGGGCCTCTGGTACAGGTGGGGGAGAACTCACTCCCTCATCAAAGAAAAAGTATCAAAAAATGGGTAACGCTTAAACGTGACTAGATATGACTGCAGATGTCTTGCAAATTTCTTTTTATAAATTAGCTATTAATCGTGTTTGCTGCGCAAAAAGTGGCCATTTAAGTAATTGTTGTTTTTTTAAATGAAATATATTTTCATTACTTTTTGTATAGTACAAAAGTCCTACTTATACACTATTTACAATAAATGATAACATATATACAAATGTCAAATTATGATTGTGATTGGGTTCATATCAGGAGAGGCAGAAAATGAGACAAAACATGAGACCTCCAATAATGCGCTGCGACGTGTACAAGAAACTCTTTTTTTAAAAACAAAAAAAAAATTTCAAACCTCTTCCCTTTTTATACACGTGACAGCGCGTGATTGGATGCCTCATATCTTGCCTCACTTTCTGCCTCTCCTGATTTCAACCGTGATTCACCAATTTCTCCTGAACTTAAGGAAACTCAATCAATCAAATCTTATCTCTTTAACAATTGCAACCAAGCAAACATTAGTGTATAGGCAAGTAACCGTATGTTTTCAAACCACAACGGAAACAATGGGTGCATATAAAATTCGTTTACTTTCCTGTAACACATCTGTAGCTGGGTGAAGATCCTTATCGGCGCTGATGCTGCCTGAACAACACGATCCAGTCGTGCCAATAGAAGAGGGTTTTGATCGGAAAATAGTCCTAATATTATGCAGAGCTTTCTCAAGCAAATCTTGGGTCTCTGAAGAATTCAAATAATCATCGCTCATTCGTGCTGCAGTCTTATGTCCTTGTGCCAGCTCCATCACCAGCTTCTCTAAGTGTTCATAAGTTGCCCTCCTTCACATTGAACCACCTTTAGTTTTTCACTAGGTAGAATGGCTACACACATATAAAAGATTCTTATCCATTTCCTAAAATTGATCACTTAGTGAGTTCAACAATCTGCATGAAGTCTTCGATTTTCATAATACCGTCAAAGACTATCATACTTCAATTAAAGCCCAAGTACTGGCCGACTTTATCGCTGAATGGATTTTAGTAGAAGATGAGCAGGCCCGAAAGTGACTATGGACCATAAATGTGGATATATCATCTTTCCAAGATGACAGTACTCCTAATCGTAAATCTAAAAGGAGATGAATTTGATTATGTACTGAGATTTGACTTTGATACAACCAACAACAAAGTCAATCACAAACCATTGATTGCTGGCGTGAGCTTTGCATGAAAACTGGGGCTCAAATATTTAAACTGCATAGTGATTCTTAACTCATTGTGACATAGGTAAATGGTGACTTCAGTGAAGGAGGATCAGATGAAGCGATATTTATCCAAGGTTGATCATCTCAGGGCTATGTTCAAGAAATTTGAAATCAAACATGTCTCCAGGTTAGCCAACAAAAGGACCATCGTACTCTCTCTTTTAACATCCTCTGCTCCAACAGGTTTAGGTAAGAAGATCATGGTAGAACTTATTAGGCATCAAGCTTATGATTAGGCTAAGTGTTGCAAGTTGACTACTATGACACTTGGATGAATGAGATTGCCAACTTCCTCAAGCATAGAGTTCAGCCTCATAATAGGCAGGCGGCTCGCAAGCTGCACATAAAGACAGTTAGATATGCCTTTTTAATGGGTTTCTTTATAGTAGGTGATTTTTCCAGCGATGGTTGAAGTGTGTCTCGTAAGAAAGATATTACATTCTCAGGGAGATCCACATGGAATTCTGCAGAAAAAATCGTTAGCCTGAAAATGCTATCTAGCAGAGTATTATTGGTCAAACTTGAACCAGGAACCTCTTGAATTGGCAAAGAAGTGTCGAGCCTGCAGATGCATGCCCCTTTAATTCATGTTCCTAACCAGAAAATGATTTTGATCATCAGCCCTTGGTCATTCCTTCAATGGAGGATCGATCTCGTCAGACCACTACCGCATGCACCAGGATCTATTTAGTATCTCTTTATTGATGTTGATTACTTCACAAAATTGATCGAGGTAGAGCCTATGGCAGCAATAAGAAAAAACAACATGAAGGAATTTCTCTAAAAGCACATTATTTGCCGTTTCAGATTATCATGTGTTCTGGTCTCTAGATACGAAAGGCAATTTGCTGAGGATTCAGTCATAAGCTAGTGTGCCAAGCTGCACATCAAGTAACATCTCATCTTGGTGACTCATCCTCAAGCCACTGGCCAGGCAGAGCTTGCCAATATAAATTTGAAGGAGTGACTTGAAAAGAGCCGAGCGAGAGCTGGATCCATGATAGATAGATGAGCTTACCAGCATCCTATGGGAGTACCACACTTCTTCCACCTCTACAAAGAAGACTCCATTCATAATGTTCTACAGATCCAAAGTGGTTATACCAACTGAGATTCATGCCTTGTCATCCAGGATAGAAAATTATTCTGACCATCACAATAGTCAAAATCTCCTTCTCAAATTGGACGAGCTGGAGAAAAGAAGGGAATAAACTCATGTTTGCATCGCCAGTAAAAAGCATAATCCTTTAGTAGTATAATCTTAGAGTGTCGCACGAAGTTTTCAAGATTGGTGACCTCATCCTTCGCAAAAACACAGCCAGCTAGGTTGAACCCTTCAATAAATTAGACCCAACGTGAGATGACCTCTACCGTGTACTTTTCCTCTAAAGCGGACAAACTAAAAAACGATAGCCGAAAAAACACTGCCAAATACTAGGCATGTATCAAAAGTAAGACCTTTTCATGTACGATATATAGTTGTATGGTGCAAGATCCAGGTGATCATCCTTGTGAAAATCATTTAGGTATTTTAGCATTTTAAAAATTGGTTCAATATCTAAGGTGATTGCTCTGGTGAAAATCGTTCAGTTTTTTTTTGTAGATTATTGTTATTCAGATGGAAGGCCGGAGATGATTGTACTTTGCAAAAATTATACAAGATTTTTGTGATTTTCTGTTTATTATATTGTTTGGCTACTCAAGCAACCTTGGAAGGTCTGAGGTTATTGCACTTGTGAGAATTTGAGAAAGTTTTCGTTTTATTACAAAAGATAGTTTATTAGCTGTGAAATTATCTTCTATAACTTGCTGGTTAGCAGTTTGCAAGTCAAAAACAGTTAAATGAAAGGGATCTAAACACGAGAAAGTTGAACAAAAAACATTTTGTTCCATTTAAAAATTCTTCATTAAAATGCTGGAATGAAAAAATACAACAAAAAGCTACATGAAATCTCTCATGTCAGCACCCTCACTAAAAAGCTTATACTAGTGGTCGAATTAAGCACTCGCATTAATGTTGTATATTTCTATTATTCAGCGTTTTGGCCTATCCAAGGATGGCATTGTTGGAGAAATTGAAACAGATGAATGAGAAGTTAATGCTCAAAGTGGGGATAAAATAATTTGAAAGTCGGTTTCTTATCCGTAATTCAAATTTGAGAATCGGTTACTTAACCGTAATTCGAATTTGAAAAATTAGTTACATAACCATAATTTAATTTTGTCGGTTGTTCAAATTTGAAAAGCGGTTGTCCGTTATCTGATCTAATGGTGGCAATATGATCCGACGACTGTGATTAAACAATCAATTGACCACCCTAGTCAAATTTTTCCCCTGTAAATAGTAACTAAGCTGACCTCTCTGGACACACTCACTCAGAATCCAATATTCTCCTCTCATCCTCTACATACACGTGCTCTTGTCCTCTCTTCTCTTTCTACATTTTGCATCAAGTCCGAGGAGTTCAGGGCATCTTACATGTTCGTAGAGTTCATACGCTGCAGTGCCGCTCGTCTGAACTAACTTCTGCTGTATCTTGGGAGACGATTGTTCCATCTGGTTGGGCACAGTATACCAGAGCAATACATCTTAAGGACAGAATCCTAGGCTCACCTCGGATCTCTACTCAGCTGAGGTGTTGAGGTTATTGCCAAGCTGAGCTCTGCTTTGTGCTGAGCCCTGCTATTGTGCTTAGAACATTTGTTGTTCTGAAGCGTTGTCTTGCTGAGCTCTGCTTTATGCTGAGCTCTGCTATTTGGCTGAGGACATTCGTTGTTCTGCAGCTCTGCCGTGCTGAGCTCTGCTTGGCTGAAGCGGCTGAAAGCTCAACTTTCGTAGTTGTGCTGAAGTACCGAGGTTAGCAGATCGGTGATCAGCTCAGAACGCAAATACAATTGCGCTGACTGGACTGATCTGATCAGTCTGACTTTATTTCAGCTTGGCTGGAGGGCTGATAGCACAGAACCACTGTTCTGAAGTGCTGTTCAATTCAGGTTGACAGGTCGGCAGGTCGGCAGACTGTTCAGAATGCAAACTCATTTGCTGTATCTAAACTGTCTTGACTTAGCATATCTATCCAGCCTACCCTGTGCTAGGTAGGTCGGCCACTACTTTATTCTAAGAGCAAATTGTACAGAAGTCAATCTGACATGAATTATTTCCAACAATTCTTAAGACGTATTCGTTTTGATTCAGTACTGATTCTTGTTTGTTTCTGATCTTACAGAAACTTGATGGAGAACGCAAGCTCTAGCTCGGTTCAAAGCGCTGATGTACATAGTTCTGCCCCAATGGCACCAAATGCTGGGGTGCCGAGACATGCTCCTCCTGCAGAGGGTCCTTCAGGGCCTAAGTGGAGAAACCTGAGAAGTTCAGTGGGATCTTCTTCAAGCGTTTGCAGCAGAAGATGCTATTTTTCTTGACTTCCATGGGGTTGGCTACCTTTCTGACTGAGGACCCACCTGTGGTAGATCTGCTGGAGGACCAAACCTAGAATATGCAGAACAAACTTTCTGTTGAAGCATGGAACTTCAACAATTATGTTTGGTTGATCCATATTCTGCGTTGTTTGGACAACTCCTTGTATGGTTTGTACTGCACATACAAAACCGCAAAGTCTTTGTGGCAAGCTTTGGAAAAGAAATACCATACGGAAGATGCCGACACTAAGAAATTTATTGTCGGCAAATTCCTGGATTTCAAAATGTCTGATTCTCGCACTGTTGTTTCTCAAGTTGAGGAACTTCAGACGTTGGTTGCCGAGATGGAAGAGGAGGGCATGTTGCTCAGTGAATCTTTCATCGTTTCTGCAGTGATTGAGAAGCTATCTCTTTTGTGGAAGGAATTCAGAAGCTATCTCAAACACAAGAAAGATGAGATGACATTGGAAGATCTGATTGTCCAACTCTGCATTGAGGAAGACAATCGCAGATCTGAGAGAACGCCACAATCAAGCTCTGGTCAGGACAAGACCCATGTTGCAGAGGCCAAGAAAAAGAAGGGCCAACTCGGAGTGAAAAAAAGGAAAGTAGATTGCCAAGAAGTTCACTGGGAAATGGTACAACTGTGGCATTCAGGCGCATATGAGCAATGAATGCAGAAAGCCCAAGAAGAAACAGACCAGGGCAAAGGCGAACATCGTTGATGCCATGGATGATCTGAACCTCTGTGCGGTGGTCTCAGAATGCAACACTATGGGAAACATGAGCGAATGGTGGCTTGATACTGGCGCCACGAGACATGTCTGCTCCAGCAAAGAGATGTTCACGCAGTACGAGCTCGGGAACAATGAACAGATTTACATGGGGAACTCGGCCTCATCGAAGATCGAAGGCGAGGGTAAAGTTGTTCTGAAGCTCACCTTAGCGAAGCATCTAACTCTGCAGAATGTGCTGCACGTCCCTGACATTTGGATGAATTTAGTATCTGGATCTCTTCTAGTCATGCATGGTTTTAGACTAGTGTTAGAATCCAATAAAGTTATTCTTTTGAAAATGGCATGTATTTGGGGAAGGAGTACTTGTCGAATAGGATGTTTAAACTGAATGTCATCACTATTGTACCCAAAAGAGATTCACCCACAGAGGCTAGTAATAATGCTTCCTCTTCTGCTTACATGCTTGACACTTCTTGTTTATGGCATTTTCATTTGGGACATGTTAATTATAAGTCATTACAACGTATGGTTAATCTTGACTTGTTGCCTAAATTAAATTTTGATAATAAAAAATGCCAAATATATGTTGAAGCGAAGATGCAAAGGCGCCATTTCCTTCAATAGAATGGAACACTGAACCTTTAAATTTAATTCATACCGATGTGTGTGATTTAAAATTTGTGCAAACGAGAGATGGTAAAAAGTATTTCGTAACTTTTATCGACGATTGCACACGATACTGTTATGTGTATTTGTTAAGTAGCAAAGACGAGGCCCTTGATGCTTTCAAGGACTATAAACATGAAGTTGAGAAGCAACTTAGCAAATGAATTAAAGCAATTCGTAGTGATAGATGTGGCGAATATGATACACCGTTTAATGAATTCTGTTCAGAACATGGTATTATTCATCAAACAACTGTACCATATTCACCTCAATCGAATGGTATTACTGAACGCAAAAAACGTACTCTAAAAGAGATGATGAATGCTATGTTGATAAGTTCGGGTTTACCTCAGAACATGTGGAGGGAAGCAATTATCTCAACGAACGTCATTTTAAATATAATTCCATCTAAGGAGATGAATGAAACCCCATACGAGCTTTGGAAAGGCCACAAGCCTAGTTACAAATACTTGAAAGTGTGGGGGTGTCTGGCAAAGGTTGCTGTACCTAAACCAAGACAAGTTAAAATCGGGCCTAAAACAGTTGACTGCATATTTATAGGATATGCGACTAACAGTAGTGCATATCGGTTCTTGGTGCACAAATCAGATATTCCTGACATACATGAAAACATTATCATAGAGTCAATGAATGCAGTGTTCTTCGAAGATGTCTTTCCTTCAAGAAGAAACAAGAATTGGTAAGCGAATGCGTGAGGCGACTCCTCAAGGGGACGAGGAGCTTCGTCAAAGCAAGTGTGCCAGATGCCAACTTCGTTTGGACCGGACTTTCTAGCCTATATGGTAGAAAATGAGCCAAGGAACTTTTCCGAGGTAATGTCAACTCTAGAAACTCCACTCTAGAAAGAGACAATTAACAGTGAGATATACTCGATTCTTCAAAATCACACTTGAGAGTTGGTTGACCTCCCACCTGGAAGTAAACCACTTGGTTGCAAGTGGATTTTCAAGAAGAAACTGAAAGTGGATGAGTCTATTAAAAAGTATAAAGCCAGGTTGGTAGCTAAAGGCTATCGACAAAAGAAAGGCTTTGACGGTTTTGACATCTACTCACCAGTAACTAGGATCACTTCTATAAGGGTGCTAGTTGCTATTACTGCAGTCTATAACTTGGAAATCCATTAGATCGATGTGAAGAATGCTTTTCTGAATGGTGAGTTGGATGAAGAAATTTATATATAACAATCCAAAGGGTTTATGGTTCCAGGACAAGAGTCGAAAGTTTGTAGACTCGTTAAATCATTGTACGGACTTAAACAAGCACCTAAACAGCGGCACTTGAAATTTGATCAAGCTATGATAGCTAATGGTTTCAAGATCAATGAGTGTGACAAGTGTTTCTACATTAAGAGCACACAGAATGCATATGTGATAGTATGTCTCTATGTAGACGACATGCAAATCATGCGGAGTACTCGGGACATCATCTTAAACACAAAGAAGATGTTGACGAGAAACTTCGATATGAAGGATATAGGAGTTGCCAATGTTATTCTAGGAATTAAAATTTCTAGGATAACCGAAGGACTCGTACTGTCACAAACTCACTATATTGAGTCTATTCAAAAATGGTTCAATATGGTTGGTGTGAAACCAGTAAATACTCCACTCGACTTAAGTATACACTTAAGGAAGAACCGAGGCGAGCCAGTAGCTCAATTGGAGTACTCGCAAGTAATCAGAAGTCTAATGTACATAACAAACTATAAAAGGCCAGACTTAGCATGATCAGTAAACAAATTGAACAGGTTTACAAGTAATCCAAGCGATGAACATTGGAATGACCTGAATAGAGTAATGAGATACTTAAAGTATACAATGAATCTTGGATTACACTACTCAAGATATCCAGCATTTTTGGAAGTCTATTGTGATGCCAACTGGATATCTGAAAATAAAGATTCGAAGCCCACGAGTGGATATTTATTCACTGTTGGTGGAGGTGGTGTGTCGTGAAAATCCATGAAGCAAACGTCCATAGCTCGTTCCACGATGGAAGCAGAGTTTATAACACTAGATAAAGCCAGAAAAGAAGCTAAATGGCTTCGAAATTTCTTGGAAGATGTGCCCTGCTGGCCTAAGCCAATCGCTCCTATCAGCATACACTATGATAGTCAGTCAGCTATAGGACGAGCTCAAAGCAGCATTTATAGTGGTAAGTCTCGACACATGCGTAGGAGACACAATATTATTAAGCAGTTGATCTTTAATGGCGTGATTTCCATTGATTATATAAAATCAAAGAAGAATCTTGCAGATGTGCTTACAAAAGGCTCGCCAAGAGATTGGATGTCAATTTTGACAAATGGAATGGGACTAAAACCTATAATGCATGAATCTTTGTAAGGTAAACCAACCTTGTTGATTGGAGATCTCAGAATCTTGGTTCAACGGGATACCTAAGTTATGGAGTTCAGTGAGCACTTACCAATTATGTTAAATAAAAGTGCTGTCTGCAGAGAAATGAGGGTGAGACTTTTAATGATTCTATATCTTGATATGTCAAGTGGGGGTATGGCAGAATACTCTTGATAGGAAACACCTATGTAAGTGTGAAGTGTGGCCACTTCTATGAGAATTTTGTAACGCCAAAGTTCTTTAACACACTTTCTGAAACTAGGCGGTTCATGGTCAAAACGAACACAATCATGAGAACCAAAAAAAGGTGTTAAAGGAAATGTTGTGTGAATATGTTGTCTAGATTCACACTAAAGTCCGGTTAGTTCAAGACATTTACTTCACTAATTAGCCGAGTGGATCCAATAGTATATCACTAAGAAAGGTTCAAAGCCAGAAGCTACCTCTTCTGGTGCAACATTTTCTTGTCTGACTTCTCAGTAGAGTCTTCATAAACACTTGCATTAATTCCCATTCATTGGGGAATTTTTGGAGAAATTGAAATGGGTGAATGGGAAGTTAATGCTCAAAGTAGGACAAAATAATTTGAAAGTCGGTTTCTTAACCGTAATTCAAATTTGAGAATCGGTTACTTAACTATAATTCGAATATAAAAATTATTTACGTAACCGTATTTTAATTTTGAAAATCGGTTATTCAAATTTGAAAAGCGATTGTCTGTTATCTGATCTAACGGTGGCAATCTGATTCGACGATTGTGGTTAAAATGTCAATTAACCACCCTAATCAAATTTTTCTCCTATAAATAGTAGCTAAGTTGACCTTCCTGGACACACTCACTCAGAATCCAATATTCTCCTCTCCTCCTCTACATACACGTGATCTTGTCCTCTATTCTCTTTCTACATTTTGCATCAAGTCCGAGAAGTTCAGGGCATCTTACATGTTTGTAGAGTTCATACGCTGCAGTGCCGCTCGTCTGAACTAACTTCTGCTGTATCTTGGGAGACGATTGTTCCATCTGGTTGGGTACAGTATACCAGAGCAATACATCTTAAGGACAGAATCCTATGCTCACCTCGGATCTCTGCTCAGGTGAGGTGTTGAGGTTATTGCCAAGCTGAGCTCTGCTTTGTGCTGAGCCCTGCTATTGTGCTTAGAACATTTGTTGTTCTGAAGCGTTGTCTTGCTGAGCTCTGCTTTATGCTGAGCTCTGCTATTTGGCTGAGGACATTCGTTGTTCTGCAGCTCTGCCGTGCTGAGCTCTGCTCGGCTGAAGCGGCTGAAAGCTCAACTTTCGTAGTTGTGCTGAAGTACCGAGGTTAGCAGATCGGTGATCAGCTCAGAACGCAAATACAATTGCGCTGACTGGACTGATCTGATCTGTCTGACTTTAGTTCAGTTCGGCTGGAGGGCTGATAGCACAGGACCACTGTTCTGAAGTGCTGTTCAGTTCAGGTCGGCAGGTCGAATGATTGTTCAGAACGCAAACTCATTTGCAGTATCTGAACTGTCTTGACTTAGCAGATCTATCCAGCCTACCCTGAGATCGGTAGGTCGGCCACTTCTTTATTCCAAGAGGAAATTGAACAGAAGTCAATCTGATATTACCAACAAGCACCACCTCAGAGCAAATTATGACTGCTTTAGTTCCATCACATAGCCCTGAAGAAGGGCCATGTTCTCCATCAAGAAATCAGACTTCTTGAATTCCGTTACTTCCTCTTCCTTAAACTTGGCAAGATGCTGCTTCAGAGAGTCACTCTCTTGCTCTAGCTGATTCGCCTTTAAGGTCTATGCAGACTGTTGCGTTTCAAGCTCAGCTCTGCCTAATTTAGCCATCAACTTGCCATTCTCAACCTCGCATGGTTTCTCCTTCAGAGATATGATTTCCGACAGGAGCCCCAAGGCCCTCACTTCTTCTTCGCTTTACTCTCTGCTCAGCATGCATGGTATTATCTTCATCTTCATCCTCCTCTGACTAGGAGAAAATATCCACTGGAACAGCCGCACTTACACGCTTGGCTCGAATTGCCAACTTCTAGCATGTGTTAGGGAAAATGACCTCGACATCTGATGAAGCCGGATCTTCACCAAGGGTCTAGACGACCTCAAATTAGCTCCGTCAGTTAACTTGAAGAGTTGTTAACTAGGATTAAAATGGTAACTGGAATAACCTCTAAAATATCATGCACAAGAAAGCACAAGTCAGAGTTCCCGGGGGGTTGGCCCCGGGAAAAACACTCCGACGCTCAAGTTAGTTTGAGCCATATCTCACTGAGATTATAATTTAAAAGGTGAACTAGGAGTTTCTCACAGTATGGGCCGAGGAGCAAAGGATATGAATTTGCTCTTTAGTATGAACTGTTTTTGTTCCGGATCCCCTTCTTTGTCTTGGTTGGCTTGCTTTTGTAGACCTTTTTCCCGCCTTTACCCCTGATAGTGGATTGTGGATAGGACGTTTGCTTAGGGCAGAAAGCCTAAGGCGCCGTAGGTCTGCTGATGTGATCAGTAGTCTGACTGATGTGACTAATAGGCCGGACTGGTTGATATAACTAGTAGTGGGGGGTTCTTTGTCATAAACCTTCCCTCCTCTTCCAAAGATTGGAGGGGGAATTTCTTTTTTGTTAAGAGTGTAGGATTGCCTGAAGGAATTCCTTGGAACACTGGTAGTGTAAATAACAGGAGACCAAGTGAACAATTTCGCAATGAAGCCTCTCAATTGTTACTTTCACCCCGGGTCGTAGATTGGAAGAGAGTTAATAGGCAGATTGTAGAGGTTGCTGACCTGGAACATTTGTGGTCGGAATATAATTTTCGACCTCTTATTCCTCTTGCTTTGTGGATAGTTCGGGGTATATGGCAACATTTTTGAAAATCTTTGAATGATTTTGATATTGCAACCTGTGTTTTGATCGTTTTGTTCCTTGTATTTTGCAGAAATCATGGTACGTGGGACCCTTGAGAGGTTGAAGAACTTGGTCCCTATGAAGAGAACATGGTCAAAATGCCAACCTTCCACTTCAGAACAAGCCTCTGCTAGCTCTTCATCTGAAGTACAGACACGTCCAGGTAAAAGTTTGCCCTGCACTAGTCCTGGACATGTTTGTTTCCTATGTAACCATTTGAATATTTTTCCTTTTCAGTTGAAACTTCTGATAATCCTCCCCAAGCCGAAACCCAGGTTCCTGTTTCAACCTCAACTCAACCTGGGAATGGGAGTGGGAGAATTGATGTCCCCATTTCAATTCCTTCATCTCCTGCTGAACGTACCTCCTCCAGGTTGGGCTGCTGATGAGGCCGGGGAAGGACCTTCTGAGGTGAAAGCATCGGAGGGAGAGCCCCCCAAAGGAAATAATCTTGAAGGGGAACCTTCCGGAGTAAACGCACCTGAAGGAGAATCCTCTGCGAAGAATACAACTGAGGGGGAACCCTCTTCCCGACCGCAGCAGGGCAAAAGGACGATAGAGTTCAGCTTCAACAATTCTGCCGAAGATCCTGAAATATCTAGGAAATTGACAGAAATGTCAATACTTCCTAAGGATTGATGTATGACAGTCTAGACTGGAATACTGCCTTCCACTCATTCGCGAGGAATATGGCCCTGGTATGACTTCCCTCTACTTTCCATCTTTTAACTTGATCCTTCATGCTTTTCTTAACCAATTTGACTTTTGCAGTATCGGGTCCAAGAATTTAACATTCTTAGACGAGCTGAAGAGCTCCACTCCAGATTCTTCAAGCTCTCTGAGACCAATGCCCACATCAAAAAGGCCTATGATGAGTTAGCTGAGGTGGCAAAATCGAATAGCATAAAGTTGACCGGGCTGGAGGCTGAGGTGAACTATCTGAAGTCTCAAGTCGCTATACTTACTAAAGACAATTCCAGGCTTCAGATGGTAAGGCGGGACTCAAATTCCAAACTGGCCTCACTTATGGAGGAGAACTCCAGGCTTCAGGCTGAGAAGCAGGATTCTGACGCTAAGCTGGCTGATGCCAAATCCCAAGTGATTGAGCTGAAGGAAACGTTAGCCAGCACTGAGTTAGTTTCTTCCAAAGCTCAGGCTGAACTGGAGTTCTACCAAAAGGAACTCAGCATTATTGATCAAGTGTTGTCCAACAGCAAGGCTGAGCTGAACCAGCAACTGGAGGCCGAGAAGAAAAGTAAGGCTGATCTCCTCCAACAATTTGAACTTCAAGCCGAGGAGATAAAGAAGAACACTGTTGCTGATTTCAGACAATCTGAGCTTTTTACTAGGAACTTCCTGAAGATTCAAGGCTCAGCAATTGCTGTTGCGCAAACTTGGGCGATTGATGCTTGTTCTGAGGTCTGCCCCAGCCTGGACAAGAAGCATCCTCGTATTGCCGAGCTGTATAACCCTGAGGCTGAGAGCTTACTTGAAAACCAAATTGCTCAGTTCCAAAGTGGGGTTGATTTTGGAGAAGATGAAGAAGTTGTAAAGTAGAATAGAATTTTTCCTGTAAATAGTTGTAGTTGTAATAGACTTTGTACTTAATGAGAATCCATTTCCCCCAACTTTTGCTCTTCAGCTTCTTCCAGTTTCTTTAACTGCCTTTGTCTTCAGCATATGAAGTTTTATTTGCTTCGTCTCAATAGTGAATGCAAATATTTGTTTTCGGCTCTGCAAAGTTTTACTTGCTCTTCTGCCGTAATTTTGCAAGTGTTTGTCTTTAGTACTGCGAAGTTCGCTTTATGCAAATATTTGTCTTCAACTTGCTATATGTTAATAGTTTGCAAGTATTTGTCTTCAGTTTAAGAAACTTCACTTACTCCATTTTGATAGTTTGCAAGTATTTGTCTTCAGCTTAAGAAACGTTACTTGCTCTATTTTGATAGTTTGCAAGTATTTGTCTTCAGCTTAAGAAACGTTACTTGCTATATTTTGATAGTTTGCAAGTATTTATCTTCAGCTTAAGAAACGTTACTTGCTCTATTTTGATAGTTTGCAAGTATTTGTCTTCAGCTTTGCCAAAAGTGTATCTTTCGTATGCTGATTCTTTGCACAAGTACTAAGCTTCAGCTTTTATCCTTGGCTCTTCGGCTCTGTCGTGCCTTAATGAATTTTGAGATATGGGAAAACCTTTATCATCCCTTTCAGCTTTGCTGAGTTAGAATATAGGTAAACTTATCCCGTTGTTGAGATTTGCTCAACCTCTCAGTCCAGCTGAGGTGAAGATATAAGGAACTTATCCCGCTGTTGAGACCTGCTCAACCTCTCAGTCCTGCTGAGGTAAAGATATAGGGAACTTATCCCGCTGTTGAGGCCTGCTCAATCTCTCAGTCCTGCTGAGTGGAATATCAGGAAACCTGTCCCATTTTGTTGAGATCTGCTCAACCTCTCAGACATGCTGAGTTAGAATATCGGGAAACCTGTCCCATTTTGTTGAGACCTGCTCAACCTCTCAGACCTGCTCAGTTAGAATATCGGGAAACCTGTCCCATTTTGTTGAGACCTGCTCAACCTCTCAGACCTGCTGAGTTAGAATATCGGGAAACCTGTCCCATTTTGTTGAGACCTTCTCAACCTCTCAGACCTGCTGAGTTAGAATATCAGAAAACCTGTCCCATTTTGTTGAGACCTGCTCAACCTCTCAAACCTGCTGAGGTATGCCCCCATTTTCGTTGTGGGTTATAGATAGGCATATTTTATTACTCCATGCACCATATGGTGACTTAACTTTCCTGGCTGAATGCCAAATAAGAATACCCAGTTGAATATAAGAAATTAATCCCTTGATAACGTAAGGCTGAGCCAGAAGATATGGGATGAGCACAAGAAGAAATAAACCATGATTCGATTAAATCAGAGACTGTTGCCGTTATGTCAGCCTTATATGCTCAGGAACCCGTAACCTCCTTTCATCAGGATCTGAATCCTCATCGCTTAGAAAACCTTGATGAGACCCAGGTTTACAACTCTCATCTGGAGGGGGTTTACCAAAGTCTAGCCTGTTGTGGAGCCTAGACCTCGGATTATAAAAACGTTACAGGTGACCCAACTCGGTAAGACGCCCAATCTCTTGCTCGAGCTGCCTACAATCTTCTGTATCATGCCCAATATCATGATGATAAAGGCAGTACAGTCGATGGTTTCTTTTGTGGATTGGTCCAGTCAGGGGCTGGGGTTCTTTTGCCAGAAATTTTTTCCTCATGTAGGAAAGGATATGAGTTTTTGAAGCCAAAAGAGAGTTCCTTTCCTTTCCTCAGCCTCCTAACCGAATCTTGACAGAGCACCTTTCCTGCAACGGTGCTTTGCCTTTATTGTCAAGTTTTCTGCCATGTTTAAATGGCAAGGAGGCTTTCTGAGTACATTTTAAGCTCTTGTGGCTAGACTTTTGTTCTGGCCGTCTCGCCTTGGCCATAAACTCGGCCTGACGCCTGGGGTAATAACCAGGCCGAGTGGGAGAATACTCCAGGTGTTCCAGTGGGTGAGAGTTACTGGAATGAGACCCACTGGACTTTGCTGCAGAGACCTTCCCCTTCATCTCCCTCACTACAGCTTGGAAGACCTCTGGGTTTTGAGCCACGTAGCGAATGGCTCGCATGTGCTCTTCATATGTGAAGGCAATGGTGGGAGTTGAGGATTCTCCCTGCTCCGTAGAGCATTGATCAGTTTGTCGCTGAGAAAACCTTTGGCTCCTCCTGGATGTCATAGGTTGCTGGTGTAGCGCCCCGCTCCCGTGCGTTAGTATCGGAAACGGTGCACCCGCCGTAGTCCACTATGAGAACTACAAAGCGTTGTTCAATTCTCTTACACGTCAGCAGTGACGTAGAAAATTTCACGGAAACGAATTAAACAAAATAAACATTCATTTTATTCCAACATTTCAAATTCAACATCAGGTAAGTATCATGTCTAAGTTCATTATTACATTTCAACATAAAGAAAAAAGCTGCCATAGAAAACGTCTTCTTGCTCTAACTACCCCATTGCCCAAACTCAGCTCCGTCTTCTATGTATATGTAGTCGTACTCCTGCCCACCTGGGGAAAAATAAAGGGGTGAGTGATATAGAAATATCACCCAGTAGGTTCCCAACTCCTTCCGAACAATTTCATATATGGCAATAACTATCACGTAGCACATGTATAGACATGAATAACTAAGTAAACAAATAAAAGCACAACACAACAATTATGCGATGTCATGATGCATACTTGTGTCACACGCAACAAAAGTCATGTCACACACGATGCTCATATCTCTACCGTGCAATGCATGAACCTCGAGGTGATCCTACCACACGCCTCGTCAGGCCACACGCCCCGTCGGGCCACACGCCTCATAGGGCCACACGCCTCGTAGGGCCACACGCCTCATAGGGCAACACGCCTCGTAGGGCCACACGCCTCGTAGGGCAACACGCCTCGTAGGGCAACATGCCTCGTAGGGCAACACGGCTCATAGGCCAATGAAATGCTCGTGCCACGAATGCAAATGCATATGTCGCATCACACATCTTACGGTTTTCCCCTTTACCTCTTTCTCGTTTCATTTCGTTTTCTTCTTTTACGTCTCATCACAATTTCCTCTACAAATACTCTTTCTTATTTATTACCTTCTCTTTTTAAATTTATTTATTTATCTATCTTTTCAATTTACCCCCAAAATATATATTGTTAATATTTATGTATGTATTAATAATACCCGGTGAAGAGAACTAATTTTACTTTATTTTCTTTTGGATTTCAGAATATAATAAAATGGACTATCATTAGTTTATCTACTCTATAATTTTTTTCTTAAAACCCAAACCAAATTAAATCCCCAAACCCCAGCCCCCAGCAGCCCAGCCCGCCCCTGCACCCTGCCCGACCCGCCAGCCCCTCCCTGCGCTCCTGCCCAGCCCGCCCCAGCCCCTGTTCTTTTCCTTTTCTTTTCGACCCTTTTCATGCCAACAACCAGGATGGCCCAAAATTCCCCTTTTGTTATTTTTTTTCATTTCCTTCTCCTTGGGCTAAAACTCCCCCAGCCCACACCGAAAATCAGCCCCTTTCTTTCCCTATTCTTTCCTTCTTCAACTTTTAAGCCCATTTTACTTACAATTTTCCCAAACAACATATATATAATTTGAATTCTTCTTCTAACTACAATATAAACATATCTCTAATCAACCCCTTTTTCTTCTTTACATCCGAACATCCGAAAACAACAATAACCTATACATTCCATCTTTATGCAACAAAGAAAAAAAACAACTAGAACATATAACATATCAACTTGAATTATAACATGCCAAAATAAACAATAATTTAAACACATAACAAATAATTCATATATGAAATAAATTCAAAAGAAGAGAGCCACCTATCTCTTAATTGTAGACTAAAATAAGTGGGGTTGAGGTGGTGGTGTATGGGTGGTGTAGACTTCCTTCCCACCTTCTTCTTTTCCTTTCTAGCCTTAGCACTCTTTTCTTTTTCTTTTTTTTGTTCACTCACACTCACGGCACTTTCTTCATCTTTTTAATTGTGTTGATTAAAGGGGCCTAATATAGTCGAGAGGGATGGGAGTTTCACCCCCCTTGGCTATTTTGGATAAGACCATATTAAGATCATCTAGAAGTATTAATGGTGGGTATTAGAAAGGTTTTTTTATTTTTATTTACTTATCTAAAAATATTATGTTATTAGTATTTTTTTCCCGTGGTGTGACAGTCCACCCCCCTTACAATAAGTTTCGTCTCCGAAACTTGCGTACCTTATGTAAATAGATGCGGATACTTCTCTCGCATTTACTCTTCGAGTTCCCATGTCGCTTCCCTTTCGGTATGGTTGCTCCATTGAACTTTGACATATGGTATGATTCTTCGTCTCAGCTCTTGATCTTTGCGGTCTACGATCTTCACCAGAATCTCTTCGTAAGACACGTCAGGCCTAACCTTCAACGGTCTTTCGTCCAGTATGTGACTCGGATCCGGAACATACCTTCTTAATTGCGACACGTGAAACACATTATAAACTTGAGCTAAAACCTGTGGTAAAGCCAGCTTGTAAGCCAGTGTTCCAACCCTTTCGAGTACCTCGTAAGGACCAATGTAACGCGGACTCAACTTCCCTTTCACCCCTAACCGACTTACACCTTTCATCGGCGACACCTTTAGCTATACTTTTTCTCCAACCGAAAACTCCAGCGGTCGCCTTTTGGAATCCGCCCAGCTTTTATTCCGGTCCTGAGCAACTTTGAGCCTTTCACGAATAATCTTGATCTTTTCCTTCGTCTGCTCGATCAATTCTGGTCCGGCGATAGCTCGTTCGTCGACTTTATCCCAGTACACCGGCGACCGACACTTGCGACCATATAACGCCTCAAACAGTGCCATGCCAATAGTGCTGTGATGGCTACTGTTATAAGAGAATTCGATCAGTTTTACCATACTGTCCCAGTTAACTTTGAAATCTAGGGCACATGCTCGCAACATATCTTCTAGTGTCTGAATCGTTCGCTCATACTGCCCGTCAGTCTGCGGATGAAATGCCGTACTCAAACGCAAATCAATGCCCAATCTTCTCTAGTATGCCGACCAAAATCTTGATGTAAATCTCGAATCCCGGTGCGATACGATACTTACTGGCACTCCATGCAAGCTGATAATGTTGTTGATATACAGAGTCACAAGTCTTTCTAGAGTCGCATTATTCGGCACAGGTAGAAAATGAGCCGACTTTGTCAACCGATCTATGATTACCCAAATCACATCATTACCATTACGGGTTCTCGGAAGACCGACAACAAAGTCCATCGTAATATGCTCCCATTTCCACTCAGGTATCTCTAATGGCATCATTAACCGTCCAGGTCTTTGGTGTTCGGCCTTCACCTGTTGGCAAACCAGACATCTCTCGATAAATTCCGCAATGTGATGCTTCATCCCACTCCACCAGTAATGTTTCTTAAGATCGTTGTACATCTTTGTCGCTCCCGGATGGATAGATAACTTGGAATTATGAGCTTCCTTCAACAATTCCTTCCGCAGTTCTTCTTTATTTGGTACACACAATCTTCCTTGAAACCACAAACTACCATCATCGTGTACCTGAAATCCATCCACCTGACTAGTCAACATGCGATCATGGACCATTTTCAGATCAGCATCTTCTTTCTGCGCCTCCTTAATATGCTCCACCAGTGTAGGAGTAATAGTAAGTGCAGCCAGGACACTTGCTGTAGAATCAACAATATTAAGATCGAACTCAGCCATCTCTCTCTCTAGTGGTGTCTGGCCTGCATGACTAGATTTACGACTCAACGCATCAGCTACTACATTTGCTTTACCTGGATGATAACTGATGGTCAAATCGTAGTCTTTCAACAATTCCAACCATCGTCGCTGCCTTATGTTCAACTCCTTCTGTGTGAACAGATATTTTAGACTTTTGTGATCCGTGAAAACCTCGCACTTTGCTCCGTAAAGATAATGTCTCCAAATTTTGAGTGCAAACACCACCGCTGCCAACTCAAGATCATGAGTTGGGTAATTCCGTTCATATGCCTTTAGTTGTCGAGAGGCATATGCGATAACCTTGCCTTCTTGCATAAGTACACAACCTGTAATAAAAAAACAAATTAGACCACAACTTGACATGTATATAATATTCAAACTTGAAATCATATACATACCCAGTCCATTCCTGGACGCGTCACTGTATATGACGAACCCATCTGAACCAGAGGGCTGCGCCAATACAGGTGCTGTGGTCAGTCTCTTCTTCAACTCATTAAAACTTCTTTCACACTCAGCAGTCCATTCAAATTTTGTCTTTTTCTATGTTAATCGAGTTAGCAGAACTGCTATTCTTGAAAACCCTTCTACGAACTTTCGGTAATAGCCAGCCAACCCCAAGAAGCTTCTGACTTCAGTCACATTGGTTGGTCGTGGCCAGTCGGTGATTGCCTCTATTTTCTTTGGATCCACCGATATTCCTTCCTCCGATACTACATGTCCCAAAAATGTCATGCTCTTCAGCCAGAATTCACATTTGCTGAATTTAGCGTACAATTTCTTCTGTCTCAAAGTCTCCAGTACTTCTCTCAAGTGTTTAGCATGTTTCTCATCTCTCGGGGAGTACACCAAAATGTCATCAATAAAGACAACCACAAATTTGTCCAGCTGTTCTCTGAATACAGTATTCATCAAATCCATAAATGCAGCTGGAGCATTAGTCAAACCGAACGGCATCACCAAGAATTCATAATGACCGTATCGGGTACGGAACGCCGTCTTCTCTACATCTTCTGTCTTAACTCTCAACTGATGATATCCGGACCGTAGATCAATCTTAGAAAATACTCGTACGCCTTTCAACTGATCAAACAAATCATCAATGCAGGGCAGCGGGTACTTATTCTTTATTGTGATCTTATTGATCTCACGGTAGTCAATGCACAGTGTCAAGCTTCTGTCTTTTTTTTTGACAAATAACACCGGCGCTCCCCATGGTGAGACACTTGGACGGATAAACTTTCGATCAAGAAGCTCTTGCAACTGATCTTTCAATTCTTTCAACTCCACCGGAGCCATACGGTAAGGTGTTTTTGATATCGGCTCAGCTCCTGGAATGAGATTTATCTCAAACTCAACTTCACAACTCGGCGGCAAACCCGGTAACTCATCCGGAAACACATCTTCGAATTCGTTCATTACCGGAATTTGATCAATTGTCGGCACCTCTTGCTTTGAGTCCATTGCATATACCAAAAGACCTTCTGCGCCTTTCTGCAGCATCCGATGTGCCTGCACTGCGGTCAGATAGATTTTCTTCGCAACCTTCTTCAACTTAAAGTTCCCTTGAAACACCACCTCTTTTGCATCGGGGCCTCTAATACTGACTTGCTTTTGTCGGCAATTTATATTCGCATGATGCTCCGCCAGCCAGTCCATCCCCAGAATGACATCGAAATCGCTTAGCTGAATCGGAATCAACGTCGCAGTAAACATCTATTCCCCAATTTTCAATTCACAACCCGTATAATGATGATGTGAAATTATCACTGTATCACCAGCAGCTTGCACTCGATACGGAATTTCTATCCATTCCGGACACTTGTTCAAGTACTTCACGAATCTCTTCGAGACAAACGAGTGACTCACGCCACTATCGAAAAGTACATTAGCCGGAACTTCATTAACCAATATTGATCCTATCGCAATTCAAGAGTTACTAAATACGCAAATATTTATCACATAATGGAACATGTATAACAATTAAATAACTAAATTATTTAAATGGTACCTGTCACAACTTCGTTTGTCGCTTCCACCTCAGGATCAGTCATGACATGTACTATGGCGTTCGTCTTTGGCATTCCCTTCGGCTGACCACCCTGCGGCTGCTGTGACACCACCTTCCACTCAGAACACTCCCTGGCATAGTGTCCAGTCTTACCACACTTGTAACACACATTCTTCTTCCTCCAGCATTCGCCCGGATGGTTTCGGCCACAATAAGCACATGGCACTAGTGGTCCGGCATTCCCCTGAGGCGGACCAAAGTTTCTCTGCGATTGCTGCTGCGGTGGCCTAAACTGTACCCCCGTCGGCTGTCGTCGGGGTACCTTCACCCAGCGTCCAGCTTTCCCCGATCCAAAGTCATCTCGTGGCCTCTTGCCACGATCCTCAGCACTCACTCTTCTGAAATCTCCTTCCACCTCGCGGCATGCTTCGAGCAGCTCCTCAAATGTCCGGGGCCTTGCATTCACAAGCCCAGTCTGAATCTCAGATTGCAAACCAGTTCTGAACTTTAACATCTTCAGTCTCTGATTAGTCATAGTGGATGGCACGTACTGCCCCAGAGCGTGAAACTTTTCAACGTATTCTGCCACTGACATACTCCCCTGAGTCAGAGCCTGAAACTCTGCCATCCGCTGTAGAACCACCCTGTCAGGAACATAATATCTTCTGAATTCTTCACAGAACTGCACCCAGGTAATCGGTGCAGTCAACCGTATCTCAACACTTTGCCACCATACTTCAGCATCTCCAATCAGGAAAGGTACAACAACTTCCACCCTGAGATCATCAGGCACCTGCAAGAGTCGAAGGTGATCTAACATCTCCTTCAGCCATACCTCAGCATCCTCTGGCTTAGATGTGCCCCTAAAAGTAGGAGCCCTAGCATTCTGCATCTCCTTATAAAAGAACCTCAGCCCAGGCTGTGGTGCCGGTGGAGGAACCTGCTGGTTCAGCTGTTGCTGCTGATGAGCAACAATATTAGTCAGAGTGACCAAAGCCTCAGCGATGTTGTTATTCTGATTCTGAGCCTGACCCGATCCAATATTTCCACTAGGATCCATTTCTCTCTGCAATTCACAGTTTAGTCAGTTCCATAACAAGGGTATTGTGGTAATTTACATGTTCTGGAAGTAAAATAGTAGTGTTTTACCTAACGGTCCTCACACCCCTTATCCCGATCATGACTTAAGTCTATAATCATCACTTACGTCTAAGTGATCTAGTTAATCCTATGTTTTCGAGGCGGATCTGGAGCCTCGGCTCTGATACCACCTGTAGCGCCCCGCTCCCGTGCGTTAGTATCGGAAATGGTGCACCTGCCGTAGTCTATTATGAGAACTACAAAGCGTTGTTCAATTCTCTTACACGTCAGCAGTGACGTAGAAAATTTCGTGGAAACGAATTAAACAAAATAAACATTCATTTTATTCTAACATTTCAAATTCAACATCAGGTAAGTATCATGTCTAAGTTCATTATTACATTTCAACACAAAGAAATAAGCTGCCATAGAAAATGTCTTCTTGCTCTAACTACCCCATTGCCCAAACTCAGCTCCGTCTTCTTTGTATATGTAGTCGTACTCCTGTTCACCTGGGGAAAAATAAATGGGTGAGTGATATAGAAATATCATCCAGTAGGTTCCCACCTCCTTCCGAACAATTTCATATATGGCAACAACTAGCACGTAGCACATGTATAGACATGAATAACTAAGTAAACAAATAAAAGCACAACACAACAATTATGCGATGTCATGATGCATGCTTGTGTCACACGCAACAAAAGTCATGTCACACACAATGCTCATATCTCTACCGTGTAATGCATGAACCTCGAGGTGATCCTACCACACGCCTCGTCAGGCCACACGCCCCGTCGGGCCACACGTCTCCTAGGGCCACATGCCTCGTAGGGCAACACGCCTCATAGGGCAACACGCCTCGTAGGGCCACACGCCTCGTAGGGCAACACGCCTCGTAGGGCAACACGGCTCATAGGCCAATGAAATGCTCGTGCCATGAATGCAAATGCATATGTCGCATCACACATCTTACGGTTTTTCCCCTTTACCTCTTCCTCGTTTCATTTCATTTTCTTCTTTTACGTTTCATCACAATTTCCTCTATAAATACTCTTTCTTATTTATTACCTTCTCTTTTTAAATTTATTTATTTATCTATCTTTTCAATTTATCCCCAAATATATATTGTTAATATTTATGTATGTATTAATAATACCCGATGAAGAGAACTAATTTTACTTTATTTTTTTTGGATTTCAGAATATAATAAAATGGACTATCATTAGTTTATCTACTCTATATTTTTTCTTAAAACCCAAACCAAATTAAATCCCCAAACCCCATCCCCCAGCAGCCCAGCCCGCCCCTGCGCCCTGCCTAACCTGCCAGCCCCTCCCTGCGCCCCTGCTCAGCCCGCCCCAGCCCCCTGTTCTTTTCCTTTTCTTTTCGGCCCTTTTCCTGCCAACAACCAGGATGGCCCAAAATTCCCCTTTTGTTATTATTTTTTTTTCATTTCCTTCTGCTTGGGCTAAAACTCCCCCAGCCCACACCGAAAATCAACCCCTTTCTTTCCCTATTCTTTCCTTCTTCAACTTTTAAGTCCATTTTACTTACAATTTTCCCAAACAACATATATATAATTTCAATTCTTCTTCCAACTACAATATAAACATATCTCTAATCAACCCCTTTTTCTTCTTTACATCCGAACATCCGAAAACAACAATAACCTATACATAACATCTTTATGCAACAAAGAAAAAAAACAACTAGAACATATAACATATCAACTTGAATTATAACATGCCAAAATAAATAATAATTTAAACGCATAACAAATAATTCATATATGAAATAAATTCAAAAGAAGAGAGCCACCTACCTCGTAATTGTAGACTAAAATAAGTGGGGTTGAGGTGGTGGTGTATGGGTGGTGTAGACTTCCTTCCCACCTTCTTCTTTTCCTTTCTAGCCTTAACACTCTTTTCTTTTTCTTTTTTTTTTCACTCACACTCACGGCACTTTCTTCATCTTTTTAATTGTGTTGATTAAAGGGGCCTAATATAGTCAAGAGGGATGGGAGTTTCATCCCCCTTGGCTATTTTGGATAAGACCATATTAAGATCATCTAGAAGTATTAATGGTGGGTATTAGAAAGGTTGTTTTTCCTTTTTATTTACTTATCTAAAAATATTATGTTATTAGTATTTGTTTCCCCGTGGTGTGACAGCTGGGACCCTTGTCCATCTTTTTTACTCATCTTTCTCTCAATAGCTTCCTAAAGTAATTAGAAAAACTTTGAATAGTCGTTAGAAGAGCTTTGAGTAGCTGTTTTCTGGGTTAAGGGACTAAGGGGCCCTCCTTCTAGCGCCAAATGATGAAGCCGGATCTTCACCAAGGGTCTAGACGACCTCAAATTAGTTCCGTCAGTTAACTTGAAGAGTTGTTAACTGGGATTGAAATGGTAACTGGAATAACCTCTAAAATATCATGCACAAGAAAGCACAGGTCAGAGGTCCCGGGGGGTTGTTCCCGGGAAAAACCCTCCGACGCTCAAGTCAGTTTGGGCCATATCTCACTGAGATTATAATTTAAAAGGTGAGTTAGGAGTTTCTCACAGTATGGGCCGAGGAGCAAAGGATATGATTTTGCTCTTGAGTATGAATGTTTTTGTTCTGGATCCCCTCCTTTGTCTTGGTTGGCTTGCTTTTGTAGACCTTTTTCCCGCCTTTAGCCCCTGATAGTGGATTGTGGATAGGACGTTTACTTGGGGCAGAAAGCCTAAGGTGCCGTAAGTCTGCTGATGTGATCAGTAGTCTGACTGATGTGACTAATAGGCCGGCCTGGTTGATGTAACTAGTAGGCCAGCTGTTGTGACCTTGGCGTGTTCAGAAAGAATAACCAGCTGCAGTTACTATATTTGAATTGCACCTCTGTTTGAGGGTCCCACGAAGTAATGTCGTGCTGGGTTCCTTTACCGAAGTGCCCAACTGATCTTTGCCGATGTGCAAGATTAAGCCTTACCCAGCTGAAGTGGTTTGAAGTGCTGCATTAGGACATAGACCGAAGTTGGTGCCGATGTGCAAACCTTGGCGTATTCTTCGATGTTATAAGGGCGTCATGATGCCTTGCTGAGGTGCAGTCGAGGCTGAACAAACATGTTTCGGTGTGGTACTCCTGAACTGCAGTATTTTGAGTGCTGAACTACTGGAGTTAAACCGTTGACCGTTGACTATCAAACGATTTAATTATGGTTTATCAACATCCCTTAGCAGTTCTGGCATCAAAAGGGGAACATAAAACACAGGTAAAGAAATAAAAAAAAACAGACAAACAAAGAGAGAAGCAAAGATCTGACCTGTAGTAAACTCATTTTTTAGCATCGGAGCTCCTCCAAGTACACGGCTAAATGTTTGAAAGCCGCTTCTGGCTTAGACGACCATTCTACTACTAGCGCAGTCAGCTCACTAGTTGGGGTGTCCTAAGCAATTATAGTTGCTGCCTGCTGCCCTTTTCTTTTGGTCTTAATGCGTGAATGAGGTTCGTAGACATGGCTCGTTCAAAAACCAAACAGAGTAATAAAAGCAAAAAAAGCACATGTGCAGTAGATTCGGCTACACACCCTTGATGACATCTAAATCCTCCTTGCTCTGAATCCTGAAGCGAGAACCTCTCACTTTAGGTCAGCCTTCCCTAGGACGACCTCATTCACATTAAGCCAGCCAGCGGTGGCATTGAAACTTTAGTGGCTCTGGGCTACCTCTTGGTATCATTTACATGGCTTCTTGTTGTTGGATTTCGAAGTACGCCAAACATTGTGGCTTATCGTGCTGACCTTCTTAACGTAGAAGGAGCATCCCTTTCAGCTTTTGGTGGAGGTAGACAAGTTTTCAACAATCTAGAACTCATTTTTTAGCGTTCAATTGCTGAAGTAAATCAAAATTTCGGAGGACTTACATGTAAAAAAGCCCCCGAAGGTTTAAATATTGGGCAACCTAAATGGCTCAAAGGAAGATGAAGTAGTAGACAATGGTCTTGGGTCCATTAGGCATTATTTGGGAGTCAAAGTTGGTAATACATCAAAATCATTTTCAAATGGTTGGAGACAAGCAAGATAAAACCTACTCTAAAATGCTCTTTTAAAGAAACACAATCTATTGCAGAATAATGTACAATGTTTATTTATCACAAAGAATATGAATGGAACAATTGGTTTCTCAAGAGAGAAGACCTCAAAAAAATACAATGAACTAAAACCTCTACTTATATCCTTATAGTTCCAACGGTACCCCTGAAGTACCTCTGAAGTAGAAAACGGCTACTTTCCTAAAATAATAATAATGAAAGATACCTTTACCTATTTACAATATTCACCTATTTTCTACACTCCCCCTCAAGCTTGGTGTAGATATTTACACAGCCAAGCTTGCTAGATAACCGTTGAAATGTTAAGCTTGAAGCAGATTTCGTCAGAATGTCTGCAATTTGTTCATGTGACGGGATGTACAGAATTTCGAGTGTTTTGTCTTCTAACTTTTCTTTGATGAAGTGTCGATCTATCTCCACGTGTTTGGATTTATCATGATGCATAGGGTTCTCTGCCATGTTGATGGCAGAAATATTATCGCAGTACAACTGTAAACAAGTAGGTTGAGTACAGTTAAGGTCAAGTAGTACTCGTTTAATCCACAGCCCTTCGCAAATACCTAAGGCGAGTGCCCTCAGTTCGGCCTCAGCAGTGCTTCGTGCAACAACAGACTGTTTTTTGCTCCGCCACATAACCAAGTTTCCCCATAAGTATGTGGCATAGCCAGAAGTAGACCTCATATCCCCTTTTGAGCCTCCCTAATCTGCGTCTGTGAACACTTGAACGGACCTGTCTTGAGTTTTCCTGAAAAAAAGTCCTTGTCCTGGAGCACCTTTGAGGTACCTAAGAATTCTCATCACAAAACTTAAATGATAGGCATTAGGGAAATGCATGTATTGACTGACAAAGCTTACTGCATAACATATATCGGGGCGAGTATGAGAGAGATAAATTAGCTTACCAACCAATTTTTGATACCTTAACTTATCTACTGCCGTGCTATCACTATTGTCATCTAAAACTTTATTAGTGAGTTTTCCTGGTTCCAAAGGTGTAATGGCTGGTTTACAACCAGTCATGCCCGTTTCCTTTAAAAGATCAATAATGTACTTCCTTTGAGAAATGCAAAGTCCATGTGATGACCTTGCCACCTCCATTCCCAAAAAATATTTCAACTGTCCTAGGTCCTTGAGCTCAAATTCTGTGGCCAGTTGTTGTTTAATTAACTGAATTCCATGTTCGTTATTACCCGTGAGTATGATGTCATCCACGTAGACAACCAAAACAGTGATCAGAAGCCTTTCCGTGCGAATAAACAGTGTGTGATCACTATGAGCTTGCTTGAAACCATGTTGAATTAGGACTTTAGTGAACCTAGCAAACCATGCACGTGGAGATTGTTTCAACCCGTAAATAGACTTTCTAAGTTTACATATCATGGACTTGTTCTGGGCAGTTTTATATCCTGGAGGAATCTCCATAAAAACTGACTCCTTTAGTTCACCATTCAAGAATGCATTTTTTATATCCAACTGACACAGTGTCCAATCCAAATTCACAGCTATAGAAAAAATAATGCGAACAGTATTTAACTTAGCTACTGGAGCAAAAGTCTCCAAATAATCAATACCATATTCTTGTGTAAACCCCTTTGCAACAAGACGAGCTTTATACCTACTAATTGATCCATCTGAGTTATATTTTATAGAGAACACCCACTTACATCCGACCGGGTTTTGTGAATATGTGTTAGGCACTAGATCCCACGTGTGATTTTTAACTAATGCACTCATCTCCTCTTCAACTGCCAGCTTCCAGTTCTAATTTTGAAGTGCTTGATCAATATTAGTGGGGATGACTTCCTTATCCAGACTAATAGTAAAGGCTTTAAACACAGGATGGAGCTGATCATACGAAAGACAGTTACTTAATGGGTGTTTAGTGCTCAATAATCCTTGATGTCTAGGTTGCATAGTACACCTTCTAGTACCCTTCCTTAGAGCTATAGGTAGATTATCGCCTGTACTATATTCCGTGACAGCCAAAGGATGAACATTTGGACATGGCTGGCTATGAGTCATTAGAGGACTTACAGTGACTGGTTGCATTTGCTGCTTGGATAGGACCGGGGATGATACCTGGACTTCATACTTCTTTCGCCTGGTATATACTTGAGTTGGTGGTGCTGATCCATCCCTACGAACAATTCCATCACTGGACCTTTCTTCAGTCCCAGACTTTGCGTTATTGTTCTCTTCTGTTTCACGAAGTTGCAGAGATGTCCCATCTAGGCTCTCAGAAACCTGCAAGTCTAGATTACCACTCGAGCTTGGATTAGTAATAATAGTTTTGTCAATGATACTCCAAACTCATTCTCTAATGAACTGAGTGTAGGACTTTTACAATAGAATGACTGTTTTTCACCAAACATCACATCCAAGGAAATATACATTCTCTTAGTAGTAGGGCAATAACATTTATACCCCTTCTGAGTACTAGAATATCCCACAAACATACACTTCATAGACCTACTATCTAATTTACTCCGAGAATGTGGTTGTATGAAAACATAAACAATACAGCCAAATTTCCGAAATGGTAGTTCTGACATCAGGTGTGTGTATGGATATATATCTAATAAGACCTGTTTGGGTGTTTTATAGTTAAGCACTCTAGAAGGCATTCTATTAATCAAGTAAACTAAAGTTAATACAGCTTCTCCCCAGAAGTGCTTAGGAACATTCATAGAGAGCATTATTGCCCTGGTTACCTCCAGGATATGCCTGTGTTTCCGCTCAGCAACCCCATTCTGCTGAGGAGTATAGGTATTAGATGTTTGATGATGTATCCCCATATTATATAGGAACAGACTTACCTCGGAATCCATATATTCTGTCCCATTGTCAGACCTGAGGGTCTTGATTGAGGCACCAAACTGATTTTGTATCCACGTTACAAAGGATTTGAAAACCTTCAAAAAATCTGACTTATACTTCATCAAGAAAAGTCATGTTAGTCTTGTATGATCATCTACAAAGATAACAAACCACTTGTTGCCATTAAGACTAGAGACTCTAGACGGACCCCATACATCTGAGTGTATAAGGTTAAATGGATGACTTCCCCTGTACGCTTTAGGTGCATAATGACCCCTGGTATGTTTAGCAAACAAGAAAGTTTCACACATCAACAAATCAAGATTAACATTACTAAATAGTTCGGGTTTGAGTTTTTTCAAGTACATAAAGTTGGGATGACCCAACCTGGCATGCCACAACAAAATGAGATTCCTTCTAGTAGTAACAGTGTCAGTCTCATGAGGTTGACCCTGCTCATCTATTCTAGGAACACCACCAGTGGTATAAGTGTTCATGTAAGAATACGACCTAGAAAAGTCTCCAAAAACAGATCTTGATTCATGTGTCAAAAGATAAAGTCCGTCCTTATAATTACCAAGTCCAATCTTCTCCTCCAAAGCTTCCTTCTTCAAAGATTTCTCCTGAAAGCAATTGAAAGGAAGAAAGAAACACTGAGAAGGAGAAAAAACAGTTAGACATTGATTGTCTAACATAGCTTTCCCTACTGATATTAAGTTACACTTAAGCTGCGGGACATGCGAGACATTCTTAAGTATTAGCATCCTGGACAACTGGATATCTCCTTTTCCTACTATTTTTAGACCTAGTCTGTTAGCAATTTTCACCTGTTTAGGACACTGAAGTAACTCATAGTTATGAAACAGATACCTTTGGGAGGTTATGTGGTCTGTTGCTCCTGAGTCAATGATCCAGGAGCAACCCTTACCTCCAAACCTAGAGCTTGCCATTGTTGCTGTGATCTGCGGGGCAGGTTCCTCATTCAGTTGATTGTTGAGTAGTTTTAGTAAGGCACCAAGCTGGTCCTGTGTTAGCTTTTGGCCAGAAGCCTCCTGCATGTTACACGGTGCATCATTTTGATTCATCTCTTGTCCCGTGGCTACCATATTCCCTTTAGAGTTCCTCCAGTTGCTTTGAGAATCAGCCTTAGACATGCTATCAGACCTCCAAGACTGACCCATGTTTCTGGACTGATTCTGGTAGGTCCCGAAAGGAGGTTTGACAGTTGAGCCAGGACGTCTGTAACATTCTTCGAGTGTATGTCCTAGTTTTTGACAATACTTGCAAAATTTCCTCTGATGGGGACCCCCCCTATGTCTTTTCACAGTCAACCCAGCAGATTGAGTCTCATGGACTCCTGTCTTGGTTCCAGTAACAAGAGCAGATGATTCCTGGGTAGAGTTAGGCCCCAACATGACCTTTATCCGGCTTTCCTCCTGCCGGATTTGTGAGAAAGTGGCTGTTATGGACGGAAGAGGCTTAGTTCCTAGGATCCGGCTTCTTACAGCATCAAAGTCCTTGTGGAGTCCAGCCAAGAAACTGAAAATTCTTTCAGTTTCCTTTATGCTTTTGTAGATCTGTTCATCAGTCGGCCCACTCCACCTATACACCTCAAAGGAGTCAATTTGTTGCCAAATGTGTGAGAGACTCCCATAATACTTGGAAACAGACTGCTCTCCTTGTTTAATCTCCTTGAGTTGAGCCTTTAACTCGTAGAGTTCAGCAATATTGTCCCTCTTGGAATACATCTCTCTGGTTGCTCTCCAGATCTCCTCTACAGTGTTATATAACATAAATGTTTCACCAATTTCTGGATTCATAGATCCAAGCATCCATGACATGAGCATGGAATTTTCAGCCTCCCAGATGTGAAATTTTGCATCGGTTTCAGACGGGATGGCAACCTTTCCAAGTAGGTAGTCCTTTTTTCCTTTCCCAGTGATGAACAACTCAATGGCTCTGCTCCATGCAAGGTAGTTATTACCGTTTAGTTTAACAATATTGATTGGAGCAGAGTCCAACAGAGGAGATGGAGACGGAGTTGGATTAGATTTGTCCATAGCCGAAGTAACTTCACTTTGCTCCGCCATGAAAAGCGAGTTTTTGGAGTTAAAGAAGGAAGAAGATAAGACCTTGAAGGTCTGGGCTTCGAGGGAAAAAAAGACGAAGATGAGGTTTCAGAGAGATGGTGGTAGCGTAAAGATTGTGATGAGTGAGATTAAACAAATGTTTGGGAAAAATAAGCTGTGCTTGGGAAGATGACCGTGTAAAAGAAAGGTATTTTATTTACCACACTTCGGAAATCGAGGCGAAATAATTGCCTTTGTCCGAAAAATATTAAACAAGTTTTTTTTTGTCCAAAATATAATACCAGGTAAAAGTCAAGTAAGTCAGCTGTTTTTCTCCAGGAAGTACGAACGTGTCCTGGGTATAGCCTCAGATGATCGACAGGTGTCCCAGCAGTTTGTCACGTGAGAGACCCCTTCTTTTTTATCTGGGAGTGCGTTTCGAGGTTGTTCCCTCCAGAAGGTGGGTTTCCTTTAAAAAATTTTTTTTGTTAAAAAAAATATCACCTTTCTTCCACCTTTCTTCCACTTTCCTCTTCGTATGCTTTCTGCAATTTTGCAAATTCCTGAGCACCGAAGATCTTGATCAATTCCTTTGATCAATCGAGATTTTTTTTTGGAATGTGACGGATAGTCACAGTAAGATCTTCAACAGTTTCTTTGAACCAGAGCTCTGATACCATAAAAAACACAATCTATTGCAGAATAATGTACAATGTTTATTTATCACAAAGAATATGAATGGAACAATTGGTTTCTCCAGAGAGAAGACCTCAAAAAAATACAATGAACTAAAACCTCTACTTATATCCTTATAGTTCCAACGGTACCCCTGAAGTACCTCTGAAGTAGCAAACAGGTACTTTCCTAAAATAATAATAATAAAAGATACCTTTACCTATTTACAATATTCACCTATTTTCTACATCTTTATAAATAGCTGCGTACCCTTTAAGATAGGACACAAGCTGTCTGATCAGGAATGGGCAAAATTAGGGAAAACCTAATGCAACATATTCGGTAAAACCCATAGATGCACACCAGGTCGGTCTTTTTCAAAGTATAATAAATCACTTGAAGTAGCCTAGAAACAGAAACTCTACCAATGATGCCGAAAGAAATGGTGGAATAGTCCATAGTGCAGCTGTGCAGGGAACGAAAGAAATGGAGGGTTGTTGTCCGAGGAAGTGCCCTAGATCATCGATGGTTGCATAAAAGAAATATTTTGTGCTCTTTTCACCTTTTTTTCATTGTAATGTTTAGTAGAATAAACGAACAAAATCCAATATATACCTGTTAAACTTAAGATGTTAATTCAATGGTAATCAGTTAATGTGAGTACTTGACACATTTCATTGATGTTAACTCATGGGTTGATTGAATGTGTTTTATGTGTTGGGGTTCGAAGCGTTTTGATGAAGTTTAAAAATGTTTGAAAATGGATAAATTGGAATTTTATACTTTGAAAATAAAACAAAAGAGAAAATTACATTGTGAGACATAGATCTCTCGTATAGATCAATATATGTATACTTCATTCTTTAAAATTAGACACATATCGATCTATTTAAGGCTGTACAAAAATGAGACCACATTGTCCAACATCGATCTCTAAGGTTGAAACACGTAGATCAATCGATGTGACATCAGTCTCTAGAAAGGGAGACATTGATCGATTGATGTAGATAAGAAGCAAAAGTGAAAACACATTGACCAACTTAGTCCAAAGACATCGATCGGTGGATGTGACATCTTTCTATAAAAGAAGAAAAATCGGTCAATCGATGTAGGTAAGGTGCAAAATTGAAACCAGAATATAAGCCATTCTCTCAGTCTAAAGATATTGATCGATCGATGTGGCATTAGTATCTAAACAATGAGATGTAGATCAATCGATGTAGCCAGAAATCAAATTTGATAGCAGTTAGGAAAACATGCAAGGAAGATTTAAAGTGTTTTCTCTTCAACTTTTCCCAAATTGATTTCCTACAACATCTATAATGTTTCCTTGACTAGTGTAAACATGTCTAAGATATTCTAGGGTGGCTATGGATCTTCAAATCCAACTATAAGGTGGTTAAAGAGTTTGGTTATCTTGAAGACAATTGATGGAGTTGAAGACTTTAAAAAGACTCTGAAAACATGGCTCACACTTTTCATATATTGAAGAAGCTCAGATGGGGGACTTACACACTTTCATTCTCTTCAAGCTTTATCTCCCATTGTTGTAAAAAGCTCTCAAATGTGCAAAAATACTTAAAGTATGTTAAGCCCTTGTTGTTTTATTTTCATTGATGTATTGTGAGAGCGATAGTCTAGCTTAAGAGAAACTAAGCATATTTGCTATATTTCTTGTGCTCTAGACTCATTTAAAAGTGTAATCCCACTTTTCTCCAAAATCCACTTGGTGAAAGTTCTTCTGTAGAACTTTGTTGAAGCTTTGAAGGAGCAAGGATTGGAATGAAACACTTGGAATTAAAAATTTCAATATAATGATATGTGAACTAAGTATGTCAAAACAATTGTTTCTGGTAGGATGACGTCACAACCTATGGGACATATCCAAAAACTTCCCCACAGCAGATACCAATACCTTTGGAGCATGTTCCACCATAGGTACATGTTTCAAAAGATGCCACTCAGGCATTTCTCGGTGTGTTGAGGTATCTTGGTCAGACTACTGAGACTGCATAGACTGCACCATCACAAACTCAGATGAATGTAGGATTTTATTATGGGGAACTCTAGAGGGCACATGTCCCAAAATTTGAAGAAAGACCTGAATCTGATAAGGTTGAGAAATGGTTGGAAGAAATTGAGAGTGTGTTCAAACTACTTTGACCTGTTACCTGGACTCATTTCCTAGATGAGTTTCATCAGAATTTCATACCTTCTACAGTGGTAATTCAGAGGATAGAAGAGTTCGAGACATTGAGACAATGAACGGGAGATACATTTTTCGAATATGTCAATTGGTTTACTGTCTTGAGTCGATACATCCCTACAACTATGATAGATGAAAAAAATTAAGATATGCAAGTTTAAAAATGGATTACATACTCGGATTGAACTTGGCTTGGGAAGATAAACCCTAGGAACTTTGAAGAGCTGTTGATTGATTGTTACCGGGTGGAACGTATTACACAACCACAAGACCAGATAGCCAAGAACAAGAAGTCTCGAGATGCCACAGATGATCCTCCGAAGCAGCAGAACAAGTTACAATGGAGGACAACCAGATGACCTCATCTTCATTGTCAGCTGCAACATCCAAGCCTACCATAACGTGCAATGCTGTATGTCAGACTTGCAGTGACATCACACTGGTGAGTGCCAGAAAAGGACCGGCGCATGTTCCATATGCGGCAAGATCGGGCATCTGGCCAGAGACTATTCAGAGAAAAAGAATAGGCTGCCAGTGGAGGCACAACAACAAGAAGGGGAATCACATACTGATAAACCAGATAAGAATGTACCTGGCTCAGAAATTTCTGAGGCCCTGAATACTGAAATAGGTATGCATAATTTTGCATTCAACTGTGACTAGAAGTACCAGTATTGCAATTTTGTCTATAGACTAAGTGTGAATTGTAACGGTATAGAGACAATCTAATTCAGTATTACAAGTATCTTTAAGGTGGAATCCCACAAAGTCAGAAACCTATCAAGTAAGGAAGAAGACCGATCAATGGTGCAGCGGAAGCGTAGAAGTTGGAATAATTTAAGAAATTAATTTTACAGGCTCTCAACATCGGATAAGTAACCGTTGATTAGATAACCAAAAGTTTTAGGTCAGAGCAGTAAATATGACTCTAGAAAAGCATGCTTGAATGCCAAGTCAACACATCGGAAAAGGTTGGAAACATGTAATAAGGGTGGAACCAGTAGAATAATCTCAAGCAGTTGATTACGATTAAATTAAAAGTTTCGAGGACGAAACTTTTTATAAGAGGGGAGGAATGTTACGATCCGCACCTCCGAGCTAGTGGAAAAAGGAACGAAAAAAACCACGATGGAATTAGAATGCGATTGTTGTGTAGGACCTGTATAGCACCACTAGAAGAAGGGAGATTGAATAGTGAATGCGGAAATTCTGGTTTTTAAAAACTTTAGAACCAAAAAATTCACTTCTAAAAACAGTTTCTGTTTTCATACCCTGTTTTAGATTAATTTAATGATCAGGTTCTAGACCTCCAAACATCGTGAAATTTGGTGACAAAGTACTTTTAGATGTTATGTATGTGTCATAAAAATTTCAGATCAAAATTCAAAGTATAAGACCTTGAAAAACTGTTTTTACTGAGATTGTGTAATCTACCAGAACGTGTTCTTTAAAATAAAAATTTTATTCCTATTAATTTACAACTGCAAATGATCTGAAAATTTTATGGACTGACCTTCAGGGTATTTACTTTAAAGGGTTGAAATACTTTTTTAAAATTCCTTTGGTAAGTATGTCAAATACGTTGATATTCTCAAACTTTGCAAGTCTGAAAATCAGATTGCACTAGTCTCAGAACGATTAACATTCGACTGACTTACTTATTCAAATGAGGTGAAACTTGTGCCTAATGAAAGCTAGGACGTGTGGCTATGTTTCTGGAAAAGTTTGTGATTTTTGAAAATCGTTTGCTATTTTTACCGTTGCAATGAAAATAATGCAAAAACTCGAAAATGAAAGTAAAGTGCAGTAAAGTAAAGACACCAAGGATTTTATACTGGTTTGATTAAATCAACCTACTCCAGTCTTCAAGGACACCTTCCTTGGTTATCACTAAACACAATAAAACACCTAACCACAAGGGTTGTAGGAGTTACACACCAACTCCACCCTTTCACAAACAATACAATCAAGCAAACGGATCACAGACACCACCACTGAACGAATGAAGGTGTGATCACACCTTGATCAACCTTTTACAATAATAAACGTGTTTTGGTGGTATGTTCAAAGCCTAGACAATATTTAGAATATATGAACAATGGGCTTGTGAGAAGAAGAAGAAGAAAGAAAAGAAGAAGAAGAAAGGAGATCTTTTTGCACTTGAGAGAAATGTGTTCTTGCTTAGCTTCACATTGCACTAACTTCTTCCTTTTATCTTCATGTGGCCGCCCCATAGGGCTTCTTCCCTTTCTTGAGAATTCACTTAAATGCCATTAGAAGATTGCTTTGTGTAGATATGACACCATCTTGCTCACTCGGCACATTATGATTAGAGGGATGATTTGGCCTTGCTTACTTGACACTTGATGATTGGTCCAACTTGTCATCATTTTAATGAGCTATAAAATCTGAGAATAACTTGCAAACCATGTGCCGAAAAGAATTAAGAATACTATTAGATAATCACCATTCAATCTCTTCAATTTTGGGAAGCAAATTGAGCACCATTAAGACAAGAAAATCGGGCATCCTATAGTAGCACATGCTGAAATTTTCAGCATGTGTCTAATGTGAACTCTTTTGAATTGTTACCTTGTGTAGTTCCCTCTTTTATGTCACTAACCTTGTGTGGAATGTTCTTCACCAATTGAGATGACAACTAAGCTCCACATAGGCTCTATCATGGTTGATAATGGCGTGTAAGAAGACTTGTACATGTTGTGCTGAATTTCATTTTAGTAAACTTTGTCAAATAATGCACAATAATTACACATATATGGTAAATTCCAATCAGCCCTCCTAGGACACTTTAACATGTCTTGAATGTGTAAAAAGTGTCTAGATACATGTTACAACTTATGCCAAAAACGTTCCATGTGTTGTGTTCGTAGAAAACCAAATTTTCGACTTTCGTGGACTATGCGATTTTTCTCCGATTAAATTCAAACTTTTTGCACATGTCATATATATCATGTCACACATAATGTAAACAAAATAAAGTAGATATTCAGTTCTAATGGCTGATTAAGAGGCGCCCCCATGTGCTAAAAAAATTGAATTTGAAATCTCCACAATTTGGCCTAAATTGTGGGTGATTTGTGTGTGCCATCATGGAATAATTTAGTGACTGAATTTAACATGTGAGATTTTGGCTATTTTTGAAGTATATGGACTGGCCATCTTTATATGGCAAGTACGTGACACGTGGATGAAGTTTCCGTAGTCACCTAATATGACAATTTTCTGTTTATAGCCTTGTAACGTGTTGTTATAATTTTGTCATCACCATGACTTATATCATATGATATAAGACCTGAATATACTCATAAATATGAGGTGTATATAGTGGTGTGATGTTGACGTACCTTTGTAATATATGTAACGTATCGGTAGTACGTCAGAATATATGTGTATTTTGCATTTTAAGCAAAAATATAAATATATATATGGTATGTATAAATGGCATGTATATCGAAGGATTAAGAAGACTTTCCATTTTCAATTTTGTTGCCATCAAGCTTTCTCCAAATATGTCTTTATTTAATGAACTAGTTACTCCATTAAACTGAGTACTTCACTTAATGAATTAGTTTAGTTCATTAATTGTGGCACCTGAAAATAGTTCAAAGACAACAAATGTTTGCAATATGATTTAAGCTTTAACGCTTCATGGCTTGTTAGTACGGCAACGTTATATATAAAGCATATGAGACATGTATATCACAAAAACATGTCAAGTAATAATTTTGTCATGTAGTTTGTAAACTCGTACTATTTAAATCATGCATTTGTAAATAATTCAAACACTTTTTCTCAACAATCTACCCCTTTTGATGACTTACAAAATAACACTGGTTCATGATTTAAATATAATTGCTCCCCCTCTAATTAGGCAAAAATTCGAATTTTAAATTTTATATTATCGTTGTCTCCCCCTTAAATTATGCAATCATGCTCTCTCTCTATCTTAAATCATGCTATCTCTCCCCCTTTATTTTGTAAATAATATCAAAAGTACATGTAAAAAAGAAAGAGCAGTTTATAGTATCTCATGCATTTCAAGTGCGTTCTTAAGGGCTATTTATTGAACCCTTTGCAAATGTACCTTTAGATCATGCATTTGTAAATCATTCAAACAATTTTTCTCAACAATCTCCCCCTTTTGATGATTTATAAAATAACACTGATTCATGATTTAAATATAATTGCTCCCCCTCCAATTAGGCACAAATTCAAATTTTGAATTTTATATTATCGTTGTCTCCCCCTTAAATTATGCAGTCATGCTCTCTCTCCCTCTTAAATCATGCTATCTCTCCCCCTTTATTTTGTAAATAATATCAAAAGTACATGTAAGAAAGAAATAGCAGTTTATAGTATATCATGCATTTCAAGTGCGTCCTTAAGGTTAGTTATTCAACTGTTTGCAAGTGTACCTTTTGGTACCCAAACTTGGGTGACCTTCCTAGGTCTTCCAAAAGGTAAGAAAAGAGATGAAGAAGCAATGTAATAGATGTTTGATGCGAATCCGTTTGGCCTTTGTCCGAGAATGCCATCATGCACATGGTGTGATTTTCATTTTTGATTTGCCTTCGTATTAGTGTGCATGTTGCGTGATCTAGATGCATTTATGTTATATGAATGTCGTGTATGCATCAATAGTTTCTTTTCATATTTATACGGCACATAATTATATCTTGTATGATATGAAGAAGAAGGACGATGAGATGATGTAGGGGGTGATCTAGGCATCCTTTTAGGTGTTACATTTGCATGTGTTTTCTTAGATGAAGATAGAATAAATTTAGTTGATTTAGTTTTGTGTTTCGTTTTTCTCAACGTATCCTAATCCGGTTTTGTCGCTTTCATATTTTTGCAAGGAGATGATGCAATCTAGCATGTTTGTCCCCTAATCAAACTGCTTCACCATTTTTTTCTAAATCCGCATTTCTTGATTTCAAATTTGAAATATCGGATTTCATTTCATTATTCTCCGTTTTCAAAGATGAAATTTCACACGTTAATGAATTTATCATGCAAGACGACTCTTCTTTCGAATCGTTTAATTTAGATACAAGATTCGAGTTAGAAGATTCTAACACTTTCTTGTCTTCAATTAAACGTTTCTTTTCTTTTACAAGAGCCTTTGAAAACTTATGCAACTCAAGATATTAACAAAATAAATCATCATAAGAAGGCTCAGAATCTGAATCAAAGTCAGAAGATACCTCATTTGAAGCCTTGGATGTAAAGTGTACTTGTGCCGTTTCTTCTTCGGTTCCTTCAGTCTCAGATTCGGATGAGTCACTCCATGTGGAGGGTTTGAAGGCTCTTCTCCTTTGCTTAGGTTCTGAGACGAGTCTAGTTTTGTTCAAGTCGTTGTCACGGTTTTTGTTTGTTTGTTTGTCCTTGTTCGGGCAGTCATATGACAAGTGTACAAGTTTCCCACATTATTTTTATTTCTATGATTCTTAGATGAAGTGGTCTTAGGTTTGTTTTTAATAGTATTTCTCATGATCTTTCTTAATCTTTTAGCCAACGTGATTAGATCTTCATCATCGGAATCTGTATCACTACCATATACGCGATCATAAGAAGTAGAGACATATTCATTTGATTTAAATGCTATAATCTTATGTTGTTTAGAAGTAGATTCAGAATTTCTCAAAATGAGTTTATTTTCATATACCTTTAATGATCCGATCAATTCCTCCATTTTTATCGATTTTGTTTCCTTACTTTCCTCAATCGGCATGACTTTGGGGTCCCATTTAGATGGGAGACTTCTTAGCACCTTTTGTACTTTTTCCTGTGTAGAAAAAGCTTTTCCAAGAGACTCAAGAAAATTATAGATGTTAGTCAAGCGTAAGTCCATATCAACAATAGATTCGTTTGGCAATAATTTAAAAGACTCAAGAGTGGACATAAGCATATTTATTTTAGACTCTTTAACTTGACTAGTCACTTCGTGTTTCATTTCAAGAATTCTCCACATCTCTTGGGTACTAGAGCAATTTGACACATAACTCGATTCACTTTTACTCAACCCATTTAAAAGAAATTACATGGCTCTAGCATTCATACTCAATTTCTTTTTGTCATCACTAGTATATTGTTGTTTCGGTTTGACAACCTCTAGTGTGACACCATCAACAGTAGATAACTTAGAAGGGATAAAAGGACCATCTTTTATAATGGACCACAGGTCTATGTCAACGACCATAAAGAAAAGTTTCATTCTAAGTTTCTATTGTATAAAAGACTCACTATCGAAAAGAGGAGGCCTTACGCTTGACACTCCTTCTTGCTCTGTTTTGTAACTAGTGGTTGCCATCTCACAAAGATAGTTGGATCCTATTGTCATGAGTGTGCATGCGCTCTGATACCATTTTTAGGACCTGTATAGCACTACTAGAAGGGGGGGGGGTCGAATAAGGGGTGCAAAAATTTGGTTTTTAAAAACTTTTGAACCAAAAACCTCACTTCTGAAAACAGTTTCTGTTTTCATACTCTGTTTTGGATTAATTTAATGATCAGGTTCTAGACCTCCAAAAATCAAGACATTTGGTGACAAAGTACTTTCAGATGTTATGTATGTGTCATAAAAATTTCAGATCAAAATTCGAAGTGTAAGACCTTGAAAAACCGTTTTTACTGAGATTGTGTAAATCTATCAGAAAGTGTTCTTCAAAATGAAATTTTATTCCTATTAATTTACAACTCCAAATGATCTGACAATTTTATGGAATGACCCTTAGCATATGTACTTTACAGGGTTGAAATAGTTTTTCAAAATTTCATTGGTAAATATGTCAAATACGTTGATGTTCTCAACCTTTGCAAGTCTAAAAATCTGATTGCACTAGTCTCAGAACTATTAACGTTTGACTGACTTATACTTATCCAAATGAGGTGAAACTTGTGCCAAATGAAAGCTGGGATGTGTGGCTATGATTCTGGAAAATTTTGTGATTTTTGAAAATTGTTTGCTATTTTTAGCGTTGCAATGAAAATGATGCAAAAACTGGAAACTGAAAGTAAAGTGCAGTAAAGTAAAGACACCAAGGATTTTATACTCTGTTAAATAAACATACTCCAGTCTTCGAGGACACCTTCTTTGGTTATCACTAAACCCAATAATACACTTTACCGCAATGTTTTCTGGAGTTACACACCAACTACACCCTTTTACAGACAATACAATCAAGCAAACGAATCACGGGCACCACCACCGAAGGAATTAAAGGTTTGATCACACCTTGATCAACCTTTTACAACAATGAACGTGTTTTGGTGGTATGTTGAAAGACTATACAATAGTTAGAATATATGAACAATAGGCTTGAGAGAAGAAGAAGAAGAAAGAAAAGAAGAAGAAGAAAGGAGTAGATCTTTTTGCACTTGAGAGAAATGTATTCTTGCTTAGCCTCACTTTGCACTGACTTTTCTTTTTATCTTCATGTGGCTGCCACCTAGGGCTTCTTCCATTTCTTGATAATTCTCCTTAATGCCCTTGAAAGATTGTCTTGTGTAGATATGACACCATCTTGCTCACTCGGCACATTATGATAGGAGGGATGACTTGGCCTTGCTTACTTGGCACTTGATGATTGGTCCAACTTGTCATCATTTTAATGAGCTGTAAAATATGATAATAACTTGCAAAACATGTGCCAAAAAGAATTTAAAATACTACTAGATAATCACCATTTAATCCCTTCAATTTTGGGAAGCAAATTAAGCACCATTAAGACAAGGAAATCGGCCACCCTATAGTAGCACATGCTGAAATTTTCAGCATGTGTCTAATGTGAACTCTTTTGAATTGTTACCTTGTGTAGTTCCCTCTTTTACGTCACTATCCTTGTGTGGCATGTTCTCCACCAATTGCGATGCTAACTAAGCTCCATATAGGCTCCATCATGGCTAAGAATGGCGTGTAAGAAGACTTGTACATGTGCTGAATTTCATTTTAGTCAACTTTGTCAACTAATGTACAATAATTACACATATATGGTAAATTCCAATCAGCCCTAAGTTGAATTTTGTAGAACACTTTGACATGTCTTGAATGTGTAAAAAGTGTCTAGATACATGTTATAACTCATGCCAAAAACGTTCCATGTGTCGTGTTCTTAGAAAACCAAATTTTCGACTGTCGTCGATTACGCGATTTTTCTCCGATTAAATTCTAACTTTTTGCACATGTCATATATATTATGTCACACATAATGTACACAAAATAAAGTAGATATTTAGCTCTAATGGCTGATTAAGAGGTGCCCCCATATGCTAAAAAAAGTGAATATGAAATCTCCAAAATTTGACCTAAATTGTGGGTAGTTTGTGTGTGCCAAGATGGAATTATTTAGTGGCTGAATTTAACATTTGAGCTACAAAAGTTTTGGCTATTTTTGAAGTATATGGGATGGACATATTTATATGACAAGTACATGACACGTTGGTGAAGTTTCGGCAGTCACCTGATACGACAATTTTCGGTTTATAGCCTTGTAACGTGTTATTATAATTTTGTCATCACCATGACTTATATCGTATGACATAAGACATGAATATACTCATAAATGTGAGGTGCACATAGTGGTGTGATGTTGACGTACGTTTGTAATATATGCAACGAGTCGGTAGTACGTCGGAATATACGTGTATTGTGCATTTTTAGCGCATATATATATATATATATATATTTTTTATTTTTAATTAGAAAGATATTTATTATTATAAAACCTCACTTTTGGCGGAGGAATACCATATTACAAAAGGGAATGTATCATTATAGGAAAAGAGATAGTGTAAGGATGCTATGATTGCCAATCTCCAATCGTGCATGATATGCCGCATTAAAACCTTGCCAAGTAAAACCACCCTTGTGGATAAAACCTTGGTGAAGGAAAAAGCGTACATATTTGCACCATTGGAAGAAAAGCATTGAATATGAAAAGCAACTATTATATGCCTAAAGGCGTGTAAAAAAGAAGAAAACTAAGTTGTATGCGGCCCATCCGAAGCATTTGTAGTAGTATAACGAAAGTGTGGCATAGTGGCATCCATTCGTATGAGTCCACGAACATGTGCAGGCAATGATGCAAGAGACGCATAGTAAATCGGTGTAGAGACAGACATTGCGTGCTGCGAAAGAAAATGTGCAACTTGATTGACCTCCCTTGGTGCATATATGAGTGACAGAGACAATTGACGTAGCAATGAACGCAATTGGTGTATGTCCGGAGCTAGTGGTCACGAAGTAGATACTAGTTGTACTAACTCCAAGCAATCAACTTCTACCAAGATTCCTCCAAATGTCGGCCCATAATAAATGATAGAGAACAATGCTGTCTGTGCCTCAACACGAAGGGGATAATCATGCCTAAACGGTAGGGATAAGGCATGTACAAAGTTTCCCTGCTCATCACGAAGAATTGCGCCACCGCCTGCCGTGCATCTTCCTATCACTGCATCAGTATTAAGCTTAAACCTGCCCGGTGGCGGAAAACTCCATCGGAGTATTCTATTAAGACTTGATCTCAAAGGTGGCGATAAGCCCATATGTATAAGGCGCTGGATGGAACAAGCCTTCTTCATTCCACTTCTGGATTTTGTCCACATATATATATCATTCCTAATGGATCGGATAAGTGCAGCTTGAGACCACCCACTATCATCATAAACTGCTGCTGCATATGATTTCCATATATTCCACAAAAGAATCCCCACAAAATTCTGCTGCACTTCACCCATGAAATCGTTTTGAGCTGTCATCCAAATTGATAAAGCATACAGCCGCCATCCAGTGGCGGATGCTGGAGTGATGTCCATGAGAAAGTGGAAGTAATCTCTTATTACCCGAATTGCACTGCATGCGAAAAAGAGATGATTTGTTGTAGCAGATTCCTGATGGCAGAAAGGACATATAGTGGGCAAAATATGGAAGAAACGACGTAGATTATCTGGTAGGGGCAAGGCATTATTAAATAATCTCCAAAGAAAAATTTGAACCGCCGGTCGCTGATGCTTGAGCCAAATATACTTATTAGATATCAAAGTTGACCGTGTTGGACGGATAAGGTCATAAGCAGAAGACAGCAGAAAGCAGCCTGATGCAGTCGGCCATATAGGCAGTGAATTATCCCATTGCGTCATTGATATGCATCGATGATGGATTAAACAAATGCGGCGCCAGCCAGGAGAGTCATATAAGCGTGGTATGAAGTCATTTCTGGTACCATATCTTATGCGCATATACTGACTCCAAAGGTTTGTAGCATGATAATACCACCACCACAGCTTGCAAGAGAAAGCATCTTGTACATCCTGTAATGATCTAATACCCAAACCGCCGTCTTGTCTGGGAAAACAAATTTTCTGCCATGATACCCAATGACGCCGGTGTGACCCCCAGAGAAATGCCGCAAACCGTCGTTGTAAAGAACATAGTATACTTTGAGGAAGACGTGAGCCAGCCATGAGATGCAAAGGTAGTGCTGATAAAATGGATCGAAGTAAGACTACTCTACCTGCCATTCCAAGCAACTTGTGCTGCCAGGCCCCTAGCCGAATGTCAATTTGGTGTAGTAGATCTTGGCAATGAACAACCCGTGTGATTCCTTTATGTAAGTAACATCCCAGATATTTCAGAGGCAAGGACGATTGACGCATATCGAGAAGCCGTAATAATGCATGACGTTGCCGTACTCCTACATGAGTTGAAAAAGAAATCATGCTCTTGCTCCAGTTTACGGCTTGACCTGAGACTTGCTCATAAGATGTTAGAAAGCGTTTAAATCGAATGAGATTGGTCCTGCTTGCTGATAAAAACACCAACAAATCATCTGCATATGATAAGTGTGATACTACTAATGGCATGCGACCCATACTATATGGCGTGAGAAAAGAGGTTGAGATCAAATGTTTGAATCTTCTGCTAAATGCTTCTGATGCAATAATCAATAAAAGCGGGGAGAGTGGATCTCCTTGTTTTACTCCACGGGTTGGACGAAAAAATCCGCATGGAATGCCATTAATAAGGAGTGAAATATGCGTACTCTCTAAGTGATTCATGATTAGCTTTGTAAAGTGTCTGGAAAAGCCAAATCTGTCCATAACTTGGCATAGAAAACGGCAATCTATCCTGTCAAATGCCTTGGCCATGTCTATTTTAATCAAAGCCTTACCTGGCCGCTGTCCTTTGTCAAACCAATGTATAATCTCATTTGCTAACAACACCTGTTCAGCTGTTCCTCGTCCTTTTTGGAAGCCTGCTTGTTCTGGGGAAATTATCCGTGGAAGAATAGTGTTGAGCCTTTTAGATAATATTCTGGTTTGTATTTTACTCATGAAAGTCGATAGCGCAATGGGCCGAAAGTCTACAAGCGTACGCTGCGATTGACCTTTAGGAAGCAATATGATCATCGTATGAGACATGGCACGTGGGAGAGGAAAGCCAAGGAAGTATTCTTGAACCGATTTGTGGACATCCGAAGATATTACATCCCAGCCTGTGCGAAAGAACCACCCATTATATCCATCTGGACCCGCAGCACTTTTTGGATTTAATTCCCAAATAGCCTGCTTTACTTCGTCGATTGTTGGCATTTTGGTAAGCATTTGGTTATCCTCACCCGTGACTAATGCAGGAATATTTTGAAGAAAATCAGGATTGTCATGAATAGGTTGAGCTGTAAACATACGTGTATAATAATCAATTGCTGCTACACTAACTATATCTTGAGTATCACATAACGTGCCATCTTCAGTGTGAATACAGTGGATAGTTTGACGCCGGCATTTGTCTTTAACTAAGGCATGATAATATCTCGTATTAGCCTCACCCTCTTTTAACCATTTGACTCCAGCCTTTTGTTTCCAGTATGACAGCTCTTGAGAAGCAATATGAGACAACATGGCTTGAGACTCACAATAAGCTTGTCTAGCCTCTGCTGTGGGAGATGTATCATATGCCTCTTCTAAAGTGCGTGTGACTTGTTCCGCATGTTGCAGTTTATTGAAAATATTGCCAAAAATAGTCTTGTTCCAATGTGAGACGTCCTTTTTAAAGCGCTTTAACTTATAGCATAAGCCTCGCATACCTCCTACTGTAGGGTAGGACTCCCATGTGGTACGCAGAAAAGTAATATAATCTTGGTGAGTAGTCCAAACATTGAGAAAACGAAACAGCTTAGGGCCATCAAATGTTGCATTAGCACATTGTATCAGTAAAGGGCAGTGATCTGATGTTGTTCGACTAAGGTGTGTCAATCGAACCGAGGAGAAGAGGTCGTAGAATGGCTCATTACAAAAAGCCCAATCCAAACGTCTCCAAACCTGACCTAATCCACGCCCGCCTTGCCATGTATATGTAGTTCCTGTATGTGGAATAACATGCCAAGCTCCATATTGAGCCATTTCATTGAAGTCATCAAGAGCAGCTAAAGATGGAGTGGAGGCACGTTTGTGATCAGAAAGATACATAAAAGTATTGAAATCACCAGAAATTAACCAAGGCTCCTGAGTTGTATCCGAATGATGACGCAAAGAGGTCCAAAGACGTTGTCTATCAGCGGGTGTGTGTTTACCATAAACACAAGAATGCCAGAAGGTCTTTCCAGTTGACTGTAATTGTATATGCAAGTGTGCTACTTGTTCAGAATGTACAGAGGAAAGTAACGTGAGAATGTTTTGTTTCCAGAAACACCAAGCTCGACCATCACATACGTTTAACATCGATGTAAATCCTAGTTGTATACGGACTCGTTCCATTCTAGCAGATGATTGCTGCGGCTCAATGATAAACAGAAAATGAATAGAATATTGATTTAACAGCAGTGTTAGCCTGGAAAGTGATGTACGCAGGCCCCTTATATTCCATGTAAGTATATTCATTGGGAACGAGGAGGCTGGGAGTTTGAAGATCTTGTAACACTGCGAGTTATCATGTGATGAGGTGGTTGAACAAGCTGGCTTTTAGGTCGACGCTTCCGTGTACGTATGCAAGGAACGAAGTCTGCTTGTACCTCTTGTGTTGGTTGTGTAATACGCTGTAGTAACTCTTGATCAGAGAAGAAATTTTGCCTGTTTTTTTAACTTATCCCCCCATATATTTGAAAGTGCATTATATTCCTGCTGAAGATCACGTTGTGGAATCTCTTCTGTTTGACCTTGTATTAGCACTATCTCCTCATTATCCGAGACTGTCTGCACATTTTGAGTTTCTACTATGGGTTGGATATTGGCTGCAGATGTATCCTCAGCAGAACCTCCTAGGAATGTAAGGTTTTGACTGTTTGTGGGAATAGTTTCAGCTTGTGGCGAGGGTATGGGCATTGCTGGCAACATGCCTTCTTCATTGGGTGAGAGCTGACTGTTTGGTGCTGCAGTAGGGAGCTGTGATGGTTGCATCTGTGTTTCATTGTGGGGGTCATTCATCTAGGGATGGGAGTCTGCCTGCATAGGTTTTTCTTGTTGTTTACGGCGCCATTGCTTTTCTGTGACAGGGTTATCCGGTTGGGTTGTCTGCTTCCTGCAACTGTCCTTGTTATGACCTAAAACTCCACATTTCTCACAATACAATGGGACATCTTCATAGATCACAGGCCGAAAATGATGATGATCTAGGCACTAGATATGCAACTTTGATGGCAACTCCTTTGAGACATCTATTTCAACGCAAACTCTCGCAACAGATGGTCGTAGAATTTTTTGAGTTGCAGCATCTGCTCTGATGGGTGTGCCAACCATAGAGGCTATAGCAAATAATGCAGATTGGGTATGAAGATATACTGGTAATCCCGGTAAAGTTAACCAAACTGGAACAATTGGAGCATCTTAACGGGGATCAAAATCATAGGTATACTTTGTAATTCTCATATGGTATCCCAAGATATTCCATGATCGACGGCAAAAAAATCGGTTATAATCTTCTTCTTTTTCAAACCGTAATAAGACGTGAGTTTTATCAAGTAAACCTGCATGGACATTACCTGTAAAGCCTACGCGATCCAGAGTTTTCTGCAGTGCTACCATTCCAGGCCTACCGTTCCAGAAGGATCCCACCAATGTATACTTGAATGGTGATAGTAATGCAGTGATCTCTCCCTCCTCGAAAGTGATCGACGGACAGCCTTTAAAACGTTGAGGAGGCTTCACTTTGATGGCTGGAGGTTCTACGGGTGATCCACCGGTGAGAACAGATAGAAAAGAACGTGCCGGGGCCAAAGGGCCCGGCGGCTGCATGGCTGAAGAAGACGATATCAATAGAAGACGTAGGGTTCAGCGGCGGCGGCAGAGAGCTTTTTATATATATATATATATATATATGCTAATATATATATATATATTATCATATATATATATGGTATGTATAAATGGCGTGTCTATTGAAGGATTAAGAAGACTTTCCATTTTCAATTTTTTTGCCATCAAGCTTTCTCTAAGTATGTCTTCATATAATGAACTAGTTAATTCATTAAACTAAGTACTTCACTTAATGAACTAGTTTAGTTCATTAATTGTGGCACATGAAAATAGTTCAAAGACAACAAATGTTTGCAATATGATGTAAGCTTTAACGCTTCATGGCTTGTTAGTACGGCAACATTATATATAAAGCATATGAGGCATGTATATCACAAAAATGTGTCAAGTAATACTTTTGTCATGTAGTTTTTAAACTCGTACTATTTAAACAATACATTTATAAATCATTCAAACACTTTTTCTCAACACGTTGTACCACACTTAATATAATAAGTGTGTAGATGCACCTTAAATAAAAATTTAAAAACTCCTAAAACATCATAAGAGACATAAGAATAATTAAAATAAATATATAAAGAGTGGTACACCATTTATTAGAAATTAAATTAAAAGAAAAAGGAAGTAACACACAAGAAAAGTAGGAAAGGGCATAATGGTTAATTCCCACCCATACCATGGACCGCCCCTCCCTGTAAGACAGCTTGTCCTAAAAATATTAAATTCAAGTCATTTTGTATTTCTTACACCTTTAGAAATCCCTCCAATCAAAAGCCTTGCATGACATATATTTCTTACACTCTCCACTTCCCCAACTTAAGCAAATGATTAGCTCTCCACTTCCTTTTTCCTCCACAATTCTCGGTTACACCACAAAAGAGGAAGAAGACAATTACAACTTGTGCATTATTTACTTCCTCACTTCACCTCTTCAAGCAACAAATAAATTTTTTAAGGTCTTACAATTTCCCCACAAAACCGAGGTCACCATATTAAAGGAAAGAGGAGGATTATTTCACACCTCTATGTACAACCAATTACATCTCATCCACACTACACTACCCTTAATATTCCATTCTTATCTCTTTTAATCAAGACAATGCAAAACAATCTTCATTTTTCCTTCTATTCATTATTCCACGGTAACAACACCAAAAAGGGAATAAGAGAAATCTCTATCACACTTCTCTTATTTCTCCACTTTATTCTCTCTCAAGTAAATATCTTTCCATCTCCAACAACTTCTCTCTATTCTCCCAAGCTCTCAAGAGTTCTTCACTTCCCTCTTTTCCCTTCACAACCGTGAGTACAAGAGGGAAAGGAAAAGGAAAATTCTTTCAACCTCAAGTGACAAACCAAGCTTGCATGTGTAAGAAACCTTAAGTTAAGAACTTAAACTATCATTTCTAGTCTTCTTCTCCTTCATCCATCTTTAATTTGCTCAGACTCTCTCTTCAAATAGGGATTTTGACCGAGAACTACATAGAGGAGGAAGAAGAGGTTCTTTTAAATGTTTAAGATAGAAAATTGCAAGGATTTCCAAGGTAAGTTTTCTAATAATTGATCTTGAACATTTATTAGTCATTATATCCCTTCACTTTGGCCAATAAGCTGAGATCTACCAAGGAATGAGGAAAGAAGAAATCTTTTCCTTCCAAAAGTGTAAGAATCAAAGAAAAGGCAAGTATTGTTTCTAGCTTCTTCATGCATGTTAAAAATGTAATCTTTTTTGTATAAAGCATAAGAAGGATCATGCATGCATAAGGATTGAATGATGTCTTCATGATGAACCTAAAGAAAATATACGTGCATGTTCATTATGTGATGATCTCGGTGTAATTTCATTTATGTGCTCACTTAGGAAGATGATGATATATGACATGGCTTTGCATGTCAAATATAAGAAAGATGAAGGTCTCATATGTGCTTACATGTAACATTCTCATGGTCATAATCTTTAGCATATTTCTACGTTAATTGTCAACATGCATGACTTAATCTTGTTGAAATGCAACCGTGTATATGGACATGTATATACTAAGCTTTCATGTATTTGAAAGAGATGAAAAATCATGTATTTATGTATCATAAATCTTGGCTAAGAATGGAATGTACATATTACCACAATGATTATTTGGTTTTATTTATGAAAGTAAGTAAATAGGTGAATATGGTGGGATCATTATGTATGAAAACATAGGTAACAAAAGACAAAAGTCATGGTGTGTGTGTGCATGTGAGATTTCGGCCAAGTGGCCATGAATGGTATCATGATAATGAATTGTGTGTGTGTCACCATATGAAAATTTCACAATGACTAGATGTATAGATGTCATGCATGAAAACAACAAGTTGTAAAAGTATGCGTGTGTTGCAACTTTCGGCCAAGTGGCCCTTTTTGATGACCATTGATGATGGTTGATTCTTTATTGGTGTTTACATGTATGAAACTATGTAAAGAGTTGGATAAAGTGCAAGATACTCATGGTAAAATTGCAAAAGTACAAACTAATAACTAAAATGGGTTGCCGAATTGAAAAACAAGCTTTTAGCTACTTAAATTAAAGTAATTAGTGAGGACAAAAGGGTAAATTCAACCCTTTATCAAAGTCGAGAAAATGGGGCTGTTTTCATAAAAACAATAAAGTAAAATATGAAACAGACCATTTAGGACAAGATGGTGATAATTAAAGTCTATGGAGGACTTATGTTTAAGAAGTGAGCCAAAAACCCCACAAAGAGGAAAAACAGTAATTTTACCTAGGGAAATGATTTGATACAAGAGCCAATCAACAGTCTTAAGTTACGGAATCATTAGAGGATAAAGTTAGCTTATACCAAATCTAATGCCATGCATACGACAAAGTCATTTTATAAAGCGACATGTTTTATCTTGCGATGCATATTTAAGTAAACATTTATCACGTGGAACGTTTTAAAATGAGTTTTACACGACATATTTCAGAGATGAATTTATGACGTCAAAAAGCTTTAAAATAATTCTAAAAAGCTTTAAAATAATTTTAACGGACCATACCTTGCGACGACTAACTCTATATGAGACATGTTATGCTACTTCGACAGCTCATCTGTATGTTTGGAGGCCGCCTGACATCAGGTGTAGTCGTGAGGATATTAGGGGCAACGTCTATTCTGATACACCCCTCATTGGGTGTTTTTCTGTCTGTTGCCCCATGGCGCTGGAACCTAGGTGAGAGGTTGGCATCATATGGCAAAATTATGTTTACGTTCTAGCAGAGTGTAACACCGTGTCTAGGACCCGGGATCTTTGCCAACGTGTTCCTATTAGTTTTATGCATATGATGTAACACCGAGGTTGGACCTCGGGATTCATAGTCAGTAGACAACTACTCAGAAAGTCACCATTAGTTTACATACATATGATGTAACACCGTGGTTGGACCATCGGGATTCATAGACGGTATTGTGGCAACTTTGGGGAGCTCAGTCGGGGGGTCTTACGTACGTTCATACAAGCTAAGATATGTTCAGAACACCATTGTGAACGGATCTGACATGATTACGATTTTCAATATTTCTCTAAAAAAGATGCATGATATTTTTATGGCATTAGCATACGCATGTTTACCTGTGTCACCCTATCAGATACAAGCTTAAATCCTTAGCAGATAAAGAATGAGGATTCAATGTAGGGTTTGACATAGACGGAAGAAAAGAAATTGTCTCTGATATATATGTAAAAGACTGTACCACTACGTAAGAATAAGGGAATATGAAAGTTCAAATGAATAATTAAATTTGTGATGTACTTTCTGCAGTTCGTCTATTTTTATGTACTATTGTTACCTTAATTTATCTGGTGGTACATGTTATGTTATGCTATTGTTCATGTTGCATATTCTGTTCACCATGCATAATCCACATGACGAACCTAGGCAGAAATACTTGCTGAGGATTTGTTATCGCTCACCCCATCATTTACCACATCGTAGACCAGGAGCCAGTTCAGATATAGTGAAGAATGAGCTAGGGATAGATCATCAGTGATGGATGTACTGATTAGATTATGTAGCTCCTTATAATATTTCAGATTTGTATTTTGATATTGTACTAAAGACACTCAGATGTACTCGAATATAGTTATTTGGTTTTAGGCATGTCAATTATGATATGTACATTTTATATTGCTTCTGCGATTTCGATACATGATTATGCCGACATGCACATGAATGTTATCGATGCATGGTACTTCTCGCAGCAGAGTATAGCGGGTGCACTATGCCGAGGCCCTAGTCCTGGGCGAGGTGCTGCACAGTGGTTATTCAAGACACATGACGGGTGATCCGACCTTATTTTCAAACTTAAAGAAGGTTACAAAAAGAGGATCCGTAACCTTTGGAGATGACAACAAAGGTAAAATATTTGGAAAATAAATTATCGAAAATCCAAGTACACTTCAGATTTCCAATGTATTCTTGGTAAGGAACTTATCCTATAACTTTCTTAGTATTACACAATTTTTTCATAGTGGTTTGATGTCAAATTTACGCACCCATACTTCAATATTATTAATAAAAATGGAGAATAGCATTAAGAGGAAAAAGAGAAGGAAATATTTTTTACATTATCTACGGATGATATGTAGATGCCAAATTAAAGCGTTTTATAAACCAAATGCAAATTTACGACATAGAAAAAAACAACATACATGATGAGCATGACACACCAGAAATGCATGAACACTTAAAACCGCATGAAAAATTAGAAAATAATCAACCAAGATGGCATAGAGATCACCCACACAACCTCATAATGGGCGAATATCTCAAGGTGCACGACCACATAGAAGAATAGAGCAAGATGAAATTAATCGATTCGATGATATGATTTCTGAAATAGAACCAAAGAATGTGCCTAATACTCTGAATGATTCTTCTTGGATTGATGTTATGCATGATGAATTAAATCAATGGCAATATCATTATAGAACACGTTCGTACTGAAGAATAAGTAGCCGACATATTCACAGAAGCCCTTAATCAAGTCACGTATGGAAATCTATGATCTAAATTAGGTATGATTTCTGTCGATATGCTATAAATTGCTATTTATTGCTTTTGCTTCTAATTGCGTTTTTTATGTGATTTAAAAAACAAAAAAAGAGAAAACCATGATTTAAAGGGGGAGAGATTGACTTAAGGGGGAGCACAACTTGAGGGGGAGTTTTGAAATTCAAATTTATGAATGCATGATTGTAGAGAGAGTGATTATGACACATTTAAATCATGACTAGAGGTTATTTTACAAATCTTCAAAAGGGGGAGATTGTTGATAAACTAGGGTTTAAATGATTTTAAAATGTATGATTTAAATGTTATGTATTTCGAAATGTATTATTTAAGTGTTACATTTTTTAGTGTTACATGACATGCCTATATGATAAATATGCTTTATATGTTTATATGTATCATTGTTGGACTAACGTGACTTGAAGCGTTAAGCTTAAATCATATGTCGTTGTGTTTACACTATTTTCAGGTGCCATTTAAATGAACAAAACTAGTTCATTTAATGAAGTACTTAAGGAGATGGACTAAACTGGTTTCTTAAATGAAGTGCTTAAGGAGATATACTTTTTATTTGGTCAAAATGTAAATTCTATTAACCAAGAAAGCATCAACGGGATGCAACCCATACAATCCAACATGTCAAAATTCAGGATACAACAAGCAAGTTAGCTACCTATTGTATTCCAGAGAGCAAGAAGACATCATAGTAAACTTAATGTCCTACACATATGTGTATGAAGTCTATGTACTACATCCGCTACTTCAAAGTGTTCGCCTTCACATAAGGCTTTTTTTCTACCTTGCCATACACAATAAGTCGTAGCTGCAATGCTAATTTGCATGCCTTGCTCCAAAAAGATTTCTTCCTCAGGTGATGTTTCCCCCCAAGCCAAGATTCTGGGTAAACTAGTGACAGAGGGGGTGGGGATACGTAACCAGTGCAGCATTGAATCCCAAATATCTCTTGTGAGGTGACAATCAAAGAACAGGTGCCTTACAGACTCATTTGATGAACAGAACAAGCAACAAAAGTCTGGGAGGAAGGGAAGGTTATCCCTTGTGCTCAATTTGTTGGAGGCTGTTAGCTATAAAATAAATGCATGCTTTGGGAGAATAATATTGTCCCAAACCAAATGGTGCCAAGGTACAGTCTGGCCCTTGTTTCTGAAAAAGTTGTATGCTGCCCTAGGGGGCAGCCTATCTCCTTGTACCTAGGAAGCCACCATCTGTTGAGCTTCAATGACACCTCCAATATTGGCAATAATGATACCTCCAGTATTCGTCAACAAATCTCAAATGGAAAGTTCTTCTCCACACTACATATACAAACATACGGCATATATATATATATATATATATATATATATATATGTATGTATGTGTATATATATATGTATGTATATATTTATTTATTTATAAGGAATATTTTATTATGATGAGCCTCACTTATGGCGGAGGAAAATCATATTACATAAGTTCATGATATGAGAAAAGCGAATGCAGTGATGCAATGATGGTTAACCGTCAATCATATATCACATGTCGCATTAAAGTCTTGCCAAGTAAAACCACCCTTGTGGATAAAACCTTAGCAAAGGAAAAAGTGTGCATATTTATATGATTATGGCGTTGAACTTGTAGAATACGTACTGAAAAGCTCAACTGAACTAATGTATTTACAATATGTCTAGTGCTGTCCAAATACTCTCCGCGGTAGCAGAATTTTGCAGGGAGGCGATTTGGTTTCTGCAAGTGGCTGAGAAAGAGTTCCATTGACTGGCCATGGATCCGACATATGTTGGCCTCATTCATTTGTAGGTGTATCCGTTCATGCCAGAGAGAAGAAATGGTCAATATTATAAAATCGAAATGAAATACAAAGCAAAGAAGAAGGAGTGTCATGATCGTATCAATGTTGCCTGATTGTATCAACGTTGCCTGCATTCAGAATGAATACAGGCAACAACAAAAAATTGAAGCTCTTGAAAGACGATCGACGCTACACTGAAATAATGTTGTCATCCAGTTTATCCTCAAGAAAAACAGAATATAAATTGTTACCGCCATATCGAAAACAAGGTAGAATGGATGATAAATGGATCAGAGATATGAATAGAAACATACGCACGTTGCCTATGTCAATATGACATCGGCAACGAATGAATAAAAGAGCCAACTCTTTGGGAGACATTAAAACTGCAAATTGGGGACCGAAGCGTCCAAAATAATTGATCCTCGAACTTCACATGGCAATGAGGATAAAGATGTAAAGAGTGTTACGCCTACAGATCTTAATCCATGTCGTGAAAGTGTATGCGCCGCATTGTTAGTCTCTCGTGGAGAGTAAGCTAATGAGGAGGAATTCAGGCATTAAAACTGTATTGTACGTTGCAAATCAGCAGCATATGGTCCTGTGAATTTATCTGGAGTGGATAAGTGATGTAGCAGCATCTTACAATCAGTTTCGAGGATGAGATGATCATAATCACTGGAATAATATATAAGAGCATACTGCAGGGCCATAAGTTCAGCTCTCAAAGGTGTCATAACAGGCAAATAAAAACATATTGCTGAAACTAGATCCCAAATATTGTTGGACCATGCACCTGCAATAAACACCACTAGAGGGGGGATGAATAGTGGTTAGCGGAAATTACACTATAACCCTTTGTAAAAATCGCCTTTGAAAACAGAATCTGAAACCACCTCAGATTCAGAACCCGTATTTGAAAAATTCAAACATAATTGTACACAACTCCAAAAATTATGAAACTTTCCAAAATTTAACTTCAATGTGTTTACAAGACTCTGTCAAAACATCAAACAAAAATAAGATCGTTTGGCCATTAAAACAAATAAAAAAATTCAGATGGTCAATCTGGACACAGAATGTTACTGATTTTGAAAAACGTATTTCTCTTTGAATACTCAACCAAAAAGGTTGATCTTTATGTAACAATACTCCTTAGGATGTGTAGTTGATGTTTCTAAAAGGCCCTGATCTTAAACAATTCTTGATAAATACAGAATTCAAGTTTTCTCAAAACTGGTCAGATTGCAGCCAGATTGTAGCACTTATTTTGCAAAGACTGAAAACTAACTTTCCCTTGCTCAAATCTAGTGATTCTTGTTGCAAATGAAAGCTAACAGTCTGAAGTATAACTCCACCAAAAATAACGAATTTTGAAAGTGTTTAGCTATTTTTTCAAAATGTGAGAAGTTGTGTGAAAACTGCAGTAAAAAGGGGCAGAATGCAGAAATGAAGAAAAAGGACAAAAAACCGATAATTTATCCTGGTTCGGTCAATGTGACCTACTCCAGTCCAAAGGAACACCTTTTCTTAGATTTCACTATGAAATGAATCACCTTACAACAAGAACCAAGCTTGATCCTTGGGTTATACACCAAACCTATTTAAGACTTGGGTAATCACCTTCTATGCAACACTTAGTTGCAACATCTCTACCACCTATTGATGTAGCCTTATAGAATTGGCTAATCAATCTTACAAATGAAGCTCAAGAGGCTTGTAGCTCACCAAATACAACAAGAACACCTTTTGCTACAAAGAATGAAACAAGAACAACAAGAATAAAATGATAGCTAGAGAATTCGACAAATGCTTTCAAGTGAGCTTCAAGTGTGTTTCATCTTCTTCACCATTGCCTCTATTTATAGTGTGAATTGAGCCTTGCAGATAAGTTTTCACATGTGTCACCATCTTCATCGTCAATTCCAAGTGTCTTCACATCATTGGTTGGCCTTTGTACACTTGGCAAAATAAAACAAAATGATTGGTCCACCTTGCAACTCCATTTGGCCGAAACTTTAAGCTCCAAAAACGACTTGGAATTATTTTTAAAATGTGAAGATAATAGCAAGGGATAATACTCCACTATCCCCTGAACTTCTTGGCATAAACATAGGACATGTGTGTTGACCAAAGGGGGTTTGAGTGATTTAAAAATGCATGATTTAAATAACGTGTTACAAAGAAATGCATGACATATTTTATGACATAACACGTTGTTGCATGAAAGTTGCCTTATATAGTTCATATATAATGTTGCCGTACTAACGGGCCATAAAGCGTTAAAGCTTACATCAAATGGCAAACATTTGTTGTGTTTATACTATTTTCAGGTGCCACCATTAATGAACTAAACTAGTTCATTATGTGAAGTACTTAGTTAATTAAAGTAAGTAGTTCATTAAAGGAAGCAACATTTGGACAAGGCACAAAGGCAACAAGATTAAGAAAGGAAGGTCTCCTCCTCCTCCTCCTACATCATGATTATACATGCATACATATATACAAATATATATATTTTCATATTTTTTGAAAAAGGCACATACACATGTATTCCAACGTGCTACCGACACGTTATATATTTTACGTACGTACGTTAACGTCACACCACCATACTTAACTCATATTTATGAGTATATTCAGGTCTTATATCATATGATATAAGTCATGGTGATGACAAATTAAATACGACACGTTAAAAGGTTCTAAACCGAAAATTGTCGTATCGGGCGAATACCGAAACTTCGCCAACGTGTCACGTACTTGCCATAAATAGATGGCCAGCCCCGACACCTCAAAAATCACTATAATTTTCGTGGCTATGATGATAATTCAATCCATAAAATCATTCCATGTTGGCACACACAAATCACCCATATTAAGGCCAAATTGTCGAGATTCCAATTTCAATTTTGTCACGTCTAGGCGCCACTTCAATCAGCCTTATAAGCTGAATATTAAAGTTTATATTATGTATATTATGTGTAACATAATATATATAACATGTGCAAAAAGTTGGAATTTAATTAGAGAAAAATCGGGTAATCGATAAACATCGAAAATTTGGTTTTCTACGTACACAACACATGGAACATTTTTGGCACATCATACGACATGTATCTAGACACTTTTTACATATGTCATACATCTTTAAGTGTTCTAGAAAATTAAATTAAGGGCTGATTGGAATATACCATGTGTGTATTATTAAATGTGCACTATTTTACAAAGTTTGCAAAAATAAAATTCAGCACATGTATATACATGTTATAAACGCCTATTCCAGCTGATATGGAGCATATGTGGAGCCTTGTTGGCATATTGGTTGGTCAAGAATCAATCATACAATGTTGATAACTTAAAGAAAGAAGCTATAAAAGGTAATATTTCAAATTTTGTCACAATTGTGACACATGCTGAAAATTCAGCATGTGCACTAAAGGGCTGGACGTTTTTAACATGTTAATGACCAATATTTTACTTCTTCATTAAGGTGGATTAATTGGAAGACAATTTGGAAGTGTTTTAAATATTTTATGGAATAAAGAAAGTGATATTCTTGAATATCACACATGCTGAAAATTTCAACATGCGTGTGATGTATCTTGGCCGAATTTTAGGCCACATTGTTGTCCAATTTTATTCCATACATGATGAGAATATTGTCTACTAAATGGTGATTCATTTTCAAGAGATAAATCAAAGAAAACTAGGCAACATTTTGAACAAAAAGCGAATATAACACATGTTGAAATTTCAGCATGTGCATTTGTCATAATGGGCGATTTTTAATCATTTTTGTGAGAAAATTATCTTGCTTAATTTATGTGATGATCTTGGAAATTATGGTAATTGTTTTATGATGATTTTGGCACATGTTTTTAGTGAAATTCTCAGATTTTCCTAGTCATCAAATGATGACAACATTCAACCAATCAATGAGTGCCAAGTAAGCAAAAGTTAAATGATCATCCAATGAGGAGGTGCCAAGTAAGCAAGATCATGTCACAATGATGCCACACATTCTCCCAAAGATTTAGAAGATAATTTTCAAGAGGGGGAAGAGCAATAGGGGGCGGCCAAGATATGTTAAAAAGGGAAGGATGAAGAGTAAAATAAGAACAAGAACAAGAGTTGCAAATTCAAAGATCAAAAGTGTTCTAGCCTTCTTCTTCTACACTCTCTTTCTTTCTTCTTCCTAAAATCCTATTGTACTTACATTCATATTCTTGAATAGGCTTCTCTTAGACCACCACACATTCTTTATCTTTGTAAAAGATTGATCAAAGTGTGATCAATCTTCAATCGTACAAGGTGGTGGTGTTCGTGACAATTGTATTCACGTACAAGGTTTGTAAAGGGTTGGAGTTGGTGTGTAACTCCATCAACCCTGTGGTAAGGTGTATTTGTGTTGTGTGATTAGTGTGAACCGAGGAAGGTGTTCCTCGAAGACTGGAATAGGTTGTTGATAACCGAACCAGTATAAAATTCTTGGTGTCATTTACTTTCAGCACTTATATTCTGTTTCAGCACTGTTTACTGTTTTTGATCACGTTTGTAAAAATAGTAAACGAATTTCAAAAATCTCTAAACTTTCAGGAAACATAGCCACACGTTTTAAGGTTCTTTTGGCGCAAGTTTAAACCCTTTTGGACAAGTATAAGTCATTCAAACGTCCAAAGTTCTGAGACTAGTGCAGTCTAATTTTCAGGCTTGCAAAGGTTGAGACTTTGGTCTAAATTTTCAAAAGAAATTTTTCAAAACTGTTTCAACCCAGTTAAATATAATATATAAGGGGTTAGTGATTAAAATTTCAGATCATTTGGAGTTGCGTACAAATAGGAATTAATTTTTGAAATCAGTCTACCGTTTCTGGCAGATTCACACAATCTGACCACCAAAGAATTTTCAAGAGGTTAGAGGTTGAATTTAAATCTGAAATTTTTAGGAGACACTCATAACATCTGAGGATAAGTTCTCTCAAAATTTCAGAATTTTTGAAGACCTGAAACCTAGGTTCCAAAACGTTTTAAAACTGGTCCTGAAAACAGAAACTGTTTTCAGAAGTTGGGTTTTTTGGTTTAAAACAATTTTAAAAACCACATTTTCCGCACCCACTATTCAACCCCCCTTCTAGTGGTGCCTTGCAGATCCTATAATGTGAGGCTGAAAAATTAAAATAAAAACAGCTCCAAAACAGCCCTCTCCAGCCGTTGGTATCACCTTGATTTTTCCAAAATTAATCTTGATTATCCTTTGTAAAATGAAGAAAATAAGAAAGGATAATACCACCAAAATATCCTCAAATCCAAGCACAAGAATAGGCCATGTGAAGTCTTCATTTGACTTCAAAAATCTGATGAAAACACCTTGTAGCCGTTGGCTACATTTGAATATTTCCAAGTTAGCAATTTTGCCAACTAGCTCTTTTTTGGTTGGTGCACTTGTCACCAAGCCATAAAATGAATTACACATCATATCCAATTGCATATGCATGTTTTTAATCATATATATATGTGTAGCAACTCAGATATTTGAAGAAGAAATCAATAGATAATAATTGACAAGATTATGTCAACGTATAACACCGAAATTCCCAATATTTCTTCTTATATGTCGTGATCATTTCCACACCTTTAACACCTTTGATATCTCTGAATAATGATGATAAACATGCTCCCATAACATATATAAGAGTTTCTTCAAGAAAAAATAGAATGTGACATCTCAAATCGTCACATATCCAGCTATAGTCAATAACATCATCATGCGAGAGAATAAAATAAAGAATCACCATATCATCTTCAAATTAATAAAAAATCAGCGCCATAATGAAGATAATAATATTCTCAAGAGATTCCTTGAGTAAAAATACCAAAAATACCCTCAGGGATGAAATGACCAAAATGCCCCTTGTATGAGAAAACTCCATAAATGACCCGGATGATCAGAAATAATCATGATATCACCTTTTTCATGATAAATAGTATAAGAATACATCTTCGAAATATTTTCACCATGTGATGTTCCTACAAAACTCAAAATACCAATTTTGTCTTTTTGGTAAGTTGTAGAAACTTTCAAGGCACGTTAGTCACAAGATATTTAAAATCATCAAAAACACATAATAATCACATAATAATCATGTATAAATCATATACAAATGAAAACAACCATTTTAACACTTTTTAGAAAAATATTTCTAAAAAACCTAGACATCAATCGATCGAAGTGGCTCAGGTTGAGAGATCGATGTCTCACCGTAAGTTTCAGGATTTGTCTCTGACCTACATCGATCGATCGAAGTGAGGGTTTGAGGTACATCGATCGATCGATGTGTCTCAGGTTCAGATATCGATGTCTCACAGTAAGGTCTTGAACTTTCACTGGCTTACATAGATCGATCGATGTGAGGGATCTATGTCCATAGATCGATTGATGTGCAACAACCTGAGAGATCGATGTCAACTTTTTGAACTTTTAAACACATATAACACCATGTGTGACATTTTTAATTATTCACCACTTAAAATCATGTGTTTGAAAATTATCCAAACGTATTTCTTAACATTCTCCCGCTTTTGGATGATTTTCAAAATAACCTAACATGATTTTAATGTCACAACTTATAACCAATTTTTTATCATAAACCTATCAATTATATCCCCAAAGTTGTACCAATTGTTTCAAAAACAACTTTCCCACCAATTACCAATTGTTTTCACATTGTTTTCAAATTCTCAACTCTCATGTATTCATATGCTCGTATTCATATGCTACCCCTCAAATTATACTCCCCCCTTAACCTGTGCTCAACTTATACCAATTGAAACTTAGCATATTATTAAACCAACCACATTATGACTTACCAACTAAAATCATGTTCTTATTCTATCTCCCCCTTTATTTTGCAAATCATGCAAAAGATAGAACTATGCAATGGTATCGTAAGTCATCATGCCTAACTTGGATCATAAGTTTTTAAAATTGGCTTGATTAAGGGGTTTGGTAAAGATATCAGCTATTTGGTGATCAGTTCTTATATGGTTTATAACTATATCCTCATTTTGAACATGATCTCTAAGGTAGTGGTATCGCACCTCAATGTGTTTGGCCTTAGAATAAAGCACCGGATTCCGAGAAAGATTGATCGCACTTGTGCTATCATAGAAAATTGGAATCTTTTTCATTTTAATGCCAAAATCACTAAGTTGTTTAAGCCAAAGTATTTGGGTAGTACATAAACTTAAGGCTATATTCTCGGCTTCGGTGGTAGAAAGAGCTACACTAGCTTGCTTTTTAGAAAACCAAGAGATCAAGTTGGTTCCTATTAATTGACACGTATCGCTAGTGGATTTTCTATCTAATTTGCAACCACCATAATCAGCATCACTATATGCGTGTAATTCCAACTTAGCATTTCTATCATACCAAAGTCCTAAATGAGGTGTATGTTTAAGATATCTAAAGATTTTTTTCACTGCATTGTAATGAGATACCTTGGGACAAGATTAAAACCTAGCACACATACGCACACTAAATATTATATCAGGTCTTGATGCAGTTAAGTATAATAGTGATCCAATCATAGACCTATATAGTGTGTCATCGAAATGTTTACCATTTTCATCCTTATCTAGTTTGGTGCTAACACTCATGGGGGTAGTTGTTGGTTTCAACTCTTCAAAGCCAAACTTCTTAATCATATCATTGACACACTTAAGTTGGCTAATGTGAATTCCTTGAGGGGGTTGTTTCATTTGAAGCCCTAAGAAATAATTCAACTCTCCTACCATTGACATTTAAAATTTTGACTTTCATACATTCTTCGAAGTCTTTTACTAAGGTAGGGTTAGTTGAACCAAAGATAATATCGTCTACATAGATTTGAACTATTAATAAATCATTATCTTGTCCTTCTAAGGAATAATGTGTTGTCTATTGTTCCCCTTTGATAATTATTTGCAATGAGAAAGTTTACAAATCTATCATACCAAGCTCTTGGAGCTTGTTTCAAACCATATAAAGCTTTCTTAAGCTTGTACACATGGTTAGGATTCTTTGGATCTTCGAATACAGGGGGTTGTTTCACAAACACCTCTTCTTGGATGTATCCATTCAAGAACGCATTATTGACATCCATTGGAAGAGTTTAATGTTTCTTAGACTTGCAATCGCAAGTAACAATCTAATTGTTTCTAGTCGTGCAACGGGTGCAAAGGTTTCTTCATAATCAATTCCTTCTTGTTGATTATAACCTTGTGCAACTAGCCTAGCCATATTTCTTGTAACATTTCCTTGTTCATCCATTTTATTCCTTAAAACCCATTTCATTCCTATTATAGACTTATTTTTGGGTTTAGGTACTAAGTCCCACACGTTGTTCCTTGTGAATCGATTTAATTCCTCATGCATAGCATCTACCCAAGGTAAATTACCTATGGCTTCCTTTACATTCTTATGTTCTAAGTGTGATATTAAACTATGTCCTTCAAGTTTACTTATGTTTCTACGTGTTCTAACCCCAACACTTGGATCCCCAATGATTAATTCTCTAGGATGCCACCAATTCCTAGATTGACTAGGTTCACCCTCATCTTGTTCAAATGTTTCATTAGTGTGAACATTATCATATATCATTTGATCATTAGTTGTATTATCTTCTAATTGCAAAGTTTCTTCATTTATTTCATCTAAGGGTTCATGCATGTCTTGTTCAGGGGGAGTTGGTTCTAGATGATCAAGTACAGGCTCAAGTAATACATCATCATCAAAACATATTTTCAACATTATTCTCGTGTTTATGTTGAGTTTTATCACTAACTTCAAAGCATGCATTTTCATTGAATTTCACATGTACAGATTCAATTATTTTTCTAGATGCAGGATTATAACACCTATATGCTCTAGAATTAGTTGAATAACCAACAAATATACATTCAATAGACTTTTGTTCAAATTTGTCTAGATTATCCTTTGAATAACCAACAAATATACATTCAATAGACTTTTGTTCAAATTTGTCTAGATTATCCTTAGTGTTCAACACAAAACACTTACATCCAAATACTCTAAGATAATCTATTTTAGATTGTCTATTATTTAACAATTCATAAGGTGTTTTATTTAATTTCTTTCTAATAGAAAACCTATTTATAATATAGCATGCACAACTAACAGCTTCAGCCCATAAATATTTAGGTAATTTATTTTCACATAACATTGTTCTAGGAACTTCTTGAATTGTTCTATTTTTACGTTCAACAACTCCATTGAGTTGTGGTGTTCTAGGTGATGAGATTCGTGTTTAATTCTATGTAATTCACAAAACTTGATTACATATTTGTTTTTAAATTCTCCACCTCTATCACTTCTAATTCGTTTAACATTTTCTTCGTAAATGTTTTCAAGTTGCTTAATAAGTGTTTTGATTGCTAATATAGCATCGTCTTTGTGTGTTAAAAACAATGTCCACATGTAGCATGAGTAATCATCTACTATAACACACACATAGTAGTGTCCACCTAGACTTCTTGTCCTACTTGGACCAAATAAGTCTAAGTGAAGCAATTCTAGTACATGACTAGTGCTCACTTCATGTTTCAGTTTTAATGTTTCTTTAATGTGTTTTCCTTTAATACATGTTTCACACATTTGAAAATTATCTAAGTCCAACTTAGACATACCTCTAATTAAATTCTTTTTAGATAATTTTTTAATGGTTGAAATTCCTATATGGCCTAATCTAAGGTAAGAGTATAAATGTTACCATCTCTATTTCCTTTTAAAACTATTTTTCCTTTTTCATTTATTATATCACATGAACTGGGAGGAAAAGAGACATAATAACTGCAATCTATAAGTTGAGAAATACTAAGTAAATTATAAGAGAGATTGCTTACTAACAACACATTTCGTATTTGAAATGTGTTAGGGTCCCCGATTGTTCCTTTTCCAACAACTTTTCCTTTGTTGCTGTCACCGAATGTCACCTTTCCACCATCAATATGTTCAAGTTCGGTGAATAGTTTGGGGTTTCCCGTCATACGCCTTGAACATCCACTATCTAAAAACCATTTGGTTTTCAGATTCTTTGACTTTGTCGCCTTGTCCGAATGACTTAGACGATTTAGACTTTCGATGGTTTAATTTAACCTCGTATACTCTGAGTGAGCCTATCAATTCGTCCATTTTTGTGATAGATTTCATCTCTTCAATTGCCGTGACATTTGGATCCCATTCAGCAGGAAGGCTTCACAACACCTTTTGAACCTTTTTATTGTTTGTGAACGATTTTCCTAAAGCTTCCGACTCACCTTTGTGAGAAACTATGGCCATTGTATGTACCTTTAATCTGAGATTAGCAGGCTACAAAGAGTAATTGTTTCTTGGCCTTGTATTGTTTGTACAGTGTTGAATCTTGCTTCTTTGAGTGGTGTAGATCTGGCTCAGATACCAATTGTTGGACCGTGTACATGCAATAAACACCACTAGAAGGGGGTGAATAGTGGTTAACGGAAATTACACTACAACCCTTTGTAAAAATCCCCTTTGAAAACAGAATCTGAGACCACCTCAGATTAAGAACCCGTTTTTGAAAAATTCAAAAATAATTGTACACAACTCCAAAAATTATGAAACTTTCGAGAATTTAACTTCAATGTGCTAACAAGACTCTGTCCAAAAATTAGACAAAATAAAATCGTTTGATCCTTCAAACAAATAAAAAGATTCAGATGGTCAATCTGGACAGAATTGGACAGAATGTTGCTGATTTTGAAAAACGTGTTTCTCTTTGAACACTCAACCAAAAAGGTTGATCTTTATGTCAAAATACTCCTTAGGATGTTTAGTTGATGTTTCCAAAAGGCCCTGACCTTAAACATGTTGTACCCCAACGATCATGTACGTGAAAACTATGAAAATGAGACGGAATGAAAGCGACAATTTCTTTTAGCGTATGTTACTTAAGTCAACTTAACCCTCTTTACTTAAATACTATTGAAGTGATACTTGAAATATAGAGTTATATAAACCATACACACCACTATGTATTATGTGCGTGTATATGATATATGTGTACGAAATGTATAAATACCTACATGCGTATACATAGGAGGATATATATATATATATATATATATATATATATATATATATGTAGTACACATGGCGTGTATATGTATGTATACATACATATGTTAATCTTAGAATATGATAAAATAAAGTAAACAATATAGTACATGAATTAAAATTACAAGAAATATCAAGTTGCCCAAGAAGCCCAAAAATCGGCCAATACATGTAAGGGTTCTAGAATTCTCTAGCCAATTTTATTAGTTAAAATAATTACTTAAAGTCTACTACACCATTAAGACAAGAAGTTATTATGCAAAGAATAAATAGAAAACAAAATAGACATGCATTTAAGGAACAAGTAAGACAACTCATTAAAGAAAGAGGTAGTATGGTTGAGGTCATAAAGACCCCAACCAAAACCGCCCCCTTAGTGTCTAGACATGGAGGATTTTTAAATCCTACCATGGTCACTTTTTTCCCTTAAACCAAGGTTAAGATAACCATGATTTGATAAAGTAACTTGGGTTAGCACTAAAGTAACCATAATTGGAATAAAGTAACCAAGATTATTACTAACCTAACCTTGATTAACACTCATGAGAACCCTAACCCTCCCAATTCTCCCTCCAAAACCGTCCCCCCTTCCTAAGTCCCTAGCATGTTTTAAACCCTTCTAGAAACATCTACCTTCTTGTCATCTTGAGACTCCTCTCAAGACACATTCAAGCAAGAGCAACACTTAGCAAAAATTCCCTCCTCCCATCACCACAAAGATTTCGGCCCCTTCACCTTGAAGGATAGAAGTTCAACTTCACTTTCAAGACTCAAGAAGGCATCTAGGTAAGTCTTGTTCCAAGCTTCCTTAAGTGAATTCTTATTTGGTGAAGGATGAAGCTCACATGAACTCTTTCTCTCCATGCCAAAACCATGACATCCATGGGTTAAATAGGTGAAAGCCTTCAACTTTCCTAGGTGGTGTTATATTGAGGTGCTTGCATCTCCATTCCAAGCTCATTTTGGTAAGAAGCTCTAGACCTCAAAACTATCCTATTTCCTCTATTGAATAAAGACTAATCTTTTCCTTTCATTTCCATCAAAACCGTATGCTCAAGGTAAGGAAGGAGAAGGATTTCAACTCAACTCACTCCATAACCAAGCAAAGACAAGAGCTTTAGCTTGAAGAGGCAAGTATACAATGATCTCTCATGATTTATTTAAAGATTTTGTGACTTGAATGCTTAGAAGTTCTTAAAATGTGATCTTTAGTTGAATGTCTTAAGTTTTGAGACTATATCTTAGTGATTCCCTAAGAACAATGCCTTACATGTGATTTATTCCTTTAAAGATGAAGTCTTTTCCTATATGCTATATGGAATAAGGCTGACCTAGAGTGAAATAAGGTTCACCTAAGTAGGTCTAGACAAGATTGACTTGTGAATGTAACACAAAAGGTCCTAAGGAAAGTATACATGTGAAAGCTAGGAGCTTTATGAGGTTGTTGGTAAGTTTAGATTAAGATGACCCTTGAATGTGAATGCATGCTTGAATATGTGTTTTAAAATGTGGTTAAAGAAACACACAAGTTTCGGCCCAAAGTATTGAGTGAAAACATGGACATTTGACTTGGATAGATGACAAAATAGCAAACCACTGGAATTAGACAGAATAGAATGACGTTTTAGATGGTTTAAGAACTGACCTTACAGACCTTCAATGAAGCTAATTTTTGGTACAAAGTTAGCCTTATCAGTATAGCCCAAGTGAGAGTTGGAATCTCGTTAAAATCAGTTATGGATTATTTCTAAGAAATTATATGGTAAAACTGCTCCAGAAGAAAATTCTGGAGTTGGGCAGAATTGATCACTGGATTCAAAGAATTAAAAGAGGACCTTGTGGACTTTCAATAAATCTGATTTTTGGCACAGAGATAGTCCCACGAGTGTATCAGAGATGAGAGTTGGAATTTCGGTAAAATAAGTTATGGTTAATGTTTAATAAAATATTTGGTAAGACTGGTCAGACTTGAAAAACGGGAGCTGAGCAGAATTGTAGCCTCTTTTGGTTGGCTTGAAAAGAGATCTTGTAGATGACCAATAAATCTGATTTTTGGCATGATAATAATCCTATGAGAGTAGTGAACACGCCAGCTGGAATTTGGGTAAAACAAGTTCTGGATTATTTTATATGAATTAATTAGTCAAACTGCTCAACTGAAATCACTGGAACCAACCTGAAGTTTAGTAACAAATTTATGGACTCAGAAAGGGGACTTAGAGATAAGAAAATAGGCTAAATTTCGGTAGGATACTAGTTCCACATGTTTATGATTTGTGCGAGCTAGAATGTTTGAAAAATGAATCTCGGATTTGCCGCAATTAAATTTTTAGTAGAATATGTCAGTTCAGTTTCAGCACTTAATCCGTTTCGGAAGTTAATTAAATGAGCCTTTTATGGTTATTGAAATAATCTGAAATTTTTACGACATGTATCTAAGATTCCACCTAACGTATGGGTGACAAAAGATTATGGAAGTGGACTTATTTGGTTAGCTTAACCGCCCCATGAATATGAAGTAAAAGTCTGGAAGAATTTAGCTTCCGCATTCATGCATGTTGATATGTTATAAGGAATGCATACGCTTATCCATGTCATGACTTGCATTGCATATCACTACATGTATCATACATGATCATGAAACTGATTTTCATGGATTTTATGATGCAACCAAGTTTTATAAGCAGCTATGTTTTCGTTATGCATGAAAAGTTTTTACGGTCCCATGTTTTTAAAGAAAGATTCATGATTCTTTTGCCGGCCAAGCATGCGACAACCCGACTCCAAACCCGGGGTTAATTGGTCTGATGACATGATATGTTCTGGACCCGTTCAGATCCAGGGTTAATTGATCTGATATCTATTCTAGACCCGTTCAGATCTGGGGTTAATTGATCTGATATATGTTCTGGACCCGTTCAGATCCAGGGTTAATTGATCTGATATCTGTTCTGGACCCGTTCAGACCCGGAGTTAATTGGTCTGATGATATGTTCTGGACCCGCTCAGATCCGGGGTTAATTGATCTGACACTCTGTTTTTTACGACATGTTACTTTATGGGACCAAAATGATGTTTTGACATGACATGACATCATGCATTGCATCTTGCATAATTCACGATCATCAGGACATGTTGCATGCTACAGTTAATGGTTATAAGTTATTATTGATATAGCATTCCCTAATAACATGCTTAAGCCGAACGCCAAGTAAGTTCAGGATCCAAGATCAGGTATGGTATATCATTCCCTAAAACATGCTTAAGCCGAACGTCAAGTAAGTACCGGATCCAAGATCAGGTATGAATTATGATTATTTGAGGTTTTTGGGGTAATACATTCATGTTATGATTCTTTACGTATTTCATGGTAGTTTATTGTATTCTTGCTGGGTGATTTTTATCACTCACACTTTATTTTTTCCCAGAGCTGGATAATGCCAAGATAGAATGGATCGAGGAGCCGAGAGTACCTTATCCATAGGCGAGGAGCATGAAGGGAGCTAAGCTTAAGGACTTTTGTGCTGCCAAGACGTTTTGTATCATGACTATATTTGAACTCTCTATATTTCAATTATGTTATTTTGTGGGACTACTACTTTTGGGAATTTAGTGATGCATGTTTAATTTGAAAAGTTTTAATTCTGCCTAAATTTTACTACCATGTTGAATGTTAGCATGGGAGTCCACGACTTATGTTATGGATGTTCGCATGTTATGCATGACACCTTGTACTCTCCTCAGTGAAGTACGGTGGGTGCACCGTATCCGGACGAGGCCCGGGTGCGGGGCGCTACAAAACAATTCTTGATAAATACAGAATTCAAGTTTTCTCAAAACTGGTCAGAGCAGCCAGATTGGAGCAGTTATCTTGTAAAGACTGAACGACTAACTTTCCCTTGCTCAAATCAAGTGATTCTTATTGCAAATGAAAGCTAACAGTCTGAAGTATAACTCCACCAAAAATCATAAATTTTAAAAGTGTTTAGCTATTTTTCCAAAAAGTGAGAAATTGTGTGAAAACTGCAGTAAAAAGGGGCAGAATGCAGAAGTGAAGAAACAAGACAAGAACACCAAGAATTTATCCTGGTTCGGTCAATGTGACCTACTCCAGTCCCAAGGAACAATTTTTCTTGGATTTCACTATAAAATGAATCACCTTACAACAAGAACCAAGATTGATCCTTGGGTTATACTTCAACCCTATTCAAGACTTGGATAATCACCTTCTATGCAACACTTAGTTGCAACACCTCTACCACCTATTGATGTAGCCTTATAGAATTGGCGAATCAATCTTACAAATGAAGCACAAGAGGCTTGTAGCTCACCAAATACAACAAGAACACCTTTGCTATAAAGAATGAAACAAGAACAACAACAAGAAGATAATAGCTAGACAATTCAACAAATGCTTTCAAGTGAGCTTTAAGTGTGTTTCATCTTCTTCACCATTGCCTCTATTTATAGTGTGAATTGAGCCTTGGAGATAAGATTTCACATGTGTCACCATCTTCATCATCAAGTCCAAGTGTCTTCACATCATTGGTTGGCCTTTGTACACTTGGCAAAATAAAATAAAATGATTGGTCCACCTTGCAACTCCATTTGGCCGAAACTTGAAGCTCCAAAAGTGACTTGAAATTATCTTGAAAATGAAAGATAATAGCAAGGTATAATACTCCACTATCCCCTGAACTTCTTGGAATAAACATAGGATATGTGAGGCTGAAAAATCCAAATAAAAACAGCTCCAAAACAGCCCTCTTGAGCCGTTGGTATCACCTTAATTTTTCCAAAAATTAATCTTGATTATCCTCTGTAAAATGAAAAAATAAGAAAGGATAATACCACAAAAATATCCTCAACTCCAAGCACAAGAATAGGCCATGTGAAGTCTTCATTTGACTTCACAAAATCTGATGAAAACACCTTGTAGCTGTTGGCTACATTTGAATATTTCCAAGTTGGCAATTTCGCCAACTAGCTCCTTTTTGGTTGGTCCACTTGTCACCAAGCCATAAAATGAATTACACATCATATCCAACTGTATATGCACGTTTTAAAACATATATATATGTGTAGCAACTCAGATTTTTGAAGAAGAAATCAATAGATAATAATTGACAAGATTATGTCAACGTATAACACCGACATTTCCAATATTTCTTCATATATATCTTGATTATTTCCACAACATTAACACCTTTGATATCTCTTAATAATGATGATAAACATGCTCCCATAACATATATAAGAGTGTCTTCAAGAAAAAATAGAATATGACATCTCAAATCGTCACATATCCAGCTATGGTCAATAACATCATAATGCGAGAGAATAAAATAAAGAACCACTATATCATCTTCAAATTAATAATAAATCAGCTCCAGAATGAATGTAATAATATGCTCAAGAGATTCCTTGAGTAAAAATACCAAAAATACCCTCGAGGGTGAAATGACCAAAATGCCCCTAGTATGAGAAAACTCCAGAAATGACCCGGATGATCAGAAATAATCATGATATCACCTTTGTCATGATAAATAGTATAAGAATATATCCTTGAAATATTTTCACCATGTGATGTTCCTACAAAACTCAAAATACCAATTTTGCCCTTTTTGGTAAGTTGTAGAAACTTCCAAGGCACGTTAGTCACAAGACATTTAAAATCATCAAAAACACATAATAATCACATAATAAACATGTATAAATCATATACAAATGAAAACAACCATTTTAACACTTTTTAGGAAAATATTTCTAAAAACCCTTGACATCGATCGATCGAAGTGGCTCAGGTTGAGAGATTGATGTCTCACCGTAAGTTTCAAAATTTGTCTCTGACCTACATCAATCGATCGAAGTGAGGGTTTGATGTACAACGATCGGTCGATGTGTCTCAGGTTCAGAGATCGATGTCTCACAGTAAGGTCTTGAACTTTCACTGCCTTACATAGATCGATCCATGTGAGGGATCTATGTACATAGATCGATCGACGTGCAACAACCTGAGAGATCGATGTCAACTTTTTCAAATTTTTCAACTTTTAAACACATAATACCATGTGTGACATTTTTAAGTATTCACCATTTAAAATCATGACTTTGAAAATTATCCAAATATATTTCTCAACAAGTATGAGTTCGTAAAACCACTGCTGCAGCTGCATTTTTGCTACTCACCGTTGCATCAACATTGAGTTTTAATTTGCCTATTGGAGGAAGCTCCCAACGAACGATTTTTGGTCTAGTAGACCAAATTTGCGGCGAGAAATTAAGTCGTGTCAAGTGCCGTATCTATCGAGAATACTTACGGCCCTGCGACGTTGCACACCAAGTAAATATATGCTCCTGAGCACGTTCATACATTCTCATATACGAGAAGTGGTCATCCCCAAATTTGATAGCTGCATACTCTTTCCAGATAACCCAAAAATCCAATGACGGCACAACAACACATAACTAACCCAGCATGGTATGTGAAGAAGATCCACACCACCAACGGAGAAGAAAACCACAAACAGTCGGCGTACTTAGCAATGGTCCAGAGAATAATATTGAAATCAGTTGCCATAAAGGCTATATGGACGGACAACCAAGAAAAGTGTGATCTAAGGTATCCGTATGTATTTTGCAAAAGACACACTGGGTAGGATAAATATTTTACCGCATTTGCAAAGTATCGGGCAAAGGTAGTGCATGCATCCATAATCGCCAAAGAAATAGACAACCACCAAAAGCATACTCGGCCGCCAAACATATCTCGAATGATCAAAAGGAGTAGTATCCGATATCGGCTGTTTATATGCGGCTTTAACCGAAAATTGTCCATTACCGTCCAATGTCCAAATATAACCATCCGTAGTAAAAGTCACTTGAGTAAGGATGTAGGCATTAATTCGACAAAGACGCTTCCAAGTAGCCGAATCATAAATATGTGAATACATTGTTGCCCGCTGTCCATATTTTGCCCGACTGTAATTTGCCCACGGAGAGGAGGAATGATGATAATTCCACTATAATTTACAATCATAAGCCTGCTGAAGACATGATAGATTTCGAATATTTAAGCCGCCAAGCTCCTTAGGCCGAGTGACATTATCCTATGATTTCCAATGACGGCCACCATTCTATAAAAATTGCGACATTTTCTGATTTAAAACATCCAAAACACTCTTTGGAAATCTTGAACTCGATATAATATGAAGCGGAATAGAGCATAATACATGACGAATCAATACCACTCGACCCGCCATAGATAATAGTTTAGACGACCAAGAATTAAGAGCAACATAAAAATGATTAACTAATGATGTACATGTAGGATCTGCAAGGCACCACTAGAAGGGGGGGGGTTGAATAGATGGTGCGGAAAGTGTGGTTTTTAAAATTTCTTTAAACTTGAACAATTCAAGTTCTGAAAACAGATTCTGTTTTCAGGACCTGTTTTAAAACGTTTTTAAAACCAGGTTAGAGGTCTCCAAAAATTATGAAATTTTGAGAAAACTTAGCCTCAGATGTTATGAGAGTCCCCTAAAAATTTCAAATTAAAATTCAACCTTTAACCCCTTCAAAAACCGTTGGTACTCAGATTATGCAAATCTGCCAGAAACGGTAGATGGTTTTGAAAAATTAATTCCTATTTGTTTGAACGTCCAAATGCTCTGAGAATACAACCACTAACTCCTTTTATACTATATTTAAATGGGTTAAAACAGTTTTGGAAAATTCTTTTGGGAAGTAGGTCAATTACAACCAAAGTCTTAACCTTTGCAAGTCTGAAAATCAGACTGCACTAGTCTCAAAACTTTTGATGTTTGATTGACTTATACTTATCCAAAAGGGTTGAAACTTGTGCCAAATTAACCCTAGAACGTGTAAGTATGTTTCTGAAAATTTTCGTAATTTTTGAAAATTGTTTACTATTTTTATGGATGCGAACAAAAAGGGTAAACAGTGCAGTAACTGAAAAGTAAGTGCAGAAAGTAAATGGCACCAAGAATTTTATACTGGTTCGGTTATAAACAACCTACTCCAGTCTTGAAGGAACACCTTCCTTGGTTCACACTAATCACACACATGCAGTACACCTTACCGCAGGGTTGATAGAGTTACACCTTACTCCAACCCTTTACAAACCTTTTATGACGAGTACAATTCACACGAACACCACCACCTTGCTAGAATGAAGATTGATCACACCTTAATCTTTTACAAAGATATATGAATGGTGGTTTATCTCAAGCCTATTCAAGGTTGAAAGATATGAAAACAATAGGCTTTACAAGAAAAGAGAAAGAAAGAAGATGTAGGAGAAGAAGAGCTAGGCTTTTTTTTGATCTCTTTGAATTGCAATCTTGTTGTTGTTGTTGTTTGCTCTCTTCTTTTCCTTCTTAAGCTTGCAGCCGTCCCCCCTATGGCATGTCTCCCTCTTGAAAATTATCTTTTAAGTCCTTGAGAGAGTGTAAGACATCATTGTGACAATGTCTTGCTTACTTGGCATCTTCCTATTGGATCATCATTTAGTCTTCGCTTACTTGGCACCTCCTTATTGGTTCAACATTGTCATCATGATGACATGGAAAAAATCTGAGATATACACTTTACCATGTGCCAAAAATCAATCATAAAATCATTCCATAACTCAAGAGATACACCATAAATTGCAAGACAATAAAATTCTTCCAAATCAATCCATAAAATCGGCCATAGTAGCTCTCTTGCCATGCTGAAAACTCAGCATGTGCATCATGGGGATAAAGTTCAAATCATTACCATTTTTCTTTAAATTTTCACCATAAAAATGAATCAACAATATATGGTAAGTATTGCTACCAATTAAGAAATGAACTTGGACACAATTTGCTCTTCAAATTCGGCCATACACCTTGTACACATGCTGAAAAATTTTCAGCATGTGATATGTAGAAATATCACCATTTATTTATTTAAATATTATTCAAAACCTTACCATATCTTCTTCTAATCAATCACCTAATAAAAGATGACAAAATATGTTACCTTTAATGTCAAAATTCGGCCAGCATTTCTTCAACATGCTGAAATTTTCAGCATGTGACATAAGTGAGATATATTTGAATTCTTACCATTTGTAGCTTTTCTCTTTAATTCACCAACAATGTATGATTGATCCTTGACCAATCAATATGCCAACAAAGCTCCACATGTGCTCCAAATCAGCTGTATGTGCGTTGGAAGGTGTATGTACAATTGCTGAAATTTATTTTTGCTAACTTTGTAAAACAATGCACACACATGTAATATTCCAATCAGCCCTTAATTTAATTTTCTAGAACACTTTAAGATGTATATCATATGTAAAAAGTGTCTAGATACGTGTCACATGATGTACAAGAAAAACGTTCCATGTTATGTGCGTAGAAAACCGAATTTTCGATATTTATCTATTACCCGATTTTTCTCTAATTTAAATTCCAACTTTTGCACATGTTATATATATTATGTTATACATAATATATATAATATATACTTTAAATCTGAGCACTTGGCTGGTTTAAAGTGGTACCATTAGCATGTGACAAAATTAAACTTGGAATCTTCACATTTTGGCCTTAATGTAGAGTAATTTGTGTGTGCCAACATGGAAAGTATTTTTGGCTGATTATTATGTCATGTGCACGAAATTTACATCATATTTTGATGTATATGGGCTGGCCATTTATTTATGGCAAGTACGTGACACGTTGGCGAAGTTTCGGTATTCGCCCGATACGACAAATTTCGGTTTAGAACCTTTTATCGTGTCGTATTTGATTTTTCATCACCATATCTTATATCATATGATATAAGATCTGAATATACTCATAAATATGAGTTAAGTATAGTGGTGTGACGTTAACGTACATACATAAAATGTATAACGTGTCGGTAGTACGTTGGAATACATGTGTATGTGCCTTTTTCAAAAAATCTGAAAATATATATTTTTATATGTATATGTGGCGTGTATAATAAAGATGGAGAGGAGGAGAAAACTTTCCTTCCTTAGCCTTGTTGCCTTTGTGCCTTTTCCAAATGAAGCTTCCTTTAATGAACTACTTAGTTTATTAAACTAAGTACTTCACTTAATGAACTAGTTTAGTTCATTAATGGTGGCACCTGAAAATAGTATAAACACAACAAATGTTTCCCATATGATGTAAGCTTTAATGCTTCATGGCTCGTTAGTACGACAACATAATATATAAGCTAAATAAGGCAAGTAATGGCAAGTTATCATGCATACATGTACACATTTATGTATGTATACGTTTATACACATATATAT
>AP025048.1:12934474-13004798 GCA_036186865.1 Eustoma russellianum | reverse complement strand
ATATGTCCTTGTGTGTGTGTGCGTAGTGCGTGGATGATATGTATTTCGTGTATGCACTGTTCTTCTCTTTTCATATCTATATGGTACAACGTTATATTTCACATGATATGAAGAGGTGGGGCGTGAGGAAGGGGGCGTTTTCTGCGTCATCTTAGACGCCACTTACGGCTTAGGGGTGTCTACCTTTTTAGACACAACAAACTTGGTTGGTTTGGTTGATACTTCGTTAGTATCAACGTATCCCAGTCCAGTTTTGTCGCTGTCATGCTTTTGTGATAATATGATGCGATGCAGCATGTTGGACCCTGTATCAAACTGTTTCATCATTTTCTCTAAATCTGTATTCCTTGATTTCAAATTTGAAATCTCGGATTTCATTTCATTATTTTGAGTGGTTAATGATGAAATCTCAGTCTTTAATGCAGTGATGACGCATGATGACTCTTTCTTTGAATCGCTTAATTGAGCGACAAGATTCTCGTTAGAAGATTCTAATAGTTTCTTGTCTTCAATTAATCGTTTCTTTTCTTTAGCGAGAGTCTTAGTGAATTTATGCAATTCTAGATACTGACTAAAAAGATCATCATAAGAAGGTTCAGAGTCAGAGTCAGAATCAGATGATACCTCATTAGATGCTTTGGATGCAAAGCATACTTGTGCGGTCTCCTCTCCGGTTTCAGTTTCAGAATTTGATGAATCACTCCAGGTGGAGGCCTTTAGAGCACGTTTCCTTTGTTTGGGTTCTGAGACGAGTCTATTTTTGTTCCGCTCCTTGTCAGGGTATTTAGTAGTTTGCTTTTCTTTATTTGGGCAGTCATATGATAAGTGTCCGAGTTTGCCACATTCATAACATTTAACATCTTTATCGTTTGACTTGTTCTTATTTCTCTTAGTTGTAATGCCCTTGTTTTTGTTTCTAAATGACCTTCTCATAAATTTCCTTAGTCCTTTAAGCCAATAGAATTAGGTCATCATTTTCCGATTCGGAATCACTATCATCTACGTGATCGGAGGGAGGGGAGACGTATTCATTTGATTTAAAAGCAATAGCTTTACCTTGTTTAGATGATTCCGATTTCCGTATGATGAGTTTATTTTCATAAACTTTAAGTGATCCGATTAGTTCTTCCATCTTTATTGATTTAGTTTCCTTGCTCTCTTCTATTGCGCTCACTTTTGGGTCCCATTCAGAAGGAAGGCTTCGTAGGACTTTCTGCACCTTTTCCTGCGTAGTAAAAGCCTTACCAAGAGACTCAAGAGAGTTGTAGATGTTAGTCAAACGAAGATCCATATCTACAATAGACTCATTGGGTAATAATTTAAAAGACTCAAGTGTGGACATGAGCATGTTAATTTTTGACTCTTTTACTTGACTCGTGCCTTCGTGTTTCATTTCTAGTATCCTCCACATTTCTTGTGCACTCGAAAAGTTTGACACATAACTAGACTCACTTTTACTTAATCCGTTTAAAAGCAATTGCATAGCCCTAGCATTCATACTAAGTTTCTTTTTATCATCACTCGTATATTCTTGTCTAGTTTTAATAACTTCTAAAGTAACTCCGTCTACAGTGGATACATTAGATGGGACATAAGGACCATCTTCAATGATTGACCAAAGATCTATATCTATAGCCATAAGAAAAAGCTTCATCCTAAGTTTCCACTGAATAAACGACTCACCGTCAAAAAGTGGAGGCCTTTGGCTCGACATACCTTCTTGCTCGGTTTTGAGATTTATGGATGCCATCTCACTGAATCGTTGGATTCCTTGAAGTGAGTATTCCTGCGCTCTGATACCACATGTAGGATCTGCAAGGCACCACTAGAAGGGGGGGGGGGGGTTGAATAGATGGTGCGGAAAGTGTGGTTTTTAAAATTTCTTTAAACTTGAACAATTCAAGTTCTGAAAACAGATTCTGTTTTCAGGACCTGTTTTAAAACGTTTTTAAAACCAGGTTAGAGGTCTCCAAAAATTATGAAATTTTGAGAGAACTTAGCCTCAGATGTTATGAGAGTCCCCTAAAAATTTCAAATTAAAATTCAACCTTTAACCCCTTCAAAAACCGTTGGTACTCAGATTATGAAAATCTGCCAGAAACGGTAGATGGTTTTGAAAAATTAATTCCTATTTGTGTGAACGTCCAAATGCTCTGAGAATTTAACCACTAACTCCTTTTATACTATATTTAAATGGGTTCAAACAGTTTTGGAAAATTCTTTTGAGAAGTAGGTCAATTACAACCAAAGTCTTAACCTTTGCAAGTCTGAAAATCAGACTGCACTAGTCTCAAAACTTTTGATGTTTGATTGACTTATACTTATCCAAAAGGGTTGAAACTTGTGCCAAATTAACCCTAGAACGTGTAAGTATGTTTCTAAAATTTTCGTAATTTTTGAAAATCGTTTACTATTTTTATAGATGCGAACAAGAAGGGTAAACAGTGCAGTAACTGAAAAGTAAATGCAGAAAGTAAATGGCACCAAGAATTTTATACTGGTTCGGTTATAAACAACCTACTCCAGTCTTCAAGGAACACATTCCTTGGTTCACACTAATCACACACACACAGTACACCTTACTGCAGGGTTGATAGAGTTACACCTAACTCCAACCCTTTACAAACCTTGTATGACGATTACAATTCACACGAACACCACCACCTTGCTAGAATGAAGATTGATCACACCTTATAATCTTTTACAAAGATATATAATGGTGGTTTATCTCAAGCCTATTCAAGATTGAAAGATACTGAAAACAATAGGCTTTACAAGAAAAGAGAAAGAAAGAAGATGTAGGAGAAGAAGAGCTAGGCTTTTTTTGATCTCTTTGAATTGCAATCTTGTTGTTGTTGTTGTTTGCTCTCTTCTTTTCCTTCTTAAGCTTTCAGCCGTCCCCCCTATGGCATGTCTCCCTCTTGAAAATTATCTTTTAAGTCCTTGAGAGAGTGTAAGACATCATTGTGACAATGCCTTGCTTACTTGGCATCTTCCTATTGGATCATCATTTAATCTTCGCTTACTTGGCACCTCCTTATTGGTTCAACATTGTCATCATGATGACATGGAAAAAATCTGAGATATACACTTTACCATGTGCCAAAAATCAATCATAAAATCATTCCATAACTCAAGAGATACACCATAAATTGCAAGACAATAAAATTCTTCCAAATCAATCCATAAAATCGGCCATAGTAGCTCTCTTGCCATGCTGAAAATTCAGCATGTGCATCATGGGGATAAAGTTCAAATCATTACCATTTTTCTTTAAATTTTCACCATAAAAATGAATCAACAATATATGGTAAGTATTGCTACCAATTAAGAAATGAACTTGGACACAATTTGCTCTTCAAATTCGGCCATACACCTTGTACACATGCTGAAAAATTTTCAGCATGTGATATGTAGAAATATTACCATTTATTTATTTAAATAATATTCAAAACCTTACCATATCTTCTTCTAATCAATCACCTAATAAAATATGACAAAATATGTTACCTTTAATGTCAAAATTCGGCCAGCCTTGCTTCAACATGCTGAAATTTTCAGCATGTGACATAAGTGAGATATATTTGAATTCTTACCATTTGTAGCTTTTCTCTTTAATTCACCAACAATGTATGATTGATCCTTGACCAATCAATATGCCAACAAAGCTCCACATGTGCTCCAAATCATCTGTATGTGCGTTGGAAGTTGTATGTACAATTGCTGAAATTTATTTTTGCTAACTTTGTAAAATAATGCACACACATGTAATATTCCAATCAGCCCTTAATTTAATTTTCTAGAACACTTTAAGATGTATATCATATGTAAAAATTGTCTAGATACGTGTCACATGATGTACAAGAAAAACGTTCCATGTTATGTGCGTAGAAAACCGAATTTTCGATATTTACCGATTACCCGATTTTTCTCTAATTTAAATTCCAAATTTTGCACATGTTATATATATTATATTATACATAATATATATAATATATACTTTAAATCTCAGCACTTGGCTGGTTTAAAGTGGTACCATTAGCATGTGACAAAATTAAACTTGGAATCTTCAAATTTTGGCCTTAATGTAGAGTAATTTGTGTGTGCCAACATGGAAAGTATTTTTGGCTGATTATTATGTCATGTGCACGAAATTTAAATCATATTTTGATGTATATGGGCTGGCCATTTATTTATGGCAAGTACGTGACACGTTGGCGAAGTTTCGGTATTCGCCCGATACGACAAATATCGGTTTAGAATCTTTTATCGTGTCGTATTTGATTTGTCATCACCATATCTTATATCATATGATATAAGACCTGAATATACTCATAAATATGAGTTAAGTATAGTGGTGTGACGTTAACGTACGTACATAAAATGTATAACGTGTCGGTAGTACGTTGGATTACATGTGTATGTGCCTTTTTCAAAAAATCTGAAAATATATATTTTTATATGTATATGTGGCGTGTATAATAAAGATGGGGAGGAGGAGAAAACTTTCCTTCCTTAGCCTTGTTGCCTTTGTGCCTTTTCCGAATGAAGCTTCCTTTAATGAACTACTTAGTTTATTAAACTAAGTACTTCACTTAATGAACTAGTTTAGTTCATTAATGGTGGCACCTGAAAATAGTATAAACACAACAAATGTTTTCCATATGATGTAAGCTTTAATGCTTCATGGCTCGTTAGTACGGCAACATAATATATAAGCTAAATAAGGCAAGTAATGGCAAGTTATCATGCATACATGTACACATTTATGTATGTATACGTTTATACACATATATATGCATTCAAATTGCTTATTTTGAAATCACTCAAACCTTCTTATTTCTACAGTACAGTAGGCAGCCCGATTTGTGCCTTTATACAAGAAGGATCCAAGATATTTAATAGGTAAAAAAGTAAGTGACATACCTAACGTTTGTGAGACTCTGGCCCCCGAAACGGCTGCTCCCACTACCACCTAACTTTTTTTTGTAGATTTAATAACTGTCCCAAAACCTATTGGTATGTATCTAAAGATTTTCGAAAATGCTGCATGTTGCGAATCGAGCCATTTAAGAAAATTACAAGATCATCTATAAGTCCCAAATGTGATACTCTAGGCACCCTGCCTTCTTGAATCCATGGATTGTTCCATCCGCCATTAAAGCATTCAGGCCCCTAGAGAATCCTTCGAAAGCTAGAATAAATAAAAGGGGTGATAAAGGATCACCTTGTTTAACCCCACGTGAGACTGGAAAAAAACATGTTGGTTTCCCATTAATTAGAATCGAGAAACGGGTGGCAGCCAAGTTGTTTATAATAAGTCTCACAAGCCGTGGATGAAAGCCAAATGTCGTCATGATCTTCTCTAAATATGTCCAACAGACTCGATCAAACGCCTGTGCCATGTCTAATTTAATACGGCCATGCGCCATCTGGCATATATATATATATATATATCTGTGTGTGTGTGTGTGTGTGTGTGTGTGTAAAACGGCTCTGGTGATCCTGCGATCATGACGGAAACACATCCTGCAGCCCCCGCAATCGGCGACCACCGGCCGCCGTTGATCTCCTCCACCATCTCTCCTGCTTGCATCGGATAGCCGCCATCCATGGCTTCTCTTCCATCTGGTCCGACTCCGACAATACCAATAGCGATCACGGGTAAGTCATATGCATCATTGTTTTCTTCATCTGCAACCCCGATCGCTGCGAAACCGATACAATGTTTCAAGGGAGCCCCGATGATAGAATTTTCAGATGATGAAATCGCAGCATTGGCGGCGCCCTATCGCCATACATTAATGGGATCTTTTTGGTATGGTAGACCTTCATTGGCCACTATTCGTGCAAGTATAGATCGCATTGGCTTTACAGGTGCTGTCAAGATTGGCCTTCTCGACTCCATGTATATACTGATGCACTTTGATCAGGAAGCAGATTATCTTTGGTGCCTTGCTCGACAAAGATAGACTATCACAGGGAAATATGTGAGGGTGACGAAATGGACCCGACTTCGATCCAAAAGTTGACGTGCCAATTGTTTCTGTTTGGGTATCATTGCCAGGGTTGCCTGTGCATTTACATCAAAAGGAAGCTCTTTTTCAGATAGGACGCATGCTGGGAACCCCCATGAAATTGGATTTAGCGACAGCGTCAGTTTTACGGCCTTCTACTACGTGGTTGTGCGTAGAGGTGGATATCTCTCAAGAATTGCCATCACGAGTCTATATTCAAGTTTCTTCGCGGACAATAACACAACCTGTCATTTATGAAGATTTGCCTTCTTACTGTACATCTTGTTTTCGATTGGGACACAAGGCGCCATCTTGCGGAAAGCGGATGAACAAACGCCGGCTTAGCCATCCATGGCAACGATTGGGAAGACAGCAAAGCCCAAGGAAAATTTACAACACTGGACCCCTAAAAAATAGCCTGCTATAGAAGAGCCAGCTAACGTCACATCTGATGTACAGAATGCGACATTGGAAATGCGATCTTCTAAACTTTATCCTGCTGCATCTGTGTCATTCTCTCAAAATCTTTCACGTTTAAAAGGTATTGATGATTGTTTGTTAGCAGATTTGCCTGATAATTCTGCAATATATACTATTTCAGATTGTGAAGTTGAAAGAGATCGTTGTCAGCCAAGTTTCGTTGAAGAATCAACAGATGACGATATACTGCAATATATTGAAAACTTGGTGCAATCGCTGGCTATTGATTTAACATCACAAGAAAGACTTCCGTTAACACCTCCACCATCCGGTGAGGCTGCTGATTTTCAGGTGCCACCTAGACTTTTGCGACGTCAAAATCTCTTGGTGACCCCCCTATCCCCTCCGCTTACCCGTTCTCGAGCTGCCCTCTCAAACTCATTTGAAGTACTGTCGGATCATTTGGAATGTTAAGAGAACTTTGTTCCTTAGTTGATCGGATATTATCTTTGACACATCGTTATCATTTACATATTTTGGTTATTATTGAACCAAAGTCTCAATGATCTACGCTTACATCATATTGACTGAAATTTGGCTTTTCACATGCTGTGTTGGCTTGTGAAGATCATATTTGAATAATGTGGAAAAGTTCAGTTCTTCAATTAGTAGGTGAACGTGTTGGTGTGCAAAATCATTCATTGCGTTTTACTTGGTTGGCATCTGGAGATTCTTTTTGGACAACATTTGTATATGGCTTACATACAGTGGTTGCGCACAGGCCACTGCGGACTGACCTAATTGCCATACATGGGTCCATAGACATTCCGTAGTTGCTTGGAGGAGATTTTAACACTTTTTGGTCATTGGATGAGCATAAGGGGCGTTCATCGCCATCTTTACATTCCCTACAAGATTTTAAGGATTGTGTTGATGCTGTTCATTGCAGAATATTAACTTTCAAGGCTCAACCTTTACATAGAGCGATGGTAGAGGCTTGCACAAAATGTGGCGCCGTTTGGATCGTTTTTTCTGCTCTTCGGATTTTTTTGATTTTTTCACTTCAGTGACTTATCAACATCTAAATCGCACTTCTTCTGATCATGCACTTCTATTTCTAGAATGTGCGGCTGATTCTTCTTTCACTTAGGCTTCTTTTTGTTATTTGGATGTGTGGGCTACGCATTCTGACTTTGACAACTTTGTCACTCATCATTGGAAATCTTTTAGTATAGTTGGAGGAATGGGGGATTTTTATTTCAAGCTGGGCCAACTTAAGAAGCATTTGCGTAGGTTGAATAAGGTGGTTTTTGGAAATGTTTTTGATGCGGTAGCTGTAGCTGAGGAAGATGGGCTATATTGTGAAGCTGCTTATGATTCGGCCCTTTCGGATGTCACAAGGAACAAATATCATCACAGCATGGCCCTTCTATGCTTAGCTCAGTCCAGGGTGTTATTGTATTGGGAGCAAAAAGCTAATGTGAAATGGCTGCGTGAGGGGGATGCAAATACTAAATATTTTCATCAAACTATGAAAAACGGAAGGCGCAGACAATCAATCAGACGGATTCTGAAGGCTGATGGCGTGGAGTGTGCAACTGCAGCTGATATCAAAGCAAAGACAGTTCGGTATTTTCAGACGTTATTCACGATGGAACAAACTACACCAAGTTATTCTCTTATTCGTTATATCCCAAGTTTGCTATCTGCTGAGGATAATTTTTTATTGATGGCTATACCAGATATGCTAGAGGTAAAAGCAGAAGTTTGGGATCTTAGTCCCACAAGTGCTGTAGGTCCGGATGGTTTCTCAGGTTCATTTTGTCGTTGCTTTTGGGCAGTTATACAGATAGATGTGCATAAGGCAGTGCATGAATTTTTCTTGGGCATTCCTCCCCTGCGTCAGGTCGCGGCTTCCCTTATTACATTAATACCGAAATTTATAAACCCACAAACATTCTCTGATTATTGGCCAATTTGTTTGAAAAATTTTCTAGCCAAGGTAATCACGCGTTTAATCGCGACTCGTATGGCAAATTTTCTACCACTTCTAATCTCTCCTGAGCAGGCAGGGTTTCTGAAAGGCCGTGATATTACCGAGCAAATATTACTGGCACAAGAGATGGTACATGTATTGGATAGACCGGTACGTGGTGGTCATGTCATAGTTAAGCTTGATATAGCTAAAGCATTTCACAGGGTTAGCTGGTCTTATCTTCGTCAAGTATTATTGGCTATGGAATTTCATGCACGCTTTGTTCGTCTCATTTTAAATAACTTGTCTGCAACAAAATGTTCAATGCTTATTAATGGTAAGCCGACGGGTTTCTTTCCAGTCTCTATAGGGGTTAAGCAAGGAGATCCACTATCTCCGCTGTTATTTATTCTAGCTTCAGAAGGCTTTTCACGTGGACTTAAGAGTTTGATGCAGGATGGCACAATTCTTGGTCTTAATGCTGGCCGTGTACCCCAAGTTTCATATTTGAGATTTGCTGATGATCTGGTAGTATTCTTAAATGGCTCAGTTGCAAATTTATGACGCTTCAGGTTATTCTTAGATGACTATTAGCATGCTTCGGGACAATTAGTCAATTTTCATAAAAGTCAGGTTGTAGTTAGTGCGGGGGTTTCGGGGCCAAGAGCTTCTCAGATGCTAGGCATGCGATTGACGCAACTGCCAATGAAATATTTGGGTTCATACTTATATAAAGGTATTAATCGCGCTGCTTATTGTACATCATTGTTAGCTCATGTAGATGCAAAATTAAGTTCATGGGCTTCTAAGCTTTTATCATTTGCGGGTTGATTGGTTCTGATACGTCATGTCCTTGGATCTATGCTATTGCATATTATTGCAAGCTCAACCCTTCCGAAGAGTGTAGAGCATGCAATTAATAGGTGCATGACTCATTTTCTTTGGAAAGATTGCTATCATTGGCACTCTTGGGAACGAGTCTGCTGTCTGACAGAATTAGGAGGCTTGGGAATTCGTAACTTGGATATGTTACAACAAGCTTATGACAGTCTTTTGTGGTGGCGATTTCACACATCGCAGAGCCTCTGGTCAACTTACAGTCGCAAACGATATGGACAAAGAGGAGTAGTGTCCGCTACCCTGTATGATTCTCCCATATGGAAGCGCATTTGTAGAGTTAACTCTTATATGGAGCATCATTTTTCTCATAGACCTGATGGCGTTTCTTGGATTGCGGGTTCGTCGGGTCAGTTTTCTTTACGATCGGCTTATATCCAGCTATGTACTCATATGCCTCCTTTTGAATGTGCAAAGTTTGTTTGGTGGCCGACCTTGCCTTCTGGGGCAAGCCTTTTTCTGTGGAAGTTATGGATGCGTGCATTGCCTTTAGCAGATAATATTTTCTCATGGCAGACGATATTTCCATCTCAGTATGTGTTTTGCAAGGTCCATTCTGACAGGCGAGACCATATTTTTCTGCAATGTCCGGTCATTCTCCCTATTAGCCAGGAAATGGCAATCTTATTTTCTGGTCCACTCCCACAGCATGCTGCAATTCAAGGATACTTAAATCGCTGGTGGCGCACCTCTGCTGCCACTTTGATGATTGGCTAGCTGAGAACAGTGGTTCCGTCTCTCACAGTTTGGGTGATTTGGAAGGAATATACATCTATCATATTTGGTGATAGTTCTTTTTCATACAACAACATATTTGAGCGACTTCGTGAGCAAATATTTATTTGGTGTGCTTCAACTAAAGGACGGAAATTTTCGATGCCGTTGCCTCATTTGGTAGACAGGGGATTTTCACCAAAATTACTTCATCGACGGCATAGAGTCGTCCATTGGGAGTTACCGCCGTCAGGTCGTTTTAAACTCAACATTGACGCTACGGCTGGACGGCTGGGAGCAGCAGCAGGAGCTATACTTCGTAATGATTTGGGAGAATTTGTTTCGGGGTTTACTTTTCCTTTACCGTCTTCAACCCCATTACGCGCTGAGCTTATGGTGTTCATTTATAGCCTTTTATACTATGCGAGAGATTATGATAGGTTAATCGTGGAGACTGATTGTCGCTCAATCTTATCATTTTTGTCACATCCAGAACGTTATACTGGCACTTTATTGGTGGATCTTTGTCGAGCTATCGAATTCCTTTGTCTTAATGCTTCAACGTTGCAGCATCGCCCACGTGAAGCAAATGCAGCGACGCATTCGCTTTCTCTTCATGGGCTGCGGGCATCAGAAGCAATCGACTTTTCTTCATTTTCACGCTTGCCATGCGAGGTCCGGGGAGCTATCTTATTGGATACTTCAGTCCCACATTTGCGTCTCTGACACTAGTCTCCCAATTGGGTTGGCATTCTTACGCTCGTGTTGCCTATATCACTAGTTGATATAGGCAACGCCGATACGTTTTCCTCTTTTGCTACTAAATTTGATTATGTTGCCATCAATAGTGCAGATAAAGCTGTTTTTTATGACCTTGCGTGGGCATCATCTCCTGAACGCAAGAACTTGAAGACTATATTACCGCTGACCATCACTGGAGTTGCCTGTATTCATAATGAATGCAGGAAACATGGGTATGATATAAAGACACGATATTCTATTGTTCATCTTTTTGCTATCATTTTTGCTGATCGATTTTATTTTGAGATACACAACACTGCAGAGAGCTGGATTTTAGCGTTCACATATCACAGCAAGCACCAGCCAAACAACAACAAATGTTGCGTTTTAGGCGTCCACCTACACCAGCGGCCCAACAACACCGACTCTTATAGTTTAGAGATAGATGTGCATTTGATGTTAACAAAACAATTTTCATTCTTCATTCCACGATTTCTATCATTTTCTTTTTGCAGGTGCTATTATACATATTATGCATTTCACTTATTTTTGCGTAGGAGAGTCTCCTACATAATATGTAACCACGGTATTCATCCGCCACAAGTGAAGGCAGATTATTAATAAAACAGCCAGACGGTGTCGTCCGTCCTTCACTAAAATATATATATATATATATATATATATATATATATATATATATATATATATATATATTAAGGACGACAAGCTATATTTTTCTATCCTGACATTTCATCGATACGTCATCAACGTACGTAAACATCAAGCAACCATATACACATCATCCTTCTGACTATATACATATTCCAAGTCATATATTCCATGTCATCAAGCTTCCAAAAATATACTGACACATCAAAAGTCCGTAAACCGAAAATTGCCACATCAAATGACTATTGAACCGTCCCCGACATGTCATATACTTACCATACAAAGATATCCAGCCAATATACACTTCAAACACATAAAAGTTTCGTGCGCCACATGGAAAATACAACACCAAAGTCATACTATAATTACATATATCAATTATCTATCATTTGCCTTGATTTCTTGAGAGTTCAAATTCAAATTACTACACCACATGGTCGAAATTTGTTACACCCTTTAGAGCTGAAATTATAAATTATATTTTATATATTATATGATGTATAACACATTTTACATGTCTAAGTGGTTTGTGATAAATTGGAGAAAAATCGCACAATCGACGAAGTCGAAAATCCATTTTTCTACATCGTCTACATGTGGGCGTTTCTTACATGTTGTGATATGTATATAGACATTTCTTATTTTTCCAAGACATATTTTGGAGTATTCTAGAAGAATAAGTTAAATGGTGATTGAAATTTACCATGTATATGAAGATACTACATTATTTATCTTTCAAAATTCGGAAAAAATATTTTCAGCACATGCATGCTGAGTAGGCGGCTGATTTGAGCTGAGCTGGAGCCTAAGTGGAACTCATTTTGCACTATGATTGGTGAAGAACGATCCACAAATTAATGATATTATTGATGGAGACCAAGGCACACATGTTAAGCTTTTAAAAATGAAAAAAGTGCTGAAGTTTTCAGTACATGTTCAATGGCCGATTTTTGCAAGTCTTCAAGGTGTAAATGCTTTCCAAAAATGAGGGGCTATTACGCTTATGATTGATTGGCAATTGAGACATTTGATAATTGAATTGTTTTCATATTTTTCTTGGTAATTTTTATGTCATATATTATGTGTCAAGGTGAATAAATGAAGACCCTATCATAGAGTGACAACAAGGCGAAGACACATCGCTTGTCCAATCATATTTTTCCAAGGAAGCAATGGTATATCACAAGGCTATACAAGGTATCTTCTAAGGGCATTCAAGACATTCTTCAAGAGAGTTTTCATCCAAAAGAGGCGTGCCATACATTACAAAAGGGAGCAAGAAGATCAAACACAATTCAAGACTCATTTTTTCACATTCTATCAAGTGCAAAGCAAGACTTCTCTTCATCTCATTTCTTCTTCTCTAGCACAAAGCCTTAAACCTGTCAAATATACAATCCATAATCTGTGTAGGCTTCATACATGCTACCCATACACATTCATTCTTGTACAAGGTTGAGCAAGGTGTGATCAAACCTTCATTAGTGATGTGGTAGTGCTTTTGTTGATTGTTGTTGTTGTTCTTTGTAAACGGGGTTGGACATTAAAGGAGTTAGTGTGTAACTCCAGCCATCCTTATTCTAAGGTGTTTTTGGTGATTAGTGAATACCGAAGAAGGTGTTCTCTAAGACTGGAGTAGGTCACGTTGACCGAAGCAGTATAAAAATCTTGGTGTTGTTACTTTCAGCATTTTTTTACTTTCAGTTTCTGTGTTTGTAATGTTTTCAACACAATTGAAATGATAGCAAAAGATTTTCAAAAATCATCAAATTTTGCAGAGACATAGATAAAGATCTTAGGTTTCATTTAAGACAAGTTTCATCAAATTTGGATAAGTATAAGTCACCTAAACGTTCAAAATTCTCAGACTGGTGCAATCTTATTTTCAGATTGGCAAAGGTTGAGCATATCAACGTGGTTGATATATTTTCCAAAGATATTTTGAAAACTGTTTCAACCCATTAAACTAGTCATGTTAAGGGACATCTCATAAACGTTTCAGATCATTTGAAGTTGTCATCAATTAGGAATTAATTTTTTCATTCTAAGGGAAAGTTGTTCACACATTGAGAGAGTCCTGTCAAAAACGTTTTTTAGGGCCTTAAACTTTGAGATTTAATTTGAAATTTTTATGCCATATAGATAACATATTAAAGTACATTGTCACAAAATGTCACAAATTTTGGTGATCCAGAACCTGGTCATTCAGTTAATCAAAAACAGGATCTAAAAACAGAATCTGTTTTCAGAAGTGAGTATTGGTCACTAAATATTTTTAAAACCAATTTTTCGCACTCAATATTCAACCCCCTCTTCTAGCGGTGCTATACAAGCCCGACATAGATGACTTTTTAGGTTATTTGGGTCATATTCATAATTAAAAAGAAGGATGACTGCCAAGTGTTTATAAAGCTTTGTAGGAAGTTAGAAAATCTAAGAAAAGACACTATCAAACAAATTAGGAGTGGTAGAGGCGGAGAATTTGAATGTGAGTTTTAAAGATTTTGTATATCCAAAGGGTATTGACATAACTTCTCGACTCCTAAAACCTTTTATTCCCTACGCATACGTACTATTTATACTATGGTTTAAATCTCATCAAGAATCCTTTTCCTATTAAAACTATGCATGTATACATGTATCGTTTCATCTCCTAGTAATTATGACTTCTTTAGTATTTTATCCTTCAACAAAAAGTGCTTATAGTAATCATTTTATTTCATGTGATTATCTTTTAATCCCTTTATCTGTTGTTGTTATAATATTATCACATAAATCCTTAAACACTGTCCGGATATAACAAGAGAGAAATGCCATTTTGTTACAAATGTTTCGTTAGTGAAATGTTTGTTTTTCTCCCGGTATGATTTATTGCGGAAAGCTAATAAGACGCTAGTTTGTGATCTTAATTTTAAAACAACATTATTTATTGAATTGATTAAAAGATAGTGTTATTTTAATCGTTAACTCCAATATGCTGGAGGAGGATGTGAAAATACACAACAATCATACGAAATTGACAACAATGAAGGATTGCACAAGCAAAATAAGAGAAAAAGAAGATCAAAAACAGAAGAAACCGTCGATTGAGGAGAGAGAATTCTTAGATGCCAAAAATCTCAAAATCTGTTCTGTACAACCCGTTTGATGGCAATATGAAGAAGAAACTTAAAGTATGAAACGACAAGAATATCCTCCAATTGAGTTAGTATACAAGATAACTAAAAGGGCAAAATAGTCTTTTCATTCTTTTAAACGTTTCTGGTGCCAAACTGCTTCTTCTTCTTCATTCAGCATCCCCGCACCGCTCCCTTTGTCAAGCTCAAGTTCATCACGTGTTCCATTGTAATTTCTTCAACCAACAAACAAACACAACTTCCAAACATCTCAATCGTTGATTCCCATAGTGATCCAACAGTTATTCAACTTGCTTGACACGGGTCATGGATCTCTACCTCCTGCTGCCATTTCATGATTCCCAATGTTACTGTCTTCAACACCCCCCGGAAAGCTACGCTTGGTATACAAATTATGCAATCTAAGTGAATATGTCAAGAGCTTTTGTGAATATGTCAGCCACCTGCAACTCCGTTATGATAGGCATCAGCTTCAGCATTCCTTCTTGTATCTTGTCTCTAGAAACATGGCAGTGAATTTCTATGTGCTTGGTACGCTCATGGAAGACGAGATTTTCAGCTATATATATGCACTCTTACAATCACAGGAAACATCAACTGGAGCCATATCCTCCACCTTAAAGTCTTTCAGTAATGACAGTAGCCACACCACTTCACAAGTCACCATTGCCATTGCTCTGTATTCAACCTCAGCTGAGGATCTTGAAACTGTAGTTTGCTTCTTAGCTTTCCAAGACACCAAAGCTTCTCTCAGGAACACGACATACCCCGTAATTGATCTTCTAGTATCACTACAACCACCCAATCAGCATCTACGAATGCCTTAAGATCAAGTGTTTTGCTCCTTGGAAACAGCAGACCCTGGCCAACTGTCCCCTTTACATATCTCAGGACCCTATGAGCTGCCTTTAAATGGTTTTTTGTTGGACAGTCCAAGAACTAACTCAATTGTTGGACAGAAAAGGATATGTCTGGTTTGGTTATGGTAAGATAAATAAGTTTGCCAACTAATTTTCTGTACTGTGATGCTTCTGCAATCATATGTGAGTCATTTTTAGCTAGCCTTACATGAGTTTCCATTAGGATCCTTGCTGGTTTGGCATCCAAAAACCCTGTCTGCTCAAGAAGCTCAATGGTATACTTCCTCTGATCAATGTGTATTCCTTCCTTGGCTTGAGCCACTTCAATACTCAGAAAATATCTGAGCCTGCCCAAATCCTTAATCTTAAACTCATCATGTAAAACCCTTTTAACTTATGCAATGACTCCCTCATTGTCACAGATGTCAATGATGTCATCAACGTAAACTAACAGACACAGAAGAATAATGCCAACATGCTTTAGAAAGAGTGTGTAATCAGACTTTGACTGTTGAAAGCCATGGGACAACAAAAACTTAGTTAAGGTGGCATTCCATTCCCTACTAGCCTGTTTGAGGCCATGTAAAGATTTCTGGAGTTTACAAACTAGACCAGGTTTGGGTAAAACAATGCCAGGAGGTGGTGTCATGTAGATACCTTCATGTAAGTCTCCATAGAGAAAGGCATTGTTGATGTCCAGCTGGTGAATATACCAATGCTTCTGAGCTACTAGGGACAGGATCACTCTAAATGTAGTCATTTTTGCTATAGGGGAAAATGTCTCCTGATAATCAATACCATATTGTTTCATGTAGCCCTTAGCTACAAGCCTGGCTTTGTACCTGTCTACTTTCCTATCTGGCTTTAGCTTAGTCTTGTAAACCCATTTATAGCTAATAGGTGTTTTGCCTGGTGGCAATGGCACCAGCCTCCATGTCTGATTAGCATCCAAAGCAGCCAGCTCACAGCTCATAGCCTCCTGCCACTCAGGAGAACCAGCTGCTTCTGTATAACTATTAGGCTCCCTGTGTGCAACAAGACTTAAAGCATATGATTTATATTCTGGGGCTAAACAATCATATGACAAAATGATGTAAAGAGTGAGGAGAAATGCAAGCTTGATTGCAGTAATAATCTTGTAAGTATGTTGGAACAGTCTTGATGCGTTTAGGCCTAGTCATCAAGAGTTCTTCAGATTGTGATGCAACAGTTGGTATTGGCAAGTCAATAACCAACTCATAAGGAGGTAAACCATCAGATGGAGGAGCAAATGGCACTGGAGGAGAAAGACTGGAATCTGATGAAGAGTTGGGAGTTGGAGTATCAGTTTGTGATGAGGAAGGAGAAGAAGATACATCTGATTCAGCAAGTCCTACAGGATGTAAAGAACCATCTCAGGTAGAAGAAGAAGGAGGAGAAGAAGATGAAGAATGAGAATGGATTGGTACTGGAGCATCAAGGATGAGAGTACTCAAAATAGGGGGAGAGTTATTGCTGACAGGAATGGAAAGTGAAGTCATTGTTTTATCAGATGCATAAGGAAAGACTTGCTCATAAGAAAACATCCCTGGGAACATATACATCCTTATTTTCAAGATCTTGAAGAATGTAGCCCTTAGTAGTGTAAGACAATCCCAAGAAAAGACTTCTTCTGGCTCTAGGAGCAAACTTCTCTTTATGTAACTGGGTGTTGCTCCCAAAGGCCAGACACCCAAAGACTATGAGGTTATTATAGCAAGGAGTTGAGTTGTATAACAACTGGTATGGAGTGGAATTATTAAGAACTGGAGTTGGAGTGAGGTTTATGAGATACGCTGAATGTTGTACATAGAATCTGCAGTAGGCAGAAGGAAGACCAGATTGGAACCTGAGGGCCCTAGCAATACATAGAAGATGTTGGCGTTTTCTCACAACCAGTCCATTTTGTTGGGTAGTATTTACACAACTAGTTTGGTGTATAATGCTATGAGCGGGATAGAAAGAAGGCATATTGAATTCTTGCCCATTATCAGTTCTGATAATTTTTTTTAGTATCAAAATGTACAGAAACATACTGATGAAAATTTTGCATCACATGCCTTGCTTCTGATTTAGATTTCAACAAATAGAGCCAACAGAATCTTGAGTAATCATCCACAATAGTAAGAAAATATTTTTGACCATACATTGTAGAATATTTATATGGTCCCCACATGTCCATGTGTACAAGAGAGAAAGGGGAATGTGTGACTGAGGTGGAAATGGGAAATGGGATCTGTTTTTGCTTTGCAAGGGGACATATTTCACAATTACAATCATCATCAGGGACTACTACTAAGGGCTCCAACTTCTGAACTTCTTTTATTCTTGGTGTTGACATGTGTCTCAATCTTGAATGACAAAGCAATGAATCTGAGGACTTCCTGATTGCACAAACAGTAGAGGTAAAAAGTGAGTTAGGGACTGTTTATGGAAGGGATTTGCAAGAACCTTATAGATGATATAGACCTTGGTCCACCTCAGCTGAACCAATCATCTGCTTGGTCTGTACATCCTGTATGAAGCAAAGGTTAGAACAAAAAATGATAGCAAAGGAATTGTGTTTTGTGAGCTGACTGAGGGAGATCAAATTGAAGGCAAAGGTAGGCACATGAAATACATTGCTAAGCACTAACTGGGGTTTATTGTGACTGTTCCAATGTGAGTTACTGGTGCAAAGTTTTTGTCTAGTAATTTGACACAAAGGGAAGAGACTAGATAAAATGTGTCAAACAATTCAATAAAGGAGCAGACATAATCACAAGCCCCAGAATCTAGAATCCATGTATTTAATCTTTGAGCATACAGTTTACCTGACACATTACCTTCCACAGTGACCTTCTGAGCAGACATTATAGCATGAGTCATACTGCTGCTTGTACCACCCTCTGGAACTGACTTGCTACCCTTTTCTTATCTCTCCTGCAGCAAGCTAAGAAGCTGTGTATATTGTTCTTGTGTCAGTCCCTGAGGTAACTGAGCATCAGGCCCTGAATGCTCCTACTCATATCCATCATAAGCCTCATACAGTTCACAATCCTCATGACTGCCTATCTCACAAAATTGTAGTCCTCCATTATTACTGCAAACATCTCCATTCACCATGTTAACTTGTCCTCTGGTTTTGAAACAAGACGGATACCCATGTTTCTTATAACATCTATCCATGGTGTGATCTGTCGTATTGCAGTAAGTCCAGTATGGCACTCTATTACTTCCTGATCCAAACTTACCACTGTCTCTTTTGTATCCCCTACCAAAGGACCTTTGAGAGTTCACTGTCTTAGATGCATTGGACTTTGACACAAATGAATTGAATCTAGGAGCAGAATTCACATTCATTACAGATGATGGATTGCTAACAAAATGTCCAGATGCCTTAGTATAAAAAAGTTTCCTTTCAAGCTTTACAGCCATGGCAAAGGCTGACTTCAAATCAGGCAAAGGAGTAGTTAACAGAATCTGAGATTTTACAGCCTCAAATTCATCATTAAGTCCTTTTAGAAACTTGATTACACAATCATTTTCCAAGAACTTGTTAAACTGAGCATCCAAATTGCAAGTACACCTTCTACATGCACAGCTAGGTACACATCTCAATACAGACAACTCTTCGCATAGTGCTTTTATTTTGGTGTAATAGTCAGTGACAGAATTGTTACCTTGTCTTATTGAGTAAAATTCTTCACGCAGATCTGATAATCTTAAAGCATCTGCATTTCCTTACCTGAATTTCAAGTCACTCCATATATCTGCTGCCACATCTATCCAGGTAAACTTTACGCTATACTAGCAGACAACGAATTAACCAACCATGAGGCTACCATATTGTTAGCCTTCAACCAAGCATTATATCTCCTTGCACCCTCGATAGGCTTAGGAATGCTTCAATCCATAAAATTAACCTTGTTATTGGCCTCTAATGCCCGACTTACCGCTCAACTCCAACTGTGATAGTTGCTTCCTTCAAGCAACGGTTGAACTAATACTAGCTCAGGACTATCGGTAGGATGTATATAGTATGGATCCTTTGAAGGATCATTGATGACAGGATTTTGATAAGGAAAATTAGAGGTCGAAGGGAAATGATTACTGTTATTCGAAGCCATAAAAGTGTCAAAGTTCATCAATAAGGCTCTGATACCATGTGAAAATACACAACAATCGTACGAAATTGCCAACAATGAAGGATTGCTCAAGCAAAATAAGAGAGAAAGAAGATGAAAAACAGAAGAAACCGTCATTTGAGGAGAGAGAATTCTTAGATGCCAAAAATCTCAAAATCTGTTCTGTACAACCCATTTGATGGCAATATGAAGAAGAAACAAAAAAATACAAAATGACAAGAATGTCCTCCTATTGAATTAGTATACATAACTAAAAGGGCAAAACAGTCTTTTCATCCTTTTAAACGTTCCTGGCGTCAAACTGCTTCTTCTTCTTCTTCCAGCATCCCTGCACTGCTCCCTCTATCAAGCCCGAGTTCAGCACGTGCTCCGTTGCAATTTCTTCAACCAACAAACAAACACAACTTCCAAACATCTCAATCGTTGATTCCCATAATGATCCAACGATTATTTAACTTGCTTGACACGGATCATGGATCTCTACCTCCTGCTGCCATTCCTTGATTCCCATGGTTACTATCTTCAACAGAGGAAAGTTAAAATTGGAGAGAGAAGGAATCCACCCGCTGACTTGAAGAAGATGAGTTCAATAAAATGAGCTGGAAGTGGCCAAAAGTGAAATCTGCACCGCCTAACACAATCTTCTACATATACTCACGCGATTATGTCCATGTTGATAACAATATTATGAAAATAAAGAAACTTTACATCTACCGGTAAAGCTGGTTAACAAAATATATATTAAGTTAGAAGATTATAACCACAAATAAGAAAAATATTTTCAGGCACTCCTCCACTCGTTTTTAAATGTCCAAGTTTGACTATATAATAATGGATGGATGTACAAAGAAAGTAAGAATTCATCGTGACGTTCTTAAAATGTTAGTTGAGTTTTTTTATGTATATTGATATTATAGTGGTATGTTTAACTGAATGCTTTAACCAGCATTAAGGATAAATGTCGAAAAGGAACGTGATTGTGATATTTTTTTTAACATTTTACGCTTATAGCCTTAAGTTTATTGGAGATAGTATAAATAAGCATATGACTGCGTGGATATACTTCTTCCTATATATGTATATATATGATATATATCTACATATATAACATAAGTATATATATATGCATCCACACACACATATACATATTGTTAGAATATGTTAAGTTATGATGATTTACACAATTGACACTTTGAACACCTAGATAAGGTGTTATGCCCCGCACTTTCCGTAGGGTAATTAAAAAGGCAAAGAAAGGACTAAAAGGAAATTGATGACGGTCAACGGAAATAAATTGGTCATTAAGTAATAGAATTAATTGGAATTAATTGAGAGGATTAAATTTTAGAATTAATTACCATTTAATTTAGAATTAAATGATGGAAATTATCCTTTAAGATAAATAATAAAATAGGATATAATTTAGAAACTCCAAACTTTCCCCCTTTCCATATAAAAACTGACTGAACGTCAGTTTCTCCAATTTTCTCACAGCAACCGACGTTCCCCTCTCCCTTCCATAGGCGGCTTCACCCTCTTGGAACCCTAGGCAAGGATTTCTTCAAAATCTATCATCCGATCTTCGTCCGTTCTTCAATTCTCATTCGAGTAATCAAAGGCAAGTAATCTACTTATAAGTTTTTACGATTTGCGAAAGAGAAAGGGCCTATTTTGATATCAATTTGGATCACCATGCAGTAATTTCTCTATGTGAATCTACTTGTGAGATCTATGTGTTTTGGTTTGAGATTTGGCCATTATATGTTGAAATCTTGTTCGTTGATTGTTGTTTATATGAGATCATGCAAATCCCAATCCCTTGAGCCCTACTTTGTTGATAATGGGGGTTGAAGGGAGGGGAGAGTGAAAAGATTTGATCTTTGGGTTTATTTGATAAGTACTTTGAGTGCTAGGCTTGAATCCGTGAGTCGTATGCTAAAGATGTTATCTTGGGTGATTTTAGGATGGATTGATAGTGGGAAATAGGCTTGGAATGGTTTTGAAGGAAGTTGGGGTCGAATTGGGGGTTATTTCTGCAGTTTCTACAGAAAATTGCAGAATGGTGTTCTGGAACGGGGACGTCGATCGATCGACGTCAGGGTATGACGTACGTCGATCGATCGACGTATAGCAAGTGAGGGTATGACGTGCCTCAGAAGGACGTAGATCGATCGACGTAGGATGAGTGAGAGTTCGACGTGCCTCAGATGAACGTCGATCGATCGACGTAGATTGAGTGAGAGATCGACGTGCCTCAGATGGACGTCGATCGATCGACGTCAGGGTATGACGTACGTCAATCGATCGACGTCAGGGTATGACGTCAACCAGTTTTGTGGGAAAGCAAGGGAAGAAAGAGGGAAGCTAGGGGATCCTTTGGGTGACCTTAGGGACTTCTTAGGACCTGATTATGACTAGTCTAAGTCTTGGGAACATGACTTAAGATGGTGAATCAAGTTTGGAGAATTTGAAGGGTATTCAAATCGGAGTTCAACGTGGATGACTTAGAAGGGTTAGGAGATGAACGTACGAGGTGATTGAGAGTTCAATGATGGATGGTTAGGATACTTGCCTTAGGTTACGAACCTTAGAGTCAAGACTAAGTGTTGACGAGATGGTTGAAGTCTAAGTCATGATGTGTAAGTCGGTGAAAGCTTGTGTGTTGCTTGTACTTGCGCATGTGTACATGAAATATGAATGTGACTTGCATACGAGAATGAGAAGTGAGAATGAAGAGAGGAGTCTTGCATCATGGCACGTGCATTTGCATATTGATTTGAAAAGAAAGGTGCTTCGGCACAGATTTGCGAAGGTGACCTGCAATGTAAACCGGGATGGAAATTTAAGCCGGGGCACATTGTAGGGCACAAAAGACTGTAACGTAAACCGGGATGGAAATATAAGCCGGGGCGCGTTACAGGGTATAAAGTTGTCTGTAATGCTACTCGGGATGGAAATATAAGCCGAGGTGCATTACAGGGTATAAAGTTGGCTGTAACGTAAACCGGGATGGAAATATAAGCCGGGGCGCGTTACAGGGTATAAAGTTATGTGAAGTGACCGGACATTATGACATGCATTGCAGTGTTTTAAAAGAGAAAGCGTTCATGCATATGTAAATGTGTAGTGCAGTGCATATTTTGACATGCATCACGAGAGTCAATGTGGTATGAGCGTGTGTGGTACCTGATTGCCTACGAATTGTTAAATGTGAACAAATTGTTGTACTTGCTTTACGACGTTATTCAATTCTATATTTGGAAGTTTACAAGACATGTGCCCCTCAAATCCATTGACTTATATATTACTCATGTCTTGCCATGTGTGATCCCGTATGTCTTATAAGCGGGGTTACTTGCTAGCGTTTTTCGCTAAGGGTACTGCCTTTGTGATTGCAGATGAGCCTAGCTACGACATGATATTCATAGAAGACGATGGCGAGTGGGCTGAATGGGATACATAGAGACATGTTGGGAGCTAGTTGAAATAGTCATTTCTCATTTCCGTTCTTTTATACACTTGAGGACCAGTTCACTATTTTCGTGACTACCATTTGAGATTTATTACCATTTGATGTATGGAATTGATGGTGGAGATTCATTAGATACATGTTTCCGCACTTATTTCTCTTACGTCAGTGACGATGTGTACTCGAGAAATGTGACGTCTTGTAGTCTTCTCAGTAAGCTACGACGGGTGCACCGGGTCGGATTCCACTGTCCGGGTCGGGGCGCTACATAAGGCGCCCAATGTGAAGTGTCTGGAAGTCACTACACTTCGAACGCCTACATAAGGCGCCTAATGTGAAGTGTCTGGAGACCAGTACACTTCGAACGCCTACATAAGGCGCTTCATGTGAAGTGTTTGGATTCCAGTACACTTCAAACGCCTACTTCAGGCGCCTCATGTGTCAAGTTGTAAAGCAGTACACTTTGAACGTCTAAACAGGCGCTTCATGTGTATTACAAAGTCAAATGAACTTTCCCTCCAAAATGGGCGCGAACACCAAGTTACTTTTGGTACAAGTCAGAATTACTTCGAACAAGTATGAATGCTAAGATTAGGCACTTCATGTGACTTCGAACGAGTTCTGATGCCCACAACAAGCGCTTGATGTGACATTGAACAAGTGTCTCTTATTCCCTTAAAGCGCTTCATGTCACATTGAACGCAAGTTCAAAAACACTTCAACCGCTCCATGGCACATTGAACGCCTATTCATAAAACACATTAGGCGCTTCATATGACTTATGATACAAATGTTTTATGCTGCAATTTCTGACGTTTACTTGACATTTGTACCCTCCCTTTTAGTGCAACATCACGGGTTCTCTCTCTCTCTTTTGATGAAGATCATCTTTCCTCTTTGAGCTTTCAAGAAGAAGCTTCCTCAAGAAGCTTGTAGTCATCCAAGAGAAGATCTCCAAAGATGAGGACATGTCATCATAAAGAGAAAAAGCCCATTATTGGCTCCTGCAAGGGCAAAAACGGCTAGTTTGAAGGCTGATAAAACAAAGTTTTTCATCTCTTTCATTCTACAACTTTCCACTATCAAAGCTCTCAAGTTTCTCTCAAAGTTTAAGTTCTCAAAATAGTTGTATCATTGTATATTTTACTTTATTTGTGAGAGTTGTGTTGTAAAGAAGAAGAAAAGTCTTCTTCTTGTTGAATGAAGATTGTGAGAGGCTAAGTGTAGATTGTTGGTCAAGAAGCAAGGGTGCTTCTTGTATGAAGAAATCCAGACCTTGGAGGGTTAGTTGATGGTGTTGTGGCGCACCATACTCCCTACAAGAATCCTTTGAGGAGCAAGAAAGTTCTTTGGAGGCTAGACTTCAAGGAGTTGGTATTTCTTTGTTGTGGTCTAGGCGCGTAGCCTAGTTTTTCTGTATTTGGATTTTGTTTTTGATGGTTGTTTCCTTCAAAAGAAATAACAATCCCCCTTTCAAAATCCTTCTCGTAAAAATCAAGAAGGTAGAGGAGTAGAATCATTTTGACTTGAACGTCTATACATATTGTGTTCTTTTCGCTTCTGCAAGTTTTTTTCATTTCAAGAACACATCCAAGTATTGATTTGCACTAACAAATGAAAAACATCCAAGAAAATATCCATACTTGGTGAACACACTATTCAACCCTCCTTCATGTGTGTTCTAAGGGACCTACCAGTTGGTATCAGAGCCTAATCTTGAATATTTGAGTTCAAATAGCAAGATTTGATCTTTTAAAGTATGGATCCCTTTAGTTTTGAAAATGCAAGTTCTCCAAATGGTGATGCTTCTAGGAGAAGAAGACTAGAATCACTCCACCCTTCTATTTCTAGTGTTCATGTCAAAGTCCACATGTTTGACCCTCTAAACTACCCACTATGAAAACCCAACATGGAAACATATTTATGTTCTTGTGGGTAACTTATATGGAGAGAGGTGTCAAAAGGTTCCACCATTCCTTTTGATATTGATGATCCTACTCCGGAAGAGGAGTTACAATTTGCAATAAATAGCAAAGCTCTTGCTATTTTAAATAGCTCTCTATCACCAAATGCGAGAGGACAAATACATGGAGTCCAATCCGCTCATGAGGCTTGGAGAAAGCTAGAGATGATCCATGAAGGAACATCTCAAGTGAGGAAGGCCAAGAGGAGATAACTTATTAAACAATTCTATAATTTCAATGTCCCCAAAAGTGAAAAATTCGAAGAGTCCACTCAAAGGTTCACTAAGCTTGTCAACTTACTCACAGCGATTGGAAAGAAGATAGATCAAGAGGATCTCAATCATTGCTTCCTAAATAGCTTAGGAAGAGTATGAAATGCAAAAGTGATGGCCATCGAAGAATCCAAGGATCTAGAGACCATCACTTTGGATGAGCTTTATGGTAATCTTATCACTTATGAGATTCACCTTGAAGCTCAAGAGAAATATGATCCAATAAGAAATTCATCAAAAGCTCTTACATACGAATTAGAGGAATCAGACGATGAAGTTGGACTTCTCGTTCGAAGATTTAGAAGATTCGCAAGGAAGAACGAAGATGAAGCCAATAGATTCATCAAGGAAAAGTTCTCCATGGACACGGTGAAGGACCAAGAGAACAAGTGCTATAAATGCGAAATATTTGGTCATTTCATAAAAGATTGTAGGGTGAAAGAGCTACAACTAAAAGACAAGAAAGTCGTCTACCAACAGAAGAAGGCTTTACAAGTGGAGGTGCTCATTGAGAGAGTATTTATTCCAGGTTCGAGAGCGACAACGATGACAACGATAATATAGCTCTCACGGGGGGTCATCAACGATGATCTCGACAAGGAGTTCTATTCTCTTATGGCCATCAAGGACGACATGGAGGTATGCACTATATTATCACATCATAAAATGCAAGATGAAAAAGATGACTTAGTGCAAGAAAATGATTTTTTAGATATGAAGTATAAACGTGTCAAAAAGGATTTTATAGCATGATTAAATGAGTATGATGACACGTTAGAAAATCACATTGCATTGCAACTTGAGCATGACATTTTATTGACCATGCATGTGATTGCACTAAAAGAGAAGAATGATTTGATGAAATCATGCACTCAAAATAAAACCCTTGGCAAGAAAATTAGTTCAAGGGAAGGTGCTAAAAAGGTTGACATAGTTAAAGATGCATCTACATTGAGCACAAAAGCTAAAGTTAAACATAGTGTTCTAAGAAGGGTAATTTAAATGAACAAGCATCATTTGTCAAGGAGTCTAAGACCTCCTTGAAGAAGCAAAGATACATGCCTAAGGGAAAGACAAACTCAACAAAGGTGTCAAAACCTTTTGTTGAATCCGTGAAACATAAATCTTCCTTGATTCCAAGGGAAGTTGTCCATAAAAAGGAATCACAGAATGTGTCAATGCATAAGCATAATAATCATCAACACTCACACAAACACATTCCTACGTGTTTTTATTGTAATAAAAAGGGTCATGTAGAAAGACTGTGTAGAGTCAAAAACAATAAAAATCTTGTGTGGGTGACAAAAAGTGAAGTGAAGGTAACTAACCTTCAAGGACCCAAAACAAAAAGGGTACCAATATCATATGGTTCTTTTGTAGGCCCTAGCTTTAAATGGAGAAAGCGGCGACAAGAAGGTCAAATGGATCGTGGACAGTGGGTGTTCCGACCATATGACGGGAGACAAAAGCCTCTTCCATAGACTCACTATGCAAGATGGAGGAGCTGTCCACTTTGGAGGTAGCAAAGGCCAAATCAAAGGACATGGTATTGTGTATAACAATTCCTTCTCTCTTAGTGATGTTTTATATGTTGTAGGATTAAAGTTTATCTTGATAAGTGTCAGTCAACTATGTGATGCTAATTATGAGGTTATGTTTTTGAAAACAAAGTGCATTGTGAAAAAGGATAACATTATTTTATTTGAGGATTTGAGATTCAAAAACATTTACAAACTTAGCATTAATGATTTGGTTTCACAAAATGTCTCTTGCCTAGTTGCCAAAAATGGTTTGACAAAACTATGGCATAGACATCTTGGACACGCATGTTTCAAAAAATTTAAATTTATCTGCAAAAACAATAAGGTCCGAGGCCTTTAGAAAATGAGTTTCGAAAACCAAGACTTGTGCGGCACTTGTCAAAAGGCAAAGCTTATAAAAATAAGCTTTAAACCAAAGACAAATATATCCACCTCCAAACCCCTACAATTACTACATATGGATTTGTATGGGGATGTTGGAACAAAAACTTTAGGTGGTAAACATTGTACTTTCGTGGTATTAGATGACTATACTCGTTACACATGGGTGATGTTTCTTGCAAAGAAAAATGATGCATGTAGTGAGTTTATAAATTTGAGTAGATGATTGGAAAATCACATGGGTGACACCATTAAAACCATACGAAGTGATCGTGGTGGTGAGTTTGATAGAGAGTTTGAATGGTTTTGTGAATCTAAAGGATACACTCATAACCTTTTGGCTCCTAAAACTCCACAACAAAATGGTGTAGCCAAACAAAAGAATAGAACTCTACAATAAATGTGTAGAGTAATGTTAAATGAGTTTGGTTTGCCTAAGTTCTTTTAGACCGAAGCGGTAAATGCCGCTTGCCATGTGCTCAATCGTGTGTATTTGAGACATTACCGAAATGTGACACCTTATGAGCTTCGGAATGGTAAAGTTCCCAATATTGGGCATTTTAACGTGTTTGAGTGTAAACGTTTCATACTTAACACTAAGGACACTTCGAGTCAAACTTGACCTCAAAGAGGATGAAGGTATCTTTTTAGGTTATACCTTGAATAGTAAAGAATTTCGTGTTTTCAACAAAGGAGTCAAAAGATGGAAGAATCAATCTAGGTTAAGTGTAGTGAGTCACTTAATGACGAACCTAAACTTAATGAGGATTGTGAAGAAAATGAAGATGGTTCTCCTCAAGAAGAAATTCTTGAAGACTTTCCAACGGTTGCTCATCAACAAGAAAGTGTTGATAAGTCTCCAAATGGAAACATCTTCATTGACTTAAGAGTAGAACCTATTGAAGGTACTCCTCCACCAAGTGTGCATGAATTTAGTGAGTCAAATAGAAATATTTCTCATACTCATCTTGTTGATATACAAAACACTGAAAATGCATCTCATATTCTAGAAAATGATAATCATCTAAATGGTGATGATTTGTCTCTTCTGGAAAGTGATCATGAGGAAGTTGGAGGAGATGTCTCCAATCTTCCTAGATCATTCAAGCATAAAAGTTCTCACCAACACGAGTTGGTCATTGGTGATCTAAATATGGTATCACTACACGAAGGCAATATAGAGAGAACACATTCGTCTCTCTTATAGAGTCTAAAAATGTTAAGGATGCACTTCTTAATAAAAATTGGATCTTGGCTATGCAAGAAGAATTAAACCAATTTGAAAGAAATGATTTTTGGGAGTTGGTTCCCAAACCACTTGATCATCCCATTATTGGTACGAAATGGGTATTATTAACAAGATAGATGATCAAGGAAACGTCACTAGAAACAAAGCTAGACTAGTTGCTCAAGGATACCATCAAGAAGAAGGTATTGATTTTGATGAAACATTTCAGCCGTAGACGGCCTGAATCCATTAGAATATTATTGGCATATGCATGCTATAAAGATTTTAAACTTTACCAAATGGGTGTTAAATCTGCCTTCTTCAATGGTGTTATTCAAGAAGAAGTGTATGTTACACAACCTCCTGGGTTTGAATGTCATAACTTACCACATCATGTATTGAAACTTGAAAAGGCTCTTTATGGCCTTAAACAAGCTCCAAGAGCTTGGTACAAGAGGTTAAGTACGTTTCTTATAAATAATGGATTTACAAGAGATAAAGTTGACACCACTTTGTTTGTTAAAGAACAAAGTTAAAATCAATTAATTGTACAAGTATATATTGATGATATTATTTTTGGTGCTACTAACAATTGTCTTTGTGAGCAATTTTCTAGCTTAATGCAAGGTGAATTCGAGATGAGCATGATCGGAGAGCTTAATTACTTTCTCGGACTTCAAAACAATCAAACTCAAGAAGGTGTGTATATTTCTCAAACAAATACACAAAGAATTTGCTCAAAAAATACAATTTTGGTGAAGGAAGGGAAGTAAACACTCCAATAAGCACAAATGCAAAGCTTGACAAAGATGAGAAAGGAAAGCATATCGAGGTAACCTTGTATCGTGGCATTATAGGGAGTCTACTTTATTTGACTGCAAGTAGACTGGATATTTTACATGCATTGTGTTTATGTGCTAGATTTCAAAGTGATCCTAGGGAAATGCATCTAATTGCGGTAAAACGTATTCTTAGATAACTTAGGCGTACTTTGAAATTTGTGTTGAGAAAAAGAGTTTGAGTAATTCACAAATACATGATTTAAATGTTACATGTTTAAGAAATGCGTGACAAAATTGTTATGTGACATGTTTTTGTAATATACATGCCTTAGATGATTTATATATATTGTGGCCATACTAACAAGCTATGAGGCATTAAAGCTTACATCATATGGAAAATATTTGATGTCTTTGAACTAATTTAAGGTACCACCATTAATGAACTAAACTAGTTCATTAAGTGAAGTACTTAAGTTAATGAACTAACTAGTTCATTAAATGGAGATATATCTGGAGAAGACGTGATGGAAAAAAATTGAAGAATGGAAAGTCTCCTTATTCACCTATTAAAAACACCTATATATATGTATATTATGTATATTCAGATTTTTTTAAAAGGCCCAATACATATATATTCCGACGTACTGCTGACACGTTACATATGTTACAAACGTACGTCAACATCACACCACTATATAAATCTCATATTTATGAGTATATTCAGGTCTTATATCATATGATATAAGTCATGGTGATGACAAAATTATTATGACACGTTACAAGGTTATAAACAGAAAATTGTCGTATCAGATGACTACCGAAACTTCGCCAACGTGTCACGTACTTGCCATATAAAGATGGCCAGCCCATATACTTTAAAAATGGACAAAACTTTCGTGGCTCACATGTTAAATTCAGCCATGAAATCATTCCATGTTGGCACACACAAATCACCCACAATTAAGGCCAAATTGTGGAGAGTTCAAATTCAATCTTTTTTGTCACATGGGCCTTACACCTCAGCCATTAGAGCTGAATATTTAATTTATTGTATGTATATTATGTGTGACATAATATATATAACATGTGCAAAAGTTTGAATTTAATCGGAGAAAAATCGCGTAATCGACGAAAGTCGAAGATTCGGTTTTCTACGAACACAATACATGGAACGTTTTTAGCATGACATATAACATGTATCTAGACGTTTTTTACATATTCAAGACATGTTAAAGTGTACTAGAATATTAAAATAAGAGATGATTACAATTTACCTTATGTGTGTAATTATTGTTCATTATTTTACAAAATTTACAAAAATGAAATACAGCACATGTTGGAGACATTCTACACGCCATTTGCAGCAATATTTGAGCCTATGTGAAGCTTAGTTGGAATCTTGATTGGTGGAGAATAAGCCACACACGGTTAGTGACACAAAAAGAAAGAGATACACAAGGTAGCAAGTCAAAACTTTTGGAAATGTAGCATATGCTGAAAATATCAGCATGCTGGCCAATTTTTGCTACTAAGTTATCACTAATTGACATCCCGAAATTGAAGGGATTAAATTTGATTCTTTGGCAACATTTTGAACTCTTTTTGGAACATGTTTTACATTTTAATCTCATATTTTACAGCACACTAAATGGTGACAAGATTGGACCAATCATAATGTGCCAAGTAAGCAAAGCCAAGTCATCCACCCAATCATGTTCTGCCAAGTGAGCAAGATGGTGTCATATCTACACAAGGTAATCTACCAAGGCCATTAAAGAGAATTCTCAAGGTGGTATTGACCCTAAGGGGGCGGCCAATATGACATAAAAGGAAGAGAAGTAGTGTAAAGTGATTCAAGACAACTCTCATTGTCTCTAAAGTGCAAAAGGATCCACTATTCTCTTCTTCTACATTTCTTTGTTATTCTTCCTCTCTCAAGCCTATTGTTTTGATATTCTACATGTTGAATAGACTTTTTTTATACCACCATACATGATTCATTTGTTGTAAAAGGATTGATCAAGGTGTGATCAAACCTTCATCCGTTCGGTGGTGGTGTTCGTGATCGGTGTGATTGATTGTATTGTTTGTGAAAGGGTGGAGTTGGTATGTAACTCCAGAAACCCTTGAGGTAAGGTGTTTTTGTTGTTTAGTTATAACCGAGGAAGGTGTCCACCAAGACTGTAGTAGGTTGATTTAACTGAACCAGTATAAAATCCTTGGTATCTTTACTTTAAGCACTTTACTTTCAGATTTCAGTTTATACGTTGATTTCGTTGCAATCGTAAAAATAGTAAACGCCTTTCAAAAATTACAAAACTTTGCAGAAACATAGCCACATATCTCAAGTTTCTTTTGGCGCATGTTTCAACCCATTTGGACAAGTATAAGTCAATCAAACGTTAATACTCCTGAGACTATTGCAATCTGACTTTTAGACTTGCAAAGGTTAAGAACATCAACGTATTTTACATACTTCCCAAATGAATTTTTCAAAGCTGTTTCAATATATTTAAATAAATATATTGAGGGTATCTTCATTAAATTTTCAGACCATTTTGAGTCTCCAATCAATTGGAATAAAATTTTCAAGTCGGAGTACTGTTTCTGGCAGATTTGCGCAATCTAACCAAAAACGTATTTTAAAAGGGTTAGGAGTTGAATTTTAATTTGAAATTTTTAGGAGATACTCAGAATATCTGAGAGTAAAATTTCACCAAATTGCATAATTTTTGGAAACCTCTAACTAGGTCATTTAATTATTTCAAATCAGGATCTGAAAAGAGGGAGTGTTTTCAGAAAAGGGGTTTTTGGGCCAAACATTTTTAAAAACAAGAATTTTTGCACACATAATTCAACCCCCCTTCTAGTTGTGCTATACAGGCTGCAAGTGGTATCAGAGCACAGAAACACTCATAACAAGAGGATCCAACGATCTTTGTGACATGGTAACCACTAGTTACAAAAACGAGCAAGAAAGAATGTCAACCGTAAGGCCTCCTTTTTTCGATGGTGAGTCTTTTATACAATGGAAACTTAGAATGAAACTTTTCTTTACGGCTATTGATATTGATTTATGGTCTATTATATAAGACGAACCCTTTCGCCGGTTGATGGTGTCACACTAGAAGTCATAAAACCAAAACAAGAATACACTAGTGATGATAAAAAGAGATTAAGGATGAATGCTAGAGCGATGCAACTTCTTTTAAATGGGTTGAGTAAAAGCGAATCAAGTTATGTGTCTAATTATTCTAATGCCCAATAGATGTGGAGAATTCTTGAGATGAAACATGCAGGGACTAGTCATATATTCAGATTTTTTTAAAATGCACAACACACATATATTCCGACGTACTACTAACACGGTACATATGTTACAAACGTACTTCAACGTCACACCACTATATAAACCTCATATTTATGAGTATATTCAGGTCTTATATCATATGATATAAGTCATGGTGATGACAAAATTATTATGACACGTTACAAGGTTAAAAACAGAAAATTGTCGTATCGAGTGACTACCAAAACTTCGTCAACGTGTCACATACTTGCCATATAAAGATGGACAGCCCATATACTTTAAAATGGCCAAAACTTTCGTGCCTGACATGTTAAATTCATCCATGAAATCATTTCATATTGGCACACACAAATCACTCACAATTAAGGCCAAATTGTGGAGATTTCAAATTCGATTTTTTGTCACATGGGGCGCCTATACCTCAGCCATTAGATTTGAATATTTAATTTATTTTATGTATATTATGTGTAACATAATATATATAACATGTGCAAAAAGTTTGAATTTAATCGGAGAAAAATTGCGTAATCGACAAAAGTCGAAAATTCGGTTTTCTACGAACACAATACATGGAACATTTTTGGCATGACATGTAACATGTATCTAGACACTCTTTACACATTCAAGACATGTTAAAGTGTACTAGAATATTCAAATGAGGGCTTATCACAATTTACCTTATGTGTGTAATTATTGTTCATTATTTTACAAAGTTACAAAAATGAAATTCAGCACATGTTGGAGACATTCTACACGCCATTTGCAGCAATATTGGAGCCTATGTGAAGCTTAGTTGGCATCTTGATTGGTGGAGAATAAGCCACACAAGGTTAGTGACACAAAAAGAAGGAGCTACAGAAGGTAACAATTCAAAACTTTTGAAAATGTAGCACATGCTGAAAATCTCACAATGCTGGCCGATTTTTGCTACTAAGTGATGACTAATTGACATCCCAAAATTGAAGGGATTAATTTTTGATTGTTTGGAAACATTTTAAACTATTTTTGTCACATGGTTTGCATTTTAATCTCAGATTTTACAGCACACTAAATGGTGACAAGATTGGACCAATTATAAAGTGCCAAGTAAGCGAAGCCAAGTCATCCACCCAATCATGTTCTTCCAAGTGAGCAAGATGGTGTCATATCTACACAAGGTAATCTACCAAGGCAATTAAAGAGAATTCTAAAGGTGGTAGTGAACCCTAAGGGGTCGGCTAATACGACATAAAAGGAAGAGAAGTAGTGCAAAGTGATTCAAGACAACTCTCATTGTCTCTCAAGTGCAAAAGGATCCACTATTCTCTTCTTCTACATTTCTTTCTTCTTCTTCCTCTCTCAAACCTATTGTTCTTATATTCTACATATTGAATAGGCTTTGTTTATACCACCATACACGTTTCATTTATTGTAAAAAGATTGATCAAGGTGTGATCAAACCTTCATCCGTTCGGTGGTGGTGTTCGTGATCGGTGTGATTGATTGTATTGTTTTTGAAAAGGTGGAGTTGGTGTGTAACTCCAGCAAACCTTGTGGTATAGTGTTTTTGGTGTTTAGTGATAACCGAGGAAGGTGTCCTCGAAGACTGGAGTAGGTTGATTTAATCGAACCAGTATAAAATCATTGGTGTCATTACTTTTAGCATTTTACTTTCCGTTTTTAGTTTAACAACTTTCACGAATTACAAAACTTTGCAGAAACATATCCACATATCTTAAGTTTCATTTGGCGCAAGTTTCAACCCATTTGAACAAGTATAAGCCAATCAAACCTTAATAGTTCTGAGACTATTGCAATCTGATTTTCAGACTTGCAAAGGTTGAGATCATCAACGTATTTTACATACTTCCCAAAGGAATTTTTCAAAGCTGTTTCAACTCTTTTAAATACATATATTGAGGGTCTATTCATTAAATGTTCAGACCATTTTGAGTCTCCAATCAATTGGAATAAAATTCTACTGTTTCTAGCAGATTTATGCAATCTGACCAATAATGTATATTCAAAGGGTTAGGGGTTGAATTTTAATTTGAAATTTTTAGAAGATACTCAGAACATCTGAGAGTAAAATCTCACCAAATTTCATAATTTTTGGAGACCTCTAACTAGGTCATTTAATTATTTCAAATCAGGATCTGAAAATAGAGACTATTTTCAGAAATGGGGTTTACAATTTGGATTATTTTATCCCAAGAGTGCATGTTTTGATTTAAGAGGCTATTGTGACTCCGATTATGTGGGGAGTCTAGTTGATAGAAAGAGCACTTCTGGGACCTGTCAATTTCTTGGTGGTTTTCTTGTCTCTTCGTTTTCCAAGAAACAAAACAGTGTTTCTCTTTTTACAGCGGAATCCGAATATGTGTCGGGCGTCTCTTGTTGTGCACAATTGTTATGGATGACCACACCTTAAATGATTATAACATTCACTTCTCCAAACTTCATATTTTGTGTGATAACACGTCTGCTATCAATACGCACGAAATCAGGTCCACCACAGTAAGATTAAGCACATTGAAGTGAGATATCATTTTATCCGTGATTGTGTACAAAAGGACTTGGTTAGTGTGGAATTTGTTCTAACACGTGACCAATTAGTAGACATCTTCACAAAACCCTTACCGAGTGATGTATTTGCATCTATAAGAAGTAGGTTAGGGTTACTTAACATGGGTTGATATTAACCTATCTTGAGTTGGAGCAAGAAAATTTTCAAATTTTCAAGATCAGTGTACATAAAGTGCTTTATCTGAATTAGTTCAGACGTTCAATGTCACATTAAGCGCTTGACGCTAAGAATGTCACTCGCTCGGAGTGACATCAAGCACTCTATGTATTTAGAAACAATCGTTCGAAGTGGCATTAAGCGCTTTACACAAACTGTATCACTCGTTCAAAGTGACTTCAAGCGCTTAATCCTTCTGCCACAACCGTTCCAAGACATTTCAAGCATTTCATCCTCGTTTATGAAGTCGTTCCAAGTGACATAAGGAGTGATGTTTTGGAATTAGTGGATAAACCTAGTGATCATCCCATAATTGGCACTAATTAGGATTTAGAAACAAAATGGATGATAAAGGAAACATCACTAGAAACAAAGCTAGGTTAGTAGCTCAAGGATATAGACAAGAAGAAGGCATAGACTATGATGAGACCTTTGCCTCCGTAGCTAGGTTAGAAGCTATTAGGATGCTATTAACATATGCATGCTATAAGGATTTCAAACTATATCAAATGGATGTAAAATCCACATTCTTGAATGGAATAATTCAAGAAGAGGTGTATGTAACTCAACCACCGGGGTTTGAAAATCATGATTGTCCAAATCGTGTATTTAAACTCAAAAAGGCCCTTTATGGACTTAAACAAGCTCCTAGAGCATGGTATGAAAGATTAAGTAACTTCCTACTTGGAAATGTGTTTTCAAGAGGAAAAGTTGACACAACTCTTTTTATTAAAGAACAAAGAAACCATCAATTGCTTGTTCAGATTTATGTGGATGATATTATATTTGGTGCTACTAATGATTCTCTTTGTGAGCATTTTGTTAAATTGATGGAAGGAGGATTTGAGATGAGCATGATGGCTGAACTCAACTACTTCCTTGGTCTTCAAATCAAGCAAACTCAAGATGGAGCATACATATCTCAAACAAAGCACACAAAGGATTTACTCAAGAAATACAAGTTTGAGGATGGAAGAACTGCGAGCACACCAATGAGCACAAGTATAAAGCTTGACAAAGATGAAAAAGGAAAGCCAGTTGAGGTAACCAAATATAGGGGTATGATTGGTAGTTTACTCTATTTGACCGCTCGTAGATCGGATATTTTGCATGCTGTGTGTTTATGTGCTAGATTTCAAAGTATGCCTAAAGAATCGCATCTAGTTGCCATTAAACGTGTCTTTAGTTGTTTGAATGAAATCTTGAACTTTGGGTTGTTTTATCCCAAAAATGGTTGTTTTGATTTAAGAAGGTATAGTGACTCCGGCTATGCCAGAAATCTAGTTGATAGAAAAGGCACCTCTGGGACATGTCAATTCCTTGGAGATTGCTTAGTTTCTTGGTTCTCCAAAAAACAAAATAATGTTTCACTTTCAACAGCGGAATCTGAATATGTATCGGTTGCTTCATGTCGTGCATTACTTTGGATGATCAACACCTTAAATGATTACAATGTGAAGTTTGATAAAGTTCCAATCTTATGTGACAACACTTCAGCCATAAGTATAGCACAAAATCCGATACACCATAGTAGGACCAAACATATTGAAGTGAGGCATCACTTTATAAGGGATTGCATTCAAAAAGGATTAGCACACGCTGAATTTGTTCCAACCAATGACCAACTAACGAATATCTTTACAAAATTCCTTCCTATTGAGACATTCGAATCAATTAGAACAAGATTAGGGATAATAAACAATGGTTAGAGGGTCAAAACAGTCAAAAAGACATATTCCAGCATACATCGATCGATCTATGTAGCTGTTTCAGAAATTGATGTAAAATCAGACATCGATCGATCATGTCGAGCAGCTTCAAAACTGCAGAGTTTCTGGAGGACATCAATCTCTCCCTCAGGCACTTCGATCGATTGATGTCCCCCATAATTCAAATTTTTATGAATGTTGGAACAAAATCCAAGGGAGATTCATGGTGTTTTCTCTATCCAATCTTGCTCAAATTTATTGTAGAATTTACTACATCATAATACATGCTTCCTTGACTATTGCATCCATGTTTAAGCAATCCTAGGTTGGCTATTGAGGATCAAATCACTCCATAGGGTGGCTAAAGACTATTTGGACATTATCTTGACTTTATATGGAGTTGAAGACATAGTGGAATCTTCAAAAACGTGGTGAACATCTTCTATAAGAAGAAGAAGCCTAGATGAGGCAAATACACACTTTCACCATCATCAAGCTTCATCATTCATTGTAGTATACTTCTCTCATATTTGTAAAGTGCTTAAAGCTTGTTGAGCCTTTCTTTGTTCTTCATTATTGTACATTGAGAGATAGAGAGACTAACACAAGAGGAACCATAAATAATTGATTTCTTGCTTGTGTTTAGACTAATGAGAAAGTGTGAACCCTACTATTTTCTTCAACCCACTGTGAGGAAGTTCTTGAGAGAACTTTGTTGAAGTTGTGAGGTAGCAAGAAATTGTTCTCGCTAGAGCTGTGGTTGCTGTAGTTGCACAAGTGTATTTTGTGCTAGAAGTTGTTGTTGTGGTTGCTTACACTAAGGTATTAGTGTAAGTTTTGCTATGGTTGTTCTTATTAGCTTTAATAAGAAGAGTAGTTGTTGAAAATCCACTTTGGCAACAAAGTGGTAGTGGAGTAGAATCATTTACGATTCTAACCATTCTATATCCGGTGTACACATTCATTGCTTCTAATCTCTCATTCTTGCTTTGATTTTGAATCCTACTTGAGTTGAGCCACAAAAGAAACTTCCGCAAAATTGCCCAACACTCTATTCACCCCCTATAGAGTGTGTTACGGACCTAACACTTGGTTTTGGTCTAGGCGTGTAGCCAAGTTTTTCTGTATTTGGATTTTGTTTTTGATTGTTGATTCCTCCAAAAGAAATAACAATCCTCCTTTCAAAATCCTTCTTGTGAAAAATCAAGAAGGTAGAGGAGTAGAGTCATTTTGACTTGAAGCTCTATACATATTGTGTTCTTTTCGCTTCTGCAAGTTTTATTGATTTCAAAAACACATCCAAGTATTGATTTGCACTCACAAACGAAAAACGTCTAATGAAATATCCATACTTGGTGAACACACTATTCAACCCCCCTTCTGGTGTCTTCTAAGGGACCTAACACGCACACACAGATATATATATATATATATATATATATATATATATATATATATATATATATAGATATATATATATATAGATATATGTATTTTTTTAAGCGAAAAATTTTATTTATTGAAAGCCTCACTTTTGGTGGAGGAAGACCATATTACAGTGTCAGAGTATGCGAATAAATGAAACAATGAAGTAAGTATGTCATATCTCCAGTCGTATATGATATGCCGCATTAAAACCTTGCCAAGAAAAACCACCCTTGTGGATAAAACCTTGGCGAAGGAAAAAAGCGTACATATTTATACGGCTGTCATTGATATGAAAAGAACGTAATATTGTGTACAAATCAATGATTGCTGCAGACGTTTGTGTAAGCAGTATGAGGCTGAAGACGTTGCAAGTGCCGCTACTTGGTCTTGGCGTTTTCTTGAAGAACCAAACCTCAGAAGATGTCCAGGGAGAAACGAGGTCAATGACAGTGGGTAACAGAACAATCAAAAGTAGGAAAGTCAAGCACATACCGGAGCCGCCTTGGCAATTGTGGTGCCAAGGCAACAAAGGCATGAACTGATGCGCCAGGTCAGTCTTAGTCGTGAGGTCCGCAAATGCAGGAAGAAAGTGCACCACTTCTGGAATAAGGCTCACCACCGTGATGTGTAACGTAATCTCGCGCGAATGGAGAGAATGTATCAAAAGAACATAAATTTTGAAAATAATAAGCACAAGCAGAGTGTCAAAATGCATACCCAAGTCGGCTTGACCAAGGAGCCAAGGCGACAGTGGTAAAGTTCCAGCACCATGAAATCTGAATGTATCCGCCATGTGATTAAAATGTGCAAAGCATATGATCCAGCAACACAGTCCTCCAATCACCGATGTGGAAATAGGGATTTGACGTGATAACCAAGTCGCTCCAATGAAAAAAAGATGTATGTTATGTATGTGAAATAAACTGCACAAATTGTAGATAAATGGATATTCAACCATACCGTGCCTGCCTGCATCCCAAAGGGTGCAGGCAGTAGGTTCGAAACAGCACCAATCCATATGGAAGACCGGATAGCGTCAAGGCACCCGCAAATGAACAGAAGTGAGATCCAAAGTGACTGCCGCACGTACCAATGAAGGCAGAGTATTTGATGTATAATGTTTCGTACGTGGGTATAACATTGCATGTTGTGCTAAATAATGAGCCGCCATGTTTGCCTCGCGATAAATGTGACTGTAGGTAAGACGATGAAAATGAACTAGCGAGTGAAGCCTTTGAAGATGATAATTCCCATGGACAATGTTCTGCCGTGTCAACCGATCAATCAACTGGGCACAATCCGACTCTATGATAATTGTTCGGTAAAACGGAAGGAAATAGAGAAGCCCAAAAACAGCGGCTTGAATCTCCGCATGTAGAGGTGGACTTAGGGGAAGTCGAAATGAAATCGCTCCTAGGCATGAACCCCTATGATTCCGCAATATTGCGCCGCCTGCTGCAAAATGTCGACCCACAGCAGCATCCACATTTAATTTCAATCATCCTGAAGGTGGGGTGACCCAGCGAACTATCAATGGACGAGGCAGTCGAAGAGCTGGCAGCCAACTGAAAATCTGCCGTGAGTTAGTAGAAAGTTTAGAGCCTGCTACCTTCTTGTGCCACAAAATAATATCGTAATGTATGGAGAACCGAAGTGAAGTCGCCGTTGTATTTGTTTTGTCTCCATAGACCATGGAAGTATAAGCACACCAGATGTTGTAGACAATAATCGCAGGGATCACTATTTTATAAACTCCAATAAGAGAGGAAATGGATGATCGATACCACCAAGAAAGAAGATACTGACGAAGCTGTAATGATGATGGAAGAGGACAGTGTAGCTCACTAGCAAAATAGCGCCAGATAGGACAAACATAAGAACAATATAAGAAAACATGATCCACCATGGCCGACTCTCGCTTGCAGAACGGACATTATGTTGGATGAGCCGTTATATAATGTCCAATATAATCCTCAAAAGGCAATGCTGAATTAAAAAGACGCCATAAGAACAGTCGTATAGAAGGAGAGAGATGCTTCGACCAAATAAATGACGTAGAAAGCAGTTTTGGAGAAGGTGTCCGGCAGATCTCATAGGCACTCTTTAGCGAGAATACCCCCAGTTGCATTGGTAACCATAAGAGTTGGTCACCCTGCCCATCAGTGTGCATTAAGCAGAAAGAATGATTCCGGCAAATAATTTTCCATGTAGGCGAGTCCGTTATCCGAAGAAGATAATCATGTCGCTGTCCATATTTTGCATGCATGTATTTGCTCCACAATGTTGAGTTCTGATGATACGACCACCAGATGCGGCAATGATATGCTTTTTGTAAGACATTTAAGTCTCGAAGGCCTAAATTGCCCTCAGCCTGTGGCTTAGTAATCTTAGTCCAGGAGACCCAATGATGTCTACGACCCTAATAAAATACAGCCATTTTGCGATGAATTATCTTGATTACCGATTTTGGTATGCCGCCCGCCGCGATAACATGAAGGGGTAACGCAGTGATTACTGATTGTAGCAATACTAGTCGACCTGCGGCAGATAGTAATTTGGAGTGCCACCCTTGAAGTCTGTCATCAATATGTTGCAGTAGCGAAACACAGTGGTGGGAACGGGGAATACCCTTGTGTAAATAAGAACCGAGATAACGAAATGGAAGACTAGAGAGACGCATGCCCAGAATATTCATAAAAGTTTGACGTTGCTGTGGAGTTACCCTGGCTGAAGGGATAATATTGCTTTTTTGGAAATTCACTTTTTGATCTGAAGCAGTTTCATATTGTGTAAGAAATGTATGGAAATGTGGTAGGTTCCACTGTGTACCATGGAGAAATACCAATAGATCATCTGCATAGGCTAAATGCGTAATTGTAAATGGGATACGGCCCAGGCGGAAAGGCTGCAACACCCCAGCTGCTGTCAAGGCTTTCAAGCCCCTGCTAAAACCTTCTGCTGCTAAAATAAATAATAAAGGAGATAATGGATCACCCTGCTTAACGCCTCTATATGGCCGAAAATAGGAAGATGGCTGGCCATTGATTAATACTGCTAATGTTGTGGCACTCAAATGGTTCAGAATAATACGAGTAAAAAAATCCGAAAATCCGAAGGCTTGGAGTAAAAGTTTCAAATATTCCCAGCTAACTCTGTCAAATGCTTTCATCATATTCAACTTGAGACATAATTGTGAGCCACCTCTATCAAGCATATGAATCATCTCACGAGCCAATAGAACTTGAGTAGAAATGTCTGTACCTGGAAGGAATCCCGTCTGTTCTGGAGATATTAATCGTGGCAATAATTTACTCAAACGGCTAGCAACAATTCTGGTACAGACTTTACTGATAAAATTAGTGAGACATATAGGACGATAATCACCGAAAGTAGCAGGGGAAGATTTTTTTGGAATTAAAGTGATCAATGCGCTAGCCATAACTGTAGGCTGAGGAACACCAAGGAAAAATTCCTGTACTGCTAGAACAACATCTGTGTGAATAATTGACCAGCAAGATCTATAAAAGTTGCCATCAAAACCATCAGGCCCCGCTGCGCTATGAGGGTCCAAATGCCAAACCGCAGATTTTATCTCATCCGGCATTGGGACCTGCGTTAGAAATGCATTATCCTCAGAGGAAACCGGCGCTGGAATATGTCGAAGAATATGATCACAGTTAGCCGTAGGTTCGCGTGCAAATAAGGCTGTATAAAAAGACACTGCTTCAGCCATGATATCATCTGGGGCAGTACAAATAACACCAGCAGTTGTTTGTATTTGTTGGATCCTGAGGTGTAAGTGTCGTCCTTTAACAATAGAATGATAATAACGAGTATTTGCGTCTCCCTCCTTCAGCCATCGGACTCGCGCATTTTGTTTCCAAAAATGCAGTTCATAAGAAGAAGCTTGAAGATATTCCGCCTTTGCTCGATGATACTCTGTCCGATTTTCCTCTGTTGACTGCATGTCCCAACGCTGTTCAGCCCGTGTAAGTAGAACTTCAGCCTGTTGAACCTTAGAGAAAATATTACCAAATATTTCTTTGTTCCACCATTGCACATCCTTTTTAAACTTGAAACTTTGTGTAAAAGCCATACATTCCTCCCGTTGTTGGATATGAAGTCCATGCAGCACGCATGTAATTATGAAAGTCCGGATGCAGCAGCCAAGAGTCTAAAAAGCGGAATGAGCGACGCAACGAAGCCACACTTATTCGGCATATTAGTAATAGTGGGGTATGATCCGAAGCAATACGGGAAGATGTGTAAGTTGCAGGTCTTCAAATTTGTCATGAAAATCTGTATTGAGAAACAACCAATCTAATCGCCGGCGAACTCTACCAAGACCTCGACCATCCGACCATGTGAATCTGGAACCATGAAACGGTGGCGACATCAAACCACATGACTCTATGCAATCATTAAAATCCTGTAAAACTGAGAGTGATGGCTGAGACCGTCCTTCATGATCCGATATAGAACGGAATGTATTAAAATCTCCCCTAGCACCCAAGGAAGCGTTGTATTTTCAGAGAAGGTACATAATGAAGCCCACAAAGAACGACGTAGAGATGGAGTATGATTGCCATATACTGCCGACAATACAAAAGTATACTGAAGAGTCTGATATAACAGTGTAAAATGTACCACTTGTCCTTCATCCTGCACTGTTACCAACTCAAAGTGAGAGTCACGCCAGAAAAACCAAATACGTTCAGACTGTGATGCATATGAATTGGAAAAGCCGAAATCCAAAGCATAACGAGAAATAGTAATTGATGCATGTTTAGGTTCTATGATAACAAGTATATTTAACCAATGATCACAAATCAACTGATGCAGTCGTGGCTTTGAGGCCTGCAGACCTCTTATATTCCATATCATAATATTCATTGAGAAAGAGTAGTGTTACTTCCCTGTATCACATGTGAAGCACTGCGCATAAGAATTGTCGATGGTGGTAATGGAGGAAGATCCTTGTTTGCCCGACGTTTCCTGCGAGGAACAACCTGAATAAAATCTTCTGCTGACTCTTGTAAGCGCGAAATTAAGGTGTCCGTATCAGGCGAGGGAGGTAGCAGCTGCATGCGGCGGGCTACCTCTTCCGGAACAGTAGGTATCTCAAGGTTATCCGCCACAGGTAATTCATTATCAGACGAATGTCCAATGTCACAGGTCTCAGGAGTCTCCCGCAGTGGCTCCATAGTCTCCTCTGGATTATTTGCTATAGGTTCAGCATCATGAAAGAGGGGATCTTGAGGGATTTGTGTGTCTGTCAATGATGGCTCATTCTCTGGAAGGTTTGTTTGAGCAGCTGGGCGCTTTTTCACCGGAGTCCAGCGCTGAGCTGGTGGTCGACGTGGAGGGGGTGGAGGAGGTGGCGGTATAGTCGCCACAGACGGCGGTGTGCATGACGCGACTGCATGGCCTAACCGTCGACAGGAAGTGCAAAACAATGACAAATCTTCATAGATGATGGTTTGTAGTATAAATCTTCATAGATATATGTATATATATATACATATATATAGATATATGTATATATACGCGCACAGCACGTATATATAGATATATAATGGGTGTGAAATTGTTGTCTAAATGCTAGAAACTTTTATTCGTTAAACATGAGTTCATAGAATAGAAAAGTACAATTGATGATATTGATGACTTTGATGAATCTCCATAGAAGGAGCCCAAAGTCTGAACAAACACAAAGCAAAGGTTACATAAAGGAAACACAAAAACTTAGTGACGTCTTATTGAACTGCATCTCACCTTTAAAGAAAGGGATGACAGTCCCAAAGCCAAACTTTCAAACAGAGAACAACAACGAAAATGTTTCGACGAAAAAGGAAAATTAGAAATGCAGAAAGCGGACACTCCATATTCTCGAAAGCTCTATTGCGGGTGCATGATCACTAGTACCCACTGCCTGAATGGATGCATGTTTCTCCGATGCAAGAACAGGGCATATCGCAAGGGTCTGAACCAACAAAACATGATGTCTTTTGGGTACAATCGCCATCTTCACTTTGAAGCAATTTTCCTATGGAAGTTGCTCCAGAAATGTGCTCCATTGTGACAGCATTAGACATGAAAATTTTAAGAATATGATTTACAAGGGACAAAATAAAAACATATGTTAAGCTGGGCTCGATCGCTTGCGATGCAGGCAAGATTGTTACAAGACCTATGGCTGAGTTCAATGGGAGAAAGTTTGGAGTGCTAGATTGATCATTTAATTTGACGGTATGAGTTGACTGGAAGAGGTTGATGCACGTGTGTGTGGATGTGGTGCAAGCAACGGAAGTGAGGCAGGTTGCTGCAGTGGCAGAGTGTTCAGCCGAAGAAGAAGAATAGGAAGGTGAGGAAGAGGCAGAGGTAGCTCTTGACACAGGATGGATAGGATCAGAATGTGAAGAAGAGGTTTCTAGTTGGTGTGCCCCCCTAGATGTGGACTCAGGGGGAACACATCTAGGTGAGAATGAATTGGTTCCATTGATGGGTTGAACTAAGGAAGTGCATCAAAGGGGATATTACATCAGACTAGCTGCGTATACACTCCTCAACAAAACGGGGTAGTAGAGCGCAAACATCAGCACATCCTCAATGTGGCTCGGGCACTGAAATTTCAATCAAATCTTCCCATTACTCTGTGGGGTTTCTGTGTGCAACATGCTGTGTACCTCATCAATATCACACCATCACCCTTGATTAATCACAAAACTCCATATGAGCTGTTGCACAACAAGTCCCCCGTATATACTCATTTAAAAGTGTTTGGATGCTTATGTTTTGCAGCAAACACCTCCCCAGCTAAAGATAAATTTTCTGTTAGGTCCAGGAAGAGTGTTTTCCTGGGGCTGTCCCATCTCACAAAGGGCTATGTCCTCCAAGATTTCACTACCAAAGAGGTATTCATTTCCAGGGATGTCCTATTCCATGAAACTGTATTTCCTTACCAACTCAGTATCAATTCAAATCCTACTCCGGATTCATCAACTTCATTCACACCCCTTGAATCTTCCTTAGTTCAACCCATCAATGGAACCAATTCATTCTCACCTAGATGTGTTCCCCCTGAGTCCACATCTAGGGGGGCACACCAACTAGAAACCTCTTCTTCACATTCTGATCCTATCCATCCTGTGTCAAGAGCTACCTCTGCCTCTTCCTCACCTTCCTATTCTTCTTCACCTTCCTATTCACCTGCTCTGGCTCCACCCGCATCTCTCTCTAATGTCCAGCCTGATCAAACACAAACTGATAACATGCCCATAACTCATACTCCTTCAACCACACCTTCACTTTCTTCCCACTCAATGCCAAATGATAACAGCAGCCCCATTGATACTCAAGAAGTGCCTATCAGCTCTATACATATTGAGTTACCTGTGTCAAGACCACAGAGAAACAGACAGACTCCGTCATATCTCAAACAATACTACTGCAATCAAATACAAATGGCCCCAACAGATAACCTGATGACACAGACATTACATTCAATCTCTTTTCCAGCATCTTCACCTTCTGCTATTCATTCTAAGTCCATGCCACATCCAATTCAAAACTGTTTTTCTCTGGATTCTTTAGCACCAAAATACAAAACATATGCTTTAAATATTGGTTTGCATACAGAGCCTAACTCCTTTGCAGAGGCATCCAGCTCTGTCGAATGGCAGCAAGCCATGGACAATGAGATTGCAGCGTTGAAGGCAAATGATACGTGGACGATGACTGAGCTACCTCCAGGAAAACAACCCATAGGATGCAAGTGGGTTTACAAAATTAAGCACAAGGCTGATGGGTCTGTTGAGAGGTACAAGGCTAGACTTGTTGCAAAGGGGTATACGCAACAGCTAGGGGTGGATTACCAGGAAACTTTCTCACCCGTTGCAAAGATGACTACTGTGAGGATGGTCTTGGCTTTGGCATCCAGACTTAATTGGTGTGTGCATCAATTGGATGTAAACAATGCTTTTTTACATGGTGATTTACATGAAGAAATATATATGGTGCCACCTCCGGGGATTGTGACAGAAAGTCCTAATATGGTTTGTAAATTGCGAAAGTCTTTGTATGGATTGAAGCAAGCTAGTAGGGAATGGAATGCCAAATTGACAAATTTTCTGGTTGCTCAAGGATTCTCCCAATCAAAGAATGATTATACGTTGTTTAGCAAGTTAGTCAATGGTTCCTTACTGGTATTGCTTGTGTACGTAGATGATGTAATTGTGGCATGTGAGGATGTTCAGGCTATTGAGGACATTAAGGATGCTTTGAACCATGAGTTCAGAATAAAAGACTTGGGCAACTTGAAATTTTTCTTAGGAATTGAGGTAGCCAGATCGTCAAAAGGGATGGTGCTTAATCAGAGAAAATATGCGTTGGAGTTGCTGGATGAAACAGGATTTCTGGGCTCTAAGCCAGTGGCCACACCTATGGAGAGTCATGTTAAACTGTTGCATAATGACTCAGGTCTGCTGGACAATGTGAGTGAATATAGGAGGCTCATTGGAAAGCTCATTTATCTTACGATTACTAGGCCTGACATTGCTTTTAGTGTGCAACAATTAAGTCAGTTTTTGGATTGCCCAACTGTGAACCATCTTAAGGCAGCACACAGAGTCTTAAGGTATTTGAAGGGAACTGCTGGACAAGGATTGTTGCTGCCTAACACTGGTGAGCTGAGATTGAAGGGGTTTGTTGACTCAGATTGGGCAGGATGTCATGAAACACGGAGGTCTGTTACTGGATACTGCGTCTTCCTCGGGGACAGCTTGATATCATGGAAAGCCAAAAAGCAAACGACGGTTTCCAAATCCTCAGCAGAAGCTGAATACAGAGCGATGGCTTCAGCAGTGTGTGAGTTACAGTGGCTTCTTTATTTAGCCAAAGATTTAATGCTTGATGAGATGAAACCAGTAGAGTTATTCTGTGACAGTAAGAGTGCCTTGTACATTGCTGAGAATCCGGTGTTTCATGAACGAACGAAACATATCGAAATTGACTGTCATATAGTTAGAGATAAAGTACAGTAGCGCGTTGTCAAGCTAATGCCAGTTAAGACTCAATTTCAATTAGCTGATATGTTCACTAAGGCATTGGATGGTAAGAGGTTGGCAGATTTGGTTAACAGCATAGGGATGTATAACATATACAAGACAAGCTGAGCTTGAGGGGGGCTGTTACAAGACCTATGGCTGAGTTCAATGGGAGAAAGTTTGGAGTGCTAGATTGATCATTTAATTTGACGGTATGAGTTGACTGGAAGAGGTTGATGCACGTGTGTGTGGATGTGGTGCAAGCAACGGAAGTGAGGCAGGTTGCTGCAGTGGCAGAGTGTTCAGCCGAAGAAGAAGAAGGAGGGAGCGGGAGTTTTAAAAATTAGAGGGCAATTACCATTTTGTCCTTTTATTATGTTTGTTCTAGGAATAACTGTAAGGGTGTTTTGGTAAATTCGCTAGTGGCAGTTATTTTGTGGCTTTCTCCTTTGTATTTCATCCGGCTCGTTCGACGTTTTTCTCAGAATAAGAGTTGCAGCCATTTTTCATCATTTCTCTTTTCTCTCAGCTTGCATCTCTCTCCTCTTGATCAAATTCGTCATCTCTAATGATGAATTAATGTGTTTGCATTTTGTTTTCTTCACTGTATGTGGTAATATTGTCTTGATCATTGTGTGATCAAGAAATTTCACAAAGATTTCAAGTACATAGTACTCCGGACAAGCAAAATTTAATCTACAAGTAGAAAGGATACAAAGGATACATGATGAGAAATTATAAACTGAGCAAATAGAAACATCAAAGTTGCAAGGTATCACCTGAAGCAATCACCAAAAGCAGAATGAGGTAAGTCGTCTTAGCCATATCCTACTATTTTCAAGGAAAAAGAAAGTTGAAGAATGTAATGTGCATTTGAATTGTAGAATTACAGATCAATTTATAGATAAATTGCTATGGCTCCAGTGCCGGCCCTGTTTTTCTCAACAACAAAAAAAAGATAATAATAATAATAAATATAATAATAATTGCCGCCTCTACAATATGCGGATGAATCTATTAAAAAAACAATATGCAGATGAATCAATCACGCAAAAGGACAACCCTCTCCTGGAGAGTATAATGTCGTATAGATACCTATAGACACTTATGCAAGGGGATCACAAAATATTTTGCGAATCTCAAATATAAAAGGTCCCTAACTTCTTATATATTTCTCTAACTTTCATCTAACACACAATATAAGTCATTTCATTCGTAATTATCTGATATTATAATAATGAGGTGTAATTATATTAGATTTTATGTTAGGGATAATTATTTATTGACCACTTTTTTCTAGCTAAATACATTCGAGACACAAAGATGGCAAACAAGTCAGGTTTGGATATGTGCATTTGCAGGTTTCAAAAGAAAAAACCAAACATGACATACAAATTGGACTTAGGTTAACTCGTTAATCCGACTTTTGAGTTTGGCACGTTTGACGGGTGGGATTTGTGGGCTCTCGGGTTTGGCAATTCAGGTTTGGCTGACTGACATGTCAGTTTAGTGGGTTTGACATGTTACTTTTGGATTTGAAGTGTCGGTTTCGTGTCGGATTTAATATGTTAACAGGTCAATTTTGGATTTGGCTGTTGAAAGTATAGAAGGTTCTGAGACTAAGCAGCCGTGCGATGATGATGAGGGCAGAGTTGACGGTGAAAGGAGAAATTAAGTCTCATCCATAAGAGAAGAGTTCTGATGGTTGAAGGAGGCAAAATGGAACACGCAAGGTTCGTAGATTGGAGGAGCAATATTGAAGGGTGCAGTAGGTGGAAGGTGATAGCGCGAAGAAGAAGAAGAAGATGGTGGAGGAGGATCTCAGGCGGGAACGGTTTAAAAGAGGTGAAAAGACTGTTGTACCCTTTAGTTAATAACATGCGTAGTTAGGGAGAAAGGGCATTCTTATAAATTTGCAGTTTGCAGTTATTTTTAGCATTTTCAGTTCCATTATGTACTGGTTCGTTCGACGTTTTTGCACAAGATGAGAGAATAAAATTTCTGTCCTAAATTCCCTTTGATTTTCTCTCTTTGTTATTCTTCTATTTTGATCTCTCATTCTCAATTCCATTGTTTCATGGATTTAGTTACAATTCAAGTTGAATCTTGAATTTGCTGCGCTTGTTGGCTGCCTTATTTTAGGCTGCAATCGCTGTGTTAGGAATATACAATCAGCGATCTTCAATTTTCTACATGGTATCAGAGCAATTCGTGTTAATTGTGAATGAATTTTGGAACATTCATGAATTCTGATTTGCAATCATCTAGCACCTCCAACAGTCCTGTTATCACAACAAATATGGATCCGTCTGAAGATCCATTGTACATTCATCCAAATGACAATTCGTCACTTGTCTTGGTGCATCCATTATTGGATGGAAACAACAATCACGGATGGAGCAGGAAATTCAAGAGAGCCTGGGAATCGAAGAAAAAAATAGAATTCATCACTGGTGTTGTTGTTAAGCCCGCAGAAGGAAGTCGAAGATATGCAACATGGAGTAAGGCGAATAACATGGTGGCTTCATGGATTGTGAATTCTATAATTCCCTCGATTGGATAGAGTGTAATGTGGTTTGATAATGTGATTGATATCTGGAACGATCTTGAACATAGGTATGGTATTGCTGATGCATTCAGGCTATCAGACTTACAAGGACAGTTTTGCGCAATAAGGCAATGTGAGTCCTCTATGACTGAGTATTACACTAAATTGAAGGTTGTGTGCGAAGAGCTTATGGTGCTTAGGTTTGTCCCAAGTTGCACATGTAATAGATGCACTTGCAGTGTGGCCAGTCAGATTAATAAGTTTGTACATGATGATTATGTCATCAAGTTCATTAAGGGGCTCAATGATGAATGTGAACCTATGAAATCACAAGTCCTGCTCTCTGTTCCTTTGCTGATCTTAAAACCACATTCTCCATAGCCGTAAAACTTGAAAGAAAATTGAACTATTCAGGCACACAGAATCAGTTTATTAATAATCCCACACTTGTTATGAATGTGAATAACAATAGTAAATACAACAGTTATACGCCTAGACCTGGAAGTAGTGGAGGAGCAGGTCCGGGATGGTCTAAATCCTCTGGCAGAGGCTTTAAGAAAGATTATGGATGGAATGGGCAAGGGAATGCCAAGGTGCCTCTCTATACATATTGTAATATATCTGGTCATACGGTTGACAGGTGTTACAAGAAATATGGTTACCCTCCAGGTTATAAACCAAGAAATCAGATTAATTGTGTAAGCAATGAGGAAATAACTGAACTGGAGTTTGGAAAATTTGATAAGAATGAATGTGATGGTAGTCAGATAAATGATGAAAGCACCAGTGGTGCAATGCAGCAAACTGGTTCTTGCCTTACACAGGATCAGTACACCCAGTTACTGAGTATGTTGCAAGAGTATAAGGAGAAGTAAAGAAGCAACCAAGGGGAGACAAGAGGATCAAGGGATCATCATGCAGTGATGTCTGCTCAGTTCACCAAGGTCTCTGGTAAGGACAAAGGTAATGTGTTGTGTAAATCTTCAACTGCATGGGTTCTTGACTCGGGTGCTACTGAATCATCCAGTAACCTCTATGTCAGTAAGACTCCCAATAAACAGTCTGCCACAGTTGCTCATATAGGCACTGTGAAACTCAGCCCACAGATCATACTCAATGACATCTTACATATACCTTCTTTTACGTTTAATTTACTGTCGTTAAGTAAATTGACACATTCTGGTGATATTGATGTACATTTTCATTCAAACATGTGTTCTTCAGGAGTCTATGACCAAGAAGAAGATTGGTTTAACTAGAGTGAATCAAGACATCTGTCGTCTATCTGGAGCATTTCAGCCTTGTCAAGATAAAGTTCTCTCCCCTACCAAAACTGTCCAGTCATGTTCAGTCTTTCCTTGTGGCATTCAAGACCTGGCCATCTTGCAGCTCCCAGGATGTCTGAAATACACAAAATTAATTCTCAAGTGGCAGTGTCTGATAATGTCAACACTTGCAGTATATGCCTTTTGGCAAAGCAGAAAAGATTGCCTTTCTCAGTCTCAAATTCTGTAACTGTCTTTCCTTTTGACCTTGTTCATATGGATATATGAGGTCCTTATAAACACCCAACTTTGTATAATCAAAAGTATTTCCTTACCATTGTAGATGATCACACTAGATTTGTTGGATATATCTGTTGAAAGCAAAATCTGGAGTGAGGAGCATTATTCAAAGTTTCTATGCCTTTGTGTCTGTGCATTTTAGCAAGTTCATTAAGGCCATTAGAACAGATAACGGGGCTAAATTCAAAACGAACTCATACTTTGCAGAAAAGGGTATTCAGCATCAAACCAGTTGCCCGTACACCCCTCAACAGAATGGAATCATTGAAAGAAAACACCGGCATCTCTTATCAGTAGCTAGAGTCTTAATGTTCCAATCCAACATGCCTATCATATATTGGGGATTTTCTGTGCAGTATGCTGCATATTTGATAAACATCACACCATCTCCTATCCTGCATCATCATACACCATTTGACCTCCTTTACCAGAAAAATCCCACATATTCGAACCTCAGGATATTTGGATGCCTTACCTATGCGTCTAACCTTCTCCCAAGCAAGGACAAATTTAGTCCCAGGGCCAGAAGGTGTGTTTTCTTGAGCCTTTCATATGACACAAAGGGGTATAGAGTTCAAGACCTGAAAACCATGGATGTATTCATAACTAGAGATGTTTTATTCCTTGAACATGTCTTTCCATTCATCCAATCCTCCTCTCTCTCAGATCAAACTCCCTTCTTGCATCTTAACCAACCACAATCTATTCCAAACCATGTTCCTAGCGGTGTCTACTCATCTGGTCATCCAGCTGGGGAGGCATGTCCTCATCCTAATCATGAACCTACGAAAAGAGTCTCACCTTTAACTATACACCAATACAGTATCAATCCACAACCACTTTCTACACCTACCTCTGTACACGTTCCCCAACACCTTGATGATTCACAGCTTAATGACAATGAAGTATATCGTTCTTTTGATGGACCTATATCTATGCCCCTCCCTAATAATGATTCTGCATCTCCATCTGAACACACTTCAACCAATATCCCCAATAGTCCAAATAATCATATTGTGACTGCACCTCCACAAGACATGATCTCATCCTCAGTTAACATTCCAATCAATTCCATCAGCATACCTTTAAACTTTTCAGACCTCAACGTACCAGAAAGGCATCATCATATCTACAACAATATTATTGCAATCAAACTTCACTGCCCTTAATCAGTCATTCCTCAAATCATCCAAAATCATATACCACACCTCACTCTTTGGACAGATACTTCACCTTTGAGCTTCTAGCACCTAAGTATAGAACTTATGCGTTGAATATTAGCACATACACAGAACATAATTCTTATGCAGAAGCTCATGGTGATCCTGAGTGGCAGCTGGCCATGGAGAAAGAAATAGTAGCATTGGAGGGCAATAATACTTGGAAGTTGGTTCCATTGCCCCAGGACAAAATACCCATTGAGTGTAAGTGGGTATATAAAATAAAACGTAAAGCTAATGGATCGGTGGAGATATATAAAGCGAGGCTTGTGGCTAAGGGTTATACCCAACAATACAGAGTGGATTACCAGGACACTTTCTCGCCAGTTGCAAAGATGACCACGGTTAGAATGCTGCTAGCATTGGTGGCTAGGCATGGATGGCATGTGCATCAACTAGACGTAAACAACGCTTTCTTACATGAAGATCTCCATGAGTATATTTATATGACTCCTCCAGAAAGAATCAGATTACCAAAGCCACAGCTGGTTTGTAAGCTACAGAAATCCTTGTATGGTTTAAAGCAGGCTAGCAGAGAATGGAACTCCAAGTTGACAAGATTTCTGATTTCACAAGGGTTCGCACAATCAAGGAATGACTATACCTTGTTTACTAAAAGAGTCAAAGGGAGTTTGCTAGTATTGCTAGTGTATGTAGATGATGTGATTGTTGCTTGTGAAGATTTAGATGCAATAGAGGAGATCAAGACCAAACTGGACTCTGAGTTCCAAATCAAGAACCTGGGAAATTTGAAGTATTTTCTAGGTATAGAGGTGGCTAGATCGCACAATGGACTGTAAATAAATCAGAGAAAGTATACAATGGAACTGCTGGAAGAGATGGGATTCTTAGGATGCAAGCCAGCAGTTAGCCCAATGGAGAGTCATGTGAAACTTATGCATAATGACTTAGAGTTGCTAAGAGATGTCACACACTACAGAAAACTGGTAGGCAAGCGGATTTATTTGACAATCACCAGACCAGACATATCCTATATAGTCCAACAATTGAGTTAATTTCTTGATTGTCCTACAGAAAATCACTTGAGGACTGGGCATAGACTCTTAAGGTACTTGAAGGGGACAATTGGGCAATGACTCTTGTTTCCCAATGATGGTGATATGAAGTTGAAAGGATTCGCTGATTCTGATTGGGCTAGGTGCCAAGAAACCAAAAGGTCGATTACTGGTATTGTATGTTCTTGGGAGGTGCATTGGTTTCATGGAAAGCTAAGAAGCAAACGACAGTATCAAGGTCTTCTGCAGAAGCGGAGTATAGAGCAATGTCACTTGCAGTCTGTGAAGTGCAGTGGCTTTTATAGTTGCCTAGAGATCTGGGATTATACGAACATGAACCAGTGGAGTTGTTTTGTGATAGCAAAAGCGCGTTACACATTGCAGAGAACCTTGTATTCCATGAACGAACTAAACATATTGAAATTGACTGTCATATAGTGCAATAAATTTTTGGATGGGACGATCAAATTGATGCCAGTGCGTACTCAGCTGCAGTTAGCTGACATTTTCACTAAAGCTCTTGATAGTAACAGAATTATTCAACTATTGCGGATGCTAGGAGGATACAACATTTATGGCAAGTTGAACTTGAGGGGGGGTGTTGAAAGCATAGAATATTCTGAGACTAAGCAGCCGTGCGATGATGATGAGGGCAGAGCTTACGGTGAAAGGAGAAATTCAGTCTTATCCATAAGAGAATAGTTCTGATGGTTGAAGGAGGCAAAATGGAACACGCAAGGTTCGTGGATTGGAGGAGAAACATTGAAGGGTGCAGTGGGTGGAAGATGATAGCGCGAAGAAGAAGAAGAAGATAGTGGAGAAGGAGGATCTCAAGCGGGAACGGTTTAAAAGGGGTGAAAAGACTGTTGTACCCTTTAGTTAATAACATGCGTAGTTAGGGAGAAAGGGCATTCTTGTAAATTTGCAGTTGGCAGTTATTTTTAGCATTTTCAGTTCCTTTATGTACTGGTTCGTTCGACGTTTTTGCACAAGATGAGAAAATAAAATTCTGCCCCAAATTCCCTTCGATTTTCTCTCTTTTTTATTCTTCTATTTTGATCTCTCGTTCTCCATTCCATTGTTTCATGGATTTAGTTGCAATTCAAGTTGAATCTTGAATTTGCTGCGCTTGTTGGCTGCCTTGTTTTAGGCTGCAATCGCTGTGTTAGGAATATACAACCAGCGATCTTCAATTTTCTACATTGGCAGATCAAACAAGCCGATACGAGGGTTTGGTGTATTGACTGATTTTGGCTCAAACTCGCAAAAGAGAAATTCAAATCCACAAAAAAACCGATTTGGTTTGTGACAGGTTGACATGTCATGTTAGAAATAACCAGTCTTGCCGAGATAGCCTCTAGTTGTTTTTGGATCTTTATGTCTCGTATGCGTTTGGAAGAAAAGATAAATATGAATTTCCATCCAAATTAATGATAGAGTTACCTTTTGACCCCTCTATTAGAAAAAGATCAATATGACTTTCCATCCAAATTAATCACTCATAGGATGCCAAAAGATAATTTTTTTGCCTGCTTACCATTGACTTAGACAGAAAATTAGTATAAAATAACAAGAGAAGTAAATGTTGAAAGAAAAACTAGAACAGGTCTAGAGTATATTTTGACAAAACGCAGGGAAGATAAAGGCAATTGTGTCTTTGTTTTAAAATATGTTTGAATTCCATGGATTAAAACTATCGAATGTAATGCAATTACTTATGACTATGGATATCATAAAATGTGTGATATGTTATTTGTTTTAATTTGTCAAACACACTTTTAATGAGTTTTCACAATACTGTGTTATTATTTTGTCAATAATTATTTATTTCGCATGCTAAAAGCATGAGATTAAAAATATGAGTTAAATCTTTTTTTATAGGAAACGTAAGTAGAAAGTCAAAAATTTCTGGTATTGTCTTTGCCGTTACTTATTAGAGTTGAATTTATCCTTTGATTTTTTATTTTTTATATTTTTTTGACAAGTAAGTACTCTAGCTACACATGATAACAGTTTAGCCTACTTATAATAACAGTTAATAATATAGTAAAAGAGTGCTAACGTGATACGTATGTATCAAAGTTGGCTTACGAAAAATAATGTGACACGTTAGGCTTTCTTTTATGATGTCAAAAATCAACTCACAAAGCAAATCGATTAACAGAGGGAAAGATGGAAAGCTAAGCGATGGTAGAGAGAAAAATTGAAGAGAATGAGAATTGGAATTTTTCCATAACCGTTTTTTATACCGGGTTACAACTGTAACCCGGCTTATATACACAGCGGGAAGACGAAGATAAGGGCGAAATTACTAGGCTACCCTTACTTATCTAACTAAACGAATTACAAACAAAAGGGCAAAACTGTAACTTCACAGCTTTTAAACGTTTCCCGCTATAATTCCTCTTCTCCTACCTCTGCCTACTGCAAGTCCCGTACAACCCCCAAATCAATTCCCTCATACGAGCTATAGCTGCACTCAAGCCTCAAGACTGAACTCACCATCTCAATGCTAAGCCTTCATAACCACATCCTGCTCCATTAATTTTCTCAAATACAATCAATTACCAGCACAATGGCTCTCACTGCCATGAGCTTCTTCCGCTTGATCACCATGAACAACTTCAGCTTGATCACTAGTACCTTCAACACCCCCCCTCAATCCTGACTGAGCAAATATGTTGCAGACTCCTAATGCCTCAGTCAGGATGCACAGTCTGCGTGAATCCACTGCTTTTGTGAATATATCAGCAACCTGCAAATGAGTATTGATGGGTACTGGCTTAACAATCCCATCTTGATACTTATCTCTCACAATATGGCAATCAATTTCAATGTGCTTGGTTCTCTCATGAAACACCGGATTTTCAACAATGTAAATGGCACTTCTATTATCACAAAAGATATCTACTGGCTCAGAATGTTCAACCTTCAACTCCTTTAACATATAGAGAATCCATTGAACCTCACATGTGGTAGAGGCAAGAGCTCTATATTCAGCTTCTGAGGATGACTTAGAAACTGTTGTTTGCTTCTTTGCTTTCCAAGATATTAAAGAATTCCCAAGCAAAACACAATATCCAGTCACAGACCTTCTACTCTCAGAACAGCCTGCCCAATCTGAGTCTGAAAAAGCTGTGAGCTTCAACTCCCCTGTGCTAGGATACAACAACCCTTGACCAGGTGTGCCCTTTAGGTACCTTAAGACTCTCTGAGCTGCCTTAAAGTGCACAGTAGTAGGAACATCAAGGAACTGACTAAGCTGCTGTACTGCATAAGTAATGTCTGGTCTAGTGATAGTCAGGTACAGCAACTTCCCAATCATCCGTCTATATCCTGATACATCTTGAATGAGATCTGAATCATTATGAGCTAACTTCAAGTTCTGCTCCATAGGACTCTTGGCAGGCTTAGAAGCCAGGGTTCCAGTCTCCTGAAGCAACTCCAGAGTATACTTCCTTTGACAAAGCATAATCCCCCCCTGAGACCTGGCAATCTCTAAGCCAAGAAAATATTTAAGAGGACCCAAATCCTTAATTTTAAAGGCCTGATGCAAGGCAGCTTTAAGATCCTCAATGGCAGAAAGAGAATTACTAGCCACCAGAATATCATCAACATACACCAAAAGAACCAGAAACAAACCAGATGCCTCTTTGATGAACATAGTGTAATCATTCTTAGACTGAATATAGCCATGGGATAGCAGAAAACAAGTAAGCTTCTCATTCCACTGTCTGCTCGCTTGTTTCAAACCATAAAGGGACTTATTTAGTCTACAGACAGTGCCAGGAGATGGAGAAGACAAGCCCTCAGGAAGTGTCATATAGATTTCTTGATGCAAATCTCCATGTAAAAAGGCATTGTTTACATCAAATTGATGAACATGCCAGTGTTTCAGAGAAGCTATAGCCAATACTAAACGAACAGTCGTCATTTTAGCAACGGGAGAGAAAGTTTCACCATAATCCACACCAGGCTGCTGAGTATACCCCTTTGCAACAAGCCTTGCTTTGTACCTCTCAATGCTTCCATCAGCATTCCTCTTTATTTTATAAACCCACTTGCAGCCAATGGGTTTCTTCCCTCTAGGCAACTGAACCAAACTCCAGGTATTATTTGCCTCAAGTGCCGCTAACTCCACATGCATAGCCTGCTGCCAATGAGCTGAATGTGCTGCTTGATTATAACAAGTAGGTTCTTGCTGCACACTACTGTTAAGCACATAGGTTTTATATCCAGGTGACAACTGACGTAAAGAATAGTGATCTTGCAAAGGATATTTGGGAAGATGGCCAGCAGAAGAAGACAAGTAATTACAATGATAATCATGAAGATAAGCAGGGGGATGCCTAAACCTGGTAGGCCTAGAAAAAGAATTAGGCAAAGGACACTGTGAATCATTGGAGTCAATTAGCATGTGTTGATCTTCTGGTGCTATGGATATAGGAATGTCAATGGCACAAATAGGGACAGAATTATCAGGCAAAACTGTAGGTGATGAACTGCTTGATTGAGGTGTTGAGTCAGCAGAAGACTGGATTGGTACAAAGGATGAGGATGTTTCTGAAGATTGTGAGGTAACTGCAGGAGCTTGAGTAGGATGAGCGTGAGACTCAGGTTCTGGATGCAGCGGAACAATGACAGGCACGTTGGGCCAAGTCATGACATTAGACTGAGAAGGATTTATACTTGAACTGGGATCAGTGTGGTCAAATGGGAAATGATGTTCATCAAACTGAACATCTCTTGACACAAGTAAAGCTTTGGTTTCAAGATTTTGCAATAGATAGCCCTTGGTAGACGGTGAAAATCCTAAGAAAACACATTTAATGGCCCTGGGAGTGAACTTTGTTTTGCTGAGTGAATGATTGTAGGCATATGCCAAACAACCAAAAACTCTAAGTTGCTGATAAACGGGCTCCTGCTGATACAACAACTCAAATGGAGTTTTATGATGCAGAACAGGTGATGGAATTCGATTAATAAGGTAAACAGCATGTGTAATGGCAAAGCCCCAATAAGACAAGGGCAAGCTGGCTTGGAACTTTAAGGAACGTGCCACAGTGAGTATGTGTTGATGTTTTCTTTCAACCAAGCCATTTTGTTGTGGTGTATACACGCAACTTGTCTGATGAATCATGCCATGCTTCAAATAAAATTCTGGCATGTTAAACTCCTGGCCATTATCCGTCCTAAGAATTTTAATATTTTTCTCAAATTGAGTAACAACAAGCTGACAAAAATTTTGCAGCAAAGGTCTAACTTCAGATTTGGATTTCAACAGATAGATCCAGGTGTATCTACTATAGTCATCCACAATAGTGAGGAAAAACTTCTGAGCAAACAAAGTGGGGTATTTATTTGGTCCCCAAATGTCAATATGAACCAAATCAAACGTACTTTGGGTTACAGAGGAAGAAACAGGAAAAGGTAATCTTCTAAGCTTAGCCATAGGACAAATGGAACAAGGAACATCAGAATCTAAAACTTTTATTGAACTGTCATACTTCTGCAACACTTTAACTCTAGGAACAGAAGCATGTCCTAACCTGCAGTGCCATATATAGCTGCTAGGATCAGAAGATTTAGCTGTAAGACAAACTGGAATAGAATTGATCACCGAAGTACCTTGAAGGTAATATAGACCACTGGACAGCTTAGCTAAACCAATCATCCTCTTGGACAATTGATCCTGAATAACACAGTTATCACAATGGAATTGAACAAGCAGATTAGGATCAGAAGTGAGTTTACTGAGGGAGATAAGATTAAAAGCAAAGGACGGGACATATAAGACATCTTTGAGAGTCAGAGTAGGACTGACTGCAACTGTACCAACATGCGTTGCAGACACTGTGGACTTTGTAGGAAGCTTAATTGCAATGCGATTAACAGGCTTATAGGAAGAAAACAAAGACAAGTGAGAAGCAATATGATCAGTTGCACCAGAATCTAAAATCCATGTATTTAAAGCAGCAGCATGAGTGTTACCTGCTATGTTATTAACCTGAGCAGACAATACAACTCCTTGTGCCTCAGGTTTTGCATCTGCCGCTGTTTCATCATCATACTTACTTAACAGCTTGATCAACCTCTGATTCTGCTGAGGTGTTAACACAAGTGACTGAACATTCTTCTCAATCTCTAGATCATTTGTCTCAGCCATATTGACTCTTGGTCTAGGTCCAGTAAAACCAGGAGGATAACCGTGCTTCTTAAAGCACCTGTCAACGGTGTGTCCTGCTAGACCACAGTAGGTGCACTGAAACTTCCTACTTTCACCAGAATTAAACTTGCCACCTCCTCTCTTAAAACCACCAGATTGTTGCCTTTTTACATACACATTAGAAGCCATTGCCTCTGCACTTTCTGCTTCATTCATCAACGCAACACTACCATCCACAGAAGACATTGGCAAATCAGACATAACTTTCCTCTCAAACTTCAATGCCATGGAAAAAACCGTATTAATATCAGGCAAAGGCGTCATCACAAAAACCTGAGATTTAACTGGATCAAAGTTATCGTTAAGTCCTTTCACAAACTTAATAACATAATCACTCTCCACATATCTTCTCATCTCAACTGTTGCATTACACCTGCAGCCTCTGCAATTGCACACAGGAACAGGTCTCAAAGCCATAAGCTCCTCCCATACTATCTTCATCTTAGTAAAATAGTCAGTTACACTCATGACATCTTGTTTAACGCAATAAAAATTCTCAAGCAACTCCGACAATCTAAAAGGATCGGTACTACCGTACCTCAACAACAAGTCATTCCACATATCAACCGCACTATCATACCACATGATACTTTGTGCTATGGAAGGAGAAACTGAATTCATTATCCAGGATTGAACCATAGAATTTACCTGTCTCCACACCGGATATTGAGGATCAACTTCCAAAGGCTTTGGAATCGTACCATCCACAAAGCCTATCTTATTCTTCACCAATAGCGCCATTCTGAATGTTCGGCTCCACGTATGAAAATTATGTGCATTGAGTGGAGGTTGTGCTAACACCGTAGCAGGATTATCGCTAGGATGCAAATAGTAAGGATTTTGCATCAAGCTTTCAACATTTGAATTTTGATTCAATCTCGATCCAAACACTATGTTCTGTGATTGATTATCCGGAGGTGCATTCCGACTAGTACTAGGAGAAGCCATTCAATCGAACTACTAAGATTCAACAACACACTCAAAAATTCCAACTACAAGGATTATTGATCAACCACAAGGATCAACAACGCTCTGATACCATGTCAAAAATCAACTCACAAAGCAAATCGATTAACAGAGGGAAAGATGGAAAGCTAAGCGATGGTAGAGAGAAAAATTGAAGAGAATGAGAATTGGAATTTTTCCATAACCGTTTTTCATACCGGGTTACAACTGTAACCCGGCTTATATACACAGCGGGAAGACGAAGATAAGGGCGAAATTACTAGGCTACCCTTACTTATCTAACTAAACGAATTACAAACAAAAGGGCAAAACTGTAACTTCACAGCTTTTAAACGTTTCCCGCTATAATTCCTCTTCTCCTACCTCTGCCTACTGCAAGTCCCGTACAACCCCCAAATCAATTCCCTCATACGAGCTATAGCTGCACTCAAGCCTCAAGACTGAACTCACCATCTCAATGCTAAGCCTTCATAACCACATCCTGCTCCATTAATTTTCTCAAATACAATCAATTACCAGCACAATGGCTCTCACTGCCATGAGCTTCTTCCGCTTGATCACCATGAACAACTTCAGCTTGATCACTAGTACCTTCAACATATGATATCGAAAGACTAAAAGATTGCATGAAAAAGAAATGAAAGAAACGAAAGAAAAGGAACAATTAACGAATAATATAAAAGTGTTATATGCAATATATGTATGTGTGACTTTTACAAAATAAGATTTATGTCAAAGTATATGTTTATACAACGGTAAAGTATAACTTAGAAACAATAAAATACTTCAGGAGGTCTTTTACTGAGTTTGCAATGACTCATCAGTTTTATGTTTAGTATTTTCCATGTGATGATTATACGAGGAATGAACGTAGCAAGAAGCTTCATTCTTGTTATTCTCTTGTTATGTATTGGAGGTATTATTATACAAAACCTTATATTTCTATTTCTAATGGAGCCAATGACATAATTTTCTTTGACTTTGGAATATCATAGAATAAAGCAAAATGACTCAGTAAATTAGCTGCGCTTCTTATATTGTGAAGCGGCAGTTGATCGACACCGCCTGACGAATTATTTTGGGTCATCGGAGAACAACCTCTGTGTGCTTCTAACACATGAGTATGGTTGCGTACATCCGATCCTCTTATACACCGTCATAAGCGGGAGCCTCTAGGCAATGGGGTAATGTTGTTGTATTATACAAAACCCTAATGTATGACGAAGTTGAAAATTTGAGTTGTTTATGGAATTTGTCTTTTGTAAGTTTTAAATCAGCAAGTTTCTATTGACTAGTTTCATATTCTACGAGACTATATGTTCCTTGCTAATCAAACCTTTAGAACATGGCCGGTTACGTCTCAGAAAAGTCATCTGAAACGTGACACTCAATGCTTGAAAAATTCTGGTAAAGGTTTTTTCTAATATATTTTTTAACGTTTTGTCTAACACAGCCTGATTTGTTTTGTTTGCATGCACTATCTGATTTTATAATAATCATGAGAACGTGACACTTAATGCTTGAAAAATTCTCTAAAAGGTTTTTCTAATATATTTTTTAACGTTTTGTCCAACACAGCGTGATTTGTTTTATTTGCATGGATTATCTGATTTTATAATATTCATGAGTTAAGATTACATTTATACAATAAAATGTTTTTTATTTTATATAAATTGGAGAGAGATGTGAAGAACATGTTACTCGATCATTACACTTAAAGGTTTTTTTGGCAGTTAAGCTATACGTTTAAAGATGCAAGAACCAATTGTTTTTGATTTCTTGTATAACAACTAAGAATTTTCAATCAGTAAATTTTGAAATATCGTCCAAAGACATATCTCATTTGGTATTCGAGCTACAACCAGATTAAATTTTGACATATCGTTCTAAGACATATCTCATTTGGTATTCGAAAGAAACTTTATCATATTCAATCGTGAGTTATATGAGAATTGTGAAAATAGATTTGATCTTATTCAATCAGTAAGTTAGATGAGAAAAGAACAAGTGGAAATTGAAAAAAAGATACGTAGATAGTTTTAGTCTATTCTATTTTATCAACATAAATCGAAGTAGAACGAGCTAATTAAAACTTATTCCAACGCCTCAATTGCATCGAGTACCTGTCTATAGCTTTCAATAGTTTAAATAGGTAGACTGAGGCATTTTTGTTTTGTATTCCGTGCCACGCATATTGACTTCTTCACCTTGTCTATAGTTTGGATACAGAAGGCCGTGAGTCCGAGCGAGTAGAAAGGGAACAAAGGTATATGATAAGAAAAATGATAACTTAAGCAAATACAAACATGAAAGTCAATGTCGTAATAATAATAATAATAATAATAATAATAATAATAATAATAATAATAATAATAATAATAATAATAATAACAATAATAATAATAATATCATCATCATCTAGGAATTAATCGTTTTTTATCAAAGAAATTTTCAGTTATTACATAAAAATTGTAAATCGCAATCTCTATGAAAATCCTTTTCATTTGCTACGCTAATTATCCATAGTAGTCAAATCGTCTATAAATAGGTTATTAAATCATTGCTAATTATATAAAATGGATATTTAGTACAACGGATGCAAAAGTTTCGGATTTTTTTTTACAACAAAGTTATTAACTATATCATATAGAGACCTGACACTTATATATTTAGTTCACAAAGATTTTGGTGAATCTGAATGCCTGCAAAAAAGCCCTAAGTTCTTGTAATATATTCTCTTAAACGTTTCATGTAACACATTTATAATTTATTTCATTTGTCTTGATAATCTCATTTTATAATAGTCATGATTTAAATTACATTTTACATTATTTAAAACTAAGAGTTAAACTGCAAGTTCACAGATACATGGACCAATTCCTTTCGGTTTTTTTTATAACAGGTACAAACATTTTTAATAAATAAATTGTGAAAAGCAAGCAATTTTAATGGCTTCCTCATTTTGACGAACTCCTCAATTGCATCAAATAATTGCCCCTAGCTTTTTTCGCAGCTATATAGAGGCATTTGCCCTTTGTATATTATATAAAACCATGAACTGTATTCCATGCTTCCGTTCGGTGTCTATTGAAATCATGAACTTGTTTAGCGCCTACAAACACAAGACTTCTGTTAGAATATATTAAGTTTTGATCATTTGTATAACTGACACTTAGAACGGCTAGATAAGGCGCTTCATTTGAAGTGTTTGGAGACCAGTACACTTCGAATGTCTACATAAGTCGCTTCATGTGAAGTGTCTGGAAACCAGAACACTTCGAACGCCTAGATAAGGCGCTTCATGTGAAGTGTTTGAAAAACAGAACACTTCGAACGCCTAGATAAGGTGCCTCATATATCAAACTTTGAAGCAGCACACTTTGAACGCCTTAACATGCGCTTCATGTCTGTGGCAAAAGTCAAATGTGGATGTTTTCTCCCAAAATGGGCACGGATATCAAACTAGTTTTGACAAATCTCAGAATTACTTCGAACTAGTATGAAGGCTTGGATCAGGCGCTTCATGTGACTTCGAACGAATGTGTTGCCCAGAATAGGCGCTTTATGTCACATTGAACGAGTATTCCTTAATTCACTTAAGCGCTTCATGTCACATTGAACGTCAGTTCTAAATCCACATTATGTGTCAAATTGACCACAATGAAGAGAGAAAAGGAGCGAATATCTGGACAGAGAAAAAACAAAAGCAGAATAGCCAAAGGAATCAACTGAATTCCTAAATTTCTGAATGCTCCAACCGTCTGCTACATCGCATCCTATATACGGTTTGAAGAAGAAAGAAAACAGTGTAAAATGACAAAACTACCCTCACTTATTCTATTATAACGTTCTACAAAAAAGGGGACAAAAGAGTCTTTTTACCCATTTAAAATATCTACCGCCAAATGCCTTCTTCTTCTTCCTCCTTTGATCACCCCTCTCCACTACAAGCTCTTCACGCGCACCATCCTCATTATCCACGTGATCTACATTGAAGTGAATTATCAGAACCTCCAATTAAGCAACTCACGATCTCAGTTCCTGAACTCCTTGGACTAATTCAACAATCATTATTGCAAAGACTGTATGTTCTTCTGAACCATAACACCTCCTTCTTCCTGCTGCAATTCATCAGCTTCCGTAACATCCCTCCTCAACCTGACTTGCTGAACATATTACAAATACCCATAGCAGCAGTCAGGTTTTGCAATGTTGCTGAATCTAGTGCTTTGGTAAAAACATCCTCCAATTGATATTCTGACTTGACTGGCATAAGATGAATAACCCATTGCTGATACTTCTCTCTCATAATATGACAATCAATTTCAATATGCTTTGTTCTTTCATGAAACACTGGATTCTCTACTATATATATAGCACTTTTGTTATCACAAAATAACTTGGCCGGTCGAAGTTGTTTAATTCCAAGATCCTGCAGCAGAAGGACCAACCATTGCACTTCACAGGTTGCCATTGCTAAAGCTCTATACTCCGCCTCAGAAGAGGATTTAGATACAGTACTTTGCTTCTTGGCCTTCCAGGAAATTAATGATTTACCCAAGAAAACGCAATAACCTGTAACAGATCTCCTTGTCTCAACACAACCTGCCCAATCAAAATCTGCAAATCCTTTTAACTCCAATTCCCCACAACTTGGATAAAACAGACCTTGACTTGCTGTTCCCTTCAAATATCTCAACAATCTGTGTGTAGCTTTGAGATGCAATTGTGTGGGTATATCAAGAAACTGACTTAACTGTTGCACTGCAAAAGAAATATCTGGTCTAGTTATAATGAGATATAACAGCTTCCTTGTGATCCTTCTATAACTAGACACCTCTTTTATGAACTCTGAATCACCATGAGCTAGCTTTAAATTTTGTTCCATTGGACTAGCAGTAGGTTTCGCAGCTAAGAAACATGCCTGCTCTACCAACTCCAAGGCATACTTCCTTTGTAATATCACAATCCCCCTCCTGTGACCTAGCCACTTTCATACCAAGAAAGTATTTCAAAGGACCCAACTCCTTAATCTGAAAAGCTCGATGTAAAGAATCCTTAAGAGCTGCAATCTGTGATATGGAGTCTCCTGCAACAATTATGTCGTCAACATACACCAAAAGCACCAAGAAATAAATGTCTGTTTGCTCTAAAAACATTGTGTAATCATTTGTGGATTGAGTGTAGCCCTGTCCAATAAGGGACTTAGTGAGCTTAAAGTTCCACCCTCTGCTTGCTTGTTTTAACCCATAAATGGATTTATGAAGCTTACAGACAACATCAGCTCCAGATGCACTAACACCCTCCGGTAATGTCATATGAATTTCTTGGCTTAGGTCACCATTTAAAAAGGCATTATTTACATCCAGTTGATGCACATACCACTGCTTCTGTGCTGAGACTGCCAAAAGTAGTCTAACAGTGGTTAGTTTGGCAACGGGAGAAAAGGTATCTGTGTAATCAACTCCCAACTGCCGTGTAAAGCCTTTTGCCACTAACCTGGCTTTATACCTTTCCACACTTCCATCACGCTTATATTTAATTTTATAAACCCACTTACATCTAATGGGTTTCTTACTAGAAGGTAAGGTGACCAAAGACCAAGTATTGTTGGCCTCAAGAGCAGCCAACTCCAACTCCATTGCCTTCAGCCAGTGAGTAGATTTGGCTGCCTATTGGTATTGATGTAGGCTCCTGCAACACTATAATATTAAGAGCATAGGATCTAAATTTAGGTGTCAACAAATCAAAAGTAATATAATCCTCAATGAGATATGGAACAGCAGGAAATGATGATGAAGATGGCTTGGAAGTGTGAGGAAGTGATGAAGACAAAAGGTTACAATAATAATCTTTCATATAGTTGGGAGGATGTTTAACTCTGGTCGATCTATGATGATTCTGAAAATCAGACTGTGGCATTGGTAAGTGAATTTCTATTCCAGTGCAAGGGTGAGCACCAGGTGCAGGCATAAAGTTGTCAGCACCGTTCAGATTATTAAGATCACTAGAATGATCCAAAGCAGTAATAGAGCTCTCAGAGGATTCTTGAGGAGTTTGAGTAATAGGAGATGGATGATTTGATACAAGAGGTGCACTATCTTATGCTGGATTTAAATGCTCAAGTGTAAGAGAAGAAGAAGGAATTTTGGCAGCTGAACAAGGATCATGAGGATTACCATACTATGAAGTGACAGATAGAAAATCAGATGAAAAGGGAAAGAGGTGTTCATGAAATTAAACATCTCTTGAGACAAACACTTTCTTGATATTAAGATTCAGATGCAAATATCCTTTAGTATGATAAGGAATTCCAAGAAAAACGCAAGTGATGGCTCTAGGCCCAAACTTTGTTTTGTGTGAGGTTGTATTACTGGCATAAGCCATACATCCAAAAATCTTGAGATCTTTATACAATGGTCTTGAATCAAACAGACATTCATGAGGTGTATATTGTTGGGGACGTAGGTAAAATATTGATGATATACACTGCATATTGGATAAAAAACACCCAATAGCAGATGGAAATATTTGACTAGAATCTGAGAGCTCTAGCAGTGTTAAGAATATGTTGATGTTTACATTCAACCACTCCATTTTGCTGTGGAGAGTTGACACATGTATTCTGGTGTATAATGCCTTTAGTCATGAAGAAATGGTCCATCTTAAACTCCTGACCATTATCGCTTCTAATGCACTTTATGTTCTTGTCAAACTAATTGAAAACATCTTGACAAAAACTCTGAATTACATTTCTGGTATCTAACTTTTGCTTGAGCAAGTATACCCAAGTGTATCTTGTATGGTCATCAACGATGGTTAGGAAATACCGTTGGCCATAAACAGTTGGATATTTGTGGCGACCCCAAATATCAATATGCACAAGATCAAAGGAAGATTTTGAAAAAGACTGAGAAACATGGAATGGACTTCTTTTCATTTTGGCCAATGGACATACTGTGCATTCTGATACATTTTCATGGACATGTACAGATTGATCAACCTTTTGTATCTCCTTTATTCTAGGTAATGAAGCATGGCCTAATCTATGATGCCATAGCAATGAAGACTGAGAAACAGCAGACAAACAGCTAGGGATAACTGATGCTTGTTTTGAAGTTCCATGCAGGTAGTATAGGCCATTGAGTTGCCTAGCTGAATCAATCGTCTTCCGGGACATAGAATACTGAATGACACAAGAATTTCCAAAGAACTGAATGAGCAAAGAAAAAACAGACAACAATTTTCTAATAGACAAAAGATTATAAGCAAAGGAGGGAACATACAAGACATTATATGAATAGTCAAAAAGGGATTTAAAACCACAGATCCAGTAAGAATGGCTGAGGCTGAAAGATTATTTGGCAATTTGATAAAGACATTTTGAACTGGCTTATAAGAATGTAATAAATTGGGATTACATACTATATGATCTGTGGCACCTGAGTCTAATATCCAAATACTCAAATTATTAGAGTGGCATTTACCTCCATCCTTACCAGAGAGAGCAGACATCACTGCTCTCTGACCTCTAGCATTCGACTCAGCATTGATATTCAACATAGTCATAAGCTTCTGCATTTGATCTGGTGTGAGCATGGGAGATTGACATACTTGAGCAGCTCTGTCATTTTGAGAAGTCTCAGCCTCTTCTCCTACAATTTCAACCATATTTGCTTGATTTCTTGGATTATAGCCTGGAGGATATCCATGCTTTCGATAACACCTCTGCTCCACATGCCCAATCATACCACAATGGGTGCAAACTGACCTCCTTGTGCCATCAGGAAAGAACCTTTCGCTACCTCTTCTATAACCACTATTTCCTCCCCTATTTGACTGAGTGTTAACACCAATATTAGCTACCATTCCAGCATTATCAAATTCTAACGCCAACAGTGCATCATGACCACTATTAAAGCTTTTTTGATTGTTTAAACCATTCAGTTTTCTTTCATATTTCAGTGCCATCGCAAAAACAGCATCAATCTTAGGCATAGGAGACATCACAAAAACTTGTGACTTAACAGGATCAAATTCCTCATTTAGGCCTTTCAAAAATCTGATTACATACTCACTTTCAATAAGTCCTTGCATTTTAGTTCCTACATCGCACCTACATCCATGACACACAAACCTTGGAACATGCCTTAATATCATCATTCTTCTCATAACACCTTCACTTTGGTAAAATAATCATTCACAGAGTCACTTTCCTGCTTAACACCATAAAATTTTTCAAGGAGATCCGACAGCCTAAAGGCATCACCACTGACATACCTTCTTCTCAAATCATTCACCACTTCAACAGCGCTGTTATACCACATGACACTTTGTGCAATAGAAGGTATTACACTATTCAAAATTAAAAATGAACCATAGAATTTACCTGTCTCCATGCCTGATTCTGCGGATCTGTCGCCACTTGTTGTGGTATGGATCAATCAACAAATCCTATTTTATTCTTCACTATCAACACCATCTGAAATATTCTACTCCATGAGTGATAATTGTAAGGATTTAACGGAGGTTGTGCAAGTATAATCGCTGGACTATCATTCGGATGTAGACAGAACGGATTGTTCACAGAATTCTCAGTCGTATGCGAACCAGTAGGCCTTTGACTGTTACAAGTGTAAGACATAGCTATTCACTTATGATGTCAAGCTTCTCAATTAGACAGTAATAAGAACTTCAGAATTCAACAAACCAAAACACGCACACTCTATAATCACAATGATCAAGCAGTGCACCAAATCAAGCAAGCAGAACTTCATACGGTGATCAATACAAACTCTCTAATACCATGTCAAATTGAGCACAACAATGAAGAGAGAAAAGGAGCGAATATCTAGATAGAGAAAAAAACGAAAGCTGAATAGACAAAGGAATCAACTGAATTCCTAAATTTCTGAATGCTCCAACCGTCTGCTACATCGCATCCTATATACGGTTTGAAGAAGAAAGAAAACAGTGTAAAATGACAAAACTACCCTCACTTATTCTATTATAACGTTCTATAAAAAAGGGACAAAAGAGTCTTTTCACCCATTTAAAATATCTACTGCCAAACACCTGCCTTCTTCTTCTTCCTCCTCTGATCACCCCTCTCCACTACAAGCTCTTCACGCGCACCATCCTCATTATCCACATGATCTGCATTGAAGTGAATTATCAGAACCTCTAATTAAGCAACTCACGATCTCAGTTCCTGAACTCCTTGGGCTAATTCAACGATCATTACTGCAAAGACTGTATGTTCTTCTAAACCATAACACCTCCTTTTCCTGCTGCAATTCATCATCTTCCGTAACATTATGCGCTCTATGTCACTTTGAACGCCTGTTTGGAAATCACA